>JBAMMX010000013.1:14577355-15185176 GCA_037126225.1 Dillenia turbinata
ACCTCTCCCGAAAATAGTAGTTCTACCGATAAATGAAGATCGTAATCAACTCATAATATTAACTTCCGAGATTCCCAGATCAGTTTGATAAGAAAGGTAGGGTTGAAGTCCCCCAGCGACGCGCATCTCTCAAAGGTATAAGTTATTCCAAAAACTCTCAAAACGAGATACGGTCTCTAGGCCTAACACTCTGGGCATAGTGATCACAGGGAATACCTTCCCTCAATTCTCAGTCTGTTTCTTTCAACTGAAAACCGCTCTTTACTGATTTGAGCGTTGAAGCCTCCCTACCGAAGCACCATCCAGTGGTTTTTGTAGATGCATCCACCCATTGGCGGCTACTGTTCGGGTCAAGAAGGAGGTGGTATCTGTGGAGCCATAACCCACCTCCAATATATTGACGCCGTCCGTAGAAAACAGACTGGAGAAGTTTCGGTCATTTCGATAATTATGCCTCCAAGGACTAGAGTGTCTTCGAGAGCCACCTCTGCTATAGGAGGGCACATTCCTATGCCTGTCGAACCTACCGTTCCCCCAGTAACAAATCCTCCAATTCGCAATCCTGTGTTTTCTCCTCGATCGTTACATCTAGAGTTAATTCCGCAACATGCAACCCAGGAACGACAAGTCATGGCCTCAGGATCAGAACAGACAGACTAGCCTCAAATGGAAAGATTGGTATCTGGAATCTAAAGAATGAGTAAACAGTTAGAAGGACTCAGTCGAGCCCTCAGACCGGACAACCACTCATCTGCTACAGAATTTGAATATAAGCAACCACCTAGACGAGAATCCCCAGAACTATCAACGGCCTCCCAATACAACCCCCAAGATTTGAAAAGGCAGATTGAATAGCTTATGGCCGCTGAGCTTAAAAGAGCAGGCGTAAAGGATAGGAAAGATCTCCAATGCTCCCTAAGCGAATCTCCAATCGATGCAAAGATCTTGTCAGAACCAACGCCAAGGGATATCCTTCTACCTCCCATGGAGCGGTATGACGGGACAAATGACCCCCGCGACCATTCTGTCAATTTTATAACAGTTGTGGTCTCTAGAGAACTCTCGGATGCCGCGATATGCAAACACTTCCCTACAACTTTTAAGGATAATGCCCTAACCTGATTCAATTCTCTTCCCCCGTCAGTATCAAGAGTTTCGCGCAACTCCGACAGCAATTTGAGGCCCACTTTGTAATCAGTCTAGGGGCTAAGCGGAAATCTACACTTCTCTTATCATTACATCAATAGAAAGAAGAATCTCTCAGAAACTTTATGGAGAGATTTAAGATAGAAATATTGAAAGTCCCTGATCTGGACCATAACATTGTTTTGGTTGCGCTCCTAACGGGCCTACGCTCCTTTGATATGAAGGTCTCCATCACAAAGAAGCCCCCAGAAACCATCCAAGAGTTTTACTCTCGAGCGGAGAAATATATTACTACGGAAGAAGCAGATGCCTTTGATCTACAAAAAGGCCACCATAGCAGAAAAGAACGCAGCCGGTAGCCACGCCGGCTTTCCTCGAAGAGAGGCAAACCAGGAATTCCGTCTTCGCAAAAGTTCAGCATCTACACTCCGCTGAGTGAAACCCCAAGTCGGGTTTTGTATCAAATAAAGAACAAATTATACGTCAAATAGCCCCCGTGCCTGGCAGAAGAAGATCCTAAAAAAGACAAGTCAAAGTACTATCATTTCCATCAGGACTACGGCCACATGACCGATGAGTGTAAAAAACTCAAGGATAAACTAGAATTCTTGGTCGATAGTGGGAAACTGTAGAAGTTCATCAGTATAAAAGGAAGAAATCTGCCTTCCCCCAACAGGCGTGACGCACCAAGGGAGAATGAGTTGCTTCATAGGCCAGATCCCAGACCATCATGCGAGGAACCAGGTGGGTGATCCTCAAAGTCCACAATGAAGATGGCTGGCATGAGCCATTCATTCCCGCTAGTATCTGTCCAGCATATGACCCGGACTTAGCATATGACCCGGACTTCCCGACATTCTTCATTTAATGAAAATTTTGATATTTTTTATTACTCATTAACTGCGAGTGGCCTGAGACTTCAAATCACCTTTGAAGAGAATACTCCCCGAACGGTCGGACACGGCCCTAGTTCCTAAAGTCTTTAATCGACCGAAGGGCCTTATTCGCCCAGATCCTTCCAAACGAATATGTCGTTAATATGGGATGGAACTCCCCAAACGGACAGACACGGCTTTAATTACTAAAGTCTTTAATCGACCGAAGGGTCTCAGTAGTCCAGATCCTTCGGAACGAATGTGTCGCTAATATGGGATGGAACTCCCCGAACGGGTGGACACGGCCTTAATTCCTAAAGTCTTTAATCGACCGGAGGGTTTCAGTCACCCAAATCCTTCCGAACGAATGTGTCGCTAATATGGGATGGAACTCTCCGAACGGGCGGACATGGCCTTAATTCCCAAAGTCTTTAATCGACCGTAGGGTCTCAGTCACCCAAATCCTTCTGAATGAATATGTCGCTAATATGGGATGGAACTCGCTGAACGGGTGAACACGACCCTAATTCCTAAAGTCTTTAATCGACTGAAGGGTCTCAGTCCCCAGATCCTTCCGAACGAATGTGTCGCTAATATAGGATGGAACTCCCCGAACGGGTGGACACGGCCCTAACTCCAAAAGTCTTTATCGACCGGAGGGCCATAGTCGCCTGGATCTTTCGAATGAATGTATAGCAGAATTGAGATAAAACTATGACATCCTGATCCTCGGATCGAGCACGCGACAGCCGCATTGTCTCGGTACACGGGCAGAACCTCCCCATATATCGGGACTCCGCAAGACTATCAAATTTACAATAAATCATCAAAAGCATAAAACTCTTCAAAATAAGAAATCATATAAACAATACACATGCAAGGAGCCCATCCGGCTCATCCCTGAACGTAAAAACACACACATCGGCACACATCGGGGAGTGAGATCCTGTACATGCAATCATACATCAGCACACATCGGGGAGTGGAAACCTATACATGCACCAGTACACATCAGCACACAACGGGGAGTGGGAACCTGTACATACACGCATGCGATGTGGCCATCCTAGCTATCCAAAATCTTCAACATAGATAAAGCATTTAACAAACAAGAAGTCCCAAAACATAGCCGTCGGATTTTATCAATACTTACCCGAAGAAAACAAGCCAGTATCGGTAAAATCTTAACGGTATGAGATGTACAGAACTTCACAAAATCAAAATAAAGTATCGAAATTTAGATTTACAATCCAAATATCCCAGTACAGGTAAAACAGTTTTTCCAAAAATAGAGCAATCAAAATAATAAAGTACAAATAAAAAATCGTCGGATTTTATCAATACTTGCCAAAAACTCGGCCAGTATCAATAAAATCCGCACGTATGGAATGAACAGACTTCCCTTTGCATGGTTTTGAGAACTACAAATATTCAAAAATCCTGCATTTGTCAATACCTATACAATCCGTAAAAATACTGCACAAACTCCGTCGAGTGGTCTCCTGACTAAGTCTCCTATGAAAATATGGAGAGAGGGGTGAGTATAAGGGAATATTCAGTGAGTGGAGTGCAATGGTGCAATTGTGTTCATAAACAAGGGGTGAATGTGAGGCAGTCAAAACATTACTCATAATTAGTAGTTCATATGCAAAAACATTTCAATAAATCACAATTTACAGAATATACATCCATATCAATCATCTTTTCAGAAAATCCTAGCGTCCCATCGAAATCACTTCCGTCTTAGGACGGCCAAACCCAGACGAAAGCCCGCCAAGGGTTTTTCTATCCAATGTTTCAAAACAAACCCTCTTCCTTGGTGTTGGCTCATACCTCACCGGGATGCAATCTAGATATAGCACGACTTCGGCAGAGGAATGGACGTCTAACTCCCCCGCACATCCAAACCCCAAACCATGTCACCCCGTCGGGTCGTTCCGTGGTGGGAATGACTATAGCCATTTACAATCCAGCACCGTTTCATTTCTCAATCAATTTCACAACAATGTGCCATAATTTTCCATCAAATAATCATCAATCTCATGCCAAATCAATTCATAGAGCAATATCAAATAACATATGGCACAGAAGCATTCTTAAATACAATGGATGCATTTATATTTCACAATCAAGTTCAGACAGCCCATAGACACAAAACAATTTATATAAAACATATAAAACCTTTCAAAATCATTTATAAAGCGATTTTAAAACATGTTACTCATTCATAAACATAATGAACCATCCACTCACCTCTAGGGAGGGTACCCACTCCCTATTTCCACAATTTATCCAAAATGACTCCTTTCGAGTCTCCAAAAGGTCAACCTAGACCAATCAACACAAATAAGTCATCAATTAAGGTTTCATTAAAGGGTTTTCAAATTTCCCCTTATTTAAAATAGCCTTTAACTTACACCATCACATTTCTAAACTTTCATTTCATCAATCTAGGATTATTTCCCTTATCAATGACTTTAATTTCCAATATTCCTCAATTTTATCAATTTTCTCCCGAATTTACATAACCCTAATTTAATTCATGCCAATTTCAATTCAAATCCCATGGAAAGCTATACAAATCAATCAAACAAAGCTCTAATACTATCCAAGACATTTTATCATGCTACGTAGCCTAATTTATATCAAATTCTAGATTTAATCTAAATAACTTCTTACAAAATTTCAGGAAAATACATTTTATTCGAGTCTAACACATTTTCAGAATATATATAAACATAATCTCTACCTAAATTCAACAAAAATAATTAAAATGTTGAAGGGATTGAATTTCCTTCACCTAGAGTTTTTCGTATTCGCAGACCTAACTTCCATGCGCTGTTGGATTTAGTCTCAAACCATTAACGTTTTCAATTCGCAGCAAATGTTAGAAATTAAAGCTAGCTACTAAGAATATTCAAACCCTAGAACTAAAATCAGAAAATCTCTTTTTACCTATGCAGACCCATGACCTAGGGTTTCCAAAACTCTGTTGTACTGCTGGCTTAGGGCTTCTGCAAGGACTGCAGAAGGGTGGTGCTTGCAGAGGGCATCACGCGCGAGCGAATAGGGGGAGGAAGAGGAATTGCTATCGCGCCCGAAAGGGGAGAAGAAGAGACTTTGTTCGCGTGGGAAAAGGAGAGAGCAGAGAGAAACTGAGGGTAGCCGAGGGAGATGAGCGAAAAGGGAGAGAGCGAGTGAGATTCGAGAGAGACAGAGTGAAATAGAGAGGGACAGAGAGATCGTGAGAGAGGGAGAGAGACAGACGACCGAAAGAGAAAGAGAGGATAGAGAGAGAGAAACAGAGATAAGAGGGAGATGGAGCGATCGATGGTGGTGGCCGTATCGCGGCGGAGAGGGCGGTGATGGTGGCGGCGAAATCACAAGGGAGAGAGGGTAGAGAGTGTTCGAAGGAGAGGAAAAGGGAGAGAAAAGGGATTAGGGCTTCTAGCTCTAATCGAAATTGGGGGTGCTGCGTTTTGGGCCAAAATGCAGTGCCCTCTCGTTTTGTTTTATTTTTATTTTTATTTTTTTTACAAATAATTAAACAATTATATATATGTATATATATACTTACCCTCGTTTCACTAAAATTTAAATTTCATAAAAATTGGGTTTACTATGATTCGCGGACACGACAGTTAAAATATACCAAAAATGCTCATTTTTAATACCCCAAAATCGAAAATCAATTTAAATTGAAAATTTGCTATTGTATTATAGAAATGTTTACAAAATTGTTTGACGCTGATTTTTCGGTATTACAACTCTTAACCCCCTAAAAATAATTTCATACTCAAAATTTAAATTAAAATTTTCTATGACAAGAAGTTACGGGTGTTGTTTCCACATTGATATCTTTAGTTTACCAATTTTCTATTGATACAAACTGGCTCCTAGATCAACTCTCTAAATCTCATTTAATGAACCAAGTACAGAATATAATATAACTAAACATAAGGTCATAATTTCTAGATTTAACATCGATATCACCAAGGGTATGTGGGCATAGTTACCCCTTTTTTTTCCCATTAAATTTCCCATCCAATAATCATGTGCCCATCAATTCGATGTCCACATTCTTCAACTACTTTTGTTTATCTCAGGTTACATCACTATCACATTCTCAACATCATATTAATATTAGAGTCTCCAATCAATCAAATTCAAACTACAAATATATTATCATACCTATAGTATTCCCCCAAAGTATTGATAGAAAAATTGTCTTATCCCAATATGAGTATTTGGTAGGTGGTATTCCTTGAGATTGCGATTCCTCTAATTATATATATATATATTTTTTTTTTCTAATTGCAGCAACTAAAGCACAAAAATCAATGGTTTCCGAATCTCCTTGTTTGTTATAAAACCTTGAAACCTTTGGATATAAAAGGAGTAACACTTTCTCAATTAACACATTCCTCAACAACAATTGGAATAGGCCTCCACCTTGTATCTGCTACAAAGAATTGCAGAAGATCAAAACTGACGTCTTTAATACATATACCACAAATATATGAAAATACTATCATTGAACTTGACCTATTCAATATACCTCAAAATTTTTGTTTACTGACGTTCTTACTCCTAAGTGGTACTGAAGTAATCATGCATAAATATTTCTGTCTAGATGCTTATAAGATTCACCATTTCAATGTTGTAAAAGCTAGAATGGTCCATATAACCTCATATTTCCATTTGAAGGATGAATCTATCCCAAATTAAAGGGACTTAACTTAAAATGGTTATCTTAGGAACTCTAAACAACTACAACAGACTGAAACATCACAGAAATCTCACTGCAAGGTATAAATCCCGTAAAGGCTCATCATATTAGTTTCTCCAAGGTGACTGCATCAAGCATTGAAGAAACTGCCACAATTTTCCATATCCTTAAATTTCTAAATTAGACAACAAAATTCCTTGTTATCAAACCCACCTAAGGTTAAAATTTTCCTCTAAGATGCTACTTATCCAAATAAGGCAATGTCTATTACAAACATTATTTTTTTTTCTAAATAACCATCGAAGCAAATTACCAGCTCATATGCTACAATTGTCAAAAGTGTTGCATTAAATACCTGAAAGGTTTAAGAGAAAGAACCATCCATATGTGCATTGTCCACAACCATAGCTAGCTAAAGTACCTTATAGTCACATAAATTTTTTTTTCCTAGTGCTTCACAGTGCAAATGTATAACATATATTTACAGTGTATTGAAGAAGATAACTATAGCAACAAAAACTTGAAAATTCAAATCGTTTTATTAACAAAGAACTTCCCAAGTTAGCACAAGTCAATCTTTTGAAAGTGCAAGAAACTCATAAACAAGTGTGAAATACTTGGATTTAGATTAACAAGCGTACTGAAGCACAACCAACCAGAGATACTCATTGAAAGAAAAGCTTATATGCTCAATAGAATCTGAACCAAGCCAGGTAAAGAATCCAAAATGTGAATAGATGATAGTTACTTGAAAGAAACATTTAATGCTTACTGAGACTATTCATCGTATGGTCAAAGATTTTAGTATTACCCAGTACTCATAGCAACTCATTTTTTAAGTATTTGTCCTACTTATCTAAGTTTTAATGGATCCATTATAGATTGGACGGAGCATTTGCGTATAGCCCAAAACTGCTTGCAGTAAGTATATTACGGATTGTAATCAAATGTGTCATCTTAGTTTGGAATCTATCAAAACAATAGAAAGACAAATAATATAACCATGGGAAAAGACAGCCTTTGATAAATTTAATATCAGTCACAGTATGGTACATATATTGAATTTTAATGGTTCTAGACTTACAGGCATTAATTCTACTACAATTGCTCAAGAAATGATCAAAATTGTCTTATTAAAGCTATGATTACCATCTTTGGGAATCGCTGAAATGGAATGATATCAGTTTGAAGTACTCAGACCTACCGGCATTAATTGTCTTATTAAAGCTGTGACTATTATCCCATAATTTTTAATGCCTCTGGACTTAAGGGCATTAATTTGACTTTGGACATTCACACTACAGTGAGAACTGAATGCTTATGCTTATATGGACTTATGGTAGCGAATTGCTTGCTGCACTAGCCTTTGCATGTAGCAACAATAGTTCAATAGTATAAAGAACATACTTTGGATGGTGAATACAATTTATAATCATATCAACAACAAGGTTGATTTCTTTAAAAATGCTAAATATGGTTAAAGTATGCAACAACCTCAACATGAAACAGCTTACAATTTGTAATTTATCTTTTAAGCATTTTCTTCCTTTTTTCTTCTCTCTTCTGACCAGCCTTCTACAAAACTCTACTTATAGACTGCCAGGCCCAAACCTTAACCATTAACAAAATTAATAAGAATTTCAATAATGATAGAATCCCAAATGCTAAACACAACTATCAGCCCTCTTCAAGTTGCAAATCGAATTTGTTCAATAATAGTTGAACTTTAATCTCACCGAGATATTAATACCACTAAACATATTTGCAAGATTCCATTTATCATTGTCATATACTTGAAGTCACATTGCTATTATCACATTGCTCATTGTTTATCTGGCAAATTGGGCACACTAATCCTTTACTAGCAATTCCTCTTCTATCAAAATCATAAACAAACATTCCGCCTACATCATGTCCATCATCACAAGTAACAAACAACTCAAATCCATCTAAAATGAGTCAACCATTTGTAGCAAAAGAGATAACCATAGCAGTTCAAATCCACCTAAAACCTATATTATGACTTAAGGCATGTTCATCATGAGCTACGTTCTCATATGCCCATTTTAAGAAATCCAAATGTTAATTGCGTCTTAAATAAATTACCATAAAACTCCTACTCCCAGACTAATGATTCTCAATAGTTCATCCACTCAAAATTACTTATTATACCAAGTAAAACAAACCACGAAAACGTTTATTAGACTCCAACATCTATTCACAAATACAACCTCTCAAGAATATTTTACCTTATATTTTAATCATGAGCAATTCCCTGTTGTCATGCCTATTAAACGAGTGTGTCAAAATTCTAACATCAAAATGTTAGTCCAAATGAATTACTACATGGGTTCTCACCATTTAGTCAAACAAAACAAGGGAGACCTCCAATCACAATTGAGAAACTATTCATAGAGTGATACATCACTCAGGTTATAGAGGTAGAGTGGAAAATATCCTATTCGGCTTCCTTATTCCTCATATAGAGGGTAAAGCTCTACAGGGAGGGTCTAAACTTAACAATTTAAAATAAGTACTAACCCAAGAGTTTAACCCCCTAAAAATAATATTTCTAATTTCTTAAGTAAACTATGGAAAGTTCTGTACATTTTTCAAAAATCTTTTAAAAGATATTACATTTTTCAAAAGAAACACAACATTTTAAAGTCGTTTAAAAACTTTTGTGACATTTGGAAAACATTTGAAAACATCTCAAAATCATCAAACTCTTAAAATCGTAAATCTGGGCTCTGATACCAATAAAGCTATCACGTCCCGATCCTCGGATCGAGACGCAATAGCCGCCGCATCGTCTCAGTACACGGGTAGGACTTCGCAAGACTATCAATTTACAATAAATCATCAAAAGCATAAAACTTTTCAAAACAAGAAATCATATAAATAATACACATGCAAGGAGCCTATCCGGTCCATCCCTGAATGTCAAAACACACACATCGGTACACATCGAGGAGTGGGATCCTGTACATGCAATCATACATCAGCACACATCGGGGAGTGAGAACCTGTACATGCACGAGTACACATCAGTACACAACGGGGAGTGGGAACCTGTACATGCACGCATGCGATGTGGCCATCCTAGCCACCCAAAATCTTCAACACAGATAAAGCATTTAACAAACAAGAAGTCTCAAAACATAGCCGTCAGGTTTTACCAACACTTGCCCAAAGAAAACAAGCTAGTATCGGTAAAATCTTAACGGTATGAGATGTACAGAACTTCACAAAATCAAAAGAAAGCATCGAAATTTAGATTTACAATCCAAATGTCCCAGTATAGTTAAAACAGTTTTTCCAAAAATAGAGCAATCAAAATAATAAAGTACAAATCAAAAATCGTCGAATTTTATCAATACTTACCAAAAACTCGGCCAGTATCAATAAAATTCGCACGTATGGAATGAACAGACTTCCCTTTGTATGGTTTTGAGAACTACAAATCTTCAAAAATCCTGCATTTGCCAATACCTATACAATCCGCAAAAATACTGCACAAGCTCCGTCGAGTGGTCTCCCGACTAAGTCTCCTATGAAAAATGTGGAGAGAGGGGTGAGTATAGGGGAATACTCAGTGAGTGGAGTGCAATGGTGCAATTGTGTTCATAAACAAGGGGTGAATGTGGGACAGTCAAAGCATTATTCATAATTAGCAGTTCATATGCAAAAACATTTCAATAAATCACAATTTACAGAATATGCATCCATATCAATCATCTTTTCAGAAAATCCTGGGGTCCCATCGAAATCACTCCCGTCTTAGGGCGGCCAAACACAGACGAAATCTCGCCAAGAGTTTTTCTATCTAATGTTTCAAAACAAACCCCCTTCCTTGGCGTTAGCTCGTACGTCACTGGGATGCAATCCAGATATAACACGACTTCGGTAGAGGGAGGGACATCTAACTCCCCCATACATCCAAACCCCAAACCACGCCACTCCGTCGGGTCGCTCCGTGGTGGGAATGACTATAGCCATTTACAATCCAGCACCCTTTCATTTCTCAATCCATTTCACAATAATGTGTCATAATTTTCTATCAAATAATCATCCATCTCATGCCAAATCAATTCATAGAGCAATATCAAATAACATATGGCACAGAAGCATTCTTAAATATAATGGATGCATTTATATTTCACCATCCAGTTCAGACAACCCACAGACACAAAACAATTTATATAAAACATATAAAACCTTTCAAAATCATTTATAAAACGATTTTAAAACATGTTACTCATTCATGAACACAATGAACCATTCACTCACCTCTAGGGAGGGTACCCACTCCCTATTTCCACAATTTATCCAAAATGACTCCTTTTGAGTCTCCAAAAAGTCAACATAGACCAATCAACACAAATAAGTCATCAATTAAGGCTTCATTAAAGGGTTTTCAAATTTCTCCTTATTTAAAATAGCCTTTAACTTACACCATCACATTTTTAAACTTTCGTTTCATCAATCTAGGATTATTTCCCTTATCAATGACTTTAATTTCCAATATTCCTCAATTTTATCAATTTTTTTCCAAATTTACATCACCCTAATTTAATTCATGTCAATTTCAATTCAAATCCCATGGAAAGCTATACAAATCAATCAAACAAAGCTCTACTACTATCCAAGACATTCTATCATGCTACGTAGCCTAATTTATATCAAATTCTAGATTTAACCTAAATAACTTCTTACAAAATTTCAGAAAAATATATTTTCTTCAAGTCTAACACATTTTCAAAATATATATAGACATAATCTCTACCTAAATTCAACAAAAATAATTCAAATGTTGAAGGGATTGAATTTCCCTAACTTAGGGTTTTTCGCATTCGCAGACCTAACTTCCATGCACCGTTGGATTCAGTCTCAAACATGTAACGTTTTCAATTCGCCGCAAATGTTAGAAATTAAACCTAACTACTAAGAATATTCAAATCCTAGAACTAAAATAAAAAAATCTCTTCTTACCTATGCAGACCCGTGACCTAGGGTTTCCAAAACTCTGTTGTACTGCCGGCTTAGGGCTTCTGCAAGGACTGCAGAAGGGTGGTGCTTGCAGAGGGTAGCATGCGCAAGCGAATAGGGGGAGGAAGAGGAGTTGCTGTCGCGCGCGAAAGGGGAGAAGAAGAGACTTTGTTCACGTGGGAAAGGGAGAGAGCAGAGAGAAACTGATGGTAGCCGAGGGAGACGAGTGAAAAGGGACAGAGCGAGTAAGATTCGAGAGAGACAGAGTGAAATAGAGAGGGACAGAGAGATCGTGAGAGAAAGAGAGAGACAAACGACCGAAAGAGAAAGAGAGGATAGAGAGAGAGAAACAGAGATGAGAGGGCGACGGAGCGATCGATGGTGGTGGCCGTATCGCGGCTGAAAGGGCAGAGAAGGGCGGTGATGGTGGCGGCAAAATCGCGAGGGAGAGAGGGCAAAGAGTGTTCGAAGGAGAGGAAGAGGGAGAAAAAAGGGATTAGGGCTTCTAGCCCTAATCAAAATTGGGGGTGCTGCGTTTTGGACCAAAACACAATGCCCTCTCTTTTTGTTTTATTTTTATTTTTGTTTTTTTGCAAATAATTAAACAATTATATATTTATGTATATTTATACTCACCCTTGTTTCACTAAAATTTAAATTTCATAAAAATGAGGTTTAATACGATTCACGGACACGACAGTTAAAATATACGAAAAATGCCCATTTTTAATACCCTAAAATCAAAAATCAATTTAAATTGAAAATTTGCTATTGAATTATAGAAATGTTTACAAAATTTTCTGACGCTGGTTTTTCGGTATTACAAAAACTCCCTGAATGGGCGCACACGCGGCCCGAAGGTTCCTAATTGAATGATAGACCTTGAGAGCCCCAAGTCAACCGGCCAAGCATCCCCTCAGAAAAGGGACGAATTTCCCAAACGAATAGATACTTCCCTCTTTTTATGACGATTTCAAATTGTTCTCAACTTCATCAAACAAGTAAGATGAGGCATTTAAAAACCTTCTCGAAAAAATTGTTACAAGAAACAGAAGAAAAAAATTTCCATATCAGACATTATGGAATTATAACAAAGCAGAAGAGGGGTTACAGCAGCGTGAACGGGATCCGAACCTGATGATCCTTCTGGAGGGGGCAAGGCCTCGTACTGGCCGACGCGCCGAAGGATCTCCTCTCCTCAAGCGTTTGAGCAACCTACGTTGAGAAAGCTGGGTTTCGGCAGTATCTTTGGCAACAGATGCCTTGAGAAGGGCCATCTCTCGTTTAGTACTCTAAAGAGACTCCTTCCGGAGATGAGCCAATGTTTTGGCAATCGTCAGTTTTGCTTCCTTGATGCTTACCACCGCTTCCAGCTCTTTACAACGATCATGAGCTAAGATAAGTCTGCCTGAAGGCACTCAATTTTCCTAATTTTCTCCTGCCTAATTCTCTGCTCCTGGTTCTCCAGAGCGTCCCGAAGCGCCGCCACTTGTTTGCCTAGGAGGGAAACTGATCCTCAAACTTTTGCCTCCTTAACTTTTGAAGTTCGGTCAGGGCAGAGGTTTGGAAAGAGGCACGGTATTCAGGATAACGAGATGGCAAAAAATCAAACTTTAACTCGTACAAAGAGAACACTTACTGTAAGGCAAAGAGAATGAATAACCCTGTCAATGTATTCAAGAGGCATCTTTCAGAGGTATGACTTCAGAGGAAATTGGGATCGCCCAGCCAACTGCAGCCCTTCCTACGGAGCAATAAGATTGAAGTTATGACCCTCCATAAAGATCGTCATCGATCCTTCTTCAGAACTACATCCCTCTCCAACTGGAATAGGCAGAGGAATGCAGTAGTAATCCGGAATATCTACCAGAGACACTGAGATCCCCGAGGAGACTGTTCCGATACTTCTCCCGGAATAGGGACAAAAGTTTGCATCAGTGGAGGCTCCTCCCGCCTTTGCCGATCTCGAGCCAGAATGCTCCCGGTCACCTTAAGGAGTCCCTCGTCGGAACCACCTACATCTTCGACCTTGATAGGCGCGTCAAAGGCTTCTGAGTAGCCGACTAAATGGCCCCTTCCTATTTCAGAATGCTCTTGAGAAGGCTCACACTCTCTACATTCAGTTTGCCCTTCTTCTCTAGTAGATGGGCTAGACGCCCTAGCCTTGGACTTTTTTTATTGGAACTCAAGAGAAGTATCAACCGCCTTTCTCTTCGTATGAGACCGTACTTCTTGCTCAATGGAAATCTCATTGAAAAGATGAGCATTGATGACCGACATAGTATCAACCAACTCCTTCCCCTATTGATCCAACAAAAGAGGTCTGATAATCCGTCTTGTCTCATTTACTAACAAACCAGGCAGTAGCAATATTTCATCCTCTCTCAAAGAATCCACCCATAGACTCCAGTGATATTCTTCATAGTGGCGTCCGATAACTAGCAAAAAACGAGAATGATGAAGGATATTGGGAGTCCTCATATTCAAAAAAGGCGCTTGATTAGCATCTGGAAGCATTAGAAGGAGATCACTATTCAAGAACCTCACATAGAAAAATTTCTGTATCTAGTGATTGTCTTGGGATTCATTGTAGAAGAACCTCCAGCGAGACTCTCTATGAGTTTGGAGTTTATACCAGCCATGAGTAGAACCCTTGGAACTGCATTGTCCCAAAGAGAAAATGGCACCCAAAATCTCCGAGTTAAAACGAACATGGAAGAACCCCAATAGGGAAATTAGGGCAATCATAAAACGCCAAGCGCTTGGGATAAGCAACGAGGGATGGACATTCCAGTACCTCAGAACCTCTACCAGCGGACCCGTGTACAGAATCCTTAAGACATACTTCACACATTGCTTATACATTGGGACACAACCTTTGGGAGCGTGACTCGCCCTGTCCCTATTACCTGGCAATACAAACTCGAAGTCACTCCCAAGCACATTTCCTTTTGAACTTCTCTTAAGTCCTCTTCGATCATGGTACTCTGAATACTATCCACAGCTCGAGATAAGAAGAAATCTTTCGACATTTTTTCTCTACGAAAGGAGGTTCTGCGGAGAAAAGTCAGAAGAATGATGAGGCTGATGGGGGAACGTAACCCTCATATAAGCACGAACCTATATGAAACGTACAAAAGATGGTTCACAAAAATCGAAACGACACAAGTCAAATTAAAAAGAGGAACTCCTTTTTCAATGATTGTCATTTATAGCGCTTCTTTTTCCAAGAAGACTATGAGTCGGGGGCAAATGATGGGACATGACCCAAAAGTTCATACCAAAAGAGTCAATTCTCAAGAAACCCACGAAGCGCACCTATGGACCGGTATCTAACGATCGTCATGATAATTTACCAAAGGGTCATAGCCGCTCAGATGATCTACTGAGAGGCCTCAGTGGTCTAAGTCTACCGAACGATAGGGCATCAGTCGCCCCGCCAGCCAAACGTAACTCACTGAACAAAGGTAATCGCCCCGATCGGGCAAACAGACATCAACTCTTCAATCGGACGGGTCACAAAGATCCCTTAATCGATCGAGCGACCGAACACTGTGCAACACCCCTAGCAATTCTAAAGAAAGGTTGTAATTCTCTTAACTTCAATCTCCTATTTCGTAACGACAAATTCTAGATCTTTTGAGTAAGGAAAGTACCTCTTCCGAAAACGATAGTTCTACCGATAAATGAGGATCGTAATCAACGCATAATATTAACCTCTGAGATTCCCGTATCAGTTTGATAAGGAAGGTAGGGTTAAAATCCCCCAGTGACGCGCATCTCTCAGAGGTATAAGTTATCCCAAAAACTCTCAGAATGAGGTACGTTCTCTAGGCCTAACACTTTAGGCACACTGATAATAGGGAATAGTTTTCCTAAATTCTCAGTCTATTTCTTTCAACCGAAAATCGCTATTTACTGACTTTAGCGTCAGAGTCTTCACGTCGGAGCACCCTCCGATGATTTTTGTAGGTGTATTCACCCATTGACGGCTTATATTCGGGTCAAGAAGGAGTTGGGATCTGTGAAACCATAACCCACCTCAAACAATAATAAAGTGCATTAAGAAACTTACCATGTTCAATCTTTCGTAGCAAATGTAATATCACCAACATTTCAACTAACTGAATATCTTATCCACTAATGGTCACAATTTTCTATTGTCGTCAACAGCGTAAAATTGAGAGCATGCATAATGAATAGTTGAAGTATTAAAGAGAGAGAGAGAGATTCATGAAAATGTGAATATAGAAACTTAGTATGGTTACCATACCTTGATGCTTGTCTTAAAGAAGCTTTGAGGCTACACCCAGCAGCACTTCTTTTTCTCCCTCACCTATATATATAATAAAAAGGATTCAAGACACAGTACGACTGACATATCTTCTCTTCTTTCTGTTTCTTTTGTATCAGGTCTAGTGTACTATGTTTCAAAATTCAATAGCAATATGCTTTTATACAATTTTCGTAAGACTCTCTTAAGGTTCACACAGTTCAATTTTATCTCTCCACTACAAAGTCACAATCTTTCCAGATTTGTATTGGGCTGCTAGAAGAACTTAGAAGCTTCCCCTTCTCATCAAAAAGACCAACATCAAAAGAAGCACAATGTAATTTGACATAAAAGAACTTAGAAATTATCTATGCAATGGTATTAGCTACACAATGAAAATTGGTATATGTTCCTTGACAAAATAAGAAATGATGAATAAGACATTAATTACCTCCAAGCTGACGAGTATCAATAACCAAGACCAAAGCTTGCTTCTTGCCTAATATAGCTCTATGAAGTGTAGTCAAACCTTGCTAAGAAGAGAATTACCATGAGTAAAGGTGAAGAAAAATCAATAATAAAATTTGTGAATTCCACTCAAAAAGCTATTCAATTTAAAAGAAAAACATATAAATATGCAATTACATGCCTTAGCAGCTCCAACCACAAATCTCGTCAATTTAAACTCCAAGTCCTTGCATGAAACCAATCATTAAACATCACAATTTTGGTGCTATTCTGTATTTTTTTTAATTGAAGTTCTTTTATGTCAACTAATCAACCAATCATTAAACTCCAAGTCCTTAGCAGATCCAAGGCATTTAATAATAGCATTGTTAGTATTTTTTTTTCAGTTCAACATCCATTCAGAAACTCAAGTTTTTATCACAAACTAATGCTATTGCAATTTGACGTGATGTATATATTTCTACACCAGATGTGACAGTTTGCATATATACAAATGCAGAAAGGACCATTGAACTGAAGTCTGAAATGGAAATGATAGATTTGCATTGCATATGATGAGGCACAATAAGCTTACATAATTGTTGTATCATGCATTGAAGACAACACCACCCCACCACTCTTGTAGCAACAACTACACCCAAGGACATCGTAGCTTTCCAAAAGATCAAGTTGAATCATATTCTTGGATCTCCAATAGAAGCCTGCGCATTATTGTGTAAGAATTAACATTTCTAAAATGCCAATTGACTTTCCTAATCACAACTAAACTTAGATGTGCTGTTCTGTACTCAGATGGTAGAATATGAATACAACAGTAGATAATACTCAGATGTGCTGTTCTGTATGTGAGTACCCTTACCCATTTTTCCTTTTTATTTTATTTGCCATATGTAAATATTTCTTAAAAAAAATTAATTAATTAAATTACAATAAAAAATAATAATTAAAATTAAAATTTAAAAGAGATTGACTTTTATCCCTAAAACTATGGAGAAAGAAATTTGAGTTAAAAAGATAAATTGAATTTGAATTAAAGAGATAAATTAAAACCCTTTGAAATCATCTTAATGTATAAAATATCTCTTAGATCTAAGTTTTAGAGTTTTATTTTCACGTTAAAATCGGTGTCAAATTGAGGGAGAAGAAGAAGAAGAGAGAAAGAGAGAGAGAGAGCTAGAGAATCGGGAGTCGAGAGAAAGAGATTTGAGAATTTGGGAACCATTCATGAGAGATTCTTGTTCCAAAAATATTTTTAGAAAGATTTAAACCTAGGAGAACAAAACCCAACCGGAGGAGTCACCAGAAATTGGAGGAAAGAGTCGATGGAATCCAAAAATTCAATATCTCATTGTTTCTGGATAGTTTCAAGATATCATTTTTGAGTTTTGATTTTTCTTTCTATAGTGAATATATATTTTTTTAAGATTTTTGAACCATTGTAAAATTGATACTTAGTAGATTAATTAATCTTTAGAAAGCTAGACTTAAAACTCTCAAAATTATGGAGAAAAATACCCAAAAAAATCCCCTGTCGCAAATCGAAATAATCCAGAATTTTTTATTCTGTTTCGAGTAGCCAATTTTGACTATTCATAACGTTCTCGTTTGAGCTCTGTTTCCTATGATTTTTATGTCATTTTAAAGATCATATTTCGTAGAATAATTTATCTTTAGAAAGCAAATTTAAAATCTCATCAAATCTAAGTTAAAAATCATATCAAATACCCCTTATCAGCTATGTGAAAACTAGATAACAAACTTGGAGCATATTTTTAATTTGATTTTTCGATGACCCAGAGTTACCGTCAGTGACCCCAATTGACTTTAGAATGATGTCCATACTTCTTACTATCAATTTCAGGTGTTAGTTACCTATTTTCGATTTCGGACTACCATGAAAAATGGCGGTCAAATTACCCAAAAAATAATTCCAAAAACCTTGAATCCCACATTGGATAAAAGTTTTCACTATAGTATATATATATACCAACTTCTCCAACACCATGTCAGAAGCTTAGTAACATGTGGACCAATTAACTTTCAGACCTGAGATTCAATACCACATGTGATCCACATGATAGTGACCGATGAACCACAGAGGGATACATGTGGATAATTGACCACATTAGAGCCAAGGTGACACGTGGCAATATGTATGTGATTGAAATATGTATATAAACTTGCTTAGCTTGCCTTGAAGTTTTCTTGTTTGTTATGCCTCTCATGTCATAAGTATGTGATTGAAATATGTATCCTTTGTCCATCTAAGAATACTAGACTTTTTCACAAGGACTTTATAAAAACAATGCTTAAAACATACTTGCATGGTTATGGATGGTTTAACATAACCATGATATTACATATTGCTTATGTTGCATCATGTTTGTCATGTGTCATGGACGACATTTCGCTTCTTTAGTTCTTTATTTTCTATGCCATTGTGTTCTAAAGGCGTTCTTATACACTCACTAAGGAATGCCAAAATAGGATAACATGGCCTAATCACTTGCTATAAACTCTTCATATTCTGAGTTTTAATGCCTTGAGATGCTACACTTATCATATATTTAAGTGTAACATAAAGTAATTAACCACATTGGAAAACAATGAAGAAAATGTGTGATAACATTTTACATAGCCTTTTCTTTATCTCTTTATACTTTTCCCTCTTTCTTTTAGAATATTGTATTATGGTTCTATATTCATGCCCTTGGTAACTTACCAATAATGTCATGTAATCACATATTTAAGGACATAATATGATATGCTAACGTAAAAAATGAGGCATAAAAGTATTATATATGTGGTCTGCACTGTGCATCACTTAAATTCACTATAAAGTCAATTTTCAATAAATAAGCTCCTATGATATGACATTTGAAAGTTTTAAAAGTCTAATTTTATATTGGAAAAAACCTTACTAAAATTAAAGTAGTGTGTTAGAAAGTTATAAAGAGTGAAGTGTACGGAATCAGCCAATTCTATATTTTAACTGTGAACTCCTCATTTTGATCAAGTGTTATGAATTCCATTTTCAATGAAATTTCTATTATAATATGTTATAAGTACAGTTTATATAGGAAAAAGTTTTACTTAATTTGGAGTTGTATAGAAAAAGTTACGTAGTAAAGAGGGGAAGTACTACAATCTTTTAATTCAGATCAGAATTTACGAACTTACACACTCTACCTCTGGAATAAAATTCATTTCTTTTCCGTTATTTTCCACTCTAAATCTCTTTCCAACATCAAAGTGGCTTAAGAAAAGGTATATACATAATCAAAAGGCATGTATTAACACACAAACGTGCATGATACTTTACTTTAGTCTCACGCTCCTCTTGACTCTCTTCCTTTGTTGTTGAATCTCCTTATTCGCTTCACAAAGCTCACCTCTAAAGGTTCAATAATTAAAAATCTTATTTCCAAACTCAGAATTCCAATTAGAAAAATATTTAATAACATCTCTATATCATCTTTATATTTCTACGGCAAGAGAAAATTCATAACTAGAGTTATAATATCATACTCACCTCACTTTACTTTCCTTGAACTTTACATTGGTTTTATAAACTTTAAACACTTTTCCTATCCTCCAAAATTTAGGGATAAATTATATATAGATGGAGCTTAAATTAGACTTTTATGAAGGTTTTCGTGATATTAAGGTTGTGTTTGCACAGAGAAAGAGAGGAAAATGGGAATACCAAATAGAGTGTCAAAGAAATGAAGAAAAAGCCTTGACAAGGTACAAAAGAGGTCTTCCATGGTGGGATGCTAGGTCCCCACTAGGCCATGTGTTTGAAGTATGAAAAAGCCATTGTCTTGAGGTGAGTTTTGCAAAGTTTTTAAAACTATAAACTAACTCCAGTTGCTCAATCAAATCCAGGATAAGATTATAAACTTAACATACAAACATGCGTTGCACAAGTGTGGACTATAAAACATAATTTAGTCGCAATGTTCAAACTAAACATGGTGATGGTATGTGAATACTCATGCAAACCCTAGGATAACTTGGTCCATAGTGTAAATATGATATGTTTTGAGTTTAAACTTTGATAATGAATGTGTATCTAAAAGGTGAAAAACTTGGTTGTAATTATTGTTTCCTACCTATTTTGTTAAGAATACCGTAGTCTCAAAAATAATAGCACTACAAAATGCAAAAATTTTATGAGGCTGCCCCAGAATATCATTTTGGAAATTTTTGTGGAAAATGTGAAGGAAGACTATTGCATGTCGTTACTATTCGAGAGAGTTAACCAAATGATCAATTAATTTTCCTTCACTTATATCATTGTTATAGAAACAAATGCATGCAATATAATAACTTACTTTTGCTGATTATCAAAGTTGAACTAACATTTTCAAGTATGCCCATCAACCTTTAAGTAGCAAGATACGAATAAATTGTATCCCATATTAGATCGAACCGAACAATTATGAGAGCATTTTGGCAAGGCAGGAGCAACCAAATGTTGGCGCAACTTTGAATGACCCTGCAATTGCATTCATCTTAAAGATATTGATTAGTTTATTTGAACGATAGGAACCCCCAAAAGAACAAACAATAAAATCATTATGCTATGTCAACCATGATGGTCCATCCCACTGGAGTGCAGATGTTACACAAATAATGGAAGAACTAGAACTACAAATTGAGAGGAAACGATCTAGGGAAAGGGATCAGTTAATTTGTCATTGCAGGATATCTTTTGGTTACAAATATTTATTTTTTGTCTAATTGTATTATGTATTTAACTTGAACAATATTTGGTATCACTCATGATAATTTTTACTCAATTTAATATAGCAAATTTTAATTGTATTTATCGGCAAATATTTTATAATTTAAAACATGATTTTACCACGATAAATTGCAAATGTTTTACAAGTTCTCATACCCTTTGATCTACCTCAAAATAGTATTTACTTTCTCATCCAACCTTACTGTCCATACAACAAAAATAAGATTAGTTTGCAACTCTTTTTTGTTTTGTTATTTTGTTTGTTAGTTTTTTTTTTCCTAATTCTTAAAATAGACTTCATGCCTAATGTTAATATATATTTTTAGCCTAATGTTCCAAATGATCAATAGGGCCTCACGATGTGATCCTGACCATCCGGTTGTTTGCTGATGTGGATGGTGAAAGCATGACACACATTTGATTAAAATTTATTTCATGTATAACATGTGAAAATTGAATTTTTATTGATCTAAGATAATTCTATTTATTTATTTATTTTTCTTGGAGAAGAATTTTATTTAGAGAAAAATTACTTGAAAGAGCCCTCACAATAAAAGGATGACAAGATCCCCACTCACTAAGATACGTTATAGACGGGGGTTTGCAGACCTTCTTACAAAATTGGAACAAAAACAATTATTATCTCAGAAATAATATTAGAAAAATTAGAAAAATACAAGAATTAGTATTTTTGATCACATTAACTACGGATAAACATTTGATTCAGCAATAACATTCACCCAAGAGTGATCTTTGATCCAACTAATGGCCTCTGGGATATAGGTGAAGCACCGTCGGATCCAAGACCCAATGGGCAATGAAAACAAATATCAGGGTAGCCAGACAGTGAGGGCAAATATCAAGGTAGTGGGGACAACATAAATAAGGATATTCATGGATTCATATACAAAATAATATGGTTATTTTGGTCATGAAAGGCAATAGCCCACCTTTTCATCCACGTGACTCCGTCACTGTGGTGAAGACACCCTGGTTGTGAGCATTTATACCATCAAACCTTAAGTGAGAGCCATATGGATGAGAAGCCACTACCTTCCTCTAATGTCAATTTTTTTTCTTTTTTATTTGACTACCGGTAACGATAACTGAAAACTCGATTAATGCTATTTAAATAATTATAAAATTTAATTTAGAAACTGTTTTTTTAATAATTATTTTTTCTATTATCAAAATATCAATAAATTAACCAAAAGAACAGCCAAAATTCCTAAGCAAAAGGGCAATGAAACCATTAGTATAGTATTATATATATATATATAAACAATTAAATTAAGAAAAATGTGTAATATATAAAGACAATTTAATCATTTATTTTATTTCAGATTTGGTAGGCGAAAATGTGTTGTACGAAAATGTCTAACAAGTAAATGCGCAATTCTGTACTACATTCTTATAATTTGAGAAACTACATGAACCTAATCTCCGCCACATGTGCTTTAAATAAAATCCAAGTGGTTCCAAAATTTTTTACCCTAACCCTTCCCTTACGAAAACAAAAATATTCTTCTTATCGAAGGATCGGAGACAAATAGAGAGAGAGAGAGAAACTTGGATTGGAGACAGCGAAGAGAGAGAAACTCCTCGCGAGACTACTGCAAGAAGAAGAAGAAGGGAAGAAGGGCGCTAACCAGAGCTTCAAAGGGGTTAGTTGGCTTCTCCCAATTCTAAAAATTTCAGCAATTCTTTACTTCTTCTCTGCCTTTATCTTCAAACCCTAATAAGGTCAGTCTTCTTGTTCTCGTTGCCGGTAATTTTGTAAAAGTTCTTGAAATTTAAGTATTCGTATGCTTTTATCCGGTAATTTAAGTTAAAACTCAGACTTGTATCTGTTTGAGTGGTCGATAATGTCAAGGTTCGATGAAGCAATTTAGGTTTATTGCTGTATAAAGCTTAAACGCTTAGCGCTTAGGAGGTTGGTTCATGCTAATAATTGGTTTGTTTTTTCACAAATTGATGGTGGAGCTGTGCTGCTTTGGGCTAATAGTTGTCACCCAATTCCTTCCTTTGTTGCTTAATTGAGTGCCCCCATGATATTCTCAGTCTCCCACAAATTTTTGCACTATTCTTAAGTTATGTAGTTTAATAGACCTCTGATTCAAAAAGAAAATATATGTTTTTCGGCTTGAATATGAAAAAATTTAGTGGAATTTGTCGCTTTCTTTGGTAATTGCAGCAACTTGTAGAATTTCTCAGCTCATGATGAATGTTGAAACACATATTTATTTGTGCCTAGGATTAAGCTTACTAGAACTGATAGATTTCAAGTGTATCTAAGCACTCGTGTGGGATTTAAATGACACTCAAGAATTATGGTTCTTGGACATTGTATATTCCTAGGGCCTTTAGATGTGACGTTTTATTGTATATTTCTCTTCTGAACTTTCTTTCTGATTAATATTAGTCCATTAACTGAAATTAGGATTTCCCTTGAAAGTAAATGCTTGAAAGATGAAAGCTTCATGACAATGATCTTATTTAGGAAAGTCAGCAAACTCCTTAGGAACTTTTATTGGGAGGTATATTTGGATGTTTCCAACTATAGAAGTACGGAATTCAACGTGACATACAATCGCATGTGGCAAGCTCTTATATATATATATATATATATGTAATTAAAGCATTGATTGATACTCGTCCTTCCCATAACTCACAAGCTAAAAAACGGGTGCACTAATATGCATTCCACGAACATTTGTACATCACGCTCCTGCTTTTAATAAGGGATTTGCATCTCCTCATATGATCACAAGCTCCTCAGGTCATCTTGAATTTGTAAACTAAAACATTTTATATGTGATGATTAGTTTCATTGGAAGATAAAAGTTTAGTTTAAGCTCCAGGTTTTATTTTGTCTCTTGTCCACAAATAGGACCAATGCTGGTATTTGTCTCTCTTATCAGTAATGTTCCCATTCTTTGTTTTGCTTTCCTTTCTCTAGAGGATTCCTCACATTTTCTTTTCTATATATTTGTCTTCTTATCTTGTGAAAAGACCATAGCTAGTTAAATAGAAATTGTGGAATAAATAATATGCCTTATCATGAGTTGGATGAATTGTTAAACAATCGTACCATCTGTCATTGAGTAGTTCGTTTACACAAACTGTTCCCGTGTTCCCTACTCCAGGAAAATAAGTTAACAAGATACAACAACAACAACAACAACAATTTAGATCTTCTATTCCAAATTTTGAGGTCATTCATATAAGAGATAAATGCCGAAAATCAAAAAAAAAAAATTGATTTAATTTGTGCGGATTCTTCTACACCACTCATTCCTATTTAAGGTTATTTTCTCAACTAAATCCATATCTATCATGTTTTTATGAATGCATTATATCCAAGTTTTTAATAGTCTATCGCTACGTTTTATTAAATTTCTTATTTTTAAGTTTTCGGTTTTCTTAATAGGTGCGTTCTTAGATTTTCGTTACACATGCCCAAACTACCTTAAACGACACTCTCTAATCTTATCTACAATTGAACTAACTACCAATTTATTATGAATCTCATCGTTTCTAACTCTATCTTTTCTAATTTTGTCACACATCTATCTAACCATTCTCATTTCAGTAGCAGCCATTTTTTACTCTTATTGTTGTTTAATGGCCAAACACTCAATACCATACAATAGCGTAGGTTTTACTGCGATTCTATAGAATTTTTCCTTTAAATGTAATGGTATCGTATGATCACAGAGGACTCCTGATACCTTTCACCATTTCATCCAATTTGTTTGAATTCTATTGTTCACATCTCTATCGATATTGCCTTCGTTTTGAATGATAGAACTAATATATCTAAATCGTTTACTTTTTGATATTTTTTTTCTTTCTAATCTAATCGTTTCTTCATTATCATGATGATTGTCGCAACTTACATTTCATATACTCGGTTTTGGATCTATTTAATCTAAATCTTCTGGATTCCAAGTTGGCCCTCCATAACTCTAATTTAGTATTGATACCCCCCCTATTTTCATCAACTAAAACTATATCGTTTGCAAAGGTCATACATCATGGTATTTCAACTTGGATATTTTTTGTGATTATGTTACTTAAAATTAAATATCCAATATGCTATATATATTATTTTCATGGTGTTTTGGTTTGGTCGCAAGAGCTTTTCTTGTCTTCCTTTTATGGGAAAGAGGAATTCTATCCTTGTTGACCAATGTTTTTTAGGAAAGCCAGCCTACTCTTGCATGTTCTAATATTTTCATTCTTGGAAAGATGATTATGATGCTCTCTTATATCATGTCCTAAAAATTTCTAATATGAAATGCTTGAATACCTTGCTATGAATAACCATAGGAAATCAATAAAACTTCCGCTCTATTTTCTTTGGTGAAATTGATTGCAAATAACTGTTTTAACAATAAGCTGATATTTAGAAAATTTATGCCATGGAAAGCTGCTCTGCCGTATGTTCTTCACAAACTGAACTTGCATTATGTATTAATTAATGTGTAATCTTTCTGTAAAAATAATAAATTGACATCTCATGGATTTGAGTCTTACATCATAGCCTCTCTCTTTATGCTGAGGAATGGTCACCCTTTCTAGAGTTTAAAACCTGATTATTATGATTCTCTCATTGTGGCTTTAGAATTTCGGATTATAGGATTTGAATTTGTGAAATAAATTGCATAAGCACTCACAGCAGTCTCATTTCTTTTAGCCATGAAGTTTGCATCCTCAGGAAGATCTTCTAAAAATCTTTGAAGTGGTCAAACAATTATATTTATGATAATGGTGGTGATTGCTCCTCGTGGACATTGTCCATGTTAATTAAACCATTGCCTTGCATGTGCATCAGATTTAGCTTGTAATGAATAGAATTATTTGTGAAACATGGTTTTGGATTAAGAGAGGCTTGCATAGGTCCAAGTACACCGGTGGGTTAGTGTTGATTGGTGAGGTTGCCTATCTTTTATTGTGTTACTTTACATATGCATCAGATTTGGCTTGAAATTCATGGTATTATTTGTTGAATGTAATTTTGATTTGAGAGGCTTGGTTAGGTCCAAGTATACTGGTAGGTTTAATGCCCCACCCCCCGACACCACCCAAAAAAAAAAAAAAAAGAACGGGTAGGTATTATGTTGGTGGGTGATCCCTCTGGAATAGGGTGCAACTGTTGCATGATCCCGTCTAGTACAATCGGGATCCCTGACGTTAACATGTTTCTTGGGTGGAGTAATCTGAAACTCCAGCTCTTTGGATCCAAATGTTTGTTCTTACTATGGTTGATACATCTTATGGCGATTTTGTATGAATCATCAATGGCATGCATAATCATCAATCTTTGCCATTCCATTCTAATCCCCTTATTATCATGACACATTGATTTTTAGTTGAATAAGAGTCATCATTTCACTCTCCTTCCCCTTAATTTATAGTGATTGTAGTCAGTACATTAGCTATTCCTTTTTCCAATTTATAACAGCAATATGGGCAAGTAACAAAAAGCCAACAAAAGAATAAGGTTTTATTGTGTCGGAATGACAAAAATGGCAACCAACAATTAGAATTAAGAAAGAAGAACAAGAAGAGGAAATCAGAGGTTCTCCTGAGAGGGTAGAGGTGCGAGTGTGTCTCCACTAAAATTTCTTCCTTTGTCGTGTTCCACTTTATTTTCTTTTCCTGGGGAAGTAGAGGTCATGATTTAGTTGTTTTCTTCTTGCTTCTGACATGATCTTTTCTTGTTTTATTGCAGCAGGCTTTGTTGAAGAGGCAGTGTTTTCTAAATCGGGATGGCAATTGTCCCCTGTGGAAGCACTTCAGTATCCCAATGGGGCATTCGTCCTCAGTTGATGTTAAGATCCTTTGTCACAAACAAGATGTTTGCATCAAGTTCCAGGTACAGGTGAGTGATATTTGTTCAGTTGCATAATGTTGATACTGTTGTACTTTGCTCTTTCTCTTGCTATGAAGCATGGGCATTGACACAACCATTTGGTAAATGCTGATATTGCATCTGATGCAGTTTTAACATAATGTAAATCTAAAAAGCACTTATTACTCTAGCTTTTTTTTTGATGATTTTTGCTGAAAAATAAGGTTTAATCCATACGCTGCAAAATACTGTTTCAATGTTTACTAGCCCCTCCTATTTTCTTTTACCAGAGCCCTGTGCTGTTTCATGTGTCAACTTTGGCCCTCCACCCATAACGAATATGTCCTTTGTTTCCAAGTGTTTATGCTTTGAGAAAAAAGTGTATACTTATGAACTTGCCATTTTGGTGTTAGCTTATAGATCATTTAAGATAAGTAGTTTTGTTTTGTGGTACTTTTCTTGCTAGTTGTCTTTTTGAATTTAAGTGAAGTTGAATTATTCGGCTTTAGGGAGGGATCCAGGACTTCTTTTTTGTGTTTGCACTTGTGTTTGTGTTTGTGTTTGTGTTTGTGTCTATTGTTTGTTTTTGTGTTTTCGTTGGAAGGGGGGGTGGTTCGAAGATATAAAATTTCTATGATTAGTATGAAGAATTTCATAAAATTTTGGGGGCCAACGCCCTTCCTTAGATCTGTCCTTGTCCATCTTGTTATTCAGTTAGATATGATACGCGCATAAGCTCGGGACCTTGCTTCTTGTTTTTACCCTTTTTTATTACCTCAAATTGTAGGACTATCATATGTCCAATTTTATATTGTTGGGTGCTGGGAGTATATTAATGCCCACATTGGTTTTCCTTTGTTTGGGAGTATATTGCTGTCTGTCCAGATATTTTTTGGTTTTTTGGTCGGGGGGGGGGGTAGAATAGGCATATTTTAAAACAAGGTGAGATGCCTTTGTCTACTTCTATATTGATAGGTCTCTTATACACATTCATTTTGTCTGATTATACTCATTTGGATTCTGATACTGACCTGGCAGTTTTGTGGATCTTTTGGTTTAGTCATATATAAGATTTCAATACTACTAGGAATTTCATCAGCTTTCTTTTTTGTATAACTAAGTGCCAGATTTTAATAATTCCATCAGATGGCTTATTGAAGCTTATACACATTAGGTGAATACATCAAAATGTTTTCTAGTTATGCCTTCTAGTACTGGATAATGAACCACTAAGCTGTCCTACATAGCTTGGTCGAGTGGGTGTTTGATAATTGTCTCATTTTTGAATGCTGAATTACTCTTCTTTTTCTTTTTTCCTTTTATTTTTAAATTCATGCTATAACACATGGAATTGGTCAACTTTTGGTCATTAAATTAATGGCAAAAAAATAAATTAAAATTTGTAGTCTTATTTTGATTAAGGACTTGGATGTATTACCAATAATTGTTCATGGCCAAAACTTAATGAGCCAATCAGTTTGTCCTTTCACAATGGCATCCCTAAGGCAGCATTTTCTACTCCCATACCTTAAAATTTAGCACTTGGTTCTTCTCTTATAAATTTTGGACTTGAAAGTGCTAAGGATGTCAGGAATCTAGCTATTTGTGGTAAGCTTGCTATTTGTTTGTGCATTTTAGTGGAGATCTATTCAAGGATTTTTAATACCCACCTTCTATCTGCTCCTGTGGTTTTCATAAAAAGTACTTTTGGTTTCTTTTTGGATAGTTTTGGCATGTATATGTTTATATGGATAACAATGTTGAATGTAAAGATAGATTGGAGGGTTCTTCTTTGTTGACTTTGAACCTCTTGTTTCTTTTGCACATTTTTTTTCCCCTTCTATTTGCTATCTATGATTTTGAGTATGTCTTATCCTCCCCCTGTATGTTATCTCCTTTCTAGTTTAATAAATTCTTTTTTAATTTTTTAATTTTTTATTTTGATTTTAAAGTGACTAGCTAGATGTAATAATATCCCTTATCTTTATTTTTGCAAGCAGGATGAAGGATTTGGCAGCATCAAGTTCCGGCTTATTCTCTCAGGGTTCTCTGCATGCGCTTTTCAGCACAAGTTCATGTCAGGCATCACATCATCGAAGGGGAGCACGATTTGTAGTTAGAGCTGATAGTGTGAGTATACTTTCCTCTCTAGAGACTGTAGATATATATGTTGTCTGAAAGAAGGGGACAGGAGTAGAGGATTCAGGAAAGTTTATTTGTTATATTGTCTTCCTTTTGTTCTCATATATCGTTATGCTTCCCATCAAGTGACTAACTTTTCCTCATATGTAGGATTACTATTCTGTGCTTGGGGTATCAAAAAATGCAAGCAAATCTGAGATTAAAAGTGGTATGCACATTTCCTTCCTTTTATTGCTTTGAGCATATGACAGAAATCCCATCAGCCTCACTTGAATGATAACAATCTGAAAACAAATCAATTAAAAAAATAATAAATAAAGAAGACAACCTAAAAAATGTGATCATGTAAAATGGAGATAGAATTAATGACTTGATCACCTACATAGGAGACTCAATGCCACTAAATGGATTTGAATCCTTACAACTCATCTGCCTTGGGGTACAATATCCTCAGATAGCCAGCCACCGGTGACTTTTAGTGCTCTTCTTTTCTGTGCATATCAACTGAAAACCTCCTACCTAATCAAGTCCACTACTGTATTTGCCTTACCCTAGGATCCAAAAAACTTAAAATAAAATATCCTCAGATATCCAGCCACCGGTGACTTTTGTTGCTCTTCTTTTCTGTTCATATCAACTGAGAAACCTCCCACCTAATCAAGTCCAATACTGTATTTGCCTTACCCTAGGATCCCAAAAACTTAAAATTAAATGAACAACAAAAATGAGCACCACGGTAAAAAGTGTGCAACCTCTTCCCTTTCATTTAACTAATATGAAATTCCTTGTCAAGTTTCTGGATTAAAGGGACACACAAAAGCCCCTTTGGAACAAAAAGGAAGGAAATGTGGTCTTCACAGGGACTATAGTGCCTCATATACTCTTTATGGAAAGTTTCTGTTGTTTTGACCTCCTAACATCTCATAAAGATGATTTTGTAAATGAAGACAGAGCCATTTCGAAAATAATTCTGGCTGGTGCTAATACTTACGGGTGACCCTTGCTGGTATTTTGTGCTGCACACTAGGGAGTTTACTGCTTGATTATCTTGGGCAACTCTTGGGAGAAAGAGCCCTATAAGGTAGTGCTCTTGTAACATTGAAGAAAAAAAATTAGCTGGGTGGAAGAGTGGCTTCGTCTAAAAAGTGGAAGACTTACTGTCATCTAGAGCACTCTTACTAATCTTTGGTGGAATTTGTGTCGATTTTTCCATTCCTTAATGGCAGCTAATAGGATTGAGAGCATTCAATGTAGATTTGTGTTTGGAATTTTCATTGAGAAGAAAAAAGTTTTGATTAAATTAGGTGTTGAGAGGCCTGCACTCAGTCTGGCATCATAAGGTGGCTTTCCTTTTCCCCTTTTTCCCCCTTTATTTGATTGGAATGGTGTCATGGAGATCAACAATTGTTAGGTAAATGGTTATGGATGTTTATGATGGAGAAAGCACTTCTTAGAAAATCTAGCCACCATTGAATTCCTTAAGTACTAGACTTGCTAAGACTAGCGGTGCTTACTCGAGCAGTGGCTGCCAAAAAGGTGGATATTTCAAAGAGCGCTGACTCCTTTTATTGCATTTATGTGACTGGGAATTGAGTTATACCTTTTGAAGAAGTGCTGGTTGGATGCACAATATGAGAAGATTACATGGTTTGTTTTGTCAGTTTCATGGAGATGGGTGGCTGAGTCTTGTAAAGAGTGGCATGGTCAGGTTGAGGATCTTGTGTGGACAGTGTAGAAATAATAGCACAGAGGTTGTGGTTTTGAGAATAGCCATAGATAAAGTGGAATGGTTAAAATCTGTTATGCTTGGCCAGCTTAAATATATTCATGTTCTTTTGTTGGACTAAGAGATTTCCTGAGGACAGTAAGGGGCTCCATCTCAAAAAACAGAAGCAGTAAAAGGATAATTGGACATAATTACAGCGACACAGTTCAGAAAATCTAAGTTGAGATTGTCAGACTTAAAACTGGAAGAACAGAACTTCTACAACTTGTTCTAATTATCCACAAAATGATGGTGTTTCCATTCATCAGAAATTCTTTTGCTCTTTTGCCCTCCAGAGCACCCAAAAGAAAAGCTAGAGCATTAAACTAGAAGTAAATTATAGTACTTGCCAAGCTGAAACTTTGGTGAAGATGGATCTACCAGCAGCTCATTTCGGCTTAGAGATGGACAAAACCATGTCCTCATTCTCCTCCTTAATAGCAATGCAATAATGACTGATTCATAGTTTTCAATTTGCTTTACACTCAATGATTGTGTTGGTAGTAAGTGAACAGAGTCAAATGTTTATTATCCCAACTTTGTAAAATAATCATGCTTGAGCAGAAACTTTGAGACATGGAGTTGTCCTCTGGTTGTAATGCCTTAATGGGATTTAGGGTGGTTGGAATTTGTTCAGGTTCCCGATGACCCATTTTCAACTTAGCGCCACTCTTATATGGTAGATTTGTATCATGTATCATGAAGATTGTCTTTATGACAATATGATGTAGATATGGAATTGTAGGGTCCTATAGAGTCTTCAAAAATTCTACATTAATTGCTTTTCTGGTTCCTTGGATGATCTTGTTATCTTCATAAATTAGGTTATTGATTCCTTTTCAATTATGAAAATCATAATGTGATTCCGCATATCACATCTTGCAATGTTGTCTCTGTGAAAGAAGGAATGCTGATGGGTCAATAGCTTATTGCTATTTGCAGATTACATTTTGTCATTGCCATTATTGTTAAGTTAGATTAGCTTAGCTAAAACTTAACCCGCATCCAACTTGTATTGTAAATTTATCAATGAATTGAAAATCTGGTAGGACTTGTTAGCAACTTGTTCAACCCTTCCATAGTACAGATCATTAATAGAAGTGTCATTGTCTTAGACTTTGAATCTTATGGTGGCAGTGCCATGGCTCAACTTTGGTCGTTCTTTGCTAGAAAAGAGACTAAAAAGAGAATATGATACTCTACTTTTTGTCACTGATTTTTCTTCCTTCCAAGATTAGAGGCTTGATAATAAGGTTATTACACGTTTTATTTTATTTTATTTTATTTTTAATTTTTAAATTTCTGTGAGTCGTTAAAGCTTATATTTACAATATTACCTTTTGCCTGATATGTTATATGATTGTGCCATATTTGTAATTATTGTTTTCTGATTTTCAGCTTATCGGAAGCTTGCAAGGAATTATCATCCAGATGTGAACAAGTGAGTTTCATCATCTTCAATCCTTACATTTTTATTTTTTTTTGGCTGTAATATCTTGCATTCCCTCCTTGTAACTATGTTTTAGATGCCCCATGATTTCCTGATTCATGGTGGGCATCTGGACATTAAAGCCTTCAATTTCTAATACACAAAGCACTCAACATAGTTATAATCCTTGTTGCTCTTGTTTTTTGTTTTTTGTTTTTTGTTTTTGTTTTTAAAAGGAAATGTAGGTGTTAGTTCCTTATTGTGTAATTAGATTAGTCATAAAGCACACCCAAGTTACATGACACATACATAAGACTATAATGTCATGGTACTATACCATAACTTTGAAAATAGTATTTGCAGCATGTTGGAGATTGCAAGAAATGATACTGTATTAGTACCTTTGAGTTTTGGTAATAACTTTTGAAAAAAAAAATGTAAGAAGTACTCCGATCAAAAATAAATGTTTGTAAGTATTTTATTCTTTATTTACTATGGGACGAAGTTGAAACATTCTGGGGTATCAAGAATTTATTAGTATATGATACATGTAGAACTCTTTGCTGGTGCATGAGTGCTTAAACATATCTTTCCTGGTTGAGGGATTTTTAACTTCTCAGCAACTATTTGTGCCACTGGTGTTCATTTGTTTTTTGCATTGTTCTATTATCCTTATTTTAGGATTCGGGCACCATTATAGGGAGGATTAAGGAGGTGTTTGTGTTGCACCTGGGCTTTGGTTGTAGTGAAGCTGCTGCAAAAAAAGTTTTTTATGAAACTTGTTTTGCCATGGGTGGTTGAAACAACAAAGCAAAAGGCAGTAGAAGTTGGAGGAAGTCCCATTAGCGTGGGAGTTTGAGTGGATGATGAAAGTTTGGAATGAGTTTCAGTCCAGAGCTTGGGATGAGTTCTTGCAAAGGGTTGTTGGTGTTGGGGTTGAGAAGAAATTCTTGGAGTATATGCCATGTGATCTTTGAGGGAACCGATCTTCCTGAAGGGTATGGGCCTATGTTTGGTTAGAATCTTTGCAATGCAATTAAAGAGTTGTATTAGAACCATTATATGAGAGAGGCCAAATTGAGAGGAGTGGCTTGTTTAGGATTTGGTTTCTGATATGATGGCAAGAACTAAAGGAGAACTTGGTGTAGTTTGGATGTGATGACTAAATTTATATTTTGAGAAAATGTGTGTGATGCGGTTGCCACTTTAAAGGAATGCTTGTAATAAGGCCTTGATCATGATTAGAGATTTTCCTGGAGGGAGTATATTATGCCAATTGGTGTAGAAGATGGATAGGGAAGGGTAAAAGCCAGTCTAAACTAAGTTTGGCCTTGGTGTTGCTGATGGAAAAATTTGCCCTTAAAATCGTGAGGTGGAATGTCTACCAGGCAGAGGTGGTGTACCTTGGAATGATTCTGGAGACCTGTGCCTGTATCCCAGCTTCAGTGTTGGGTAGGTCTGCAGAACCCGGCAAGGATTAGTCACTTTTGGACTTGATGCAAATAACATAAGTGAAAGCATGGCCTGAGCCAGCAGGCAAGTGAGATGTCCTTCGTTGGTTTTTTATGAGTGGGAGTTTATTGCTCATATGCAGACAGGTCATATCAAAAAACATGGATAAAAAATGGGATTAGAAGAGGGGTGTCAGGTGTGAGTGAATAATGACAAGAGAGGGAATATCCCAACCTGGCAGAAGGGTTTGTCATGGAGGTGGGTTCTAATTGACTTGTGAAAGACAAAGGGTTACAATTCTATGAACAAGGGAAGTCCCTTAACAAACACAAACAAACCCCCCACCTGCGCGAGCACTCGATTGCACATATCCCTTGCACCCCCATGTAGCTTTTTCCAGTGTTCTTTTTTTTTGGGGGGGTGGTCAGTTGGTGTTGTGTGAGGGACAACATTAAAGTGAATTTAACTCAAGACAACCTGTAGAAAAGGGAGTGGTTTTGTTTGTAGATTAGCCTTTGTGAAGCAGATTACCTACTTTTATATGCTTCTTCACAAGCCATGAGAGTTGATTCGCATCGCTTGTGGATATGCATGTTGTGGGAGTTGGCGTCCGTATCCACTTGTTGCCCAGGAAAAACTGGTTATTTGGAATTGTGCTCATGGAGGGGTATGAAATCTGGTAAAATGTGGAGAGGAAGATTTTTATGCTTGTCCGTGGGGCTAATTATGGTTGGTGTGGAGTAATGGAATAAGAAACATGAATTTTTTAGAGCCTTGAGAGGCTTCTGACTAATATTTTTTGTTAGATGGAGAAGTGCCCCCACCTCCTTTCTTGCTCTTGGTTTTCATGTTCCTTATAAATCATATGGATGCTGTGAATTTTGTGGACTCCCTCTTTATCCTTGAGATTGTAATCAAAGCATTTCTTGATGCTGTAAATTGGCTGCTTAAGCTGAAGCTTCTTTTCAGGGGAAGGGTTCCAAACTGGCCAAGACACAACCTTAGACCTTTCCTCGTTACCAGATGGCAACCAAAAGAGAAAGCTTCGCTTCTGTTATCTATCCCCTGAGACAGCTGTATTCATTTCTTCCATAAAAAAAAGCTATGGTTCTGAATGATTTATGGGGTTTGTGGGAAGACAATAATTTTTTCCAAAATATGAAATGGTTTTAAGTATCAACCTGGAAATGGTCAGATCTTTATTGGGATTTCATGCTGTCAGACTAGTGCATGTTGGTCTCTTGGTGGGGGCATGTTGGTGGTAAGGAAATTGTTGAATTGGAGAGTTGAATGGTTGTTTTGTTTCATGCCTTTTAGGGGGGCTAAAATGATTACTTTATTTGGGCTTTCTTTTGAGTTTAGGGATTTAGTGAAGGGGATGATCATCAATTCTTGTGGAAGTGAGAGATGATAATGCCAATGGAACATAATTTGTTTCTTCTGCTTATTGAAAGCAGTGAGAGAAGGGGGAGGATATGGGAACAGGGACCTATATGATTTTGTTGATCATGTAGAGTAAATGGGTTTATATTCATGATTAATGGAGAGTTTGTTGTGGTCTATTTTTGGGTTTCCCCTCCTAAGATTTGTATATTCTTGTCCATGGAGTATGGCATGTTGTCTTGGAGTGGAAAGTTGTTTCCTAGAAGTTTAGGAGTTGATTCTAAGGCCTATGGTAAACGAAAACTGCTTTTGCCTTAACTTGGGACAAATGACCATAACATTAACTCAACAAGGAAAAATTCAGTTGGCAAAACTACCATACCTACAGCCGTGGCCTGCTTGAACAGCCCCACAAGCCTCATCCTTGGAAGATATTTTTTAGAGATGAGCTTCCGTATAATCTGGAAAGAGCTGTTCTTCTAATTGTATTTAAGTATGCCAGGGCTGTGAGTGGTTAAAAATGAGATATTTCGTTTGCAAAAACCCCCATTAAAACACAGTATGCCAACTCATGCAGCTTGGCCTAGGCTGCGAATAAGCGGATTCAACATGTCGAGGTTTGAGTTATTTGCAAGTTATTTGTTTCATGCAGTAGGAATAGAAAATGAATTTTTGTTGCAAATGTTTATATGTTATCGAATAAGACATGCTTGGAAGTCTCAATGAGCTTTGAATGAGTTCTTGCCCTAGCCACATCATCTCTTTCTTGCAATTATGAACATACCTGAACAAGAACCTGTCTTGTCTACATAAAGAGCTTTAAATTTGGGTTTAAGCTAGACTCAGTTATGAACTAATTAGCATAACCTGAGGTTTATCAGGTTGTGCCCCAAGCTGTCCACAAACTCTTCATCTCCGAACCTTATACTTGTCTAAGTAATAATTTTATTTTATCTTTTCTTTGGCCATGTCATTACTCAAGAAACTTGTGATCATCACGAGCTTTTAGCTGGTTGGTCCATAATAACTTGTGCTTAATGTTTGGCCAAGTGGGAAAAATAAAAGAAAAAAAGGTGGGATGTCTACTATTGTGTTTGCCATGCAGTTCATCTATGTCTTGAGATAGACGTTCTGCTACAACTCTATAGCAAAATGAGTTATGGACGTCTATGTTCTTCACCTTGTTATGTTAAAAATATTACAAACCATTTATTAATGGTACCTAAATGATTGTTCTGTCTTGCAGAGACCCAGGTGCTGAACAGAAATTTAAGGAAATTAGCAATGCATATGAGGTAAATTACAGCTGTGACCTTAGTAATTATTTAGTTTCTTTTAAGTGATGAAAGTACTAACTCTGTGGAGGACTGCAACTAATTTGCAGGTTTTGTCAGATGATGAGAAACGGTCTTTATATGACAGATATGGAGAGGCTGGTCTTAAAGGTGCTGGAATGGGAATGGGGGTGAGTAACTTTCTCTTTATAATGGTGAATCAGCTTGCAAAATTTTGATCATTAAATGGGAATATGAATATTCTTTCTCACACTTGCATTGTCCTACTTAACATGACAGGATTTCAGCAGTCCTTTTGATCTATTTGAATCCTTGTTTGATGGCATGGGTGGTATGGGGGGAATGGGTAGGAGAGCTTCTAGAAATAGGGCAGTTGATGGGGAAGACGAAATTTATAATCTTGTGTTAAACTTTAAGGAGGCAGTTTTTGGAGTTGAAAAAGAAATTGAGGTAACTCGTCTAGAGAGTTGTGGGACGTGCAACGGTTCTGGTGCTAAACCAGGGACCAAGCCAACCAAATGCAGTACCTGTGGTGGGCAAGGTCAAGTTGTCTCATCTGCGAGGACTCCCTTGGGTGTTTTCCAGCAGGTAATGACCTGCTCGACTTGTGGTGGGACTGGTGAGATGTCAACTCCATGCAACACATGCTCTGGTGATGGCCGGGTAAGGAGGACAAAGCGTATTAGCCTTAAAGTACCAGCTGGAGTGGACTCTGGAAGCAGATTACGAGTGCGGTCAGAAGGAAATGCTGGAAGGCGAGGGGGTTCACCTGGTGATCTCTTTGTTATGATTGAAGTTCTCCCAGACGCTGTACTCAAACGAGATGACACCAACATTCTCTATACTTGCAAGGTCTCATACATAGATGCCATCTTGGGGACAACCATCAAGGTCCCTACGGTAGATGGCACGGTTGATCTAAAAATCCCTGCTGGTACCCAGCCAAACACAACACTAGTGATGGCAAAAAAAGGAGTTCCTCTATTGAACAAAAGCAACATGAGGGGTGATCAGTTGGTGCGAGTGCAAGTTGAAATTCCGAAAAGGCTGAGTGGAGAGGAAAGGAAACTAATTGAAGAACTTGCTGATCTGAGCAAAGGAAAGACTGCAGCCGGCAGGAGATAGTTCATCATTGCATTTATTCATTGATTATGCCTTGCTAGCCCGCAGATGCGACACCCATTTTCAGTCCCTCAATGCATGCAAAACTGGGGAAGGGTTTTGTAATCCTAAGAAAAGGTGGGGATAAGTAATCAAACTTTTGGAAATCGCAGCAGAGATATTTGTAGCTTTAGGTAAGACTGCCTTTTGCCCAATTATTTTTGTAATATTTTTTATTCTTGGTACAACAAATACATGAGCGGTGCAAAAGGTTATAGGAATATAAGATTGGAGGGGGAAATTCCTCTTTAATCACGTTTTGCCAGTTAACCTCAATACCTGTTTTGACGAATTGCAAACATAAAATTAGTTAGTAGCGATGGAGTTTCATTTGGGGTTCGAGTGTGTCTTTTGTCGTTCTATTAAGTCTGCCTATTAAGTCTGTCATGGGGGAGGCAGAGAATAAGGGAGTTAGCAAAGAGAGTTGCTAACAGTTGCTGAGGGTTTAACTATGAAATGCACTTTGAAATAACCACATGGGGTATTTGCCCTCTCTCTCTCTCTCTCTCTCTCTGTGTGTGTGGTGATTGAAAATTTTGAGGGCGTTCGGTAGCCAGGTTTATCTGCTTCAGAATTGGAAATGTGCTACACAAAATGAAAGGGCCTGAACTTCGTAATGATCTTATCATCCACACAATTATGTCTTTTTAGTGTTTCTTAGTTTTCTAATTGTCTGATCATTGTAGATGGAAAGGAGATCACAGATTTTTGATATCATTTATTTCCTTCAAGAACGGGGAAATGAAACCTCAAAGTTCAACCCCTTATTGGGTGTTTGACATTTTAGCCATACATGATTTTCTATGTTTCGGGTTAAGTCGGTCAATCTCAAATTCATGTATAGGGTAACCATCAAGTTTCAATGAACAAAAAGGGAAGTCTATGATCCTTTGGGCTACAACGATCACACAAATAGCATATCCTCTAATCCGACTTAGACATTGGGATGCAACCGAGACGAAATTGAAGTCCCTACACTTTTGTCATGAACAACTTGGGAGTCTAGCTTCCAGGAGGAATCCATGCTCATGTAATTTGTTGGGGAGGGAGGAAGGAGAGAGAGAGTTTAGGGATTTCAAATCAATAGTTGAAATATATTTGGATGAAAAAGGTGGGAAAGCCAATGTACACAAATGAATACAATTATTGCTAAGGGAGCCAAGAGAAAGAAAGACGCAGCCCTGAAAAAAATTTTTAAATTCACATTTCGTATTTACAAGAATTTAAAAAATGTAAAATGTTTTACTGTTTTTATCAAATTCTAAATTCATAGACCATGACGATATGCAACTATTTTCCTAGTAATTATTATTATTATTATTAGAACCATTGTGAACATAATACCAATACAGTATGCATTTACTCATATGATTTGACACGTGCATTTCATTATTTTGTTAAGCACCGGTGAATGTGATTCATTTAATAATTGTATGGAAAAATTACTCTAATTATTTAAATTTAATCTCACAAGTCTAACAAGAAAAATAGCGGTACATGTTAATGTCAATTTTTTTTTTGTCTCTAGCTTGGCCACCACCCAATATCCGAGACTTCACCCCGATTAATCCGGATGACTTGCTGTCGGACCCTTTAGGGGGATGTCTCATAATATCGGCTTTCATGTTCTCATGATGGTTTGAATCCCCGATCATGATTAAGTGGCTGAAATCCGTTTCCAACTATGCTACCGAACATTTGTTGCGTTAATATCAATTGAAATTAAGCATCTGTGTGTATTTTATAATTGTTGACGCCTCACTCTAATTCTCATAAACCCTTTCGTTGTATGTAAGATATAAAAGGAAACCAATGCAGGAAAATAATGGGTAAAAAATGGGAGAATCCTGGTGTTAAAAGGTGAAAAAAAAAACCTTAATTCCTTAAAAAAAATTTCTAGTTTTGGGGTTTGATTACGATATCAATATGGTACAGTGATGCAGCCTTTATTTCTTTGATACTGGAATTTAAGATAATAATTCAAGATACCTATTTTAAACCCAATGTTTTGGATGATGATTTTCAAATCTTGGTATTTATTTATTTATTTTTTTCATTTCATGTCTATCCTCCACTCTCAGCTCACTCCAACCGGACAATTCATGTTGTACACGTGTTTTGATGATGAACAAAATAGATCAAATTAGTGAAGCAAAAATTAGAAAAATATAATTAGAAATTTGGAGTAACTTCTTCATATGAGCTGTCGATAGATGACCTAGCTTTGTTGACAGAATAGTTTCACTAAGTAAGGAACTTTCGACTAACCTCACAAATTAGTCGACACATAGTACAAGAATAAGAAGAACAGTCAATTAATTTTACTAGGTAGCCGACACATGACTTGATTAGTCGACAGAAACCAAGTTGTATTAGCATAGTCGACTAACTTATTGTGTTAGCCAACTAATGCTATGAGTTAGCCAACTAAAAATATGTATTAGCCAATAGATTTTTAAATCTAGTCAACTAAATCTTAAATCTAGCCAAAAAAAAAAAAACCAAGGATATATTGGCAAAAATATTGATATAGTTGATTGACCTCTGAATCCAACCAACTAAAGACCTTTGTAGAATATAAGTTGTCGACAGTTTCATCAATTTAGTTAACAAAACCCAAAGATACACTTAGGAAATAGCCAACTAAAATCATGAGCCTATCGACTGAAAATCTTTGGACTTAGAAAATTTTTACACTTTGACAAAACGATCGATTAACTCACAAAACATGTTGACTAAAAGCTTGTGAACCACACATAGTCTAGTCGACTAACCAAATAGGAATGTCGACTAATGTTCTCCCCACTTAGAAAAATTTTAGAAAGTTGTTGACTAACACATAAGAAATGCCATGTAAAAATATTAGTCGACACATAGACTTAGTCTACACTTAAATATTTGAATCACATATTAACTGACTAAAACTTAGTGGTAATCGACAGACTCTAAGTAAAAATTAAAACAAAGCAACAGCTTAGTCAACTAATATATAAATGTAGTCAATTGAAGAATAACATAGACATTCATTAGAACATGGGGTGTCAACAAGTCCATCAACTCAGCTGACTAAATCATGAAATAGATCTTAACATAGTTGACTAACGGAAGAAGCGTGTCGACTAGTGGATCCCAAAATCATAAAACTTACTTGTAATTAGTCGATAGACATAAATCATTGGTCGACTAGTTGACACACACTTAAGGTCTATCAGAACCCAAAAACTTAAGAACTCACAGTAGCCAACTAGGACATCAAAATTGTCAACTAGACAAGAAAATTAGTCAGTAAAGCATTATGAGATGTCGACTAATATACTAAATATATATTGAACAATTAGCTAATCAGGAAGATTAGCCCACTAATGCCTAGAAAGCTGTCAACAGAACTATATAAATAGTTGACAATAACTTCACTAACCAAACATCAGTCGGAAAAGACCAAACCATAGTTGACAAAGTATTTTAGCCAAGTAAAACTATCGGTTGACTAATGTTCAAGCACAATCAACAGGACTTTGTCTAAATCCAAAGTTTAGCCAATTATCCCAATGCTATAGTTGACTAAAACACTAAGGCCTTCAACTAAAGTGAAAACTATAATTGACTACCAGCTAACCTTTGTTGACAAAAGCATGTGAAAATTCAAATCTCAGTCTACTAACCCAATACACTAGTTGACAGAATTTATAATAATTCATGTGATAGTCAACTAAGTTTATAAAGTTTCAGACTAACAAGACATCTGAAAATGGATATAGTCGACTAAGCAAAAGAAGATATCGACAGCAAAAGGAATAGAAATTGAATTTCAAATTAAATAGTCAATATATAAACTCATAAAACTCACCTAGTCGACACTTGAGTGGATCAAAACAGACAGATTATTTAACACTTGAGGAACAATTTTAAAACCCATTTTTCTTTGTGTTTAACATTCACTTATGCAGAAGAGAAATATGTGGGAGCAAATAAAGCTCCCAACCACTCGACCAACCCTATGGTTGCACCTACAGAAAAAGCAAAGTTCCATCCTAAGGCGCAAGTATTCACCCGAAGCATTTTCAAAACCCAAAAGAGCTTTATCTTTCAACAATCAAATTCTTTAAATGCTCAACCACCATCAAACCTCTGTGTAGACTCAAAGCATTAAATGAAGCACTTCAAACTCACCTACCTCAACGTCCAGACTTTTCCATCTACAAATGCAAGAAGAAAGACTAGAAGGGTGAGAAAGAATGTACAAAAAATGTCCTTTGCACTTCAATGCAAACATGCTTTGTTTTATGTTCATTATGTAAATTCTCCTTATGAGTTTCAAATCTGTTAAAGTTGTAGTTTCACTTATTGTAACATTCCTTCTACTCCTATATTAAAAGTTAAAAGGACCAGAGAGGGTTTTTTTGTCTGGGATTTAGAGAGAGAAGCAACCTGTGAAAGGTTGGGTTGTGAAGTGTTTTAAGCGAAAACATTGTAAAGGTTTAACTTGACCTAGAAGCAAATTTGTTGTACCATTTCAGAGCAAATGTGAAAATCTAGGTGGAGCTTGGGAGTGAATGTATACCGGGATTGGTGGAACCATTATAAAAATCCTTGTGTACTCTATTTCCTTACCTTCATTCTTATCTTCTCTTCATGCTCTGTTTTCTTCTATTTTCACTTCATACCTCTATTGTTATTGATCACACAATCTTTTAAATTTTCAAAAAAGTATCATACAATCTATTCACCCCTTTTAGGTTGTATTTCAATTCAAAATATAGTTTGTATTACCTCTCATAAAAAGAATAAATTAAAGAGGTGAAAAATAATAAAAGCAACAAAATCACATCATTTTAGAGAGGATTAGCCTGTTATGTTTTGTCGTTTTATGTTCAAAACCGTGATCTGTTGCAGATCAACTGATTAACATTTAGGGGTCTAACCATCGGAGAGAAAAAGGGGTTTCAATCTAAGATGTGGTTTTGGAGAATGAATGCTTTGGCAAAGAGTTTCAAATTGTATTTCAAGACTTTGATTTTGAAAAAATTGTAGTTGGCAAAAAAATAGGGGGAAAAAAAAGTTAGAGCCACAACAGTGTTTGAATTGAAATATTTTCCTGTAGGTTGTAAAATAATTTCGTTTTTCCTTCTCAACCAGGTTGTGTTGAGAATATTAGGTTTTGATGATAATAAAACAATTTGAAGTAAGAAAACAGATTTGGAAACAAGGTGTAAAAAATTACATATCATGTCGACCTACTCCAAATTCATGTCGACCAAACAATGCTTAAACTTGCTCATGTCAACCTATTTTTAGCTGCTTGTCGACAAATTAAATCAAACTTGAAACATGTCGACCTATCCTAAGTTCCCTATCGACCTAAAAAAAAAATGATACCAAAATTTTTCTAAGTGATATTATGTTAACATGCCCAACATTATGTTGATATAAAGTAAGCTTAACTCAATCTGCACTACCTCTTGTCAACCCAAATAATAGCATGTCAACATGTTCTCCAAATTGGTCAACCTGATTCAAAAAATTGGTCAGCCTGCTTCCTATGTCAACTTGATCACTTTTAGATGTCGACCAATCCACATTATGTTGACCTATTTAAATTTACAGGTCTACCAATTGAATTCATAGGTGGACTACTTATTCTTCATGTTGACATGGATCTTAATAAAAAAATATTGAAAAGGTTGACATGCCAGATAAAATGTCGACCTATCCTAGTCCTTTTATGAGTCTCATATGGCGGCCCATCTCTAAATCATGTCGACCCACTAAATATGTCGACCAATTTGAAAATGTCAAGTCCACCAATCGGTTTTGAAAGAGAACCATGTCAACCCAAAAAGTTGAAATGTGTCGACTCACTGGAATATATTGATCAATATAAATATGACAATTCCACCAATTGATCCTGAAGCAGAATTGTGTTGACCCAAAAGCAATAATGTGTCACATGACTTTTGACTTATAATACAAATGTTGATGCCTTTTTAATTATGATAACCCACTATGATATGTCGACCAATATAAATATGTCAAGTCTACCAATTGATTCTGAAATATGATTGTGTCGACCTAAGAGTTTTAGTGTGTCGATAGCCTCTTGAACAAATAAACTTAAAAGGTCAACCTATCACTGTTCAATTTGAATAGTCTCATAAAATTGGTCAACACAAACATAAATTTGTCAACTCACTACATTAAACTCTTAAAGATAACTAAACTGGTCGACCTGATATATATTAATGGGTTGAACTGATTTTTAAATTTACAATAAAAATTTAAATATGAGTCGATGCCCTCTTTAACATTGTCGACCTAATAGAAACATTTTTCTAGAAACCAAAATGGTTTGAACGTAATTGTAACCTTGTCTAACTTTATTTGTCTATCACTCTTTGTGAAAGACTAACATCTCAATGTAGCAAAAGCTCTTCACTTAATTGGCTAGAGGAAATAAGCCGGCAATGGGAAAATAAACCTTGAGCACAAAATGAGGAATAGCTTGAAAATATTTAATGACAGACATTAATGAGCAATGTTTAAACTCACTGCACAATGACTCTTTCATGCTCAACAATAAAAACCATAGAGATAGAGAGTGAGGAAGTGAATGCTTTTCTGATGACTAAAAACAACATTTAATTTACTGCACAGATTGTTTTGTTTTTTTCTGTTGCTTACATTGTTTTTCACTCCATTCATCTTCCTTGGGTGTAATTCTTAATAATATCAAAATCTATCTAATTTGATGATTTATGCCTCAAATTTTAGATCTTTTACTCTTCCCTACACTGAAAATTTAAGCGACGAGTGAGTATATCACGGTCTTGGGTTTAGAGAGAGAAAGAGTCTTTAAGTGTTTGGGGATAATATTGTAAAAGTAAAGGTCTAACTTAAACTTACAGTCAAGTTTGTACTCTTAAGTTATCAGTGAAAATTCATAAGGGAGCCTGAGAGTAGACGTACACTAAATTTAGTGGAACCACTATAAAATTTTCTATGTTCTCTTCATTTTTCTTAATTTGTCAAACACCACCATCTGTCGTTTATTTTCAAAAACTATTAGACATGAAAAAATTCTCCAATATATTAAAAACAATTATTTATCCCCTCTAGTTGTTTTATAATTGGTATCAAAGCAAGTGTGTTGGTAAAAAGCCTAATAGCTTCAACACCAAAAATACAAATGGTCCTAGATAGAGACAGTGTACCAATTGAAGCATGCTCAACAAATTGTGTACCCTTCTTCAATGAAAGTAACTTTAGTTATTAAAAACAAAGAATGCACAACTTTATTATAGCTCAAGATCTAACTACCAATTGAAGAAATTGATGGTGTGCGTGTACCAGTAAAGTTGAAAAACATGACAGCAGAACAAAAGAAGGCCTATCAAGGTAATTGCAAAATTATCAATCTCCTACATCTTGGCCTGAGTGTTAACGAGTATAACCGAGTTTCATCATGCATCACAACTAAAGAAATTTGGGAAAAACTCTAAGCTACTTGTGAAGGCACTAATCAAACTCGTAAAAACAAAATCAGATTATTGAAAGAAGAATACGAAACCTTCAAGATGAAGGAAGGAGAATTCATTAGTGAAATGATGACACGATTCAATAAAGTAACGAATGAACTTAGGTTGCTTGGAAAAGGAATTCCACAAGAAGATATAGTAGACAAAATTCTCAGAGGTCTACCAAAGTCTTTGGAACCCAAGGTTACTGCGATTGAAGTATCAAAGAATCTTAAGACTCTAGCTATGGATGAGCTCGTGAGTTTATTAATAACACATGAAATGAAACTAAATGTCAAAGAGTCAGGTAAAGAGGAAAGAGGAAAAGGGGTGGCTCTCAAAGTTAAAAGTGATGAGAGCTCTTCTAATTACGAAACTGAAGATAATGAAGAAGATGAGGCACTACGAGTCAAAAGATTCAACAGATTCATGATGCGAAGAAGAAATAGAAGCAAAACAAACTTTAAAAGGGTAGAAAAGAAAGAGGAAAGTAGATACTACGAATACAGTAAACTGGAACACATAAGAGCTGATTGTCCTCAATTGAAGAAGTCTGATAAGAAAGATAAGAAGGGAGAAGAAAAAGAAGAAGACTCTTACCACTTGGAGTGATGAAGACTCTAGTTCCAGTGAGGATAAAGTCGTGGAAGAATAAGCCAACCTATGTTTCATAGCCATCGAAGAGCACTTCGACAATGAGGTAACCTCGACTTCTTACTCATCTTTCTCAAATTTTAATGAAAATGATTTCTCAGCAATTGAACTACATGAAGCATTGCTTAAATCACTTAAGGAATCAAAAAAATTGAAAATAAAAAATAATTTCTTAAAGAAAAGCATGTTTGAACTTGAAAAAGAATTAGAAAAATTTATGACTGAAGCCAATCAATTAAGAAACAAAATACTGACCTAGAACTACAAAACATCGAACCTAGTAAAGAAATAAAAAGTGAAAAAGAAAAATTTATTCAACTATATGAAGACCTTCGCATGGAAAAGAACAAATATCTGCAATTACAAAACAAAATAGAGCATACTGAAATTGAGTACAACTACATCAAAGAAAATGAAATTATGAGAAAGGACTTAACAGAATAAAAGGAAAAAAACATTAGGTAAAGTGGCATTCTAATGAAATTCATATAGGGCCAAGAAAAACTATACGCCATCTTTGGAGCTCCAAGAGCAGTTTTTGATAAAGTTGGATTAGGATTTAATTCAACCCAGACTTAGAAAAAGCTATATAAATTTTTCACACCCAGTTTAAAAGCTATTAAACAACATCGATGTCACACATGCACGAGATTTGGTTACAAGTCAGACAATTGCAAACTAAAAAAAAAACACTTCAGTAAAGAATACAAGGCCTAATGAACTTAGATGCACTTACTGCTCAAAGAATGGACACTCAATCAATGATTACTGTCTAAAAAATTCCTCAACTTGGTCGGACCTAAGAAAATATGGATACCAAAGACAAAAGTATGATTGATTCCCTTTTTAGTTATGTTTAAAATCAAGAGAATTTCCTGGAGAGTCAGTGTGGTGCATCGATGGTGGCTGCTAAAGGCACATGACTGGAGGTGTTTCCAAATTCTTTTTGCTCGAGAAAAAGAAAGGGGAAAGGTGGCCTTTGGTGATAACTCCAAAGGGAAGATCATCAGAATAGGCAATATTGGAGGTAAGTCCACTAACACTCAAATTCAAAATGTTCTTCTCATTTCTGGTCTTAAATTTAGTTTGCTAAGTGTCAGTCAGTTGTGTGATAAATGTTTTAGAGTTATATTTGATTCAGAGATTTGCTATATCATCGATAAAGTTTCCAATTGCATTAAGTTCATTAGTTATAGGAGAGGAAATATCTATGTGATAGACTTAGGTCAATTAGAAACTCAAAAGGAATCTTGCTTAGTTGCAATAACTTAAAATAACTCATGGTTATGGCATAGAAGGTTAGGACTTGCCAATATGGATACTATATCAAAGTTAGTTAGGAAAGACATTGTAAAAAGCCTTCCAAAGTTAAGATTTGAAAGAGATAGATTGTGTGATGCATGTATAAAAGGAAAATAAACTAAAACCTCCTTCAAACCCAAAAACACAGTATTCACAAGGGGACCTCTAGAGCTTAGATCTCTTCGGAATAACTAGAAATCAAAACTTAGGAGAAAACACTATGGATTTGTGATTATTGATGATTTCTCTAGATACATTTGGGAACTGTTCTTAGCTAAGAAAGAAGAAGCAAGTCAATCCTTTATCAAATTGTGTAAAAAAATTCAAATTGCGAAGGGGTTTTCAATTAAAAGTATTAGGAGTGATTACAGGAAAAAATTTGAACATAAAAAAATGGAAGAATTTTGTGGTGATTAAGATATTGATCATAATTTCTCAACTCTTAGGACACCTCAGCAAAATGAGGAAGTCGAAAGGAAAAACAGAATATTGGAAGAAATGGCTAGAACTATACTCTGTGAGCACAATTTATCTAAATACTTTTGGGTAGAAGCAGTAAACATTACTTGTTACATCTTAAATAGGGCTCTAATTAGACCTATTTTGAAGAAAACTCCCTATGAACTCTACAAAGGAAGAAAACCCAATATAGGATATTTTTGAGTCTTTGGATGTAAATGCTACATCTTGAATAACGAAAAAGATGCTTTAGAAAAAGTTGATGTTAAAAGTGACAAAAGAATATTTTTAGGCTACTTAACCTCAAATAAGGCGTATAGAGTATACAACAAAAAAATCATGATGGTTGATGAATCAATACACATAGAATTTGATGAAAATAATGAATTAAACAAAAGGAAATTTGATGATGCAGATTTAATAGAGCACTTTATAGAATTGGAGCTCACGAAAAACATAAATTCTCAAAAATAAGAAACTAAAGCAAAACATGAATGAGAAAAGAAACAAGAAACTCTTTAGGAACAAGAAATAAGATATCCTCTTATTAGGAAAGATGTTAATATAGAAAATATAATAGGTAATGCAAGTTTAGGTGTTAGAACCAGATCAGCACTACAAAATCAATGCGAATATATGACATTCATCTCTCAAATAGAACCTAAAAATATGAAGGAGGCCTTAGGAGATGAAAATTGGATTTTAGCAATGCAGGAAGAATTGATTTAATTTGAAAAAAATGAAGTTTGGAATCTAGTTCCTAGACCGGAAGATCAATCTATAACTGGAACCAAGTGGATATTTAGGAATAAACTTGATGAAGATGGCACAATCACAAGAAACAAGGCATGATAGGTAGCAAAAGGATACAACTAGGTGGAAAGAATCGAGCATGATGAAACATATGCTCCTGTAGCTAGATTAAAAGTTATCAGAATGCTTCTAGCTTTCTCTTGCTATATAAACTTTAAATTATTTCAAAGGGATGTAAAAAGTGCCTTCCTAAATGGTTACATTAATGAAACTGTATATGTAGAACAACCTCTAGGCTTTGAGGACCTAAAACATCCAGAACATGTCTTCAAACTAACCAAAGTCTTATATGGATTAAAACAAGCTCCTAGAGTCTGGTATGAAATATTAAGCAACTTTTTAATTAAAAATGAATTTGAGAGAGGAAAAGTTGATACTACACTGCTCATAGAAAGAAAGGAAGAAAATATTCTAATAGTTCAAATATATATACACGATACAATTTTTGAAGGAACAAGTGTAGGAATGTGTGAGGTTTTCGCAGAAAGAATGCATGGAGAATTTGAAATGAGTATGATGAGGGAGTTAAACTACTTCTTAGAACTTTAAATCAAACAGTTCAAAAAATGGTATATTCATCACCCAATCAAAATATACTTAGAAGCTAATTAAAAAGTTTGGCTTTAGTGAATCCAAAGGAAATGCCACATCTATGAGCACAAGTATCAAAATAGATAAAGATGAAAATGACAAATCAGTTTGTCAAAAATTATACTGAAGCATGATTGGCTTACTTTTATACCTCACTACTTCTAGACCGGACATAAAATATAGTGTATGTCTTTGTGCAAAATTTCAATCAGATCCAAAAGAATCCCATTTGATAGCAGTTAAAAGAATTTTTAGATACCTTAAAGATACTATTAACTTTGGTCTCTAGTATGATAGAGATTTAATTTTTAGCTACATGGCTTCTCAGATGCGGACTTTACAGGTTGTAAATTAGATAGAAAAAGTAATAGTGGTACTTGTCAGTTCTTTAGAAGCATGTTGGTATCATGGTCATCCAAGAAACAAAATAGTGTAACAATATTAACCATTGAAATTGAATATGTTTCTGCTAGACAATGTGTAGCACAAATCTTATGGAATAAACATCAAATGAAGGATTTTAGTATAGATTTTGATTGTATACCTATAAAATGTGACAATACTAGTACTATAAATCTAACTAAAAACCCAATTCATCATTCTTGAACCAAACATATTGAAGTGAGATATCATTTTATCAGAGACCACATTTTAAAAAATGAAATAATTCTTGCGTATGTAGAAACACAAAAAAAATTGCTGATATTCTTACGAAGCCATTAGAAAAAAATAAATTTTATAAGTTAAGGAGAGAATTGGGAATGATAGAAATTGAAAAATAAGTTAGGAATTTAAAAAATAAAGTATGCAAAGATCTACAAAAATTGAATCATTGGTCAACCCATTTTGAGAAAGATGTCGACAAATTCGAAAAGAATATGCCGACCTCCTAATTATCACTCTAGAGATCATGTCGACCCATTATTCACAAATCATAAACAAGCATGATCTTGTCAACCTATATGCAAACATGTTGACATATATTGCAATCAACAATAGGTCGACATGCATAAAAGATCATATCGACACATAATTTTTAAGGGACTAACCTATTTTGAATATAGGTCAATATGCACGAAAACATGTTGACCCGTGACATACAAAATGGAATATGAATGGTCCACATATCAACTTATGTCTCTCTCACCATTTTGAATTACATACATTCTCTCTAAGTGACTCTTCCCCTTTTGAACCTCAATTTACTATCAACTGAATCTACAAAACTCTCTTTGATCAATCTCCAATGACTCAATCCATTCATCAAATGCCTCCAAAAATGAAAGTTCCTGTTTCCAAGCAAATCTCAATTGCAAAACCTCTATCTGTGAAATCCTTATTGATAAAACCCTTGACAAAACCCTTATCCATGAAACTCACATCTTCAAAACCCTTTTCATCATTGTAATTGGAGGAAGAAGCTCCTGAATTTAACACTCGTGAGTTTCAAACACTTGACCAGAGCAAGCTATATGATAAAATCTTCTCATGATGAAAAATTAATCAAGGAAGGTTGATCGATTAGGCATTTCTCAAGAAAATCAATTTCAAATATGAAGAGCATTTGAGTGCGATATGTCCAAATTGGTTTATCATGCCTAACAAGTACATTCAAGAAAAGGCTATTAAAATATTCTGCAACAATATTGAAGTAATTAGTGATGGAGATAAAAGTGAGACACGAATTGTTTTGAATGATCATTATGTGGTATGTGCATTTAGGACTTATGTGAATGGAAAGGTGATTAAAGTAACACCTAGGTTCATCTGTAGAGAAAATGGGTTGAATTGGGTTGGATTTGAAGAATGTGAACCCCACATGGAATCGAATTATTTGGAAAATACTATAATAGTCTTCAATGAAGACAATGTGACTGTGTTTAATACTAATGCCATAGATTTAGGATTTTATGAGAGAATTCTGATTTGATTATTGCTCATGTGATTAGACTTAGAGGTGGAAACTATACAATCATCTCATATGAAGATTTCTGGATGATAGCATGTATTATGAATGAGAAAAACCCTACCAATAAGCTTTAGCTCAAGTGGCACCTCATCCATCTCCCTTGTAATAGGTTTGGGTTTGAGTTTTAGTGTATGTACCAAAAAAAAAAAACCTAAACTACATTTCATTATTCCGCATTTTATGATAGCTACACATAGATCAGAGAATGCACTTCTACCCTATGCCAGCATGATCAATTATATTCTGTCATCCTATAGAGTTGTATTAGACTTAAACTCTAGAACTGAACTAAATGACAAAAATGGGATCAATGCATCCTCTATGCTTAGAGTAAAATGGGTGTGCAATAATAAAGGAGTTTGGATTAGAAAGGATGATAGTAAAGGGATGAGGACAACAAAAGACCTGACTGAAGAACATCAAGAAGTAATTGGGATTGAGTAAGAGGGAGTCACAAATGAGCATGACTGACATTTGTTTGATTCTTAGTCCAATACTCTCAAAAAGATCTGGGAAAAATTGGATAGAATAGAACATAGGCAGATCCTGCTTAGACAACAAAACCATGCCTTGAACGTAGAACACCAAAGTGTGTTACCAAATAGGACACCATGGCAAAAAGCAAATCACCTCATGACCCTACGCCTTCCCGCTCTTACTAATCAATCCTCCTATCCCTCTTTGAGTTATATGGAAAGTTGTTTACTGCACTCGAAATTGTGTCAAATATGTTAGCTTGTGTGTCAAATGCTACTCCATGCTATTCAATCTTTAAGTTGTTTACTACACTAGAAATGTCACATCGCTCATGGATGGACTTTGATTAATGGTTAGTTACATATGTTACCTTGTGTGGTTAACTGGGTCAAATATGGTTAAACTCTCTGTTACTCATATACTGCTTAGTTTAAACACTAACAAGTGATGCGAAATGGCTATAATATGTTTATGTGAAATCATGTAATGATTTCAAACTACTAATCCTCACTGTGTTGGTTCAAGTAATAAGTTATGCCTGCCAAATATGCTTGCATAGTTAGGGCAATTATTTGAGGGGGAGTAGAAGCAAAAATGGTTAGCTATGCTAGTTACTTTACTTGATTGATTGTTAGCCATTATTGAAGGGGGAGTGTTGTCTCCCAATAATAGGTTAATGACCTTAAATTTGGGCAATCTTTTGCCTTTTTAGTTTAAACTTCATCCACCTTTTATATTGATGACAAAAAGGGGTAGAAATAGATGAAGTTCAGAGTTTAGACAGACTAAGGCTCTGGAATAGGCTAAGGCTCTGGAACAAAGGATTACACAGTTCTGAGACATTTCTGAAATACTAAAACTTCAAATAGGCTTACATACTTCAAAATGTTTGTGAGAGTTTTGTTATCATAAAAAAGAGGGAGATTGTTGAGAATATTAGGTTTTGATAATGATAAAAGAATTTAAAGTAAGATAATAGATTTGGAAACAAGGTTTATAAAATCATAGATCTACAAAGCATGTCGACCTACTTTAAATTCATGTTAACCTAACAATGCTTAAACTTGCTCATGTCTACCTATTTTTAGCTATTTGTCGACAAACTAAATCAAACCTGAAAACATGTCTACCTGTCCTAAGTTCTCTATGGACCTGAATAAAATGAGAACAAAATTTTTCTAAGTGATATTATGTTAACATGCCCGACATTATGTCGACATAGCCTAACTCACTCTGCACTACCTCTTGTTGACCCAAATAACAGCATGTCAACATGTTCTCTGAATTGGTCAACCTGATTCATAAAATTGTTTAACTTGCTTCCCATGTCAACCTGATCACTTTTAGATGTCAACCTATCCACATTATGTTAACCTATTTAAATTTACAGGTCCACCAATTGGAGTTATACATTGACTCATTATCTTCATGTCGATATAAATCTTAATAAAAAATATTGAGAAGGTCGACATGCCTGATAAAATATTGACCCATCCTACTTCTTTTGTGAGTCTCACATGGTGACTTGTTTCTAAATCATGTCGACCTACTAAATATGTCGACCAATTTGAAAATGTCAAGTCCACCAATTGGTTTTGAAATAGAACCATGCCAACCAAACTGAAATGGTCGACCCATTAGAATATGTCAACCAATATAAATATGATAACTCCATTAATTGGTTCTAAAACAGAATTGTGCTGACCCAAAAGCATTAATGTGTCGACTTGAGTTTGACTTATAATACAAAGATGTCGATACATTTTTAATTTAAACAACCCACTATGATATGTCGATCCACCAATTGATTCTGAAATAGGATTGTGTCGACCTAAGAGTTTTAGTGTGTCGATAGTCTCTTGAACAAATGAACTTAAAGGGTTAACCTATCATTGTTCAATTCGAATAGTCTCATAAAATTAGTCGACACACAGATATAAATTTGGCAACCCACTACACTAAACTCTTAAAGATAACTAAACTGGTCGATCTGATATATATTAATATGTCGACCTAACTTTTGAAATTACAATAAAAATTTAAATCTGAATCAATGCCCACTTTAACGTTGTCGATCTGAGAGAAACATTTTTCTAGAAACCAAAATGGTTTAAATATAATGATAACCTTGTCTGACTTTATTTGTCTCACTCTTTGTGAAAGGCTAACATCTTAATGCAGCAAAAGCTCTTCATTTAATTGGCTAGAGGAAATAAGCCAGCAATGGGAAAATAAACCCTTAGCATAAAATAAGGAATAAGTGAAAAACATTTAATGATGGAGATTATTAGGCAACATTCAAGCTTAATCGCTAGACAATGGCACTTTCATTCTCAACAATAAATATGAGAGTGAGGAAGTGAATGCTTTTCTGATGAACTAAAACAACAATCAATTTACTGTTTCATTGCTCTGTTTTTTCTGTTCCTTACACTATTTTTCACTTCATACATCTTCCTTGAGTGTAATTCTTAATATGATCAAAATCTGTCTAACTGAGGATTTAAGCCTCATATTTTATATCTTTTACTCTTGCCTATACTAAAAATTTAAGAGACGAGTGAGTGTGTCACGGTCTTGGGTTTAGAGAGAGAAAGAGTCTAAAAGTGTTTGAGGGATAACACTGTAATGATAAAAGTCTATCTTGAATCTACAATCAAGTTTGTACTCTTGAGTTATTAGTGAAAATCCAGGTGGGAGCCTCGGAGTGGAAGTACACCAAATTTAGTGAAACCACTATAAAATTTTCTACAATCTTTGCATTTTTCTTAATTCATCAAACACCACAATCTGTCATTTATTTTCAAAAATCATTAGATAGGCAAAAATTCTCCAAAATTTTTAAAAAAACTATTCACCCCCTCTAGTTGCTTTATTGGTTGCATGGAAGTAGAAATAGGAAATCGAAATAGATACAAAATGATATGAAAAAATAATATTTTGTTAAAATATAGGAAATGGAAATATAGGTAAATCTGTAAATATAAAAAATATAAGCATTTTATGTAAATATTAATTATTTTATGATAATAATAGAATAACCATATTTTATAATAAAAATCTAAAATGATCAAATATGTAATTATTAAGTATAAGACAAATAATATAAAAATAAAATTATAATTAAATAAAAAATAATTTATTAAATATGAAAAATGTATAAATGTAAACAATTTAAGGACTTTTGTAATTAATTAATTTCGTATGTTAAACATTTTGAAAATGGAGAAATTTTAGTTTTAAGATTTTTTTGTGTATCATAGCCTCTCAAAACCATGACTAGATTTTTCCCAAAAATATAGTAGAGTGTTTTTTTTTCTTTTTCTTTTTTGACACCTCTTAAGTGATAACATGTGAACAAGAAAATAGATGGTCCCTTTAGTACCTATCTTTGACTAATTACTTTCTTAAAGAGCTAGATGTTTATGGATGGAACTACAATATTGAATCGTCATTGTATTGCAATTAATAAGACTCGTTTCTCTCCCTTTTTTTGGCATGATCTAGCATGTTTTTTATTCCTTGTTTGTCCTTTCCATGTCATTAGATCTTGAGTATCTTGATATGAATGTATTTTGATGCCTAGAATGACCTTGTAGTTGAAACCTTAGAATATCGAAGGGTTAGAGGCTCTAAAAGTGAAGTTCAACATTTTGCCAGCCATTATCATAGGCATAGTGACGTCATTATGACTATCATGATACATGACTATAAGCTTAGATTGTGATACCATTATCATAGTTAGATGGGGAATACAATATGCTTTATCCCTTTATTGTAGCTATAATGACCTATTGTATTTATGTTGGATGCTTTGTTATTTTTGTCTATCTTGTCGTGACTTTGGAGCTTTCATAGTCAATATGACAACATGAGACCAAAAGAACCTTGTTTGTGATTCTTTGGACCATAGATTATGTGGCTCAATTTAGTTTGACTCAAGTTTAATCGTTTGATACGAATTGATGCAGTTCTATCCACTTGACTTTGTTTGGCTCGTCAAGCCCTAGTGGGCCTAGTTGAACCTACGTTAGACCAAGTCATAGTTGTTTTGTTGGCATTATGTTTACTAATTTGCGTCTGCAATATGACTATGACATAAGACTGTTAGTGTATAGATTTGTTGTGATTGTGCTTCTTCATTGCTAGGAAGTGATGGGCATGCATTTTGCCTATTCCGACCAAGTTGTGATTTATTTTTTACTCACTTGACCCATTATCATATTTTTAATTTGGTATCAACTTGTCATTTGCCTTTGGAGACAATTCCAAAGGAAAAATTGTTGGAATTGGCAGTATAGGTAAGTCCTCTTCCTTAACTAAAATTCAAAGTGTTTTGCTTGTTGGTGGCCTGATGTATGCTTGATTGTGGATAAAGAATCTAACAAAACATTATTCATTAGTCATAGAAAAGGTAACATATATACGATCGATTTAGAAGAATCATAAATCAAAAATGGATCCTGCTTAGTAGCTATGAATCAAAACAACACATGGCTATGGCATAGAAGGTTAGGACACACTAGCATGGACTTAATATCTAGGCTAATTAGGAAAGACATTGTAAAAGGCCTTCCAAAGCTAAGGTTTGAGAGAGATAGATTGTGTGATGCCCTGTATAAAAGGCAAACACACTCGAAAATCATTCAAACCCAAGAATATAGTATCAACTGGTAGACCTTTGGAGCTACTTCACATAGATTTATTTAGACCCACTAGAACTCAAAGCGTAGGAGGGAAGCATTATGGTTTTGTGATCATTAGTGACTTCTCAAGATTCACTTGGGTGTTATTTTTAGCTAAGAAAGAGGAGGCATATGATACTTTTATCAAACTATGTAAAAAGGTTCATAATGAGAAAGGGTATTCAATTATGAGCATTGGAGTGATCACAACAAGGAGTTTGAAAATAGATAATTGAGGAATTCTATGGAGAACATGGAATAGATCATAACTTCTCAGTTTGTAGGACACCTCAACAAAATAAAATTATAGAGATAAAGAATAGGACCTTAGAAGAGATGGCAAAAACCATGCTCTATGATCAAAATTTGCTTAAATATTTTTGGATAGAGGCTGTGAAGACAACATGCTACATCTTGAATAGAGCTCTCATTAGACCAATTCTAAAGAAGACTCCCTATCAGCTCTACATAGGTAGAAAACCTAATATAGCCTACTTCTGTGTATTTGGATACAAGTACTATGTTCTAAACAATGACAAAAATTCTCTGGGTAAATTCGATGCTAAGAGTGATGAAAGAATTTTTCTAAAATACTCAACATCTAACAAAATATATAGATTTTATAATAAGAGAACTATGATGGTTGAGGAATCAATTCACGTAGAGTTTGATGAGAATGATCATCTAAACAAGAAGAACTATGATGATAAGGAGACAATCGAGCTCACAAAGGAACTAGAATCAGTGGAAATTGAAAATGTTCAAAAGTGAGAATATGAATTAGAGCAAGAACAAAAGGAGAATAAGGAGATTCATCAAGAACAAGAGATTAGATATCCTATACTTAGAAAAGGTGTTAGTACTGAGAATATTATAAAAAATGCAAGCTTAAGAGTGAGAACAAGATCATCATTTCAAAATTAATGTGAATTTGTGGTATTCATCTCTTAGATAAAACCTAAGACTATTGAAGAAGTCTTAGGATATGAAAATTGAATTATGGTTATGCAAAAAGAATTAAATCAATTTAAAAGAAATAAAGTCTAGAACTTAGTCTTTAAACCAAATGATCAATCTATTATAGTAACTAACAATATATTTGTGAGTTTTGGAAAGAAAAGAAAAGATTAGTTAGGAGAGAAAAGAAAATGAGAGAAAATTTTAATTTTCTCTCCATCTTGTTTGGGAGTTTTATGAAAGAAAAGAAAAAAATGATATTTATTGGGCATAAAAAATTTTATTTTCAACTTTTAAAGGGTAAATTTGGTATATCTATGAGATAACTTTTTTTTTCTCTCATTTTGTTCCCACTTTTGGGAAGAAAATTTTTGATGTTAAAATTCACTCTATTTCATTTCTTTTCTTCCCACATAAAACTCCCAAATGAAAGAAAATAAATAGTTTTCTCTCCTAACCTTTTCTTTTCTTACCAAATCTTTCCATCCAAACATGCTGTAAGTGAGTGTTTAGGAACAAACTTGATGAACATGACACAATTACAAGGAACAAAACAAGATTAGTAGTAAAAAGATATAATTAGGAAGAAGGAAATGACTATGATGAAACATATGCTCTGGTGGTTAGATTAGAAGCAATTAGGATGATTCTAGCATTTTCTTGCTTTATGACCTTTAAGATATTCCAAATGGATTTTAAAAGTGCTATTCTCAATGGATTCATCAATAAGACTATTTTCTTGTATAACCTCTAGGCTTTGAAGATTCTAACCATCTAGTCCATGTTTTTAAGTTAACTAAAGCATTGCATGGACTTAAACAAGCTCCTAGAGCTTGATACGAGAGATTAAGTAACTTTCTGATGAAAAAATAAGTTTAAAAGTGGAAAAGTAGATACTACATTGATCAAAAGGAAAATGAACAATGATATCATGATAGTCCAAATATATGTTGGTGATATAATTTTTGGAAGAACCAGTGAGAACATGTGTCAAGAATTTGTAGAGAGTATGCAAGCAGAATTTGAAATAAGTATGATGAGTGAGTTAAACTATTTTTTAGGCTTACAAATTAAACAATCTGAGAAGTGAATATTCATAAATGAATCTAAGTTCATTGGAGAATTAATCAAAAAATTTGGCTTTGGAGATTTTATGGGTAATGTCACACCAATGAGCACAAGTGTTAAGTTTGATAAGGAAGAGAAACAGAAGTCCGTGTGTCAAAAATTGCATAGAAGTATGATAAGATCTCTTCTCTATCTCACTACCTTTGGATCAGACATACAATATAGTGTATGTCTTTATGCAAGGTTTCAATCCGATCCCAAAAAATCTCATCTAGTCATAGTCAAAATGAATTTTAGATATCTCAAAGAAATAATAGACTTGGGGCTCTGGTATGACAAAGGATCAAGTTTCTAGCTGCATGGTTTCTCAGATATGGATTTTGCAGGCTATAAATTGGATAAAAAAAGTACTAGTGGTATTTATCAATTTTTTAAAAGTATGTTGTCATGGTCTTTCAAGAAACAAAATAATATAGCAATCTCGATCACAGAGGCTGAATATGTTGCGATCGGGTAATGTGTAGCTCAAGTTCTATGGATTAAAGACCAAATGAAGAATTATGGTATAGATTTTGAATGCATTCCAATAAAATGTTATAGTAAAAGTGCAATAAATCTAACCAAGAACCCTATGCACCACTTATGAATGAAGCACATTGAAGTGAGATATCACTTCATTAGAGACCACATTATGAAAAACGACATAATTCTTGAGTATGTGGAGATTCAAAACCAAATTGTAGATATATTCACAAAGACTTTAGATAAAAATAAGTTTTATGAGTTTAGGAGAGAGTTAGGAATGATGGAGCTTGAAAAATGATCAAAAGTTTGGAAATAGAGTATGATGATATCTGCATTTTTTATAAAACAAGTTGACCTAATTAAATATAGGTTGATGTAACCAGTGTATGAATAAGGTAAATTGAAAGACAAGTTAACCCATTGATAGCAATAGGTCAACCAACATGCATAAAGAGAGTGAGGGTCGACCTAAATTTCATTTAAGTCGACCAATTTTAAGGGATGAGTCGACCAATTTAATGATTTGGTTGACTTGAATGTTATAAAGTTCAAATTCTTGATGTGATAAGTCGACCCACATTAAAAAGATGTCAACCAGCATAATATAAAATTTGAAGTATAAATGTCACAAGTCGGCTTGTGTGTGAGAGATGTTGACCTATTAAGAACTTTCTGACAATCTAAGAATCTAGGTCAATTGAGGGAGGAAACTGGTCGAGCTATGGTTAAGCATTGAGTTGACCTGTGTGAGAACAAGTCGACCTGAGGAGGACAAGTAGCAATGTCATAGGTTGACTAAGAGGCTGTTAAACTACCTCAAAAGGGATAGGTGGTCGACCTGCATTTGAACAAATTGACTAGGGGTTTTAGTAACCATATAAAAACATCCCAACCATCTCTCTCTCTCACTTAACTCTTATTCTCTCTTGGTTCCTTTATTTTCCTAACTTCACCTCTCGGTTCTCTCTCTCAGCTCTCCTCAATCTCTCGATTTAATCATTTTTGAGATCACTTTGAATCCTCCTACAAACTCAATCCCTACTGATTAATAGTTCCCAACAAGTATGTTGATGAGAAAGCAATTAAGGTCTTTTATAACAATATAGAGAGTATCGATGGTAAGGAAGAAGATAAGGTGAGTGACAATCCTATTATGATAGGTGAACATTCTGTTGCTTGTGGGTCAAGACGTTTTATAATGGAAAGTTGATTGAAGTAAACCCTAGGTTCATTTGTAAGGAGAATGCTATAGATTGGGTTTCTTACAAATGATTATGGAGTTTCTACTACATTTAATGTCATTGATCAATCTCCATATAAGAAGAGCAATGAAGCAGGTGACTCGGGGATGAGTTTAAATGCAGCAGAAGCGAATGACATGACTGACCACGATAGGTATAGGACCAAGCCAACTCAAGTCTCATCAGACCCCACCTGTTGGATTATAGCTTTTAATGCCAATTCAAGACTAATTTTGAAGGACTTCTCAAAATTTTTGAAACATCAAAGTTATAGCCCATTAAGTCAAGTATTCATAGAAGCAAGAAGATCCAGGTTTCATTTACCATAGAAAGAGTTATGAGCATTTGACTAAAGACAGGTTCAAATGACTTCTGCTACAAAAATTATAGAAACTTTCCATCTCTCCACAAAATTATAGTTCCAAAGCCACATGTTTCTGATATGTTTGAGTTCCTAAGATTCACTTTGATATTTTCTAAGTGTTAGGAAAATTGAAGCTCACTTAGTATGAGGTCGGTCTGCAATGCTATACTAGCACCTATACATACCCCCGACACTATTGCAAAAGATAGAGAAAAATAATAATTGTTAGATATTATAGTGACTCAAATGCACAGCGGAAGCATAAATAATTTTTTAAAAAATAAAAATGGAGAATTTTTGGGTATAGGGTAAATACCTCGACGTGTAGAGTCTCCAAAATCGATTGAACCATCCGACATATCCCTCAATCGAATCTTACAGCCGGGATGGTGATCACGATATTAATCGAATCACCACCGCAATATCATAATGCCGCAACCCTTAGTCCGACGATTGTTGTGACAGAAAAAATTTCCTACGCAGAATTTTTCTCAAACCCTTATTTTTATTCTCTCTCTTAGAAAATATTTCTTTTTCTCAAGCCATTCTCTCATATGGCTTCCGTGAATTTCACACACTTAAAGAAATAGAGGTAAGTTTCCTTATTTAAGTGATACTCAAATCGTGGACTGAATAATGGGGAATAGTTGTGGTAGTTATGGGTTAGTGGGAGTTATCCCACTAACTCCTCACATTTATCATAATGCCCCTCTTGGACATATCCAACTAATATCTCCCACTTGCACATGAGGGCATTTCGTGTCTGTCAGAAGATCACAACTCATACGATCTTTCTCATATCATCTTACTGGATTTTCATACAGGATTGGGCGTCATACGACCGGCGAATACACCTGCAAGCAAAGACCTCTCGATGCACCTATTAGGATGATCGAGAAGCCATCATTAGAATCAAAATAACTCGCTGCACCTCAGATCCAAGACTAATTACATCCATCAAGCTACTTTCCTCATCGAAAGTAATCCCCAATAAACACTCGACTGTGTATTCACTATTATGCTTACATCCCAATATGGATAGACATAATAGGCATGCCGGTGAATACAGCATAATGATGTAATGTCAATTAGTCTTCATTTTCCTAAACTCGAATCTATTAGCCTCAATTCAGCTGCTTTCTTATACCTGTCTCTCAGACCTCAATTTATCTTCCGGGCTATCGGTAAACAGACTAAAGTAGCAAACACTAATCCGAGACCTCTAGAAACAGTCGAAAGTGATAAGGGTACGAGAGATCCCACCCAATAGATCTTGGATCTCACACAGTGGGAATGAGGATCTAAATTATGTCAATGTCTCAAATAATGCTCCCACTATCCCTGGTCGACATATCACACGCGGTATGAAATGCGTGCCACAGTGTTATTCCCCTATTTCTCAAAGGGCATATGTCAGATTTCTCTAACACCGTGCAAGTATGTGACTCAGTCTATACATAAGACTTTACCCAGAGATCCTAAAGAGAGTGCCTCAGAGACAATATCACTAGTCATAGGTGATATCTGAGATTTCAAATCTGGCTACTTATAGACAACATGGATGTGGGTACGTCCATGCTAGTCATATCACATATGGCCTCATCCTGAACATGTATCAGGTGACTTTTGTTCTAGTAGGGCCACTCTCGAAGCCTCTTATAACTAGAAACCATCTCATCTTCGCGCATTTAGAGCTGGAGGTGGTCACTTGTGTGAGAGAGTCGACCATACCTACCTGACATATTATTTATCACAACATATCATAAAATATATAACAATAAAATAGTGCAATAAATAAGTGACTCAATCATGCACACATGTCATATATATAACACAATAAGTATCAATACAAGGTGAGAAATGTCAATATACACGCAAACCCAATGATTCCTATATCTCGTACAGGAATCTCTCACAATGAGTTTATTGAAGGGATCAACCAACACGCTATATAGTAGTGTACTTAATTTGTTCCTTCACCCTTCTCGGTGATGTCTCTTATAACATGGTATTAGGTATCAATGTGTATGGATTTAATTATACTTAGAGTCTTAGGTGTGGTCAAAGACGGCCTGATTTTCTTAATAAATCATTACTGGTCTCCCACTGTTTGCCACAACCCCTAAGTGATCCAGAAATTTCCGGAGCCAAACACTCTCCTGAACTGCTATTGTGCATCTTACTAGCTTAGTGTTTATCGTAGATAGAGATATACAGATTTGCTTCTTGCTACTCCAAGATAGCAAAACCTGATATTATTTGCATACATTCAGATCACCAACCCAATTGGTATCTGAATACCCAACAAGATGCAAATCACTTTCTCCATAACACAAGGAGAGGTCTGCAGTTTTCTCGAGATATCTCAGAATCCTTTCACTACTCTCTAGTAATCCCTTCTAGGATACGATCGATACCTATTCACCATACTGACTGCAAAGCAAATGTCTGATCATGTATGTAACACTGCGTACATCAGACTACTCAGTGCACTGGAACAAGAGATTCTACTCATCTCCCTTGTCCTGTCCTGAGTCATAAGGCATATATCAAGAACTAGGGTTTAACCTTTTAGCGATAAGAGTATCTTTTAGGGTCGTAGTTGATCTTCTCAAAGCACTCGAGAACTCTCTTAATGTTAGACTTATGTGAAAAAGTCAATACCTGTCTCGAGCGATCCCTCTGGATCTTAACATCGAGGAAGAATTGAACCTCACCCATGTCCTTCACATTAAGACTCGACAATGTTCACGTTATCGTGGTCATCAGATACTCTATGTAGTTCCCAATCAATAGTATGTCATTCACATATTAGGACATGATCATAAAAAGTCATGAGAATGTATTAGGTACACGCGATGATCCTCCTCGATCATCACGAAACCATGAGATATCACCTCCTCGTGAAATCTCAAGCGCCACTGCCTGGATTGATGATTAAGGACACAAGTCGACTTCTAAAGTCAACAGACCTTATCATCCTGATCTACATGAATAAAGTCAAATAATTGTTCCTTAGAGATCTCCTCATCTAAAACTCCTACTCAGGAGGACAGTCTCAACGTCCATCTGATCTCACTCTAGGTTCATGTTATGTCCACAATAATCACTGAAAGTAAACGGATCGAGATAATCTCACCCTCAGTTTGAGTAACCTCTAGTTATCAGACAGATCTTATACCTCTCCACTGATCCGTCGACCTTTCTCTTGATCTTGAGAACCTACTTGTTTCCATCAGTCTCACTACCCTCAGGCAAATCAACTAGATCCCAGATCCTGTTGATTCTTATCAACTCCTCTCACCCATGGCCTATAATCAATGGTCATCCACAGAACCTTCAAGAGCCTCTAGGATAGTTAAAGGTTTCTCGTAACCTTCAAGAGTCATACTGAGAGCCTCTCCCTCAATCGGGAATGACGATTAGGTACACATCCTCGACTACTCTTATGAGGAAGGGAAACCTTTTCACCTTTAGATGGATCACTCCCACTTTGACTGAGATCCGTAATGGATTCTTGGGTCCTGCCGTTGGGATCAGCCAACCACTAGACTCATCCATCTTATAGGAGGTAAAGTCCCAATTGATTTCACCTCTCATAGGGAAATCATTTTCAAGAAACTTGGTATCATGAGACTCAATCTCAAAGATAGTGCCGTTTGTATGCTTACCTAAAACACATTCCCCTCAGAGTGTTTTGAGTATCTCATAGAGATACATCTCTTTTCTCACAGACCTAACTCACCGTGTAGATACGAGAAACAGTGAACATATGCGGCACATCTACATAACCTCAAATGGCTAAGGTCAGGCTGCCTCCCTGTCCAAAACTCATTTGGAGTACTGATTGTGGACTTCAATAGAATACGATTGAGGACGTAGGCTACACCAATAACATATCTCCCCAATGGGAAACTAGCAAATTGGCTTGCACCATCATCAACCTCACCGTCTCAAACGAAATCCTATTCCTCTTCACGGCTACTCTACTCCACTGAGTTGTAAGGAATAGTCAGTTTCTTGTAATGCCCTTCTTGAAACAAAACTCCTCCGACAAATACTCGTGCCCCTGATCGGTTCTAAGAGTCTTCACTCTGATGTCTAACTGATTCTGAATCTCGCTAATAAACTTCTTGAAATATCTCATTGCCTCAGACTTACGCGACATCAGATAGACGTAACCGAAATGTGTGTAATTGTCTATGAATGTAATAGAGTACTCAACTCCATTTCGGGTTCTCAGTTCATAAAGTCACAGATGTCGGAGTGATCCGACTATAATGGAGTCCTAGCTCTCATTGCAATGTCAAGTATTTTCTTGTAATTTTACCGTCTAGGCAAGTTGGCTAGCAGGCCCTAAAGACCACTCATTACCAACCGGTTCATCCTCTCTCATGCTAGGAGGATAACAAGAAATACCATTGAAAGGAATCACTTCCAGTGCATATAGTCACTCACGGACCAAAACAGAACCAATCAAAAAATTGTCGTAATAAATTAAAATTATAAAATTTCCAAATTAACAGAGCATATCCTAGGCTGAAATCAAGTTTCGTCGAACATCTGGAGTGTAAATAATGTACAGAGTTTAGCAACTTTGCAACTCCAACTTACAAGCGCTACTCCCTCTAATGTCGACAAACGCTCCGTTTCTGGACGTAAATCCTCTTATTTGAGGACTCACTGGGCCAAATTACATAAGCGCGTTCCTATCTCGAGCTACATAGTCGGTTGCTCCTGCGTTTACAATCCGTGAAGGAGAGAAAATAGAGAGCAACTCAAACTACGTAAAGAAGAATGAGTTAATTTTCGCTCGTCGCACTTATGAGCGAAATAACCAAGTCTACTATAGATGTAGTACTACACCTTGGTCGTATCCAACTCCTTCTTGCTACGCATTATTATTATCGATTTTTTCGGATGGTTTCTTCTTACCTGAACCTCGAGTTCCACAGGAGTCTTTGCTCGAATCCATTGCATAAGTATAACCCGAGTATGGCCTACTCGCCTCTAAATGCTCTTACTCGACCTCACTGTGTCTATTCACATTAGTGAAAGTACGAATACTTTCGTCGTATGTGAAATAGACTTTCATGATTTCTCATGAATCAGGTAAAGAACTGGATCGCACCCAACACTAGAAAACCTATCTGAAGGATTGTTCACACTCCCCAACTCGGTGATCATACTCGACATTTTCATCAAATGTTGCATCATCGTATGATCAACCATTTTCTTATAAGTTATTAAACTTATAAGTTAGTATCTTCATCTCAGGATCTATAAGAGCACCACAATGCTCTTTATAGGGCGAGCCAAACCGATAAAGCCGTAGGATATTGATCATAGACTAGGATCTCATTATCGTGCATGCTACTCAGGAGGATTGCCCTAACTCGGCCATCATTCCTCTTCCATGCACATAATGTCCCCTAATCCCATCTGTTTGAGTTGTGGTACCCTCCCCAAAGTTCACCATCTCATGTCTCAGAATTTTAATTAGATCTTGCCTCTCGAGGATAAATTGAATCTATCAGTGAAAAATCTCGTAATTATCACCATTCAATTTTATCCCCTTGCAAATATCTAGTACGATAATTTTAGATGCAGTCATAGAGATAATTGTGACTTGTGCTTATTCTCATAGTTTGTGCACCCTACGAATCAACAAACCCCAAATGATTCGAACACAGACCCCAATACGAGTGTATGAATCAATAGACACCATATACCACAATCCGGGATTACATCTCATCATTCAGACTAGAATTCGATGCACAAAAACCCACAAAAAGTCACTTTTATGGATGTGAGACTCTAAAAAATTAGAAAAATTTCAATTCCGGATGACCTGACGTGCCGCCGGTGGTCCCATGTGCCTGCACGTGCCGGGGACAGCTTCTGGGGCGTGCTAGTCGTGCAGGTGCGTGGGTCACGGCCTAAACACGCGCGACCCGCATGCGTGGGTCGATTTTGGACCCGGGCGAGGGTCGGATCCTAGATCCGGGTCAGGTACCCTCGGGTCGGGTCGTGGGTCGGGGGACACGTGTCTGGGTCTAAACCGACCTGGACAACCTGGACCAGTTCACGCGCCTTATGAACGCATGAACCTCATGCGCCTCATGCTCTCGCTTCACGCTCCACCCCCGCACATGCAGTGCATGCGACTGCGGGTTGGAGCATTTCTTCTCTACCCGAATTCTTTGCAACTAGGTTTTTTGATCCGGTTGCCGGAAAACCCATTTTCGATCTTGATTTCGCCGGATTTTTTGTGGAATCTCTAATTTCATTTTTTCCAAGCATCCTTGACTCGATTTTTGGAATAATCGCACTCTAATCTTAGTGTATTTTGAGTCCAAAATTCCAGCATCAACAATGCACAATTTATATGTCAAAACGTAAAGCATGAAGAAAGCGACACAGATCTTCTATTTTCATGCATTGATTTGCCCCAAAAACTCAACAAATCTGGGATTGAAAGGTTCGGTCACTATTTACGATCGAAAACTTCAATCGGAATTTTCTTGGCCTAATTGTGCTCAGAAAATTACAAAAATATTATTTTCGTGATCTACTTGACTTGGGTAACATAGTAGTGTAATCGGATTCATGAAATTCATCCGTGATCCGAATCCCAAATTTTATACTTTATATTTTTATACCCAAAAAATTAATTCCAAAAATTATTTTTAATAATCCAACGTATGTTCTGATACCAATGTTGGATATTATAGTGACTCACATGCACAGCGGAAGCATAAATAATTTACGAAAAAATAAAAATGGAGAATTTTTGGGTATAGGGTAAATACCTCGACGTGTAGAGTCTCCAAAATCGATCGAACCATCCGACGTAGCCCTCGATCGAATTTCATGATCGGGATGGTGATCATGATGTTAATCGAATCACCACCGCAATATCACAATGCCGCAACCCTCAGTCTGACAATCGTTGCGATGAGAAAAATTCTCTATGCGAAATTTTTCTCAAACCCTCATTTTTATTCTCTCTCTTAGAGAATATTTATTTTTCTCAAGCCATTTTCTCATATGGCTTCCGTGAATTTCACACACTCAAAGAAAGAGAGGTAAGTTTCCTTATTCAAGTGGTACTCAAATCGTGGAGTGTATAATAGGAAATAGTTATGGTTGTTTAGTGGGAGTTATGCCACTAACCCCTCACATTTACTATAATACCCCTCTTGAGCATATCCAACTAATAATAATAATAAGTCATTTTGAGTAAATCTAATTTTAGCCTTTGCCTTCTTTGAAGGTGGATTTCCTTCTTTGCTTGCTCTTTCTCTTTGGTGGATTTCTTAGGGTTTGAGTGTGTTATCCTTGTTTCACTTGTGTTACTTTCCACCTCTTCAAGCTTTCTGTGTCATTTCCTCTCTCTCTTTTCGGTGGCAAAGAGAGGCACTCAACCACAAGCAGTCTCACAGCTGAGCCTTTTTCTCCGTTTTTGGGGAGAAAGGCGGCCAATGCTTGGCCACCTCCATGGTGGAAAAACACTGTGGAGCCTCTACCGTGGACTCAAGCCTGTCAACCACATGGATGCTCACTTCTACGAGTGACGTTTGACGGAACCTCTTAGATTGCGATTGCAGTTCCCTTGTGGCAGAAATCTATTTGGTTGCTGCAATCGCAACCCCCACGATCATCAATAGATAGTAGCCAAGGCTGCCATCACTCTTAACTGCTACTAGAGTGTTGCAAAATGCTATAATCCGTAGTTGAGGGCGATTACTGTTGCCAACGGCTGCTACCATTAGCAGCGGCCAGAGCCAGGCTCCCGGGTCGACCACCAATGCTGCTATCAGTTAACATTGATTCTCGTGATGCCTTTAGTTTCCTTAACTACTGAGGTGGCTACCACCTGCAACCTAGGGCTGCACAGTGCCGCCACCTGTAGAGCTACGTATTCTTTGATCTTTAAACTTCCACATTCCTGTTTCCCTTTTTATTTCAATTAAACATTTATGCTCAAATCCTAAAACTCAAGCTCTAATACTACTTTTTAGGACTCATGTATTTTAAAATTTATAAAACTATACACTTCAATGTATCTCTATCATGTTTAATTCATAAAACTACAAAGGAAGTGAAAAATACAAAAAATAACATGAAATATTTAAGGATTGAGCATGAAAAATTTAATTTTTAGAAATATAAAATAGGGAACAATAATACCGATTTAATTTCTCTCATCTATGTTTGAATCTACATTTTCAATGCCTATAATCTCCATCAATTTGAGATTGATTTCAAACTTTGGTCTTCTTCTCCATATCTTAACTCTAATATCTCAAATGACTGATCTTGGTGGGAAGATCATCTGAAATTGGATCCTATGTATAAAGAAAACTCGAATTCCCATTTTATGTGAACTAACATAAAAGAATATAATTCTAGAGGTCTAGAAAGAAAAGGAGGTTGAAAAACTCTGCAAAGAATTTTTCTCCTTTCCCTATTGTCTCATGCAAAATCTAGAATTTAGAGTTTTTATATAACTCTATAAAAGTTTTTGAATTCACAAAAGAGCCCTAAAACTTTCAGAAAATAAAAAGAAGCCCAAGTCAAAGACTACCCTGTTGCATTTAGCACCTCAATATTGCCTATTTCTCTTTCGTTGAGTTATCCTTCTTGTCTAAATGATTTTATACAAAATAATATCATATTGAGTAAGTAATAAATACTGGTAGAGTTTTAGGATAAAGAAAAGGGTGATGACACATTTATTTTGATAAAAAAACTATATCACAATCTACTAATAGTTTAATTCTAATTAATTTTATTAAATTATTAGATCCGCACTTCAAAAATATATATTGTATAACATATAGAAGTCAATAAATAAACATTTATAACTTTGTGATCTACCTGTATGTATTTTTATATATTGTCCCTCTATATAATACTCATAATTAAGAACAAACAAAATATATAAATAAATATACTAGGAACTCCTCAATTATTGATTACATTGAGTCTCTCGTCCAAAAATATACAGATATTCAATTTGTCTTCCATTGGTTGATGGATTTAGTTTCATTGGCCGATGTTCAATTTTTAAGAACATTGCATACGATACAAAATTGTATTATTGAATTTAGTTTGAAGATGGTCAACTAGGATGACTCAAGAGTGCAATTTCCAATTTAATTAGTATAGATTCTCAATTGTTTATACACATCTCAACTAACCAACATTGTAAGCCAACGTAAGAAATTTGACCCACAAAAGATTTCACTCATAATACATCAAAATATGTGGTCCTAATATCATGGGTTTATCTACGTATACTCGAGATTTAGAATACATAAATTATATATAGGTATAGAGTAAATTTTTATTTATAGTACATTTTAGAATATTACTTTGCAGGCATTGATGAGTATAATCACTTGCACAAGCTACTATTGAGTCTACACCCTATATTTGAGTCGGACCTTATGCGATGATCAAGGTAAATCATCTCCGACAATTAGAAGACTTTTTTGTCAAACCCTGTTTAGTGTAACTTAAACATGAATAAAATGTCCGGTTTTATTAATCAGTTAGGAACTATTTATTTTAGGTTGATATAACCATGACTTATACATTTCGTTTGCACGATCTACCCAATAGTATGCACAAGTCACACATGAAACTATTCGAATTTATACATGCATAAATAGTTTATCTACTTGAATAAATAAATCAAATATTATCCTGCCACAGAGAAGTCAAACATACTAAATAATAAAACTAGTGGATAATTAGAATCAAATTCCAACATTATTTATATTAGGCGAATATTAATTCTAATCTTTAAAATACTGCTCCCACTAGTTTGGCATTTCCCACACTTGCACAATAGGAAGCAGAAACTCTAGTTGGATGGGTTTTTATTTGGTGATTGGATTCTTCTGGCGGTTTGCCTCCTCGTGTTCATCTTTTATGGAAAGCTAACGGGCCATAAGCGATCTCCTCTTGATCGATGCATCACATGCATGGTCTAATTCCTCTAGCTTAAAACTCAGGCATGGTAAACCATCTCAGGTATATCCTTTGTGGTGACTAGCATTCCTGCAGTAATTAAGTAACCGTTTGGTATAAGACTGTCTCTTATCTGTTGTACCAGCACATCGGCATTTCAATGGAGAATGTAGGTTAAAACTAATTTTTCCTATTGGCTTAATATTTTATTTGGAAAGTTCTTGTGGTCTCACCTAATTCCATCCATTTTTATAAGCATGCTTAAGATGATATTCACACATAGCATAAAAATAAAAATAGAAAAAAAATTAAATGTTGGCGTGATCATGGACTTTCTATGTTTTATCATCAGGGTATTACCATTAGTAGACCCTGAATATTTGCATGTAAGATTAAATGTATACTCAAATCTAAGAACCAGATACATTATCATGACCTAAAATGATAACGGTTGATATTATGCATATTTCTATACCATTGTCATTCATGTCATATTCAGACTACTTATCCTATAAGTGCCCAACTATCTATTAGCATGACACTCACTAACTTATCCTCTCTAGTATTCCCTCCTAATCATAGAAAGATAAGTAATGATCTTAAAGGACTAATGAGATCCAATGAGGAGTCTATCGATCACAAACTTTTAGAATATTTTTTAGAAACTTCCATCGCTCGTATTCTCAAATTCTTGAGAATGAAATTTCTTACAAAATATTTAAAAATAAAATTCTAAAATTAAATACACAATTTATATAGAATTAAATTATAATTTTATTAATTGTCAAAATAGTTAAAATATAACTATTTTATATATGACTCTAGGGCATATAGCTAACCATAAGAGAGAGTCTCTATTTATAAGGTAGTATACATCAAGTTGTTTACTGAGTTTCTCCAAACTTAATAAAAATCTATTTACTAAAACTTTCATCTTTCATGTCTAGAAAATAATAAATTCATCAGCATTTAATTAACCCCTGATTAGATGCTAAATAACTTAACTAAATAAAGTTCGAGAAAATTCTAAGTTATAATTAAGTCTAGATGAGAGATTAAGTGTGAAACCAAAATTTGAATACAAGCAGCTAGTTTTTAGCCACATGCATTCATAGGTTTAAACCAGACACATGGTGCTCCAAATTAAGCTAGCATAGTTGGTGGGAACTGCTGAAAATTCAAATTGGGCACACCACAATCACAAAATATCTCAAATTCATTTTAAAACTCATTTCAAAATTTATTTAACAATTCAATTTGGCAATCATTTTACCCATACACATGCATCATAGCCATCCAATCACACCCCCAATATGGGAGTTAACCAACAAATTATCAACGGGTTGACTCAAATATCTCTAAATTTAGAAACAAGTCAACTCAAAACCTCAATGAGTCGACCACCAATGAGTAATACTATATGTCCAAGGAAAGAGAATCAAATGACAAATTCCATTAATTTCAATCAAGGTATATAATCATCACTAACGCCATGAATATCACAAGACATCAAAATCATCTCTCCTAAAATTCATTATCATACAATATCATCAAATTCAAGTTTTAGGGGATTTACCTATAATTATGCCTGAATCGGGTTGAGTGCCCTTAATAAATATCACACGGATCCTTGTTTAAGTCTTTGATTGGGAATGATGAGTTGGAGCAACCACTATGTTGCTCACAGTCTCCATTCATGGAGTGTTACTAGCCACTGCTATAGGCACATTTGACTGACTACTTTGTGAGCCATTCAAGTGGTCTCGACTCGATTGGTCCCTTGTCGGTCTAAACCTAACATAGGGGCAGGCATTGTAGAAATGTCCCAACTACTTCTAAATTCAGGAACAATTTGGCTTAAAATTTCAATGAGCTAATCCATGTAAGTAATATCTATATATCCTAAACAAGGGAATCAAATGGCAAGTTCAACTAATCTTAATTAGGGTATATAGTCATCAAAATTATATCTCTTAACTTCATTATCATACAATATTACCAATGTGTCTCCCAATTTAATCATGTACACTTAATCACATAATATTTGCATCATCATTTTTAAATCATCAAATCCAATTTCGATTTCGAACTTCGCACACAAAGACTTCTCAGAATTCACGAACTCCAAAACATATGTAACTACTTCCTTTCCTCAATCTCATATTCTATTACTATTTTATTTTCTTGCACTATCCTGAAAATTTTCTCCTCACTTTTTGTCTCCATAGGTACTGGCGTAATACTTCTTGTTGAATTTTCCTATGGGACATATCCCAAATTAGAGGAGAAGAAGGCTTCGAATGGGAAGCCGATGGGATAGTTGAGGTTTGATGTGAAGTTTGTAACTGAGTTTTATAGATATTCCACCACTCCATCATCGGTCGGAGGGTGGTTAAGGGAGGAGTTGGAGTTCCAATTGAAAGAGCCAATTGCATTGTTGTCGGGAGAGGTGTATACCAAAATGAGGTAATCTTGGTATGAGAAGGAAGAGTTGAAGGAATCTCACTCGAGTTCCTCATTCTTTATCTGGGGGTATAGTTCCTACAAAAGAAGATCTTAACTAATTGTTTAACCCCCTAAAAAGAAATTTCCTAAATTCCTAGGACCCATGAGAGATTTTGAAAATCGTACGTAATATTTTGAAAATCAATTTCTTTTGGAAATAGTTTGAAAATAATTAAGGACCTTTAAAGTACTTAGAATAACTTTGCAAACTTTTTGTACATTCTTAAATTGAAAACCAAAAGCTCTAATACTAATACAATTGTAACGCCCAGACCTTCAAGTCGAGCACACGACAACCACCGCATTATCTCGGTATACGGGCATAACCTCCCCATATACTGGGACAATACAAGGAATTTTAACTTGTTAAATCCTGTTTTCAAAACAATTTAATATTATCCAAGGATCAGCCCGGTCCATCCCGTCTCAAATTGCATGCATAAGGCCAACCCGGCCAACAAATATTTCTCAAATAAAATCTAAAGAAAATTAAAGGGGTGGTTCTCAATTTTTAAATATGCAAACCACATTTAAATCACAAAACAAATAATTAAAATAATAAAATAAGTTTTCAAAAGCAATTACAAAATTTGTCTCCCATTTGGATTCACCAAGGATCTAAAGCCATAAGAGAACTATTACCCGATGACGTTCAACAAAACAAGGTTCTTCCAATCACCTTAAGCATCCTCAAATCTCGACTAATCTTTCTTTGTAAAATGGAAAGAGGGGTGAGTATATAATATTCTCAGTGAGTGATATACACGTTGTACAAAGTCAAAATTCTGTGCGGTGGATATATCAAAGGCATATTTCTCAAATCATCATAGCATTCTAAAATTTATTCCAATAAAAATGAATTTCGAATCAACATTTTCAAATCATTACATTTCACAATTATCAGAATTCAATCTCATATGCATCTCTAATTTTGTATTTTTTAAACTTGAGGCAACCTAAAATTCATGTTCCCAACAAAGGTTTACCATGACCAACGGTGAGACCTCTAAGGTGTTTTAGAATTTCTTATTTAAAAGTGTCCCAAGCCTTGGCGTTAGTTATAGTTTTCATTGGTAGTACAACCAACTGTCTCATACCCTTTAGACGGTATGTTATTTGATCATGGTTGTATCATCATGGTCGACCACACACCTTGTCTATAAATAGTAATCCCACCACGTCACCCCATCGAGTCGTACCGTGATGGGAATGACTAGTCATTTTAGGGGTTCAGCCTCTCACCCCAAGCCAATACATACACCATTCCATTTCCATGTACCATCAATTCAATAATCCTTTTATAAAAAACTAGTGTCACAGTGTACTCAATTTAATAAATTAACATGACATATGTACTCATTCAAGACATTAGGATGTATAGAAATTCAAATTTTATTTCTAGGATATTCCACACATACTAAAGCATATAAATTCAAGAATTTAAAAGTCATTTAGAAATTCAATGAAAACATTCTTAATAAAAGTAACTTTTATTTTCCTTATTTAAGTACAAGCAATAAATCACTTATCTTTTGGGAGGGTAATCACTCCCAATTCCTAATTCAATCTACGGTAAATCTCTCATAACCCTTCAATTGTCCCCACCTAAAATAGTAAGTACGATTTCATCACTTAAATGTAGCACAATACTAGGTTAACTAAAATTTCCCTCATTTATTTCACAATCCAAATTTTCCTACACAACCATGTCCTAGAAAAACCGTCATATCTTGACCTACAAAACTTGGATTGCAGTGATTCTAATTGCTACTTAAAGTTAAGATATAGGGCTATAACTTTTGTATTGACAATTAGATTAAATTCTAATTACACAAATATACCTAAGTCTATGAATGTATTAGTCTTAAATTCATGTCCCATATTTGTGCAGTCACCAAAGAATTGTCATGTTTCGGCCTAATTGTGCCTAGAAGGTTGTTCAATTTCAAAGCAAATTTTGCAAGCAGAACAGGACAGAACAAAATAACTTCTACAGAACATGTCACTTTTGAAAAATCACCAAAAATCCAATTCTTATCCATTCCATTCGAATTATGTGTCATTTTAAAACTCTAGATGTCTAATTTCATTAGAAACAAACCCTAATCCATTTACCATTATGCGTAAAGAGTTAGAATTGAAAAACCCTAATAAGTTCAAGCGGTCCATTCTAGCAATTCAAGTTTTCATGCTTGCCCTAACATTACACCACTCATACAAGTCCGAATCATTGGAATATTTTTCATTTTGACCTTATAAAATTTCCTTTTCATTTTCCCCAAATTTTTATTATTCACAGTTTTAGGATTTTTCATTCTCTAACTGAAATTCGATCAAATCTCCACTACACAATTCAATCTATTGATAAGAAAGTTAAACCCAAGATTCGGGATGAGAAATTACCTGATTTCGGAGTTAGGTTCAAAAACCCTAACCTTTTTTCTTCAAAGAATAAACTCTAGACTTTTCCTTTGAATCTTCCTTGCTTGAAGTGTTCGAGTTGGTTGGAGTGATTTACTGAAGGGTATTTGATTTCTAGAGAGAAAAATCAAAAGTGTGGGAGCAAGAGAGTGCAGAGAGGGAAAAGAGGGAGAGTCACAGAGGAGTGAGTGTTCGAGAGAATATGAGAAGTCGAGGCACTCAGACATGAAATTTGGGCTTAATTCAAGGTTGTGAGTGGAATTGTGAAATTACCACTTTGCCGTTTCCATGGTTCAAATTTCATTAAGACTTGAGAGCATTTTGGTTATTTCGGGCACTTGTATCTTTTGGCGATGGAACTGCCTGGGCAGCACGGTGGAACTGTGCATGTGCATGCCCATGCCACACCCGAGCAATTGCATGAGCAATGCACCCCTTGGCATGAGTAGCGCGCCCTACACGTTTCAACTACGCATGCCACGCGGTTCCACTGCGCATGCCATTGCATTGCTTTGTATTGCTCATTGCTCATGCTCTGCATTGCACTGCTTGTTGCACTACTTGTCATGCTCGCTCATGCTCAATACTCGTTGCATTATGCACAGTGTGCGCACTGCTCACTGCACATATGCACACCTACCCTCATGGTGGAGCCGGCAACCCTCATGGTTCCACCGTGGGTGCATTGTTTTTTTTTTAATTAATTAATTTATTATATATATATTTTTTTCCTCTCTACTTCCAAAATTGTCACATTTTTGTCTATGCTTCTATTTTCTCCATGCTTGCAATTGAACTTGAACCTATGACCTTGCCTCTTCCAAAAAAAAATTTGCCACCATACCACTCAACATCTTCATTATATTATTATTAATTTTATTATATATCTTTTTTTTTCATTAATAAAAGAACAATAATTGAAAATTTAACTAGCAATTTCTCGAAATTACATCCAAGCCCAAAAATCATTTTAACAAAAATCCATTTTCTCCCAGCACTTCACACATTTCACACAGAAATTAAATAAAAATTTTTCTAACACCGAATTTTTGGTGTTACAGTAGAGGTAGGGATTGTCTGGGTAAACAAATGGGTGATAGTAATTATTATTATCTTTAGAAGACTCCAACTTATTTAAAACATGATTCATTGGAAACTACATCCATAAGTCCTTCTAAAGAGTCTTATTTGCACCCATTTAAATATTTAGATGACTTTCCAACTACAGCTGAGAATGCATTAAGTGTCATACAATGATTCTGCATCAATCTCCTCCAGTTGAGAGCAAACTTGTACTCAAGTTGGGTTCATCATTATCAATGTAAGAAGAGAGATCGGTGATATTAAATGTGGAAGATAATCCATAATCTTTAGGGAGCTCCATTTTGTAAGTATTTTTCTCCAATCCTCTTTAAAACTTGAAAAGGACCATCAGCTCTCGGCTTTGGTTTCCCAAAATGTCTAGGAGGAAACCTCTCTTTTTCTAAGATGGATCCATATGAGATCACCTTCCTTGAATGCAGCTGCCTTCTGAAATTTGTTCGCTTGTTTCTTATATTTCTCATTTTGCTTGTTAATTTTCTCACAAACTTGTTCATGAAGTTTGACAATTTCTTGGAAGTATAAGTCTGCCATATTAGTTACATCCAAGGTCCACTTAAAATATCCTCCGTTACAATAGTCGATAAGAGGAGAAATAATGGTGTTGAATCCTTTAGTATAACATCGATAAAATGAAGCAAGGCCATGGAAACTCTGAATATCTTGGAGAGTCTGTGGAATAGGCCATGCTATAAAGGCTTCAACCTTGCCTCAATCCATGCAAATGCCTTCCTTAGAGACAACATAGCCCAAGAACACCAGGCTACTCGTATAAAAATGACACTTCTTAAGGTTGACATAAAGATGTTGTTTCTTAAACACTTGGAAAAATTGTTGCAATTGATTGAGATGCTCTCTGGAGGCTAGCTAAAAATTAAAATATCATCAAAACAAATGACAACAAATCGTCCCAAATAATTCTTGAATACATGAGTCATTAGACGCATGAAAGTGTTAGGCGCATTTGAAAGACCAAACGGCATGACTAGCCATTCATATAAACCATCCCTAGTCTTGAATATGGTCTTCCATTCATCTCCTAGTTGCATACATATTTGATGGTAGCCACTTCTTAGTTCAATCTTAGAGAAAATAGTGGCTCCACAAAGTTGATCAAGTAGATCATTAAGTCGAGGGATGGAAAAATGATATTTGATAGTAATCTTGTTTACATCTCTACTATCGATACACATGCATCACGTTCTATCCTTCTTCGGGACATGGAATGCACGGATTGCACAGGGACTTACACTCTCGTGAATTAGTCCTTTTTCTAAAAGTTCATTAACTTGTCCTGAAGCTTCTCATGCTCCTTAGTACTCATTCGATAGGCTACCTTGTTTGGAATTGAAGAGCCAGGCAAGAAGTTGATACAATGTTGGATGTTACACATAGGCAGAAGTTCAGATGGAATTTCTCTTGGTATAACATCATGGAACTCTACAATAATAGGCTAGAGGATGGTAGGAATTTCATGGGCTGCTTTATTCTCTTCCAAGATCATAAGAGAACACACCTTATTGGTGTCTTTAAGTGTTTCATAAAATTGGAATCTTGAAAGGAGATTGCTTCCTTTGCTTTTGGAGAAGGTTGGGGAGAGTCCTCTATCTTGTATGGTCCCAATACTATCTTTTCTCCATCCATGTAAAAATGAATAAGTGTTCTTGTATCCATCGTGCATCAATCTCTAATCTTATTGCCAAGGTTGCCGCAAGAGTAAATGACATGCATCCATAGGCACAATATCACACATAACTTCATCTTGATAATTTTTGCTGATAGAAAATTTGACCAAGCATCGTTTGTTTACAATTGTCTCATTTCCTTTCTGCAACCATGATAGTTTGTAGGGATGTGGATCATTCTTGGCTTTGAGCTACAGTTTATCCACCATGACAGTTGCCACAATATTTTTGCAGCTTCCAACATCAATGTTGATGTTGCAAACCTTTTCTTGAGGTGCATCAGGTGTGAAAAATGTTGTTGTGAAACCATGAGTCATCTTCCATAACCTCAACATTGAGAAACCTTCTAACAATAGGGGCCTCTTCTTGATCTCCAAATGTGATGTCTTCTTCAAGTTTATCTTTGACTTCATTGGAATGGGGCAACAATACCTTCACCCAAAGAAATGTTGATGAACCTTAATTCATCTTTACCATGATTTAGATCATCATCTCCATACACATCCCACTTTGGAAGGTACTCATTGTTAGTAGAATCAACCTTTTCAACTTCTGAATTATGTTGCATTACTTGAAGTTGTTGCTACAATTGCTTCTCGACATCATGAATGTTTTGCTCTTGGGCTGCATCGATTTCAACATTTTGATGGTGATGACAACCAGCCATCCTGAGCTCTGATATCAAATTGATGCTGGATAATTTATAGGAAAGGTTAACTATCTCACCACCAAAGGAATCCACCTAAAGATACAGGGATAGACTACTTCTTTAAGTAAGGAATCCACCCAACATTAAGATGTATAAGAGAATGTTCTCTTGGAAAAAAGATCAAATATTATTATAAACTCACTTTGTCTTTATAATGGTTACAAGAAGGTCTTTATATAGTAGAGCTAGGGATCGATCATGTTCATACATTATTAATTCCTAGGTAAACAAATTGGTGATACTAATTATTATTGCCTCTAGAAGACTCCAACTTATTTAGGACATGACTCATTGGAAACTACATCCTTAAGTCCTTCCAAAGAGTCTTATTTGGACCCAATTAAATGCTTAGATGACTTTCCAACTGTAGCTAAGAATGTAGCTAAGAATGCATTAAGTGCCATGCAATGATTCTGCATCACAAAACAAGCAAGATCATTGTGTTGAAGAGGCTAGGGTTAATAAGAGTAAGAGAGTTAGAAAGAGAATAGAAGGAGCCGCTTAGGGGTAGGGCTGAGCATAATACACCAAACATGCATTGCGGTTACTGTTATCAAAATATGCTAATTGAATTGTACATTATTGTAATTGTATCAAAAAGCTTTATTTATCACATTAAAACTATACGGCTTTCAAGTAAGATGCAATATGGTAACAATAATTTATCACAATTAATAAAAATTTAATGATCGAAAAAATGAATTATGTCAAATATAAGTGTCTAACTATAATTACTTCAATTACAAGTATTTTACTATATTATTCATCAAAAAAAAAATATTTGACTATATCTGAAATAAAAAAGAAAGGAAAAAAAAATAGAAACAATGTCAGCAAGTAATGTCTTGGCAGATCACTTTCCAAAGAATGGCCAATAGGTTTAGTTTAGTAATAAAAAGATTATTTTATTCTTAATATTTTTTTATATTTAAAAAATATCTGTAAAATAGTATGATACGGTAATTAACAATTTACCGTACTCTCAAAATTGTTACAGGAAACAAAAAAGAGTCCTTAATACGTTATCATGTCGTTTCTTAAATAATATTATGACCATACTCCAGTACTTTGCTGCAATGGCATGGTATATGCTCACCTCCACTTAGTGGTTTTGGTTATGTTGAAAAGGTTTGGATAGGGTAAAATTCATTACAATAAAGTTACAATTTCTATCATTTCAATGGGTATTCATGTTTATAAGGTTGGTGGCCGTGGGAATAGTAAGATCAAATCCCAACCATTCAAAATATTGAATATAAAAACACTACAAAAAAATACATTTTTTGAATTTTTTTTATCTGTTCCCAATATTTTCTGATTATCACTAAATTATGGGCCAGCCAAAGAAAAAATGTCGGAAAAATATCGCGATAGATTAGGTCAGGAAAAATTCTGACATTTACATGAAAAACGTTGGCCAGATAATGCCAACATTTTTCATGTAAACATCAACATAGATTAACCTTTTTCAATGGTTTTTGCTACGTTTCAATTGTTCCCAAAAACACATTTCAATTGTTTCCAAAAATCTATTTATGTCATTCACATATCATCCCTATACCATATTTCAAATAACGATCACAAATACTCCAATCAAACAAAAATCCTTCAAACAACCATCAACCACAAACATAAACTTAAATTTTAAACAATCATAAACATAAACGTAAACTGAAACTCCAAATATTCATCAATCACAAATATAAAGTTAACTCAATTTCAACCCAAAAAATAAAGCAAACTCAATTGAATACTTATAAAAACTATTTGATTAATTTAAAATAATTTACGCACAATAACTCAAATATTTTCATACCAATATCCCATCAGTATGCATCATCAGTCGAAGAATCAACCCCTTGAAATAATATATTCATAATCAAAGTAACTAATTAATAACTATATAAATCATGTTATATAAAGAGTTAAAAATAAAATTTAAATCTATTATCTTCGCTATCTAGTGTGAAATCATCAGGTAGATTAATATTTGGAAGTGTTTCCTTGACTAAGATATAAATAGGTGTGATTTCTCTTCTATTTTCTTACATTTCTCTTGTATATTTTTACATTTCTCCATCATTTTCTTCCATTTAAGCTCAAACTTCTTTGCATATTATTAGAAATAAAAAATTCCCATGACTTAATATGCTTGCCAAACATATGAATTTGAGAAACATATGAGTAACTAAACATATATATTTATATTAGGTTGTGAATGATCCAATCAACTAGGGGAAAGGTTTAAAAATTAAAATTAAATAATGAGTTTGAAATTTAAATTTGAAATAATGAAAAAAGAGGGACCAAAAAATGTGCAAAATTATAATTAGATTTTGGAATCGATGGAATATGTATGCATGCCAAATATATAAAAATGCATGATTAAATTATTTAATAAATATGCATGCCAAATATAGAAAATCGAGAAATATGTGTAACCATTTCAACTTACAACAACCTTCAAATGAAAATGTCAACATAATTTTGCCCTAATTTTAAATGTGACTAACAACAAATTACTAACATAAATTTTGCTCTAATTCTAATTTAATATAAATTAATTTTGTCATACTTCTAATTTTAATTCTAATATTACCATGGAAAAATTAATTTTATCCTAATTGTACCCTAAATTTGCCCTAGTTTTATCCTAATATATATTAATTTTGCTCTTACCCTATTTTACCCTAATGTTACCCTAATATGGCTTAATTTTGCTCTAATTTTATACTAATTTTTCAAATTTATGTTCTACTAATTAGCCTGAAATTCATATCTTAGTTCCCAAATTTATTTCCTAACACACTAGAAACAACATCAACCAATCAATTTGCAGAAAATGGAGCAAGAGAGCAAGAAGAGAACAGTGGTAGAAACGGAAGCCTGCGAAGAGAACCTCTGACTGCAATAGCAACGTTGGCAACAATGGTGGCAGCCGCAGCACAGTGAAGAACCTTGCTGCGAGTAGCGGGAGAGCAGCAGTAGGAGGGCTCTCGTGCAGTGGATTTTAGAGAAGAACAGCAGCTACAATGAAGGAGAAGAGAGAAGAGATTAGGGTTATAGCTGAACTTGCTGACGTTCGGCAAGTCAATAGAGGATGTCAATTTTTTTACATAAAAACGTTTGTAATTCACATTGAAAGCGTGAAATTTTTGCACCAAAATATCGTGATTTCCCTGTCCCCCCCTCTCGCTATCTTTTGATGATGTTTGATGAGGTCGGCAAATCAGCTAGAGGATACCGTCATGCCAAAGTTCTTACTTCAAATCATTAGCACTTCACAGAGAAAGTGCGACATTTTTGCACCAAAGTTAAGATTTTTGTAATAAAAAATGGATATTGACGTTCACAGGGGACGTTCACACGGTTAGTGGGCGTGGGATAGATCGTGTTCAAATTTTAAACATAAAATAATATTAGATGTAAAAAAAATAAAAATATATTGTGTTTGGTATGTGGGTTTTAGTAAGATTTGATAAAATTTACTAATTTGATTTGTTGAAATAGTGAGAAAGTGTTAGAGTCCAATGATTCCACCAAATATATCTTATTATTTATCACTATTTTATAACTATTAATAAATCAAAATCAATATTATATTTGTGGCATCTTTAATTTCAAATTAACTGATTTCAGAAATATGATTTAACAAGATTTGATATTGTGTTTGGTATGTGGATTTTAGCAGATTTGATAAGATTTATTGACTTAGTAATTAAAAATAATTGAAATTAAGAAAGTTTAATGATTTTCACCAAATCTTACTTTCTTATTATTTACCACCATTCTATAGTTTGCACATCTTTAGTATTATATTTGCATCATCTTTTGTTTCAAATGCATTTATTCATTGATTTTTTTAATATTCTTCATTTATGGAGAGTTATTTTTTAATATTTTTGGAATATTCATTGATTTTGGAAACAAGGGTGAGAAAGAGACTTTTCTTTTAAAATATTCACAAAATTTTATCATCAAATATCATATACCAAACACAATAATTATTTCTTCTTTTCCATCAAGTATTATAAAAATCTTATCTATTTCATTTGCCATCACAGATTCACTTTATTTTTACAAAATCTTATCTCAATATTCTTTTACAAATTCATATACCAAACATAATGTCTATTTTTTTATTCTCATCAATTATCATGAATCTAACAGAATTGCTGACACAACTTATTTGACTGTTAAATGACATAAGTTTGACCAATAGTCCCCATATGCTCTATAATTTGGCCAACAATATTGTTATTTATTTATTTATTTATTTTTACTTTCTTTTATGACAACACTTGAAAAGATAAATCACTACTAATTTGCATAAAAGAAAATAATAATTATGTTGAGAATTCTAAACCTTTAGTTCAGTTTTCAATAAATTGCAAACTTTTAACATAAAAGTGATACAAGCATGATTTGATACTGAGATTGTCTAGTGTAATTTTTAGGTTTGTATGAACTATACTAACTAATACCGATCTAACGTGTCTCTCTTTTTAGTTCATTTGATTTAGATCTTACTGGTGGAATCAAGACAAAGCAAAAAGTTTTGAGCTTCAGTGTAAAGTTGTTTATGGTTTGTGGAACTTACTTTTCCTTTGTGAATGAATATAAAAGAAATTTTGGAGATGAAATCAGAAAATAAATCTATAGTATATGTGAAAAAGTATTTGAGTTTCAAATCTTTCATGCTATTAAGGTTTTGTTTATTAACTCGTTTTTGAAAATCTTCAAGTCGGATAGTTTTCTTCATAAAATTGTCACATTTCCTTGTTGATTCAGGTTTTAATTGATTGTTGTTTATATATAAATAAACATACATTTTCAAATTAGGTCTATCGCTTTGTTAGAACAATTCTGTGGAGGACAAAAATTTCATTAATTGAGAAATCATCATCTATTTGATTAGAAAAATATTTTAAAGGCCCCAAAATTTATATTGCCATAGAGAGAACCATGTAGGTACTACTTTTGGATCTACATGGCAAACTGACGTCATCCGGCCATCTCAGTTTAATATTTCTAAATTTAATGCTCTAAAATTACAATGTTTGTTAAATATTTAGAACTTGAGTCAAAAATACTTGAATATTAGTACTTGATTAAAAAAAGCATAACGATTTAGGAATTCCAAACTAGTTATCCTTAAAGGTGTCCAAATTAATTAATGCCTGCAAGAGGTAACACTCCCCTACCCAAAAACGCTAGGGCAAATTGATTAATGTTAATCCATATCATTTAGAAATTTGAAACAAGCTTTATGATGTGGGTGTACGAGTATTGCCCTTTCTGAATAATATTAATTGAACGAGGGTTTTCAAAGTTGAACCCTCCTTTTCTACTCTCGTCGCAGCCTTCGTTTACCCTAGTGCGTCATAAACTTTCCCTCCAATTGATCTAGCATCTTCATCCCTTCAATCAACCTCGTCAATGAAATGATTGTCAACAGAGTTGCAACTCACCTCTACCAATATCACACCGGATCATATATGCTTTGCTGTGGTCGCTACTGCTCACACAGGTTCTCTCTCTCTCTCTCGCCTATAAAGATACTGATTTGCCCCTCTCTATCTTTTGTATAATGTTATTGATTTGCTTGATGTGGTTTCAAGATTGATTAAATATGTTGGTCATTGCTCACCTTTTTTTGTTGTTTCCTTTACCTATTTCATAGATTTTCTTTTCTCATGTATAGAATTTTGGATCTATTTCCTTTGATTGTTGGGAGATTGACAAGCTTCTCGATCAAAATTGATGAGCTCACAAGCTTGAGCTCATCTAATTGAATCTAGCAAGGAGACACAAACTAGAACTTCAGAATTTTTTTAATAAGCCAAGCTTGAATATGAATGTTAGACCTCAATTTGGGATCATGCTTATGCCCAAGTTTGATCAATATTGATGGAGTTGGGTTTAAGCATTCCAAAAGTCTGATTTAGTTGTGATTGGTTGCAACCCTAATGACAAGGGTATTATGTGCCACAATACAATTCCCTCATTGTCATGACTAGAACTCATCATAAGGATGATGATGGTAATGTATGGAACATTGTGAACTATTGTTTAAGTAAGGTACAAGAGTAAATGATGGATGCAATACAGATAAATAACATCATAACGTAAGATTTTATGCTAACATACTCTATGAATTTGCACCAAAGAGTGGGAAAGGTATAACTTCAAAGGATGTAATTAGTTACTTAAACTATTTGGGGGAAGGTATCTCCCCCTCAAATTTATAATGTTCTCCCTTTCATATAAAATATGAAGCATGCAAATGACAAATACTTTTATATATTAAATATTAAGTTTGTAAATTATATATATTTATTACTTTCTCTATTTTATCAAACAAAATCATGGGTTTATAGAAAAGATTGAAATCAATTTTCATAACAAAACTATTTATTGGAAAGGGAATTATGATTTTGAGTATGTCATGTTAAATTTTACTAAAATTACAAAAAGAATGTTAGCATAACGTCATTATGTGATGAAACTTGAAACTCTTTTGATGTGTTACCACACAATTTAACTAAATTATAGCTATTCAGTCTTATGGATTGTTAACTTGGATGGAATCATTTGGTTGAACCAAAATGAAACCATATGTTGTCTTAAAGAAAGTGAAAATTATCACCAAAAAAAAAAAAGAAAGTGATCTCCAATTGTGATATATGCTTTATTTACATTTTTCCTTATAAAAAATAAAACATTCTCCCAACTTTCTACAAAATCCCAATTGGGATTTTTGAATTTTGTTTTTAGCGTTGTGCATCATTCTGAAAGAAAAGGAAAAAGTGAGAAACTCTTGACTTTTGTGTGAGTTAATGTTCACAATTTTCATGCTACATTTTGCTTTTAATTAACTAGGCATCTATGTTCATAATGTTTATTGGAGCACACTTACCTCAGCTGGGGAGTGTTTCAGTTTGATTGCCCAACTTAGGATTCTTCTGTAATATGTTCTCTATGAGCAGGCCATATAACACAAAGCATATGCTACCATATTTCTATTATAGATTATGTTATGTGTATGTCATGGCATTAGTTCCACCATTTTAACTACTTAGTAAAAAATTTTAGGATTTTTTTTTCCTGTTTAGAGAAAAGGTGAAATGCTTTGTCTTGTACATAGGAAAGAGTAAATACAAACACATCTTTAAATTTCTTTATGGATTGACCTAATATGATTGTGGCGGCTAGGCTACCATTTATAAAGCTTTATCACCATTATACTAGGACCATTATTAGAGGTTCATATGTACATAGCAATTTTTCTTAACCATGCATAATTTTTTATTTTAATGAAAAAGTCCATTGTGCTGCTATTTTAGTTATCAGTGCTCTAATTTTCTTTTCTTTCTTTTGCAGAGAAAGAGTAGGCAAAGACAATCAATATTGTTATTATCTCTAAATTTATTTTAAGATAGTCCCACACCAACTAATTAGTTGTTAAACAAAATCAAGCATGTTAAACAAGTGGTAAAAGGGCCGGGTTGAAGCTTAATTGGTTCATTTAATTGCGAATGTAGCACCTTTCAAATGATATTTTTTAAATGCTATATTGGTAATTTAGATAATCGATTCTCATACTGCTTGAATATATTCATTTATCATGTATGCGGATCAATTAATTGTATGTTTAGTCTCCAAGCCCAAAATTTGTATGCAATATTTATTTATTTATTTATTTTAAGTGACCATTCAATATTTAATCCAACCTCATCACGTAAAATTGGCAAATTTTTCCCAAAATAGGAAAGTCAAAAGGATATTTTTGTAATTTTGAGTCGATTACAGTCCAGTCCTCCCAAAAATAAAAGGTTATAATTTCAGAAAATTCAATTTACACCCCTCCGACGAAGCAACACTTGCACTCAGGTCCTCTGAGGCTCAGGTTTGACAAACGCCGTCTACCATTTAAAACTGTTCTGCAATCGCCACGTGTCCTCTCATGTTTAGTTTTACTCGCACCCTTTCGTGAAAATTAAAGATGGAAACAGAGCAACCAACCAAGAACAGCACAAATGACTTAGATTCTCTGTAGCCTGCTGGATGAGCGCCACGTGTACAAAATTCCCTAAAATTAATGAGGGGAGAAAATGGACACACGTGTGGGTAAAAAGACAAAGCAGTGTTTAACGCCAAAACCGCAGATTAACCACGGTTAAAAGTTCTTAACCTCACCAATCCCCCTTTGAATTACTATAAATATGTAATTGAGAATGCTCACGCTACTTCCCATCACATCAACCCCCCTCTCTCTCTCTGCAGCTGCACACCCCTGCATTCATTTTGTTTCTCTCTCTTCACTCTCTAGAGTAGGTTTAAGAAGAAACCTCCTCCGCTTGTCTTCCATTGTTAGAAAGAAACAAGCACCGTAAGTTTTGCCCCTCTTCTTTCTTCTTTGCTCTTGGTTTTCTCTCTCTCATCAGAACCACACAAGCAGTGTTCGCATAGCTGGATAAGAAGGCAGACATATAAAAAGCTGGTAAAATGATTTTTTTTCCTGAGATTTTACTTCCATTTAATTTTTTAATCACTGGATGATCATGTTGTTTTTGCTTCTTTAAAATCAAATGTTTCAATGCAGAATTTTGACGAATGAAGCTTCTTGTTTCCATAATACGCACACACACACAAAAGTTTTTGTGCGGGGGAATTTTGCATTTTTTGCTTTTGTTTTTGTTCTTTGTTTTTTGTTTTTTGTTTTTTTTGGTTTTTGTTTTTATTTTTTTCCGTCATTCCTACTAGTTGACAGATATTTTTCCCCCTAAAATCTTAAATTTGGGAATTTAAGAAACATTATATTTGATAATTTGTTTACATGTTTTAGGGAAATTCTTATTGGCTTTTCTTTTCTTTTTTTCCAGATATCATTTTCTTGTCTTAAATTAGAGGGAGGGAGGTGCTTGTATTTAATTACAACCTGCGGATCCTAAAAATTGGAGATCCAACAGTTTTACTTTTCCTTTATTCCTTTTTTTCCCTGAAAAAAATCATATTACTTACTTTTTTTAAATGGGGTGATTCTTTTCATTTAATATAATTATTTATTTATCCCTTTTCGGTGTTATTATTATTATTATTATTATTGTTTATGATTTGGTGGATTTTATATTTATTATTATTGTTTATGATTTGGTGGATTTTATATATATGACATGAGTAATGTAGTTATTGGGAAAATATTATTTGGGGTTATTTAATTTTATTTGCTGGGTAAATGAGACAATTAAGTAAAGAAATTATTTATATATATATATGTATATTTTTTTTTGTTTTTTTATGTATGTTGTGTTTACCATTTTGTAGGAAGTTAAACGATTTGAATCGTCCGCCTTCTAGAGTCTGTTTGCTCATCTTAACTCGGAAGGTGAGCAATATACAGGGCTCGAGTGTCAGACTAATATATCTTAGAAGGCTGAAATCTTTTGCAACAAATGGAAACGAGTGTTTTGGATAATATGGGGGTATATGGGACTGCCAAACACTTCCCGGTATCTGTACCTGTGCCACCTCCTCCTGCTCCTGAGCAGGCAGCAGCAGCTTCTCAAGGAAAGCAAGAAGCAGTAACTGCACCTGCACCACCACCTCCTCCTCCTCCTGCTCCTGTGCAGGCAGCAGCTGCTTCTCAAGGAAAGCTAGAAGCAGAGGAGGACGATATGGAGGTTAAGGAACTTGAAAAAAAGATCTGGAGGGACCAGATGCTTCTGAGGGAACTCAGAGAGCGGAAAAAGAACAAAGAGAATTGTGGCAATGGAGAATACTGTCATTCTCAAGGGCAAGCTCGTAGGAAGACGTCGAGGGCACAGGATAGGATCTTAAACTATATGCTCAAAATGATGGATGCCTGCAGAGCTCAAGGCTTCATCTACGGAATTATTCCAGAGAAGGGCAAGCCCTTCAGTGGTGCATCCGAGAATCTGCGGGCGTGGTGGAAAGACCATGTCAGATTTGATAGGAACGGCCCAGCAGCGATTGCTAAGTATGAAGCTGACATGCTTAATGAGGTAACTGGTGGCTGCACTCCTCATACTATGCAGGAGCTCCAAGATAGCACTCTTAGCACAATTTTGTCTGCTTTGATGCAGCATTGTGACCCGCCTCAGAGGCGCTTTCCACTGGAGAAGGGTGTTGCACCACCGTGGTGGCCTACTGGCACTGAGGACTGGTGGCCTCAGTTGGGCTTGATCAAGGATCAAGGACCTCCCCCTTACAAGAAGCCTCATGATTTGAAGAAGGCTTGGAAAGTGAGTCTTCTCGCTGCAATCATCAAGCATATGTCCCCTGATTTTGCCAAGATCCAGAAGCTTGTTCATCAATCTAAAAGCTTGCAAGACAAAATGACAGCAAAAGAGAGTGCTATTTGGCTTGCCATCATCAACCGGGAAAAGGCCTTGTTTGGAAAGCTCCCTGATATTGGCCCTGCAGCATCTGAGGGGGCTGGAAGTGGATCTTTCCCTATCGGTGAAACTAGCGATTATGATGTTGAAGGTGAGGAAGAATTCAATCCTGAAGTTGAGGAGACACCTGGTGATGTCAATATCCTCAATCTGGGAATAGAGGCTGCTGGAGATAGGCTTCTGATTCCACCCCAAGTTCCTATGATTAAGACAGGTACTGCTAAGAGCAACACAGACTTTGATCCCAAAAGGAAGCAACAATCTGATGAGCAGCGCAGCATGTTGGATCGAAAGATAACATACACCTGTGAATATCCTAACTGTCCTTATGCCGATCAATGCCTTGGGTTTCTTGACAGGACTTCAAGAAACAATCATCAACTGAATTGCCCTTACCGAGTTGTTACTCTTCGGAACTTTGGATTGCCATGTTTTCAGATCAACAGTGACAAGCCGGCAGTCTTCTCACCTCCATTTGGCCAGCCTCAATGGCAACCAAAACAAGTGGCTGATGTTGCGAATCAGACTCGACCGTCCATGAAAGATACTGGACTTGGACTTCTTGAAGACGGGCATAATATGATTACTGATCCTATGTCATTCGGTGATTCAGGTCTTAACCAAAACGAAATCATGAACTATGGCGATTTCAATCTTATGGAGAATCAACCTTCCCAGCATCCAATTTCCGAGTTTCCAATGGATGGGAACCTCTATGGTCAGGATGTCATGATGGAAGGCTATATTCCTCAGGGAAGTAACATACCACCAAATTATCTCCCCGTTCCACAACCCACCCAGATCCAGCACAATGAGGAATTATTCAAGTCTCCATTTGAAAAAACATTGAACGATGACATGAATGACTTCGGATTCAACTCTCCCTACAGCCTCTCGCCCACTGACTTTGATTCAGCTGACTATGCTTTGGATCCATTCCTAATGGAAGATAATTCTATGGGGTGCCCGTGAAGGAAGTTGGCTTCAATCCATTCAATCTATTCAATCCATTCAAACTAATTTGATTAGTTCCTAATGGAAACTTGGAAATATTCTGATAGATTTTATCCTAATTTTATAGCTGATTCAAGGAATATGAGACTTGGATTAGTGAGTGATGGCTTTCAATCCATTAAAAAATCGGGAATCTAGAAAAACTTCAACATTGTGCTGTAATTACTCTTTGTTATTTGGAAAAAATGCTCCCTCTTTCCTTCTTCACTATTGGTAGTTCATTTTCTAACTAAGACAATCTTAGGTAGAGGAGTCCATTATGGATGGATGTATCTAATCAAGAGGTATATTCTATATCCAGATTTTAAACTCCATCAGTATATACCACTTCATTCTATACAAATATATAAAAGCAATTATATTCTTCTCAGATGTCTGGCTAAATTCAAATTGTATACGCAAAACAAAGCTCATCCTAAGTGTTCTATTGTAGAAAGATATATTGCAGAAAAGTGTTTAACCTTCTGTTTGACGTATCTTAATGGAATTGAGACAGATTTTATAAGGGAATCTTGAAATCTTAACTTAATGAATGATAAAGAGTCGAAGAGTTATTTATTCAATACATATGGAAAAATAATTGAAAGAATTGATATTGTAAGGTTGGATAATGTCATATAAAGTTAGACATATCGATATATTCTCAATCACCATAAAAGCATTGCTCCTTTATGCATTAGTAGAAACAAGGAAAAGAAGGTACTATTCATGATGCATCAACAGTATATGGTGGTCGTGCATGTAACACCGTAACACCGGGCAAGTCTAGATTTATGATATTGACTCTAAGATAGACTATTTGAAAATTTTTATATTTTGTGAAATATAAGAAAATACTTAGTTTTGAAATAAATGCAAATTTTATCCCTTAGATCGTACAAGAATTTCCTTAGACTTTTAATTTTAAGTGTCCAGATAATTGAGTGGTCAGTACTCAATAGAGTTTGATTTGTGTTCGGTATCGACACTTACACTAGCATAGATATGTTAAATGATCGAGTTCTGTGTCAACACAACACATTCATCTATCTCGACATGAGAGAATTGTATGAGCAACACATAGATTTATGTTGACCCAACCTTAATTGTGTCGACACAAACACTCTTATGTCGACGCATATTTTTTGGTATCAGTGTGAGAATATTTCCATTAGACCTGTTGACAATTTGCCAATTTCTTGTCGACACTTTTTTTCTCAGTGTTACCCTATCGACAATTGCAATTTCTTGTCGACACTTATCTTCTCGGTGTTACCCTATTGACACTTGCAAATTCTTGTCAACACTTGTCTTCTCAGTATTACCTTCTCTGCAATTGCTTTGCAAATTTCTATCGACACTAGCAAAATTTTATCGACAACATCCATGAACTTTGGTTTTCTATTGACAATTTCAAATTCCTGTTGGCACTTTACTTTCACTTTGGCTTCCACTTGCAAATTTCCTCAAATTCTGTCGAAACTTTTGCTTCGAATTGCAAGATTAACAAATTTTGACGACACTTTTGCAGAAATGTCGACGCACTTGCATCCATGGTGAACATTCTTCAAATATTGTCGACACATTTGCATTCCATGAGAATTAAACTTTGGCCCCACAATTCTTCAAAAAGCATTTTGCCACCAAGCCACTCAAACTACTTAATTTTATAATACCAAATTTGTATTATAACTCAAAATTTTCCTATTTCACATTTTTATTCTTTTCAATTTATTTTTCATAAATTATATTTTCATTCTGACTTGCTTTACTCTTGGCCGAATTGTAATACCGAAAATTCGATATTAGAGATGTTCTATGAAATATCATAGTAATTATAAAAGAAAATTTTAAATTTCATTGATTTTCGGTTTTGAGGTATTGAATTTAAAATTTTTGGTATATTTAAAACAACCATGTTTGCAAATTCGAAGTGCATTTCATTTTTTGATAAATTTGGAGTTTTATTGTAATGTGAGTATAAATAAACTTTAATACATATTTATTTATATATTTATTTATTTTTTTAAAAAAAAAAATAAACAGCAAGGAGACACATCGTTTTGCCCTAAAATGCTACGTCCCCTTAAATGGAAATTAGGGTTAGAAAACCCTAATTCTCTTCTCTCCCTCTCTTCGTCTCTCTCTCGTCTCTCTCAATTCTCCCTCTGTCTCTCTCCCTCCATCGCCAACAACCGCGCTCTTCCCTCTCTCCCGCCACTCTCTGCCTCTCACGGTGGTTACTCTGACCACCACCACTACCTAAACAACTGCACATTTCTCTCTCTTTCTCTCTCTTTCCCGCGAGTGATAGCCCCTCTGCCCCACTCCCTCACGCGTGCACCGCTGCTCTGCCGCCGCTGCAACTCCTTTCTGCAACCTTCACAAAAGCTCCAAGCCGGTAGTAGCAACTCTATCAAAAACCCTAGGCCGCGACCTGCGATTCCTTCTCTGCGCAGGTGAGGGCAATTCTCTAAATAGTAGCCCTAGGGTTTTGATTCTTTCGGTGATTTAGCCTAACATGTAAAATTTGTTTTGGTTTAGAAATACTGTAGGTCTTGGATTGAAGTGAAGGCTCATAGGCTATAGGGCTGTGAACTGCGAAAACCCTAGGTGAGGGAATTCCTAATCCCTTCAATATTCGAATGGATTTTTGTTGAATCTGAATGGAATGCATTTTCTGAAAAAATTCTACAAGTGATTAATTGAGTTAAATCTGAAATTTTATAAGAATTTACGTTATCTAGTATGAGAAATATGTTAGATGAAATTAGAACTTTGTTGGGTTGATTAGAATAGCTTTCGTTTGAGTTTGATTTAAAATGTGCATGAAAAATATTAGGGTAATGTAAATTCTGAAGAAATTGGAAAAATTGTTAGAAATTAGGAAGAATTGTGGAATATTGGGAAATAAAGGTCATTGGTGATGCAAATGATCCTGAAATGATGAAATGTGAATCTTGATTCGTGAAATTGAAGAATTAAGTATGTGCTAAATATAGAAAATTTCATAAAACGTAGAATTTGGGAAAACTAATAATGAAATTGTGATTATTGGTATATGATAACCCATTTGAAGGTTGAGAAGGGTTTTCTTGGATTAAATTTACAAAATTGGGAGTGGATACCCTCTCAAGAGATGAGTAGATGGTCTGTTATGTTATAAATGAGCAAAATTATTTTAAATTCTTTTATAAATGATTTTGAATGATTTTTACATATTTTATATGAATTTATTTGTGATTGTAGGATGTCTGAAATAAAAATTTGAATTACGAATGCATCCATTGTATTTATAAATGAATCTGTGCCATATGTATTGGATATTTGATTTATAAATGCTTGTAGCATGATTTTGAAAATTGTTTATTAAAATATGGCACATGGATTGTAATTTGAATGATTGCGAAATGATGGTGCATGAATGTAATGGCTATAGTCATTCCCTCCACGGAATGATCTGACGGGGTGACGTGGTTAGGATTTTATTGCGAGGGAGGTAGACACGGCCTCTTCTCTACCACATCGGACTATCCAGATTGCTCCCCGGTGAGGTACAAACCAATACCAAGGAAGAGGGTAGTGTTTTAAAATACTAAAATGAAAAACCCTTGGCGGGCTTTCGTCTGGGTTCGGCCAAACCCAGAACAAAAGTATTTTCGATAAGACCCCATGATTTTCTGAAATAATGTTTGATGTGGATGCATACTTTGTGAATTATCTTGATTTATTAAAAATGCTTTTACATATATAAAGTGTTGTTTATGAGATATACTTTGACTCTCCCACATTCACCCATCATTCATTATATAATTATACCATTGCACTCTATTTACTGAGTATTTCCAATACTCACATCTCTTTCCACATTTTTCTAGAGAATACTTAGTTAGGAGATTGCACGTTGGAGCTTGTGAAGGATATTTTGCTGATTTGCATAGGTATTTAGTAATGTAGGGTTTATTGGAGTTGTAGTTCGTAGAACCATGGAAAGGAAGTTCTGTACATCTCATACCGTGCGGATTTTATTGATACCGGTTGAGTTCTTTGGCAAGTATTGGTAAAATTCAATTATTATGATTTGGAATTTCATTCTTTTGATTGATCTATTTTTGGAAAAATGTTTTATCTTGTACTGGAACATTTGGATTGTAATTCTGAATTTCAATACTTTCTTTCAGATTTATAAAGTTTTGTACAACTTATACCGTTTGGACTTTACTGATGCTAGCTTGTTTTCTTCAGGCAAGTATTAGTAAAATCCTACGACTATGATTTGGGATTTCATTTATTTTGATTTTGGAATATTTTTGGAATGCTTTATTTGTACTGAGAATTCTAGAATGGCTGGGATGGCCAATTATGTATGCATGTATGTATAGGGATCCCCGATTGTGTGCCGACACATGCTTGTATGTACAGGGATGGACTGGATGGGTCCTTTGCATGTGTGCTGTTTACATGTTTTCATATTTTGGATGGATTTGTGTATTGGAAGATTTATTGTACTGTTATGTAGCCCTGTGGAGTCCCGGTATATGAGGAGGTCATTCCTGTATGCTGAGATAACACGGCGGTTGTTACGTACTCGACGGGAGAGTCAAGGCATGACAACTTTATTGGTATCAGAGTTTAGACTCACGATTTTAAAAGTTTGATGGTTTTGAACTGTTTTCAAATATCTTAAATGTCCCTAAAAGTTTTTCAAAGATTTTGAAAGGTTTGTTGTTTTGAAAATTGGGATTTTTAAAGGTTTATCTGTCAAGGGATGTACAAGAACTTTCCATGGATTCTTATGGACTATGATCGATTTTTATTTTTAGGGGGTTAAGTACTTGGGTTAGTACCTATTTTAAATTGTTAAGCTTAGACCCCCCTGTAGAGCTTTGCTCCCCATACAAAGAGTAAGGAATCTGAATAGGATATTTTTTACTCCACCTCCACAACCCGAGTGATGTATCACTTTATAAATAGTTTCTCAATTGTGATCGAAGATCTCCCTTGACTTGTTAGGCTAAATGGTGTATACTCTCGTAATAATTCCTTTGGACTAACATCTTGATATTAAAAGTTTGACACACTTGTGTATTAGGCATGGCAATATGGAATTGTTTATGATTAGGATATAGGGTAAAAAACTCTTGAGAGATTGCGATTGCGAGTAAATGTTGGGGCTTGATAAACGTTTTCATGGGTTATCTTATCAAGTATAATGAGTATTTTTGAGTTAATGCACGGGTGTTAATTTCCGTGGGGTTTAATAACTCATTTATAAGTACAGAGTTTGTTAAACACTTCAACTGATTCTTGAACTCTCTTGACAAAGGATTTTTGGATATCACTCCATTGGAAGAATATGGGAGGTAGGACTACTCCTCCCCCTACTGAGGAGAATTTCTTAAAGTTTTCGAATCGGTCCTATAAGGACCAAAAGAATGCAGGAGTCTAAATATTGATGGCAAATTTGGTGCCACTAGGATTTGAAACTCTCTCTATCTCTCATACTCATTGTGGCCATTGATCATAAGCCCTGATGATGACAGTATCATAGAATTCATTATGTTTCTCTGGAATCTATATTATCTGACGAGGTCAGTTAATTCCGTGGTTCAAGACTACAACTTGATTGGGAATGGTGTAAATTTAGTTGGTGGTAAAATTAGCAAAGGTACATGTTGTAGATGCTCTTATTGCTCTCAACTCTAATTGTCATGAGATTTGAGGAAGATTCTTGAAGTGGATTTCACCTCAAGAGACAAGGCTTATAAGATGCATTTTGATCATCTCCCTTCCATTTAGAATCCAAATTATATTAAATCGAATCCTATTACTTTTATGGCTAAAGACACATAGCTATCTCATAAAAATCTTAGAAGAGTAGTAGATGATTATTGGAGAGAAACCGAAAATGGAGGATTTCAAGTGCATCATAAATGCAAAGAGTCTCTGAAAGTTGGATAAGGTAACTTGTGGAAATATTAGGATAAAGAAGAGCACCATCTTTGACCAGATGGATGTTTCATAGGTTGGATATTTAAAGTGCTTGCTTATGATCCTCATTTGTCCGAAGGTGAGTCTTAGGTAAAAGGTAAGGCCTTCGTACTCATTTTATTTACACACTCTATTCGAAAGTTACAAGCATTAGATATTTCATCTCATGGTAATGTAATCTCTTTCTATTTTTGAATGTTATCTTCAGACAATGCTAAACAGGTTAGAGGTTCTTGGTATAAATTTTTTTAAAAAAAAGGGAATGAAGGTATAAAAACATTATGAAAATTGTTGCCTTTCTCTTTAGACAATAATGTTATAAGACTATCAATGAGTATTATCAATTCAAGCATTAGCTATTTTATATACTATATGAATTCAAGATTGTTTGAACTATATTATATGGGATGTGAATTTAGTACATTAGGTAGAATGAATTAGAAGTTGGTAAGAGTAAACGGAAAGGGTATTGGTTGGAATTGCTAGAAAGTTCATTCTAATTGTCTATAACCAATGATTGTGATTCTTTGAAGGGATATTCGTATTGTGAGGATAAGGTTGCTACACTATATATGTGGACCTATGGTTACTGAAGTTGTGATGGTTGGTATTGTATGACTAAAACAAATTCTTATCCTGCAAAGAGATTTCTCTGTAGGATTATAGAATATTGCATTTTGAGATTGTCATAAATTGGGTTTATTCTAGGACTTGTTATTCTATAATTAAAGGGACCCTTGACTTATATGGCTTGTGGTTTGATTACTTGCAAGAGAATTGATTGCTTGTGAGATCACTATAAGAGCCATTGTGGCATATAAAGATCTAAAATTAAGTTCTTGTTGGCAATCATACAGGAATATGAATAAAAGGTACTGAAAAATAGGTACAAAAATAGATGGAGAGTTATGTAGATATCCTACTATGGTTGCATATGGCTAAGTTAAGATGATTAACGTGGATATACTTCAACAGGTTGAAAATATTAGGGGTGAAAATGGAATTTTGGTTTATTTTGTTGATGTCTTCCCCTTTATTTAATGTCAAATGTATTATAGCATGTATATAATTTACAAATATGCCTACCACCCATAGATATAGAACTAGTACAAGATTCTGTGTAGAATGAGACATGAAAATTGTCATCATTTAGTATTTTTTGAAATTTAGTTCGAATAGGAAAGTTGTATTGAAAATATTGTATGCAGATGGGAAGATTGTAATGTCTAGAGTGCAACAGTGATAAATATAAGAGGCGCTAAAAGTAGTTATTACTTTTTATAGTTTTAGGTAAGTCATATAAGCTGTTTAAAAAAAAAAGGTAAAATATTGACATGCTTCATCTTAGTTTCCATGATTTTCTTTAATAGATTCAAGATTCATGACATTTATTGCCTACAACTTGAAAGAATAAAGATCACCCTCCACTTATTCTAGTACTTCGAATTCTTAGAATGAGATTGTCAATAATAAGAACTTGTTCAACCATGCCAGTTTAATTCTTAGATATCTAGCTCGTTGGAGTCTTACCTTGATTAATTTGATAGAGTCAATAATTGGTATTTGGCAGATGTATACTGTGAAGAAGTTTGAGGAATACTTAATCTTCCTAAAATCCTGACTTTGATGATGATTTTGACCTTCCATTACTCTTAGGAAGTCTAGGCAATTCTATAACTAACCTAGTCTATAATGCTTTGACTTATTAACATTTCTCATATTCTGTTTGGAATTATCTTTTAAAAGGGTGGAGAAAACATCCTCAATATACTAAATATACTAGAGAATTTGTAAGAAATTTGGCCCAAAGATGAATATGTCCGAAGTTCCCATGTAAGATATTATGCACAGAGATCGTAGATGAGTTATTTTCTCAATATATTGTGCCAAAAAGCTTTTGGTTGTGTTGATGGAAAGTAATCCTAGATTTACTACTCTGGACCATTAGTAGATAAGAGTAGTAGTAGATTAAATAAGTACAAGTAATTCTTCTGATGTACTCTCTGAGGTTTCATATTTGTTTGTTCAAACTAGTGACAACTTTGTTGTCTAGTTTGGAAATTTAAGGATATGGAAAACCAGTGGCAGCTTACTCAATGTTTGATATAGTCACCTTGGAGGAGCTAATATGATGAGCCTTTACGTGATGACATGAATATTATGATGATAATTCTTTAGATTCTCTGCTGGATATATTGTACTTTTGTTTGAAGGAGCAAGTAATTTTCTAGACCTCCTGGAATCTTTAAAATTACAGGTCATTATTCATTCTTTAGTTTATAAGTGTTATATTTCTTTTATATCTCTATTCTCTATAAATGTTCCATTCTTCATCACCGGTTTGCTCATGCACTCATGCAAAAGCCCAACTCCGGGATCTATACATTGCAATGAAGTTTCTTTGGTGTTTCAGTCGACTGCAGTGGTTTTGAGGTTCTTAGATAACTATTTTAAGTAAAGTCTCTTTAATTTGGGGTAGATTTATCCTTCAAATGAAAGTACCAGGTTATATGGATTATTCTAGATTTTACAATATCGAAATAGTGAATCTTACAAACATCTAGGCAGAAATGTATATGCATGGTAACTTGAGCACCAGTTCGGAGTAAGAACGTCTATAAACAAAATTTTGAGGTATATTGAACAAATCGAGTTTAATGATGGTATCTTTAGATATTTGTGGTATGTGCATTAAAGACTTCAGTTTTAATCTTTCTGTAATGCTTTCCAGCAGATATAGGGTGGAGGCCTGTTTCAGTTGTTGGTGAGGAATGCATTGATCTAGAAAGTGTTGCTCCTTTTATATCCAAAGGTTTCAAGGTTTTAGAACAAATAAGGAGATTCAGAGATTATTGATTTTTGTGTTTTATTTGCTGCAATTAGCAAAAGGGAACTAGAGAAACCTCAACCTCAAGGAATAACACCTACCAAGCACTTATATTGGGATAAGATAATTTTTCTATCATTACTTTGGGGAATACTATAGAGTATGATAATGTATTTATAGTTTGAATTTGGTTGATTGGAGACTTTGTTATTAATATGGTGTTGAAAATTTGACAGCGATGTAACATGAGAAACAACAGTGGCAGAAAAGTGTAGGCATAGAATGGATGTATAATTATTATTTAAATTTCGAGGATGAAATTTGTTTTAGGGGGTTACGTGTTGTAATACCAAAAATTCAATATTAGAGATGTTCTGTAAAATATTTTAGTAATTATAAAAAAAAATTTAAAATTTTATTGATTTTCGATTTTGGGGTATTAAATTTGGAACTGTTGGTATATTTAAAACAACCGCGTTTGCAAATTCGAAGTGCATTTCATTTTTCGATAAATTTGGAGTTTTATTGTAATGTGAGTATAAATAAACATTAATATATATTTATTTATATATATATTTATTTGTAAAAAAATAAACAAAAAATAAACAGTAAGGAGACGTAGCGTTTTACCCCAAAACGCTGCGTCCCCTTAAATGGGAATTAGGGTTAGAAAACCCTAATTCTCTTCTCTCCCTCTCTTCGTCTCTCTCGATTCTCCCTATGTTTCTCTCCCTCCGCCGCGAACAGCCGCGCTCTTCCCTCTCTCCTGCCACTCTCTGCCTCTCACAATGGTTCCTCCGACCACCGCCACTGCCTAAACAATCGCACAACTCTCTCTCCTTCTCTTTCTTTTTCTCTCTCTTTCCCGCATGCGATAGCCCCTCTGCCCCTCTCCCTCGAGCGCTTGCTGCTGCTCTGCCACCGCTGCAACTCTTTTCTGCAACCTTTGCAGAAGCTCCAAGCCAGCAGTAGTATCTCTGTTAAAAACCCTAGGACGCGACCTGCGATTCCTTCTCTGCGCAAGTGAGGGCGATTCTCTAAATAGTAGCCCTAGGGTTTTTATTATTTCGGTGATTTAGCCTAGCGGTAGAATTTGTTTCGGTTAGGAAATACTGTAGGTCTTGGATTGAATTGAAAGCTCACAAGCTATAGGGCTGTGAACTGCGAAAACCCTAGGGGAGGGAATTTCTAATCTCTTTAATATTCGAATGGATTTTTGTTAAATCTGAATGGAATGCATTTTCTGAAAAAATTCTACAAGTGATTTGTTGGAGGTGGGTGATAACTCTACAAATACCAACTCCTTCTTATCTCGAACAGTAGCCGTCGATGGGTGGATACACCTGCAAAACCACTAGAGGGTGCTCCGGCAGGGAAACTCCGACGCTCAAGTCAATAAAGAGCAGTTTTCATTTGAAAGAAAAATAGACTGAGAATTGCGAGAAGGTTGTTCCCTGTGTTATGTGTGTCCAGAGTGTTAGGCCTAGAGAGCATACCTAACGTCGAGGGTTTTTGAGACTTCTTATACCTGTGAGAGTTGTGTGCCGCTAAGGGTCTTCTAACCTACCTTCCTTATCGAGCTAATCCGAAAATCTCGGGGGTTCATATTCCGAACTGATCATGATCCTCATTTATCAAGAAAATTTCCATCTTCGGGAGGGATACTTTCCTTATGTGAAAGATTCAAGATTTGTCGTTATGAAATAGGAGACTGAAGTAAAGGAAATTCTAACCTTTCTTTAGAATCGTTCGGCGTGTTGCATACTGTTCGATCGCTTGACCGATAAGGGGCCTTCGAGATTTGTCCAATTGGAAGGCTGATATTTGCTTAATCGATCGATGTGACTATCTTTGCTCGATGAGTCACGGTTGGTTCACAGGACGACTGAGACCCTATCATTCGGTAGACCCAGGCGACTGAGGCCTCTCGGTAGGTTATCTAGGCGGCTAAGGCCCTTAGGTAGATTATCATGACGATTGTCAGATACCAATCCGTAGGTGCCATTCATGGGTTTCTGGAGAATTGACTCTTTTGGTCTGGACTATTGGGTCAGGTCCCATCATTTGCTTCCGACTCATGGTCTTCTCGGAAGAAGAAGCGCCATGAGTGACAATCCTCGAAAAAGGAATGTCCCCTTTTAATTTGACATTTGCCACTTTGATTTCCATGAACTGTCTTCCACACGCCTTGTAAGAGTTTTCATTCCTTAGAAAATACCATTTTTCCCTTTTTTTCAAAAAGCTTTCTATTTTAGCAAAAATGTCGATAGACATCTCCTTATTACGTAGCATAGACAACATTCAGAGTATTATGACCGAAGAGGATCTAATAGAAGTCCAAAAGGAAATGTCGCTTGGAAGCGACTTCGAATTCGTATTGCTTGGCGAAGGGGATAGAGCGAGTCTTGCCCCTGAGAGTTGTGTCCTAATATATAAACAGTGCGTGAAATACGGCTTGAAGATTCCATATATGGGCCTACTGGCGGAGATTTTGAGATATTGGAACATTCACCCTTCACTGCTCATCCTAAGTGCTTGGCGATTCGTGATTGCCCTAATTTCCTTGTTAGGGTTTTTCCGTATTCGTTTCCACCTGGAGATTTTAGGGGCTTTGTTTTCTTTGGGGCAATATAGCTCCAAAGGATCCACTCGTGGTTGGTATAAACTTCAGACTCGCTAGGAGTCTCGCTGGAAATTTTTCTATAGTGAGTCTCAAGATAAGCACTAGTTGCAGAAGTTTTTCTTCATCAGATTTCTAAACAGGGATCTCTTTCCTACATTTTTGGATGCCAACCAGGTGCCCTTTTTGAACGAGAAAATCCCATCTCTTGTTCGCCACTCCCGTTTTTTGCGTGCTGTGACCCATTATTGTGAGGCTAGTTACAAGAGTTTGTGGGTGGACAGCTTGGTGAGAGACGACATGTTGATATTATCTAGTCTACTCACGGATAAGTCAAGCCAAATCAACAAGCCCCTTTTGTTGGAACAGTAGGGAAAAGGATTGGTCGACACCATGCCAGACATCGATGCTCGTCTTCTCGATGAAATATCTACTGTGCGGGAAATGCGTTCTCATACGAAGAGGAAGGCAGTTGATGCTTCCCTTGAGTCTCGGTAGAAAAAGTCTAAGACTAGGGTGCCCAGTCCACCTGCTGGGGAAGAAAAACAAGCCGAGTCTGGAGAGCATATGTTGTCCCACGAGCATTAAGAAACAAGAGGGGGTCATCTAGTCGTCGAGGCCGTTGGTGCGTCTACCAAGGTTGGAGAAGGAGGTGGTTCCGACGAGGGATTTTTCGAAATGACTGAGAACGTTTCGGTTCAAGATCTGCAAAGGTCAGAAGAGTCTCCGGTGACGCAACCTTCCGCTTCCATTTTGAAATAAGCTTCGGGACAGTCTCCTCGGGGGTCTTAATGTCTTTCGGTCGATGTACCTGACAACTATTGCGTTCCTCCACCTATTTTGATTGGAGAAGGAAGGAATTCCGAAGAAGGATCAGTGGCGGTCTTCATGGGGGGCCATAATTTCAATCTTGTTGATCCGCAAGAAGGGTTACAGTTGGCTGAGCGTTTCCAGCTTCCTTCGAAGTCTGCCCTCCGAAAGATGCCTCTCGAATGTGTCGACAGGGTCATCCAATCTCTTTGCCTTACAGTAAGTATTTTCTTTGTGCTGGTTGAAGTCTGATCTTTACTGTCTCATGATTCTGACCATCATATCTTTTTTCCAGACCTCTGCCCTAGCTGAGTTTCAAAGAAAGTTGAGGGCAGAGCGGGATGAGCAATTTTCTCGCATGAGTGACCAAGTGCTGGCACTGAAGGACGCTTTGAAGAACTAAGAGAAGACCATTGGAGAGGTCAAGGATAGGCAGATCAAGTGCCTTCGGGAAGACCTCGCTTCGATTCAATCTCGTTATAAGGAATTGGAAACAAAGGCATGCGCTTGAAAAGCGCGACTAACAGCCGCTGAAACGTGAACCTGTTTACAGGAAGAGTCCCTTCGAAGGGCCGAACAAGAGATAGTTGATCTTAAGGCTTCTGTTGTCAAAGATGTTGTCGTCCTCCAACTTTCTCAACGTAAGTTGCATGAGCGCCTGAAATGCACTAAAGAGATTCATTGAGAGATTGGTCGGTATGAAACTCTGCCCCCTCTTGAAGGATCAGCGGATTCGAACTCTGCTCCTGTTATTTCTTGTACCCCTTCCGTTCTTTTGTAATTTTGTGGAATGAGGACATTTTACCCCATGATTCATTGAAATGTAATAATCATCAAGGATCTTCTGATATTTTGCTAGCCAAGCGAGGTCGGGGGAATCTCCTCTAATGATGTGCTTGTTCTGGTGTGTTATTAAAAGCTCTTGGAATTAGGGTTGCTTTGGCCAATTCCTAGGAGATTGATTCGGAGATGTTTTCTCGAAAGGCTTGGGCAACTGAGATCCTCCGACTAATTAGAGACTTTAGGAGGTAGTGCCATGTCCGCTCGTTCGGGAAATCCTATCCCAACTTATCGATACATTGGTTTGAAAGATTTAGGCGGCTAAGACCCTTCGATCGATTGGAGACTTTAGGAGTTAATGGCCGTATCCGACCGTTCGAGGAGTTCTATCCCTTATTATCGACACATTCGTTCGGAAGATCTGGGCAACTGAGACACTTTGGTCGATCAGAGACGTTAGGAGTTAAGGTTCGTGTCTGTCTATTCAGGGAGTTCCATCCCTTATTAGTGACACATTCGCTCGGAAGATCTAGGCAACTAAGGCCCTTCAGTCGATTAGAGACTTTAGGAGTTAGGGCCGTGTCCGCCCGTTCGGGGAGTTTCATCCTTTATTAGTGACACATTCGTTCAGAAGATCTGGGTGACTGAGGCCCTCCGGTCGATTAGAGATTTTAGGAGTTAGGGTCGTGTCCACCCGTTCGGAAAGTTTTATCCCTTATTAGCGACACATGCATTCGGAAGATCTGGGCGACTAAGGCCCTCCAGTCGATTATAGACTTTAGAAGTTAGGGTCGTGTCCGCCCGATTGGGGAGTGTTTTCTTCAAAGGTAATTTGAAGTCCCAGGCCATGCGTAGTTAATGAGTAGTAGCAAATATCGAAATTTTTATTAAAGGAAGAGTGTCGGGAAGTCCGGGTCATACGCTGGACAGCCGCTAATGGGAACATAAGGCTCGTGCCAGGCATCTTCATTGTGGACTTGGAGGATCACCCCTCCTGGTTCCTCGCGTGATGGTCTGGGATCTGGCCTATAAAGCGGCTCATTCTCCCTTAGTGCGTCACGCCTGTTGGGGGAGGGCAGGTTTCTTCCTTCTAAACTGATGAACTTCTGTAGTTTTTCACTGCAGACCAAGAATTCCAGTTCATCCTTGAGTCTTTTACACTCATCGGTCATGTAGCTGTAGACCCTATGGAAATGACAATATTTAGATTTGTCACTTTTAGGATCTTCTTCCATCGGACAAGGGGGCCATCTGACATATGACTTGTTTTTTATTTGATACAAAACCCAGCTTGGGGTTTCGTTCAGTAGGGTGTAGATGTTGAACCTTTGCGAATGCGGAGTTCCTTGTTTGCCTCTTTTCGGGCAACGTCGACGTGGTGACCGGCTGCGTTCTATTTTGCTATGGTGGCCTTTTTGTCGATCGAAGGCCTCTACTTCTTTCGCAGCAATATATTTCTCCGCTCGGGAGTAAAATTCTTGGATAGATGCTGGAGGCTTCTTTGTGATGGAGACCTTCATATCAGAGGAGCACATGCCCGTTAGGAGTGCAGCCAAAGTGATGTTATGGTCCAGATTAGGGACTTTTAGCATTTCTGTCTTAAATCTCTCCATGAAGTTTCTGAGAGGTTCCTCTTTCCATTGATATAATGATAAGATGGATGTAAATTTCCATTTAGCCCATCGACTGATTACAAAATGGGCCTCAAATTGTTGTCGGAGTTGTGCGAATCTCTTGATACTAAGCGGGGGAAGAGAATTGAACCAGGTTTGGGCATTACCCTTAAGAGTGGTAGGGAAGTGTTTACATATCACGGCATCCGAGAGGTCTCTAGAGACCATCACTGTTATGAAATGCGCGGAATGGTCGCGGGGGTCATTTGTCCTGTCATACCGCTCCATGGGAGGCAGAAAGATATCTCTTGGCATTGGTTTTGACAAGATCTTTGCATCGAATGACGATTTGCCTAGAGAGTGTTGGGGATCTTCCCTGTCCTTTATGCCTGCTCTTTTCAGCTCAGCAACCATGAGCTGTTCAATCTGTCTTTTTAGGTCCTGGGGGTCGTATTAAGAGGCCGCCGATGGTTCTGGTAATTCTCGTCCAGGGGGTTATTTATATTTCGGATTCTGCAGTAGATAAGTGGTTATCCGACCCAAGGGCTCGACTAAGTCCTTCTAACTGTTTACTCATTCTTTAGATTCCAGACACCAATCTTTCCATTTGGGGCTGGTTTGCCTGTACTGGTCTTGAGGCCATGACTTGTTCCTGATTTGCATTAACTCCAGATGCGACAATCAGGGAGAAAATACAGGATTGTGAATTGGAGGATTCGTTACTGGGGCAATGGTAGGTTCAGTGGGCATAAGGATGTGCCCTCCTACAGTAGGGGTGGCTTTAGCAGACGCTCTAATCCTTGGAGGCATGGTTATTGAAATGACCGAAACTTCTTTAGTCTGTTTTCCACAGACGGCGCCAATCTGTTAGAGGTGGGTAATGACTACACAGATACCAGTTTCTTATTGACTCGAACAGTGGCCGTCGATGGGTGGATACACCTACAAAACCGCTGGAGGGTACTCCGGCGAGGAGACTCAGACGCTCAAGTCAATAAAGAGCGGTTTTCATTTGAAAAAGGGAAGGTTGTTCCCTATGTTTTGTGTACCTAAAGTGTTAGGTCTAGAGAGCATACATGACATCGAGGGTTTTTGAGATCTCTTATACCTGTGAGAGATGTGCGCCGTTGAGGGTCTTCTACCCTACCTTCCTTATCGAGCTAATCTGAAAATCTCGGGAGTTAATATTCCGAGTTGATCACTATCTTCATTTATCAGAAAAACTTCCATCTTCGGGAGGGATACTTTCCTTATGTGAAAGATCCAAGATTTGCCATTATGAAATAGGAGATTGAAGTAAAGGAAATTGTGTACATGTATTTCTTGATATTTCAGGTTTAAACATCAGGAAACTCTCATCTTTCCCATCATTTTTCTAGTCCAACACGTTGGCAAATCCCTACATTTGTTGATCTTTTTGTCACACAAATATTGGCAAAGATGCAAGTATTTCTTGATATTTATTTACAAATATCGGGGAAATTCCCAACATTTTGCACGACATTTTTCTTTCATCATCTTATCCTTTGGCGACGATTATAAAATGTCAAAAATGGTAAAAGTGACGTTGGGAAAAATTTGTTTTTTGTAGTGGTAGTGTTAGTTAGGCCATTTAAATATGATTTTCTTGTTCAGATTCTATGCATGTGATTGAGCTTTGTTCATGAAACAATAGTTGTGCTTGATGAGATTCTCTTGGTTTTCTATAGCAAAGACTATTAATTGATGGTGTTAGTAAGGCTGTTTAAAGAACAAGTTACTAGTTTAGATTCAAAAGGCAAATGTTTGATTCTTGCAAGGATGTAGATCCAGTTTAAACATTGTTGGTAAAAAATGGTCTTAAGTGATATTCATACCTAGCACGATGAGAAAAGGACCAGGTCTTGCGAATTTGCACTTGGTTGCACTTAGGGATAAGGTGGCTTTGAGACATGCAAGGACAAATTTGGTAACACTCTATTCATTTTGCATAAGCAAGATTTTGAGTGGTTTCCTTTTTCACTTGGAGTCAGTTTTTAAAGGGCAAAAATGAATCCTCAAGCGAACACTAACTATAGCATCATGCAAGTGAAGTCCTTACTTTAGATCCTCAAAAGTTTAGGTCATTTATTACTATAGTTATAATTTAAACAATTATATATATATAATAATTTTAAAAAGAAACTAATAACAATCAAGGCCTCTAATTAATTTCATTATACATACTCAACCGCTTATTAACCCACATCTCTTATTTTTCTGCATGCTTGTCTATCTAAATTCTCAACTAACCTTCTACTAGTGATTTAGTTTTAATTACTTCATATTATTCAAAATCTTCAATTCACTACTATTGTTTCACTTCTGATGGGACATAATCCTAGATCCAATTCGGAAGGGTCAGCACCAACAGGGCCCACATAGGAGGCCCACAAAGGACAGCAATCGTTTGATTTCAACTGTTCTCTATAACAATCTACTGAAGGGCCTTAGTCGTCCAGATCTCCCGAACAATAGAGTTTCAGTTGCCCCGCTTACCGAACGAAAGTAACTTTCCCGATTTGTTGTACAATCACTTATCTATTGAACGAAAGAGTACCGAAGACCTTTCATTGGCCAAACAGCCGATCGATAGCCAACAACTCTAATGATACTAAAGGAAGGTCAAAACACCCTATGGCTTTGGTATCCAGCCTAAGTATAGCATCTTTAGAATCCTTCAATTAAGGTAGTGATCTCTCTGGGAAATGAAAGTTCCCATGTGATGAAGATTATGATCAATTCGGAATATTAAATTTTTAAGATTTTCGGATCAGTTCGATAAGGAAAGTAGGGTTGAAGCACCCCAATAGCGTACGTCTCTCACAGGTATAAGATATCTCAAAACCCTCCAAGCCAGGTATACTCCCTTGATCTTACACATTGGGCACTCTAATCATAGATAACTTCTCCCTCTAAGCTCTCAGTTTGTTTCTATTACATTCGAAAACCGCTATTTCTAACTTGAGTGTCAGAACCTCCCCCGTCGAAGCACCCTCCGGCGGTATTTGCAGGTCTTACGTCCCGTCGATAGCGACCGTTCGAGCCAGCAAGGAGTCTGTATTTGTAGAGCTGTGACCCACCTCCAACAGATTGGCGCCGTCCGTGGGAACAGAGTAGAGCAACTTCTATAATTCTCACAACCATACCTCTGAGAACTTGAGCATCCTCGAGAGCCACCCCTACTGTAGAAAGGCATGCCCTTATACCCACCGAATCTATCCTCCTTCCGGCACCCAATCACTCGATTCATGACCACATGTTACCTCCTCCGTTATCCCATCCAGAGCAAGTTTTACAATCTGTAGTCCAAGAACAACCAGTTGTGGCCCCAGCGCCAGAACAGGCGAGCTAGTCTCAGATGGAAAGACTAGAGTCAAAACTCCAAAGAATGAGCAAGCAACTGGAGGGACTCAACTGAGCCCTCGAGCTAGACGACCACTCATCCGCGACGGAGTCCGATTATGAACGACCACCGAGACGAGTACTTCCTACGAATTATGAGCCATCGGTGACCTCTCGACACGATCTTGAGGATCTAAGGAAGCAAGTCGAACAGCTTGTGACCGCCAAGCTTAAAAAGGCAGGTTCAAAAAAGGGGGAAGATTCCCTCCACTCCCGAGAGAATTGCCCTTCGATCCAAAGATTTCCTCAGAACCAATGCCAAGAAACGTCCTTTTACCTCTTATGAAGTGATATGATAGAACGACTAATTTTCATGACCATGTTGTCCACTTCATAACAGTTATGGTCTTCAGAGACCTGTCAGATGCAGCGATGTGCAAGCACTTCCCCACTACTCTCAAGGGTAATGCCCTGACATGGTTTAACTCTCTCTTGTCATTTAGTATCAAGAGTTTCACTCAACTCTGACAACAGTTTAAGGCTTATTTTATAATCAGCCGAGGAGCCAAGCAAAAGTCCACTTCCTTACTATCGTTGCGGCAGTAGGAAGACGAGTCTCTGAGAGATTTCCTGAAAAGATTTAAGGCAGAGATGTTAAAGGTCCCCACTTTGGACCATTCTATCGTATTGGCTGCTCTCCTAATGGGTTTGTACTCCTCTGACATGAAAGTTTGCATTACGAAGAAACCCCCGGCAGTTATTTAAGAATTTTACTTCCGAGCCGAGAAGTATATTATGACAAAAGAAGCAAAGGCATGTGACCGACGAAGAAACTGTCCTAGCAGAAAGGAATATAGTCGATCGCCTCGTCAGCCCTCTCTAAAGATGAGTAAACCAGGAGCTCTACCCTCGCAAAGTTTTAGCATCTACACTCCGCTAAATGAGACCCCGAGCCGGGTCTTTTATCAAATCAAAAGCAAACCGTATGTTAGGTGGCCCCTTCGTCCCATAAAGGAAGATTCCAAGAAAGATAAGTCTAAGTACTTCCACTTCCATCGAGACTAAGGCCACATGACTGATAATTGTAAGAGGGTAAGACGAGTTGGAGTTCTTGGTTCGCAGTGGTAAGCTGTAGAAGTTTATCAGTATGGAAGGAAGGAATTCACTTCCATTGATAGGCATAAGGCACCACGGGAGAATGAGCCGCCTAACTAGCCGGATCCCAAGTCGTCGCATGACGGATCAAGAGGAGTGATCCTCCAGATCCGTAACGAACACGTCTGGCATGAGCCCTATATTCCTACTAGCGTTTGTCCTGCATATGACTCAGAGTTTCTTGTTCTCTTCCCTTGAGATAGATTTCGGCACTCCCCCATTGCTTAGTGATTATTCCAGTGGTGATTCACGACAAGAGATCCTTAGTGACTTACGAAGGAATCGCCCCCTAACATCTAAAGTTTCCAATCAAACATTGAGTCTTAAACGCCATGATCCTACCAATCGAACGTGTCATCAAAATGGGATAGAACTTCCCGAACAGGTGGACACGACCCTAACCTCTAAAGTTTCCAATTGAACGTTGGGCCTTAGAAGCCCTGATCCTACCGATTGAAAGTGTCATTAAAATAGGATGGAACTCTCCAGATGGGTGGACACGGCCCTAACCTCTAAAGTTTCCAATCGAATGTCGGGCCTTAGATGCCCTGATCCTACCGATCGAACGTGTCATTAAAATGGGATGGAACTCTCCGAACGGGTGGACACGGCCCTAACCTCTAAAGTTTTCAATCGAACGTCGGGCTTTAGACGCCTTGATCCTACCGATCGAATGTGTCATCAAAATAAGATGGAACTTCCCAAATGGGTGGACATGGCGCTAACCTCTAAAGTTTCAAATCGAACGTCAGGCCTTAGACGCCCTGATCCTACCAATCAAAAGTGTTATCAAAATGGGATGGAACTCCCCGAACGGGTGGACATGGTCCTAAGCTCTAAAGTTTTCAATTGAACATTGGGTCTTAGACACCCTGATCCTACTGATCAAACGTGTCACCAAAATGTGATGGAACTCCCCAAATGGGTGGACATGGTACTAACCTCTAAAGTTTCCAATCGAACGTTGGGCCTTAGACGCCCTGACCTTACCGATCGAACGTCTCATCAAAATGGGATGGAACTCCCTGAACAGGTGGACATGGCCCTAACCTCTAAAGTTTCCAATCGAACGTCTGACTTTAGATGCCCTGATTCTACCGATCGAACATGTCATCAAAATGGGATGGAACTCTCCGAACGAATGGACACGATCCTAATTTCTAAAGTTTCCAATCGAACATCGGGTATTAGACGCCCTAATCCTACCAACCAGATGAATATAACTTTCATATCTGAAGTTTCTTACTATGCGACAGGTCAAAATCACCACTACCTTATCATGCGATTGATATAAAGCATTCTAAAAGTTTTTCTTTTCATGAAGAATCATTGCACCTCAATAGAATATGAGACAAATGGCTTAAACAAAATCTTTTCATCATCAGAACAACATGAGATTACAAAGGGGCGGAAGGAATAGTAGAGGCCTCAGGGGCAGAATCTAGATCCGCTGCCATTCTCTCGGTTGAACCCTCAATAGGAGGTAAAGCCTCATATCGGCCAACTTCTCGGAGGATCTCTTCAGCGCACCTCAAACGCTCGAGCAACCTATGCTGAAAAAACTGGTGGTTGACAACATTTTTGGCAATAGACGTCTTGAGCTAACGTTTTGAAGGGACTTCTCCCAAAGATGAGCTAACATTTTGACGGCTGCTAATTTAGCTTCTCGTACGTGTGCCTCGGCCTCCAACCTTTCACAACGCTCTTGGGTCCGAGTCAAGTCCACCTGAAGATATTCAATCTGCCTGTCTTTCTCCTCTTCGATGTCTTTCCCATTGTTCTCTAAAGCATCCTTCAGCGCTAACACTTGATTACTCAAACAGATAACTTGCCCATAACGCTATTTCCTTTGTTTTCTTTGGAGTTTGGTCAAGACCACAATCTAGGAAGGAATACATTTGACAGTTAGAATCATATAATAACAAATCTGGATATAGTCCAGGCAAGGAAAATGCTTACTGTAAGGCAAACAGAGTGAATAGCCTTGTTGATGTGATCTAGATACATCGTCTAGAGGGCGAGCTTCGGAGGAAATTTGAACCGTTCGGCCAACTATAGTGCCTTTTGTGAATCAATAAAGTTATACTGATGGCCTCCACACAGATCAATACTGATCCTTCCTCAAAATCATCCTCCCCTCCATTGCGCGACTTAACCAAAATAGGAGGTGAAATGCCGACCTCCTCCTCTACGCCTTGTAGAAGACATTGAGATGCTTGGGGAGACCGTTCGGATGCCTCTCCAGGAGTAGAAATGTATATCAGTGGGGTCTCTTCCTTCAGCTGTACATCTTGAGCCAGAGCGCTCCCACTTACCTCAAGGAGTCCCTCATCCGGAGCATCCTCCTCCCCATCTCTAAGGGGTGCACCAACAGTCATCGAATGACCAATCTTCTGGCCCTCTCTCGTTTTGGAATATTCTCAAGGAGGTTCAGGTTTTCTAGTTTCTGCCAGCTCCTCCTCACTAGCAAGTGGGCCAGACGATCGAACCCCTGATCTTTTCGGTTGGATCTCAAGGGAGATATCAGCTGCCGTCCTCTTCACATTCGATCGCACTTTTCGCTTGGTAAAAACCTCCTCAAGAAGGGAAGCATTTACAGACGGCACAAAATTGACCAACTCCTTCCTTTGTTGCTCTAGTTAGAGAGGCTTAGTAATCTGCCTCGCTTTATCCACCAGCAAGCAAAACAACAGCAATATCTAGTCTTCTATCAAAAAATCTACCCAAATGCTCCGATGGGTAGCCTCATAGTAGTGGCCGACAAATCACAGAAGACAAGAATGATGAAGGAGATCCAGGAACTTCATGTTCAGGAAGATTTGTCCTGAGATTTACTGTAGAAGAATCTCCAGCGAGATTCCTGATGGGTTTGGAGTTTATACCAGCCATGAGTAAAACCTTTGGTACTACACCGCACCAAGCAAAAACGAAACCCCAAAATCTCCAAGTTAAAACGAACACGAAAAAACCCAAGTAGGGAAATCAAGGCGATCATAAAATGCTAAGCATCGGGATAATCAACGAAGGGTGGATGTTTCAATATCTCAAAACCTTTGCCAGCAGGCCCGTGTATGGGATCATCAAATCATACTTTACACACTGTTTGTACACTAGGACATAATCCTCTGGGGGATGATTCGCTCTATCCCCTTTATCGGACAACACTAGTTCGAAGTCACTTTCGAGCGCCATGTCCCTTGTGACTTCCATCAATTCTCCTTTACTCATTGTACTCCATATGTTGTCTACACCTTATGACGAGGAAGAATTCTTCGACATTTTGTCTACAAAAAAAAGTTCTCCGAAGAAGATGCTGGGGTATGTGATCCTTTGATGAACAAAAATCCTTATGAAGCGTGCAAAAGACGATTCCTAAAAACCAAAGCAACAAAAGTCATGCTAAAAAGCTTTGTGCCTTTTTCAATAATCATTACTCATAGCACTTTTTTACCAAGAAGGCAATGAGTCGGGGGCAAATGATGGAACATAACCCTAGACCCAATTCAGAAGGGTCAGCACCAACAGGGCCCACGTAGAAGGCCCACAAAGGACAGCTATCGTCTGATTTCAACTGTTCTCTATAACAATCTACCAAAGGGCTTTAGTCACCCAGATCTCCCGAATGATAGGGTCTCAGTTGTCCTATTTACCGAACGAAAATAATCTCCCCGATTGGATATATAATCACTTGTCTATTGAACAAACGAGTACCGAAGATCCTTCATTGGCCAAACGGCCGATCGATAGCCAGCAACTCTAACGATGCTAAAGGAAGGTCAAAACACCCTACGGCTTTGGTATCCCGCCTAAGTACGGCATCTTTAGGATCCTTTAGTTAAGGAAGTGATTTCTCCAGGAAACGAAAGTTCCCATGCGATGAAGATCACAATCAATACGGAATATTGAATTCCTGATATTTTTGGATTAGTTTGATAAGGAAAGTTGGGTTGAAGCACCCCAACCGTGTATGTCTCTCATAGATATAAGATATCTCAAAACCCTTCAAACCAAGTACTCTCCCTTAGTCTTACACATTGGGCACTCTAATCATAGGAAACTTCTCCCTCTGAGCTCTTAGTCTGTTTCTATTACATTCAAAAACCACACTTTCTGACTTGAGTATCGGAGTCTCCTCCGTCAGAACACCCTCCGATGGTTTTTGCTGGTTTTATATCACGTCGATAGTGATCATTCGAGCCAAAAAGGAGCTTGTATCTGTGAAGCCGTGACCCACCTCCAACAACTAGAAAATAGATTTGAACAATTCAAAATGTACATAAAAACAATATTCGTATTCTATTTTGTGTTTAATATTTCTTTAATTTTTAAAGTTTCTTAAAAAATATAATAACTATTTCAATATTGATGGTTTGGATTCGGTTTAGAATCATTTTGCATATTTAAAATTTTTAATATAATTTATACAAACCGAAGACAATATCCCAATTTACACAATTACATAAAAGGATATAATTCTTTTCCTATTGCATATATTGTGTTTAAAGAAGCGTTAATGGTTCTTGTGACTATTGGTTTGAAAGAAAAATGATTTTAGAACTAAAATAAAGAAAATCTTACTTAAGGTCAGCAATGTCCTAAGAAAGATTAAATAGATTAACTATATTATCAATGAGAATGAAATTTTAGAAGAAATTGAATATAGAAATTTAATTAGAAATTTTTCATATAAAAGATTAGAAGAATAAAATATAAATAAGAATTTATTCTAATTTTCTAAGGAAAAGAATTAATCTCAAGTTTAAGATTTGTATTAGACCCCCAAAACCTACTAAGCCACCCTCACCGCCATCACGGCCAGCATATCCCTTTAAATCAAAACAATGAAAAGTACAAGATTGTAAAAAAGGAGATGAAAAAGATTATTCACATATCAAAATGTAATGTGTATAATGAATTAGATAAAAAACTAAAACTAAGGATGAAAAAAAAAGAGATTTACAAAATTACCAAACCAAGAAAGAAGAAGGGAAAAGATCTAAATGGTACTGGTATATTAAGAGTAAGACCAATTGTGTACTTATAAGGAATAAGGACATAAAAAAGTAGTAGAGGGATTATTTTGATAATCTCTTTAATATTGAGAATATAAGAGATTTCGATGATATCATGATATCTATAAAAAAGATCAAAAGAGATTTTAAATACAAGATTTGTCCTCATGAAGTAAAGGATGTCTTAAAGAAAATGAAAGGACCCAATGACATCCCTATTGACATGTGAAAGTGTTTGGGTGAAGTGAGAATAGAAATGTTAATGGATTTTTTTAATAAAATTTGACAAATTAAGAAAATATCTCAATATAAAGGGTAATCACACTTATATTACGATATACGAATAAAAGAGATATACAAAATTATTCTAATTATAATGAATTAAACTTATAAATCATACTATGAAGTTACGAGAGAGAGTGATGGAGTATAGAATGAGATTGTAAGTAAGTATGTCTCAAAATCAATTTTGATTCATGTTAGGATAATCTATCACTAAAATCATTCACTTGTTAAGACATTTGATTAATATGTTTAAAACACAGAAGAAAGATTTGCATATGGTGTTCATTGACTTGGAAGACATATTATGATGAACGTTGACGAAGAAGGGGATCTCGTTGAGATACATTGATTTCATAAAAAATATGTATGAGGGAGTTATTATTGTTATAAGAACTCATGGGGGCTTAAGTGATAGCTTACCAATTAATATAGGGATTCACCAGGATTCGGTATTAAGTTTACTGCTTTATGTAATAGTGAAAAATAAAATCACAAAAACCATTTAAGATAAAATACCATGGTATATAGTTTTTGCAGATGATATAGTGACGGTCGATAAAACTAGAGATAGTATTAGTATTAAATTGAAGTTAGTGAGGGACACACTTCAAACTAAAGGAAAAAAATTGAGTTGGTCAAAAATTGAGTATATCAGATTTAAGTTTAATGACAGTTATCAGTATAATAAAAAACGATTATATTAAAAGAACAAGACATACCAAAAAGTAAATATTTTAGATATTTTGGGTTTGTCATTCAAAATAATAGAAATATAGATAAAAAAATAAATCATAAGATCTAAACAAATTAGATAAATTTAAAAATACATTTGAAATTGTAATTTTGAGAAAGACGAAAGAAAAACAGAAAGAAAAAGATAAAAAGAAGAAGGAAAAAAATAGAGAGAGAGAAGGAAAAGTCAAACCCACTTTTATTTCCTCTCTCTCTCTCTCACTCTCTCTCTCTCCCCCCTCCCTCCTCCCCAACTTTCCCATTCTTTCACCCGAAAACTGACACACACACACCCCCTCTCATTTTCTCTTCCTCTCGACACACTCTCTCTCTTCTTCTCTCTTTGCTCCCTTCAAGAGCCACCAAAATCAAGAAAAAACCCTCATATTGAAGTTTCCAAAGCTTTCAACAAAACCATTGCAGGTTGTAGCTAGTGAGAGAAGTGAGTTTTCTAGAGAGAGAAAAAATTAGTAATTCAACAAGGGGTGAAATTTGTGATTCCAATAGAGGTAATTTTTCTCTCTTAACTTATAATTGAGTTCTTGTATAAAATTATAATTTATGTTGAAATCTGGCGCTTTGTAGAGAGAGAAAGTTTAGAGTTTTAGTGTTACTCGACTTGGGAATGAAATTGGTGAGCCCTTTTAAGATTGAGACAATTGAAAATTTAGGAAGAGTTAATCTAGTTTTGAATTGTGGATTAAGAGTGTTGACCATTCCAAAAGGTGATTGGATTTTATATTATGTTTTAAATGAGTAAAATATTTTATTTGATTTTTAAAATGATTTTCAAATGAGTTTTGAAATGTTTTGTGTATGCGGAATATCCCTATATGTAAATTTGATCTAATTATGCATCTCATTTTTTGTAAATAAATAATGTGTCATGTTTTATAAGTTGTATTGAATATGACTTGACTTGATAAATAATTTAATTAAATTTGGCACATCAAATGAATTTATGAGTTTTATGAAATGGTGCATATGATTGATTTGAAATGAAAGCCTGAACCCTATTAAATGACTAGTCATTTTCGTTCACGGTGCGACCCATTGGGGTGAAGTGGTGGGGTTAGTAGACCATGAGAGGTAGCCGAGCATGTGTGATGCCTCTATGGCCAAATGTTATAAATAAGATCATGAGATAGTTGGTTGCACCACCAATGAAACACCAGATCCAATACCAAGGATGAGGGTATTTGTTAATTTAAATTACGAAAATCCCCTAACGGTCCTATTCTGCATCGTGGTTGATCTTTATTGGGAGCAATAATTTTGGCCGCCCCATGTTTAGAAAATGTGAAATATGTTGGATGCGTAAATTTTATCTTATTATGATGATTGGATTTAGTTGGAAAATCTTGACTTTTATAATGATTATTGGTATATTTGATTTATGATAAAAAATTTTGAAAATATTATTTGATATCCACACCCACCTCTTATTTATTGTATGATATGTTATTCCACTCACTGAATATTATGTATACTCAATCCTCTCATTTTATTTTTTCAGAGGATATTTAACTTGGAGATTAACCCCTATCTTAAGTCAGACCAAAAATATTTTGAGAATCTTTTTGAGTATTTATTTCTTTTGACTAAATTTTGAGGTATTAGTGGACCCATGTGGAGACATTCTTGTACTTATTTTTGGAAAACTATCTTGAGATTGTTGAATTTGAATCTTGAATTACATTGGTTTCGTATACATATATTGAGAACCTATTGATTTACCGAAAATTCATTTTGGAAATGTCTTTGATTAAGTTGGTTTGGAACCCTTAAGTATGGAATTATTTTATATTGTGTAGATTTGATTGGAATGGTAGGATTGGCCTTGTGCATGTATTCAGATTGAATGGCCAGAATGGACTTATGCATGTATATTTTGAACAATGATGGACTGGGTTGGTCTTTTGGTTGTGCGATAAATGCATGTTATATTTTTTGAATTTGTTGAATTATTTTGAAAAATGAATGGATATCGATGAATCCCTTGTAATACTTTGGTATACGGGTCAAGTTTATTCATATCCCATAATAATGCAGTGATTGTCGCATGCTTGATCTGATAGTTGGGTTATGACAATTTTATTAATATCAAAGTTTAGATTTTTTATTTAAGAATATGTTAAAACAATTGTAAAGTTTTTTTTTTTTTTTTTAAGAATATGTTAAAATATTTAAAAGTTTCCCAAATATTTTTAAATAATTGTTTTCAAATTATAGTGAAAAACTTGATGTTTAAAATATTTCAAATGATTTTAAAAGCCTCCTATAGATCTTAAAAAATTAGGAATATTATATTTAGGGAGTTAAGTACCTAGTTTGATTCCTATTCCATTTGTTAATTTTAGATTCTATTTCATAGAATTATGTCTCCTCGAAAAGGAATGAAAAACTCGAATGAAGTTCCTTCTACTCTACCTCCACAACCCGAGTGATGTATCACTTGGTAAATAATTATTTGATTGTGAGCAAGAAACTCCTTTGATTATGGCTTATTTGGCCAAATGGTGGGGGCGTTAGTAGTAATTTTGACCTCTGAACCTATATCTTAATGTTAAGAGTTTGACATATATGTTTAATTTGTATAGCAATGTGGAATTCCTTATAATTGAGATATAGGATGAAATACTCTTAGGTGTCATATTTGTAAGTATGTGTTATGATTTGATAAATGTTTGTGATTTATTTTCTTAGATATGATGAGTATCTTTGGAGTTAATATGCAGGTGTTAATTGATATGGGGTCTAATAACTCATTTATAAGTATAGGGTTTATTAAGCATTCCAACCAATTTTTGACCCCTCATGATGAGGAATTATTGGTGGTCACTTCATGGGAGAATGTGAGAAGTAGGACTTCTACTCCTCCTATTTGAGGAGAACTTCTTAAGATTTTCTAAAAGAAGTACTACACTCAGTCCTATAAGGAGCAAAAGAGGGTAAGCGTTTGAATATTGATGATAAATTAGGCACAGCTAGGGTTTGGAATTCTCTCTATCTCCCACTCTTACTCATCGTGGCCATTGATCGCAAGCTCTAATGATGACATTGTCGTAGAACTCACAGTATTTCTTTAACTTCTATATTGTCTGGCAAGGTCGGCCAATTCTATGGTTCAAGGCTTCAAATTGTTTAAAAATGAAGCAAATTTATTAGGAGGTAAATTCAGTAAATATATGTGTAATTGTGTCCCGTTGCTTGCAGTTGTTCTTGGATGCATATGACATGTGTGTAATTTATTTAGCTGAGCATAGAACAAGACATAAGCTGAAGTTTTTTACTTATTTATTTATTAAATTTTGACTCAACTGAAATTAGCTAGAGTAGCCAGAAAGTCCTTTTCATGGTTTTGTTTCTGCCACAAGCTGCTCAATTCAGTGAGTCATGAGTATTAAGCCATAGTCTATCTTCCAATTTGGTTCTATACATCTCTTCTTTATAAATCTAAGCATCATTATCCACTTGCAAATAAGATGGACTTTTGAGTTGAACCAGCAACATGACGGATCTTTCATGTAAAGTCCATTAAGAGGCACCTGTAAGCAGTGTTTTATTTCATAGGGTTAATGAGTCATGGTATAAATTGGGAGTATTCTGCTATCCATTGACTGGGTGTTGAATCATTTGTCGTAGGTTGGTTCATATCTATCAAAATTTACCTACACTTATCATAGGCTTTGATAAATAGAGAACAAACCAAGATCAAGAAAAAGATATCTAGTTTTTCAAGTTTCAAAGGGATAATTGAAGTGAGGGATTATCATAGGGATCCTAGTGTTTATGTCCTTACTCTGGGTATCTAATGATGAAGACAAGTATCATGAATGTTAAATAATAGGTCAATGAATTAGTAGAATCTCATCTTTGATGATTTTTATAGAGAAATAAGAAGAAAAGTTAAAAAAGAAAAAGAAAAAAAAAGAGTAGTTGGACTTTGAACCAAGGCAGTAGCTATAAGTTGACCATCTACTTTGACAAGATTACCTTAATGGATGTCTCAATTGTAGCAAGATAATAAATTTGCAAATAATATAAATGTACATACATGTGAACGTTGGGATCTAAGTTCAAACTTGTGTGCTAGTAAATATCTTCCTAAGTTTTTAGATTTTCTTGTAAAATGAGAATTATAATAAGGAGGAAGTACAAGCAATCGTCTTGATAGAATATCTTTGAAATTGAAATTGTCTTCTCACAAGTCTAATGGGATTCTTCTGCTAGAAGTAAGGAATGGAGAAAGTGAGTCATGAGTTTTTCATGGATGGTTAGGGGAATGATGAAATATTATTCTATCCATTGATTTGGTCATTTGCAATGCATAATTCTAGGCATTGAGAAGGTGATTCATTGGGACCTAGTTCAGAATGCAAAACACTTGCAAGATTGTTAGAATGCACTAAAGAGTACTGCACAGAAGTATGGAAATTGGATGTGTTATAATATAGCAAGACTTGGAGAAAAACTCATGAATCCAACTATAATCTTTATTTAGTTAATAGATTGTAATCTTAGAATTCTTATATATGGTATACTCAAGGACCGACAGAATCCATTGATATCAAATAAAAAACATCGATGTGTTTCATAGTTGCCAATGATATTCTCATGCTTAAGAGGCCTTTATTTTTGCAGACTATTGGAGAAAATTTCAGGAGTAGGAAAAGGTTGCTAGTTTGGTTGCCTTGTCTATTTTGCCCTTGAAGAGAAGCTTACTTTGTAAATGACTTCTTAGATTTATTTAAAGGTCCGAGTATTAAGAGAATATTTGTATTAGAGAACTATGGTTCAGCCATGCCCCACTGTCCATTAAAGAGTCACAAGCTCTCCGATGTGTATACGAGGGATGGAAAAGAAAATTTTCAAAAGCTTAGGGTTGTAGTTCTTTTTACATTAGGTATATTATAAGACTTTGGTGCGGTCGTTGTTGCTACAGCATGACTTACTTATAAGTGACTTTCAACAAGGAGAGGTAGAAATGTAGGAGTTTGTGGAAAGAGAAATGCATATTACCAATTGTTTAGGAGGTGCTTAAGGTTCAATCCAAACCTTGAGGATTGGGAGGTACAACAGGGGTCCTGAAGAGAAAAATTATGAGTTTGTTTTTTTAACGAATCTGAAACTTTCAAATATCCTCTTTTGGTTGCAAATGACATTGGTCTCCAATCTCTTGGCAGTACCAAGATTCACAAAGAATTAGAGGTTTAGCTTCATATTGTGCTGGTGGGGGTGGACAAAATTTTGTTGAATGGCATGATGGTGGGAACCTTGCCTAGTGTTTTTATTAGGAGAAAAATGATGACTATATAAACTACATTTTTCTTTAGTCTTCTATTTGCCTACTTCTTACGGGGTGGAAATATTGTGAATATCTTATATTTAGTAAATTAAAACTTAAATTGAAGAAAGAAGGAAATTACCATAAGTATTTTCATTTTTGGCCGACTTTGTTAGTTAGTTGGAAAGCAAAAGAAAAGAAGTCCTTAAACTACATGATAAATGCTAGGGTCTCTTCTTTCAACCAATTGGATTTAGATCTAGTTGTATATGTCATGTTGCTTCCTATAGCATTATTATGTCTACTTTACATTTTAAATATACTATTAGGCTTATTTAAATAACTTATGGAATCCACATTCAAATACTTATCTACTAGTTAGTGTGAAAGTATAATTGGTTTGTTATTGTTATATTTCATTTATTGTGTACCTTTGGAAGGGATGTTTACGACTAAGAAAAATGATTAATGGAAATCCTTGGTTGGAATGTTAGTACTTATGGTGATAAAGAGAAGGGAAGAATAGGAAAGTGAAGAAAAATTTTTGAGTTTGATATTTTCTCTGTCCCAGAAACCAAGCTTAAGGTGGATATTAAACTAATTAATGCCTTTGGGATTCAAGAAATAAGGGTTTGAGGTGTCTTTCATTAAGTGGGTCTTTAGTCAAGATTATCATTATTCGGGACATTTAAACTTTAGATTGCTTTCACGGTCTTCATTGATCTTTTTCCCTCTCCATCTTTTATGTTATTGATCTTAGTCAATATTGGTTTATAAGAATATCCTTGAATAGGTCGAGACATCATCATTCATTCTAGAAGTTGTTGGGTCCTTTGGAATATGATCTCGAAATTGGTGTTTGGACAAAAATTTTAATATCATTGGATTTCTCTCAAAGAAGTTTCGGGGGTACATCTAAAATTTATTCCTTTGATTCATCCATTAGGGGTTGTGAGCTTTAAGATATTCCCCTTTCCAATGCCTGTGTGATTTATGATCAGGGGTTGAAGTGCTACAACTACTATCAATTATTTCTTTTCCTCTAAAGAGTGGAATTCGATTTCTTAATCCTGGACATGAGAACTTTAATAGAACCATTTGAGATGTGAAGTCTAATCACAATAATTAGGATCTTACTCTTTTTAGGTTTGAAAACATGTAGATTTCTCATATAGATCTAATAAAATTCATAAAGAATAAGTGCACCAGCAGCTATATAGAAGGATGAGAAAGGTTCAAGTTCATAAAAATGTTGAATAGCCATGAGGACGCACTATCCTCACCTTTTTGATGTATAACTTGCCTTTAAATTTCGAGTATGAAATTTTTTTTAAGGGGTTAATTGTTATAATACCGAGAAAGATCAAAAAAAAAAAGAAAAAGATGAAAGGAAGAAGAAAAGAAAAGGAGGGAAAAAGAAAAAGAAAAAGAAAAAGAGAAGGAAAAGTCAAACCCACTCGTATTTCCCCTCTCTCTCTCTTTCTCCTCCCCCACTTTCCCATTCTTTCACCCGAAAACCCACACACACACCACCTCTCATTTTCTCTCCCTTTCAACATTCTCTATTTCTCCCTCCCTCTTTGCTCTCTTCAAGAGCCACCAAGATCAAGCAAAAGCCCACATATTGAAGTTTCTAAAATTCTCAACAAGCGGTGAAATTTGTGGTCTCAATAAAGGTAATTTTTCTCTCTTCACTTATAATTGAGTTGTTTTTGTATAAAATTGCAACTTATGTTGAAATTTGATATTTTGTAGAGGGAGAAAGTTTAGGGTTTTGGTGTAAGTCGACTTGGAAACGAAATTGGTGACCTCATTTTAGGTTGAGACAATTGAAAGTTTAGGAGTAAACTTAGTTTTGGATTGTGGATTCATTACAAAATAAATGTCATATAGGGACAGACAAAAACCATCTACAAAAACCACTAAAACCATCGGGAAAACATTCTCCAACGGATGGGATTTCGCTTGGCTATAGACCAGTTGGGATAGGTATATCCCGATAGTTTTGGTAACCGTTCAAGCATGTCCTAGATCTATATTGATAGTTAGAAAACCGTTGGTAAAATATATTGCCTTTTATATCGGTTGTCACGTATGTTAGGAAAAGTTACTACCTTTTATCATTGGTTATCGCAAGTATAAGGAAAAGTTATTACTTTTATCGTGAGTTACTACTAGTGTTAGGAAATGTTACAACTTTTTATTGTCGATTACACAAGTGTTAAAAATGTTATATCTTGTATTGTTTGTTACCAAAAGTGTTAAGAAAAATTACTGCCTTTATCATCGATTAAAAAAGCATTAGGTAAAGTTACTATCTTTTATCATCGATTACCACATATGTTAGTATAAGTTATTGTCTTGTTTTGTCAGTTACCATATATGTTAGTATAAGTTATTGTCTTATATCATCGGTTACTACAAGTGTTAGAAAAATATATTGCCTTATATTGTCGATTATAGAAGTGTTAGAAAATATTGTTAAGAAAATGTACCGCCTTTATTGTCCGTTACACAAGTGTTGGGAAATGTTATATCGTGTATCGTCGGTTATTACAAGTGTTAGGAAAATGTACTGCCTTTTATTGTCGATTACACAAGTGTTAGAAAATGTTACTGCTGGTTTTCACATCATTAAGAAAAGTTACTATCTTTTATCATTGGTTACTATATGTGTTGGTATAAGTTATTGTTTTGTATCGTCAATTATTAATCTGTTACCACATGTGTTAGAAAAGTTATTGTATTTTATGGTCGGTTACCTTTTTATTGCAAGTGTTAGGAAACTTACTGCATTTTATCCGCAAGTGTTAAGAAATGATATAGATGGTGTAAATTTGAATTACTAAAATAAAGAAATTACTAAGAATTGTATTAACATACGAGATTGATACATTGATTCATAATGATTCATAAGTAGAATGAGTAATAAATATAGACAAAAAAAAGGTTGCATGTCCTACTGCATGTCTTCTATTCAATCACAAAAAATGTTACCATCACATTTTGAAGGGCACAATCCAACATAATTCCAAAACTAAAAAGAATAGCTTAGTCATGTCAATCTATTCATAAAAACCAGTAGTGAAATTAATATAGTTACATTGAAAAGAATGATTGTAAATGAAAATATTACCTTCTGAGATGGAGTTAGGTGATGATGATCATGGTTGACTTCTATGTGCACTCCCAGCATCTGATATCAGAGGAATCTAAGTTCCAAACATCTTGATAGGGCATAAGGCCTTTATATTTTTTGACAACTATTCAAAATAAACTCAAAATAAAAAATTAAAAATGAATAATTATTTATAGCATGTTGATATTAAAACTCAAATTAAAATGATCTATTTATTTTAAAGCTGGGGTAACATCTTGAGATGATTAGGCTGTTCTTCGCACTGAACTCATTCTTGGGGCTGAACTTGTTTTTAGGATGGTTGTGATTGTTCGTCGTCAGTTACAATCCTCATCCTCTGTTTGGTTCATCCCATATTTATAGCTGTCTTACAACCCAGAGTGAGTGTGAGTTTTAGATGGGTTAGGGAAGAAAGGGTTTAGTAAGAACTTTTCGATGGGAATGAGGACTTGAGAATAGAAAAATATGTTTGGTTGAGTTTCTATGGATTTTGAGAGTTTGAGAGTTTTAAGGGAGAGCTTTCAAGGGAAGGAAAATGGAGAAGTTTTGATGGGTTTTAATGGTTTCACAGATGATATAATTATTGATTATAGAACAATCAATCGCCATTTTTTAAAAATAAATTTTCAAAAATCCGCACATTTTTTTCACACTTGACCCGCCTCTTTTTTATTTGCCTCTTTTCTCAATAGACATTGTTTTTTAGTCATTACCCGCCCCTTTCTTAATTCATTATATTTTTTCATACTTTTACTCAATAACCACACTTGTCAGGTCACTTACTACATTTTATGCAATTTTTACTACTTGTTACCATACGATTACTAAATTTTACATAACTTGTTACCATGCTATTTCTACATTTTATATAATTTTTATAACTTGTTATATATACCATGTTAATTTCTTAATATGGTAACTTAATATATAAATGTTAAGTTAAATTTTAAATTTAAAATAATATTAATATTGTAATTAATGTTGTCATTATCTACTAAATATACTAGGCGTATGCACGCGGTGCACATTGCATGTGCGTGCATACCTGCATGATAGACAACGCATGCCTGTGCATGGTAGACCGCGAAGGGACGTGATAGACCATGCATGCCTGCGTGCTTCTATGCGATCCTATGGCCTGTAAAGTTATTAATATTATTAATTCAAATAATATAATAATTTAGTGTTATATTTTTTGAAAATTCATTGACCAATTAGTGTTATAATTTGAAATTATAAGAATGTAATGATGCAATTAATTATGTTGATATAATTAATTACATAATATTAATATTATTTAATTATATCCATATAATTATTTATGTTAGTGCGTTAGTTATGTTTTGAAAATTTCTATGTGTGTACTATTGTAACTACACATTATTTAAATTCATTAAGTTAAATTACCGTAAAAAAAATAATCATATATACAAATTATATCAAATTAAAAATTGGAAAAAGGATATTAAATTAAATTACATTACATCAACTTAGAAGAAGAGAAAGAGAAAGGCAGAAGATAGCCAAAAGACACCGGTAGAGTTCCCAACGGCCCACCTCTTCCTTAATTTGTGATGCATTTTGTGCTTTAGCACTTGACACTTATTTCTTGTGTGTTATCCTTGAGTGTTGTGTGTGCAGCTATAAATGAATCCTCTGCCACGTACTGCACTTAGTGGCTGGACGATGATTTTGACCTGAGAGAAGAGCTTCTTGCCCCCAAACAAGGTAGGAATCTTAATGAGCTCCAAAAATTCGATCATACGATGAAATTATGTATTGATAGACTCATTATTGATGGAACCTTGTATCGACAGAAAATTAGGTACCGATAGAATTGGAGTAACCCTTATTAAGCTATATTAAGCTATCTATAGCATCGCCTCACTCAAAATTCACTTAAAATTATTCAAGATAGCACAAAAATCTCCTCCCTATTTATAATCAGACAGAGACAATGTCCATCTCCTCTCCTCACAATGAATCCTCTCAATGAAGCACTAAGATCTCCTCCCTATTTATAATCACATAGGCGCAATGAATAATAATTAAATATCTTCAACTTCCATTTAACTTCCACACCGCACAATGAATAATAATTAAAGTTCTCCAGCTTCCATCCAACTTTCACACCTCGCAATGAATAAAGATTTAAGCTCTCCAACTTTTACACACGAACTTCCACACACCAAAGACCATTTAGTCAAAACCAACCTTCATTAATACACAATTTATATACCATTTATTTAGAACCAATATTCATTAATACCATTAATACCCACATGTGTAACCCATCTGCAACCCAACCTAACATGAACGAGTAAATGCAAAATATTATTTAAATTACTAAATATTGCACATTATCATGTCTTCCACACCCGAGGATGCCACTTGAATGTCACTTGATTCAATAGTTGAATGGTGAATTACAATGCCAGCTAAATTCGTCCAAGTATTGCATTAGATAATGTAATTTATAATACATATAATAATATAAATATATTGTAATGTATTATATAGTAATGTAAGATTGCATTTGTATGTGAAAAGGTAATGCCACGAAAATAATCCCAATTTTTTTTAAATCACATTTCATCAAACCAATATCACTACAAGTTCGACATATTATATCGCAGGAATTTAACTACCATTTTCTCAAACAAATTTTTAAAATACAAATTTTTAAAACCCACCAATTTTTCCTACCTTTTTCTCACACTTACACTTTTATTTTACCCAATTTTTTTTATTACACACTTGTTTTTAAGTCATTAGCCATTACTTGTTCCCCTGCCTATTACTATTGCATTTCATGCAAATTTCATATAATTTTTACTTGCTACCCTGCTTTATCTACCATTACATTTCTAATGCTTCTAATGTATGAATTGTTCAGTTGGTCAATGAATTGTCATCATGTCATATTTTGTAATATTATATTATTTAATATCCAATTGGTTCATGAATTGTCATATTGTAACACTACATTTTATAAAATTTTGTCATATTGTCATCATGTCATAGTATTATTATGTAACAAGTATTATTATTATCTACCATAGTGTCATTCTTGATCCAACAGTAAATTACAATGTGTATTACAATATAATTAATTGCTTTTTATAATTTCTTGTAATAGTATTGGTATACTATATTATATAAACCACTAAATTATGTAAAATAATCACTAAATTACATAAAATTACTAATTTTATGCTATTATTAATATTATATAAAATTTTGAAATTTTGCACTTTTTTGCGCAGTTGCCCACAAAGGTGCGCGGTAGACCACGTACAGCATGCGCGGTCGCCCATGAAGGCGCATGGTAGACCACCAGTTACCACCACCTGTCACTAATTACCTCTGACTTACCGCTAACTTACTACTACTTACCACTAACTTACCACAAACTTGCTACTAGTTATGTAATTATTAATATTATTTATCACGTAATATTATTTATGTATTTATCAATTTATGTAATTACAATATTTAAGTTAATATTAATATTCATAATTTTATGTGAATTGTCATGATGTAATATTCAAATGGACTATATGTCATCGAATTTGATTTTGATTTAATATGATTATCCATCACCTTCTTTCTTTTTCTTCCTTCATCTTTTCTTTTCTTTTATTTTTTTGGGCGTTTTTACCTATAGTGCACTATAGTTTGTCCCCAAGGATTTGAGTCGGCTCTATTTTTATCTATGTTCATAAATTTCTAAATTATCTTATAGTTATATATAGTTATAGTAATTAATAAATTTACGTGTATTATTTAAATTTAATAAATAAATCTTGCATAGTCTCAAATTTTCTATAATATATTTATTTTTAGTTTTAAATTTTAGATTTTAATTAAAATTTTAAGAGTTAAATATTTTAAATATATAATATTTTCTTTTAAACCCTAAACTTACAAATATTAATATTTAATGTAAATTTTATATAAATAATTAAATATTTAATTTTAGATTTTAGAATATTTTAATTTTAATTTAATATTGTAAATAATCAATTATTTGTAAAAAGACAAAGCAAAAATTTTAAAATAAATGTAACACCGAAAATTCGGTGTTAGAAATGTTCTGTGAAATATAGTGAAAAATTTTAAATTTTGCATTGATTTTCGATTTTGGGGTATAAATTTTAAAATTTTGGTATAATTGAAATGTCGTGTTACAAACTCATAGTGCAATCTATTGTTCGAAGATTTCGAAACTTTAATATAAGAAGAGCATAAGAGTATATATATTTATATATATATATTTATTTTTTTTTAAAAAAAAAAAAAGGAGGCGACAAATCGCAGCAAAACGATGCGTTTTGCCCCAAATGAGGATTAGGGCTAAAAGCCCTAATCCCTCTTTCTTCCTCCCCTCTCTTTCGTCTCTCTCGCTCTCTGCACTCTCTCCCTCACGCAATCTCTCCCTCTTTTCGCTTGATCGTCAACCACCGCTAGCCACCACCACCGTCGCCTCTCTCCCTCTACTCACTCTCTATTTCTCTCTCTATTTCCAGCCTTTGCATTCTCTCTCTCCTTTCACAATTTCCCCGTTCGCCATCTCTCCCTCACCTTTCATCGATCGCCACCGCCGCAACCACCGCGAACGGTTGCGGGTCGCCACCTCTCTGTCCTGCACCATCACTCTATCTATCTCTCCCTCGCAGTCCCTCGATCTTCAGTCTCTCTCTCGGCCTCTCTCTCTCTACCACAGGCTCTCTCGATCTCTTTCTCTATCTGGATCTCGCCATCTCTTGCTGTCTCTCTCACATCATCTCTCAGTCCCTCTCTTCCGCATACGAATGGAACTCTCCCTCTCCCTCACGCGCGATGGCAGGATCCTCCCCCTCTACTGTTCGCTCGCACAGCGCTTGCTGTAAGTACCCTGCTGCCAAATGATCAACCCAACAACCCTTGGGATCTCTTGACAACCCTAGGTCAAGTCTGCAACCGCCCCTCTGCATAGGTAAGGATGGGTCCTAACCCTAGTTTTAGGGTTTCAAAGTTTCTGAGTAATAAGTCTGGTTTACTAAACTAAATTTCGAATTTGGAAGCCTTGTAGGTCTGAGAATGGACAGAGAAAGCACCTGAGCAAGGATTGCGAACTACGAAAAACCCTAAGTGAGGGATTTTCAATCCCTTCAATAATTCGAATTATTTTTGTTGAATTAAGATAGAAATTAGATCTATATATATTCTGAAATGTGTTAGATTCGAAAGAAATGTATTTCCCTAAGTGTTTGTATGAAATGTGTTACATCTATATACATTACTATTGGTTATTGTAAATTTAGTATAATTTAAATTATCACTATATTACTACTACCTATCTATCACTATATTACTACTAGTTATCCTCAATTTACGATAATTTATTATTATATTACTACTATATTATCACTATAGTATCACATTTACTGATAACAACTAATAACTGTATTAATTGAACATCTCTTTTACAACGGTGCAATATATAGTTTAGCATAGGTATAGATTTATGTAGATAGTTTGGTTTATATGGTTTAGCCATCAGTAAAGAAGATTTACTACAATTTAAGTTACCACTATATTACTGTTAGTTGTCGCAAATTCAAATTACCATTAATATCTAACACTTACTACAATTTAAGTTATCACTATATTACTATTTACCACTATATTACTATGAGTTATCATAAACTTACCACAATTTAAATTACCACTAATTACTATTAGTTACCATTATATTACTATTAGCTATCATAAACTTACAATAATTTAAGTTACTACTATATTATTACCAGTTACCACTATATTACTACTATTTATCCTAAACTTACCACAATTTAAGTTATCACTATATTACTATTAGTTACCACTATATTATTGCTAGTTATTCTAAACTTACGATAATTTAAATTTTTACTATATTACTACTATATTACTACTAGTTATTCTAAACTTATCACAATTTTAGTTACCACTATATAATTACTAATTATTGTAACTTTATCACAATTTATCATAAATTTATAACATGTTATTGTTATAGTGTCACATTTACTGACGATAACTAATAATCGTTCTAATTGAACATCACTTTTTATAAACAGTGCAATATATAGATTAGCATAAATATAGACTTATACAGATAGTATAGTTTACCCATCAGTAAAGAAGACTTATATAGAGACTCTTTCCCAATATCACTAAATGTTGCCGCATTTATTCATGACAAGTGATAACTGTCCAAATAATAGATGGTATTTACAGATGGTAAAATATATTGGTTAGCATAGATGAAGAATTTATGCAGATGATATTGTTAAGTAAATAGTAAAAAAGAGTTATATAGAGACTCTTTTTAAACCGTTTCTAAATATCGTTGTATTTACTGACCACAAGTGATAACTATAAAAATTGAACAATGCTTTTACAGACATTTTTGCCACCTTTACTGACGATTGATAAACTTCTCTCGACGGGCAATTTTATACTATTAGAAAATGTATATATTTCCCAACGGTTTTATCAAAAGTATCTCTATAGGTCATAAAATACTATTACTAATGCTCACCGACGGTAAAAGTTATTATCAGTATAGGGCTCTAATTTTGTAGTGATTGGGAGTGTTGATCCTTCCAAAGGTGAGTAGATTATATGTTATGTTGTAAATGAGTAAAATATTGTACTTGAATTTTAAAATGATTTTCAAATAAGTTTTGAAATGTTTTGTACATATAAAATATCCATATTCGTGAATTTGATATAGTTATACATCCTATTTGTTGCAAATAAATAATGTGTCATGTTTTATGTGATGTATTGAGTATGACCTAACTTGATAAATAATTGAATTAAATTTGACGCATCAAATAGATTTATGAGTTTTGTGAAATGATGTATATGATTGGTTTGAGGTGAGAGCCTGAACCCCTATTAGATGATTAGTCATCTTCCTTCACAGCGCAATCCGACGGGGTGACGTTGTAGAGTTAGTAGACCATGAGAGGTGGTCGAGCACGTCCGATGCCTCTATGGCTAAATGTTATAAATAAGGTCATGAAATAGTTGGTTGTATCATCAATAAAACATCACATTCAACTCAAGGATAGGGGTATTTGTAACTTAAATTATTAAAAGCTCTTGACGATCCCACCCTAGATCGTGATAGGCATTTGTCAGGAGCAATGATTTTGGTTGCCCCAGGTTTGGAAAATGTGAAATATATTTGATGCATAGATTTTATCTCACTATAATGATTGGATTTAGTTAAAAAATCTTGATTTTTATGATGATCATTGGTATATTTGATTTATGATAAAAAAAACATTTTGAAAATAATATTTGACAAATCCACACCCACCCTTTATTTATTATATAACATGTTATTTTACTTACTGAATATTGTTTATATTTATTCCTCTCATTTCATTTTTTAGAGGATATTTAGCTTGGAAATTTGCCCTATTTTGAGTCGGACCGAAAATATTTTGAAAATCTCTTTCGGTATCGGTTTCTTTTGATTAAATTTTGAGGTATTAGTGGACTCATGTGGAGGCATTGATTGTACTTATTTTTCAAAAAACTATCTTGATGCTGTCTTTGTTGAATTTGAACCTTGAATTACATTTGGTTTTGTATATGCATATTGAGAACCTATTGATTTACCAAAAGTTCATTTTGGAAATATCTTTGATTAAGTTGGTTTGGATCTCTTGAGTAGAGACTTATTTTATATTATATTGATTTGATTGGAATGGTCGGGTTGGCCTTGTACATATATTTGGATTGAATGGCCGGGTGACCTTATGCATGCATATTTTGAACAAGATTAAACCAAGCGGATCTTTTAATTGTGTGATGAATGCATGTTATTTTATTTGGATTTATTGAATTATTTTAGAAAATGAATAGATATTGATAAATGTCTTGTGGTACTTTAATATACAAATCAGGTTTACTCATATCCCAGAGTAATGCAGTGGTTATTGCATGCTCGATCTGAGGGTCAAGGTGTAATAGGAATTCTTTGTAATCATACGATACTATTGAAGTTGGGAAAAAGTTTTATGGAAACACAGTAATACCTGTATTATTACATGGTATAGAGTATTGAACCATTAAACAACAAAAAATATATAAAATAGTTGTAACAAAAATGAAAGTACTCAGATTGATGTGTGGTAAAATTAGAAAAGATAGTATTAGAAATGAAGAGATACGTGCCAAATTAGGAGTGAGTTCAATTATGAATAAGATGTAAGAGTATTGTCTAAATTGATTTGGACATGTTCAATAAAAACCCAAGAAGTACAAATTAAAAGTATCGAAACTTTAAATATAAGAGATTTAGTAAAATATCATAATAGATGTTAAAAATCTAGATGCAAATTATTCATAAAGATATAAATGTCAAGAGTCTAGTAAAAGAGATAACTTTAGATAGAAATGAGTGATATAGAAGAATTCAAAACAATTAAATCATCTCTCTTATTATTTTAGGTTTTTATAGATAGTTTATTTTTATGGATGACTTTAGATAGGATGCTGAAATGAAATGTCGTGGTAGGCTGTTGAAAATAGTCAAATCCAAAATTTGGAATTAAGTCTCAAGGTTATTGTTATTGTATCTGAAATCAAAATGATAAAGGAGAAAGTAAAAACAATGTCAACATGTAATGCCATGGCATATCAATTTCTGAAGAATCGCCAATAGGTTTAGTTTAGTTAGAAAAAGATTATTCTATCCTTAATATTTTTATATATTTAAAAAATATCTATAAAATACTACGATACGGTAATTAACAATTTATCCTACTCTCAAAATTGTTATACGTATCAAAAAATGGTTGTTAATAAAGCTATTGTACCATTTCTTAAACAATATTATGACCACACTGTGGTACTTTGTTGCAATGGCATGGTATATGCTCACCTCTACTTAGTGGCTTTGATAATATAGGAAAGGCTTGGATAGGGTAAAATTCATTGCAGTTAAGTTGGAGTTGTAGACCTATATTAATGCGATACAATTTCTGTCATTTCAATGGGTATTCAAGTTTATACGGTTGGTGGCCATGGGAATAGTAGGATCAAATCCCAACCATTCAAAATATTGAATATAAAAACGCTATAAAAAAACATATATTTCCCAACATTTTTTTAGTTTTTTGTTTACTCCCAACGTTTTCTAGTCATCACTAAATTATGGGCCGGCCGAAGAAAAAATGCTAGAAAAAATGTCTGAAAAGATTGGGTCAGGAAAAATTCTGACGTTTACGTGAAAAACATCGGTAGGAGGCCTAGACTTTGACGTCCAGGTCAGATGTTGGGAAAGTATTGATCTTTTGCCAACGTTTCCCAACTAAATGCAAGAAAAGGTTTAAGCCTCTGGCGATGTTTGATCATTAAATGTAGGAAAGGTTCAAACCTTTTCAACACTTGTTGATGAAAACGTCATGAAATGCTTAAGGATATCCTGACGCTTAGGCAAAAAAAAATATTGAGAAAGGCCAAACATTTCCCAACATTTTGTTATCAGATGTCAGGAAACACTACCAAAAAAAATGTACTTTCTGACATTTTTCTGGACTTTTAAGGTTTGTGTTTCCCAAATTTACTTTCCTTAATCTTTATTTGAAGAAACATCATGAAAAAAAGACTGGCAACGTTTCATTGTCAAACTATAGGAAAAAGTCATTGGAGTGCAAAATTGGGCTTTCCTGACATTTGGACACTAATCACCAGCCTAAGTTCCTAATATTCCCGACATTTATTCTCATAAACATCAGCAAAGCTAAATTCTTTGGTGATTTTTCTTCAAAATATTGGAAAAGAGTAAAGAGAGAGACAGTGGAGAAAGAGAGAAACATTTTTTAGAGAGAGACAGAGAGATGCTGACATTTTTACTTAAAAATATTGAGAAATATTAAAGAGGGAGAGGGAGCAGAGAGAAAAATGGTGTAGAAAGAGAGAATAAGTCAAGTTTAAACTAAAAAAAATGTCAACATTTTCACCTTTTTCCCAATATTTTTGGGGTAAAAAGTAAAGAAGCTTCTCTCAAAGCCCACATAGCCCTCTCTCTTCTCCTTATTCTCTCTTCTCTCTCTCTCTCTCTCTCTCTCCCCTTTCTTATCTCACCATCGCTGCTGCTCCTCCCATACCAATCTCTCCGCTGTTGTTGCCCCACTATCAATGAAAGATACCGAAGGTTGCTCTTTGTCGGAGGTTGCTCTATCTCCTCCCCAGCTACTTCATTATTCTCACTGCTATCTCTCCTCGTGCCATGTTTGACTTCTATATGTGTATTCCTCCCTCTTGTGCAAATCTGAATGTGTTTGGGATTTGATTTATGCCTTAATAAACGTATTTTGGTATAAAGATATGATAAGGGCAAGATTATGACAAATTTAGTGTAAAATCAGGGAAAAACTAGAGTAAAATTAGGGCAAAAATAGGCCAAATTAAGGTTATCCTTGAGTAAAATAAACTTAAATTATGGTTCTATTAGGCAAAATGGGTAAAGTTAATTTATATTAGGCTTAAATTAGGACAAAATCAATTTATATTAGGATAAAGTTAGGGTACAATTAAGGTATAATTAGGAAAAATTAATTTATAGTAAATTATTTTATATATAATAAAAAATTATTTTATGAATTTTGCCCGACATATTAATTATTTTGTCTTAAATAATTTATGTTTGTAGAAATTATTAGGATAAAGTTAGTGTACAATTATTATAATAAATTATTTAGGACACAATTTTTATATGTTTACATATGATTTACAACCTCAAATCATATGTTAGGGCAAATTAATTTATAATAAATTATTTTATACTACGATAAAATTAGGGCAAATTTAACTCATAATTAGGGCATAATTGGGGTAAAATAAATTTATGTTAGGGTAAAACTAGAGCAAAAATAATTTATATTAGGATAAAAGTAAAAAAAAATTGGTGCACAATTAAAACAAAATTATTTTATATATGTTTCTCGTTGTCATGTGCTTCGCATGCATATGATGTTATGCAGACCCTTTGTTGCAACTAATATATAAATATTCTATCATGTTTCTAGTAATATGATTTTATGGAGACTACTTATTTCTACTAATATGCAAATGATGTTCATAATATTTTTAGCAAAATAATGTCATGAAAGTTATTCATTTCTACTAATATGCATATATTGTATCATATTTCTAACAATATTTTTTGTATAAAAATATTTATTTATGGTAAATCCATTTTTGTATCAAACAAATTTTTGACATATTCATCATTCAAAAGGAATTGATTATTGTGAGATATTTTAAGAAATTTGATAAATTTTAGATGCAAAAGTTAAGGTTGAGTACTAAGATCAGATTACAAAGTTTTTTACATTTTGCATTTTAAAATTCATGTGAGAACAGAAAAATTGCATGTCTTTGTGTATAATGCAGTAAGATATATTGGCAATCTCGTGAGAAAGTCAAGAAACATTTGATATGAGATGATATTATTAGGTCATACGATTGTTGATATATGATCGGAGTAGTATCCTATTGACTCTATATGTTTCTCTCTATACGTATTCCTAAAATACTTGTTGACTCTATTTTATTCTTAATTAATATATGTTTCTTGTTATTATCTTAAAAGTAAGCTTCACAATTATATTTATGATTTACTTATTATTTGTTAATTTAGTTATAATTATATTCCAATGAAGAAAGAAAATAAAAGATATAAAGTTTGTGAAAACATTGAATAAACACTATGAACAGCTATTGATGAGTACTTGAATGTAGATAGAAATGATATTTCACACGAATCCATCTTTAGGAATGTAATTCAAAGTTCCATCTATATATTCATATTCATCTAGAAGTATAGTTGATAAGATAATTATCTTAGGAAAGATTAAAAATTCTATTGACGTATCTCTTTGTTTGTTATTTATCTTGTATGTTTTGATTGTAATTTAGTCTTATTTAAAAATTTCTAGTCTTATATTTTATGAATGTGCATAGACTTTTCCAATAGTTTAATGGAAACTAGAAAGACGTATTGTTGATGATACATCAATAGTATATTGTGGTCATGCCTCTCCATATGTATGAGTCATATGTTTTGCGACTAATTTTTGTGATGGGATATTATGCATAATCTAATTTGTAAGATATTGATATGAATACATTTTAATTATTATTGTTGGAGGTGAGTTATGACTCCACAGATACTGGTTCTTTATAGACTCGAACGATTGTCGTCAAAAGGATATAATACCTACAAAAACCGTCAGAGGATACTCTGGCGAGAAAACTTCGATGTTCAAATTAGAAAGAACGACTTTCGAATGAAAAAGAAAACAAACTAAGAGCTCAAGAGAGTGGTTCCCTATGATGAGAGTGTCCAAAGTGTGAAGCCGAGAGAATGTACATGGCTTGTAGTTTCAAATGCATTTATTCTTCTTGTAATATTCATTATTTGTTGAGAGTTATTTTTAATATTTTTGTCAAAAGTAATCGTTCTTGTTCTTTTTAAGAATATGATTTTTTAATATTCTTTATTTTTGGAGAGTTATTTTTAATATTTTTGAAATATTCATTGATTTTGGAAACAAGGGTGAGAGAGAAGCTTTTCTTTTGAAATTTTCACAAAATTTTATCATCAAATATCATATACCAAACACAATATTTATTTCTTTTTTTCCATCAAGTATTATAAAAATCTTATCTATTTCATATGCCAATACAGATTCACTTTATTTTTACAAAATCTTATCTCAATATTCTTATACAAATTCATATAGCAAACATAACGTCTATTTTTTTATTCTCATCAATTATCACGAATCTTATCTCAATACATTGTGAATAATCTTACGTATATATTCGGATCAAATCTCAAGTACCAAATACAATGTGAACACTTAATTAGGAAACTTAATGTCATACTATTATTGGAATTTCATTCCATTAATTAAACTCTTGATTCTTTGAATAAGCAGTGAGAGTTGGTCAATATAAGAAATTCTCTTAAAATTTTCTTATTGGTCCTAAATGTTCAATTTTTGTTATTAGAGTCCAAAACTTTTTCAAAATTGTAATTTAGTACATTTAACAGAATTGCTTACATAACTTATTTGACTGTTAAATGACATAAGTTTGACCAATAGTCCCCATGAGCTCCATAATTTGGCCAACAACATTGTTATTTATTTATTTATTTATTTATTTTTACTTTCCTTTATCACAATTTGCATAAAAGAAAATAATAATTATATTGAGAAATCTAAACCTTTAGTTCCGTTTTCAATAAATCGCAAACTTTTAACATAAAAGTGATACGAGCAAGATTTGATACTGAGATTGTCTAGCATATTTTTAGGTTTGTATGAGCTACACTAACTAATATCGATCTAATCTGTCTCTCTTTTTAGATCATTTGATTTGGATCTTATGAGATCTAAACTAGTGGAATCAGGATGAAGTAAATATTTGAGAGCTTGAGTGTAAAGTTGTTTATGGTTTCTGGAACTTACTTTTCCTTTGAGAATGAATGTAAAAAATATTTTGGAGATGAAATTAGAAAATAAATCTAAGATATATGTGTTATATATATAAATTTTGTTTATTAACTCGAGGCAAACTTGATGTCATCCGGCCATCTCAATTTAATATTTCTAAATTTAATGCTCTAAAAATACAATGTTTGTTAAATATATAGAACTTGAGCGAAAAATGCTTGAATATTAGTACTTGATTAAAGAAAAGAAAAAAGATTTAGGAATTCCAAGCTAATCATCCTTAAAGGTGACAAAAAAAAAATGAATTATCATAGATTTTCTATTTTAACAAATGCTCGACTAGAATAAAATTATTTTTGTCCAAATTAAATAAGGGCAAACAAGAACTAACACTCCCCTTCCCATAAATGCTAGAACAGATTGATTTAGGTTAATCAATATCATTTAGAAACTTGAATCAAGCTTTATGAAGCCGGTGTACGAGTATTGCCCTTTCTAAATGATATTAATTGAACAAGGGTTTTCAAAGTTGAACCCTCCTTTTCTAGTCTTGCCATAACCTTCATTTACCCTAGCACCTCATAAAATTTCTCTCCAATTGATCTAACATATCCACTCCTTCAATCAACCTCATCAATGAAATGATTGTCCTCAGAGTTGCAACTCACCTCTACGAGTATCACTCCCGATCATGTATGCTTTGCTCTGGTTGCCACCACTCACACAGGTTCTCTCTCTCTCTCTCCCCCTATAAAGATACTGATTTGCCCCTCTCTTTCTCTTGTATAATGATATTGATTTGCCTAATGTGGTTTCAAGATCGATTAAATATGTTGGTCATCGCTCGCCTTTTTTTTTGTTTCCTTCACCTATTCCATAGATTTTCATTTCTCATATATGGAATCTTGGATCTATTTCCTTCGATTGTCAGGGGATTGACAAGCTTCTTAATCAAAATTGATGAGATCACACGGTTGAACTCATCTAATTGAATCTAGAAAAGAGACACAAACTAGAACTTTAGAATTTTTCTAATAAGCTAAGCTTGAATATGAATGTTAGACCTCAATTTGGTCTCATGCTTATGCTCAAACTTGATAAATATGGATGGAGTTGAATTTAAGGATTCCAAAACTCTAACTTATTTGTGATTGGTTGCAACCCTAATCACAAGGCTATTATGTGCCACGATACAATTTCCTCATTGTCATGACTAGAACTCATCATAAGGATGATGATGGTAATGTATGGTACATTGTGAACTATTGATGGAGTAAGGTACAAGAGTAATTGATGGATGGAATACAGATAAATAACATCATAATGTGAGATTTTATGCTGACATACTTTATGAATTTGCACCAAAGTGTGCGAAAGGTATAACTTCAAGGGATGCAATTAGTTAGGCTATTTGGGGGATGGTATCTCCCCCTCAAATTTATAAACATTCTCCCTTTCATATAAAATATGAAGCATGCAAATGCCAAATTCTTTTATATATTACGTATTAAGTTTGTAAATTATATGTATTTATTACTTTCTCTTTGGTTATCAAACCAAACCATGGGTTTATAGAAAAGATTGAAATCAATTTTCATAACAAAACTTGTTTTCAGAAAGGGAAAAAAGACTTGAATAAAATTCATATCAGTGTAAATTTTACGATGTTGAGAATGTCATGTTAGACTTTTACAAAAATTACAGAGAGAGTGTTAGCAAAATGTCATTATGTGATGAAACTTGAAAATCTTTTAATGTGTTACCACACAATTATAGCTATTTGGTCTTATGGATGGTTAACTTGGATAGAATCATTTGGCAGAACCAAAATGAAACCATTTGTTGTCTTTAAAGAAACTGAAAATAAAATAGAAGGATGCGATCTCTCCAATTGGGATTTATGGTTTATTTACCCTTTTTCTATATACAAAATAAAAAATTCTCCCATTTTCTTTCAACAAAATCCCAGTTGGGGGTTATGAAATTATTTATCACATTGTGCATCATCCTTTTATTTTTTTGATGCGCAAGTGAGGATCGAACTCGAAAACTCTAAGAGGAAAGGGACAATACCAATTGAGTTATGGTTCATTGGCACATTGTGCATCATTCTGAAAGAAAAGGAAAACTGAGAAACTCATGACTTCTGTGCGAGTACATGCTCACAATTTTCATGGTACATTTTGCTTTTAACTAGGCATCTATGTTCATGATGTTTATGAGTGTATACCTCAACTAGTGTATTTCTGTTTGATTGCCAATTTAGGATTCTTGTGTAATATGTTCTCTATGAGAAGACCATATAACACAGCATATGTTACCATATTTCTATTATAGATTACGTTATGTGTATGTCATGGGATCAGTTCCACCATTTTAACTACTTAGTAAAAAATTTTAAGAATTTTTTTTCCTGTTTAGAGAAATAGTGAAAAGCTATGTCTAGTAAATAGGTAAGAGTAAATACAAACACATCTTTAAATTTCTTTATGGATTGATCTAATATGATTGTGGGGGCCAGGCTACCATTTGTAAAAAACTTCACCACCTATGTCTAGTACATAGGTAAGAGCTATAGCATATGATTAGAGGTTCATATCTACATAGCAATTTTTCCTAAACCATGAATAATTTTTTATTTTATTCAAAAGAATCCTTTGTGTTGATCTTTTTTGCTTATTGGTGCTCTAATTTTCTTTTCTTTCTTTGCAGAGAAAGAGTAGACAAAGACTATCAATATTGTTATTATCTCTAAATTTCTTTTAAGGTAGTCACACACCAACTAATTAGTTGTTAAACAAAATCAAGCATGTTAAACAAATGGTAAAAGGGCCGGGTTGAAGCTTAATTGGTTCATTTAATTGCGAATGTAGCATCTTTCAGATGATATTTCTTAAATGTTATATTGATAATTTAGATAATCGAGTTTTATACTAAATGAATATATTCATTTATCATGTATGCGGAACATTAATTGTATGTTTAGTCTCCGAGCACAAAATTTGTATGCAATATTTATTTATTTATATATTTAGTTTAAGTGACCTTTCAATATTTAATCTAATCTCGTCATGTAAAATTGGCAATTTTCTCCCAAAAAGGAAAGTCAAAAGGATATTTTTGTAATTTTGAGTCGATTATTATCCTGTCCTCAAAAAATAATTACAATTTCATAAAATTCAATTTACACCCCTCCGACGAAGCAACACTTGCACTCAGGTCCTCCGAGGCTCAGGTTTGACAAACGCCGTCTACCATTTAATACAGTTCTACAATCGCCACGTGTCCGCTCATGTTTAAACTCGCATCCTTTCGTGAAAATTAAAGATGGAAACAGAGCTACCAACCGAGAACAGCACAAATGACTCAGATTCTCTGATACCCCGCTGGATGAATGCCACGTGTACAAAATTCCCTAAAATTAATGAGGGGAGAAAATGGACACACATGTGGTGTCAGAAGACAAAAGCATAGTGTTTAACGCCAAAACCCGCAGATTAACCACGGTTAAATTTTCTTAACCCTACCAACCCCTTTGAATTACTATAAATATCTAATTGAGAATGCTCACACAACTTCCCATCACATCAACCCCTCGCTCTCTCTCTCTCTCTGCAGCTGCACACCCCTGCATTCATTTTGTTTCTCTCTCTTCACTCTCTAGGGTAGGTTTAAGAAGAAACCTCCTCTGCTTGTCTTCCGATGCTAGACAGAAACAAGCACCGTAAGTGTTCCCTCTCTTCTCTCTTCTTTGCTCTTGGTTTTCTCTCTCTCATCAGAACCACACAAGCAGTGTTTGCACAGATGGATAAGAAGCCAGGCATATAAAAAGCTGGTAAAATGATTTTTTTTTTTCCTGAGATTTTACTTCCATTTCATTTTTTAATCACTGGATGATCGTGTTGTTTTCGCTTCTTTAAAATCAAATGTTTCAATGAAGAATTTTGAAGAAATGAAGCTTCTTGTTTCATAATACGCGCACACACAAAAGTTTCTCCGCGGGGGAATTTTGCTTTTTATTTTTTTTTTCTGTCATTCCTACCGGTTGATAGATTTTTTTTTCCTCTAAAATCTTAAATTTGGGAATTTAAGAAACACTATATTTGATAATTAGTTTCCATGGTTTTTTTTTTTTTTTTTCAGATATCATTTTCTTGTCTTAAATTATAGAGAGGGAGGTGCTTATATTTAATTACTACCTGCGGATCCTAAAAATTGGAGATCCAACAGTTTTACTTTTCCTTTATGCCCCCTTTTTTCTTTTTTTGAAAAAAAGCATATTATTTACTTTTTTAAATGGGGCGATTCTTTTTTATTTAATATAATTACTTATTTATCCCTTTTTGTGCTGTAATTAGTATTATTATTGTCACGTCGCCGTCATTATTTGCTGGGTAAATGAGATAATTAAGTAAAGAAATCTTATATGTATAGATTTTTTCTTTCTTTTTTATATGTGTTTTGTTTACCATTTTACAGGAAGTTAAAAGATTTGAATCCTCCGCCTTCTTAGAGTCTGTTTGCTCATCTTAACTCGGAAGGGAGGAATTTAAATGGCTCTAGTGTCAGACAAATATATCTTAGAAGGCTGATTTTTTTTTTTTTTTTTTTTTTTGCAACAAATGGAAATGAGTGCTGTGGATGATATGACGTTATATGGGAATGCCAAACCTTTCCTGGTATCTGCACCTGCATCGCCTCCTCCAGTGCAGGCAGCAGCTGCTTCTCAAAGAAAGCAAGAAACAGATGAGGACGATATGGATGTCAAGGAGCTTGAAAAGAGGATCTGGAGGGACCAAATGCTTCTGAGGGAACTCAGAGAGCAGAAAAAGAACAAAGAGAAAGCTGGCAGTGGAGAGCACTGTCATTCTCATGGGCAAGCTCGTAGGAAGATGTCGAGGGCACAGGATAAGATCTTAAACAATATGCTCAAAAAGATGGACGCCTGCAGAGCTAAAGGCTTCATCTATGGAATTATTCCGGAGAAGGGCAAGCCGGTCAGTGGTGCATCCAAGAATCTGCGGGACTGGTGGAAAGACAATGTCAGATTTGATAGGAACGGCCCTGCAGCGGTTGCAAAGTATGAAGCTGACATGCTTATTGGGGCAACTGATGGCTGCACTCCTCATACTTTGCAGGAGCTGCAAGATAGTACTCTTAGCACAATTTTGTCTGCTCTGATGCAGCATTGTGACCCTCCTCAGAGGCGCTTTCCACTGGAGAATGGTGTTGCACCACCTTGGTGGCCTACTGGGACTGAGGACTGGTGGTCTCAGTTGGGCTTGATCAAGGATCAAGGACCTCCCCCTTACAAGAAGCCTCATGATTTGAAGAAGGCTTGGAAAGTGAGTCTGCTCACTGCAATCATCAAGCACATGTCCCCTGATTTTGCCAAGATCCAGAAACTTGTTCATCAATCTAAAAGTTTGCAAGACAAAATGACAGCAAAAGAGAGTGCTATTTGGCTTGCCATCATCAACCGGGAAAAGGTCTTGTTTGGTAAGCTCCCTGATATTGGCCCTGCAGCATGTGAGGGGGCTGGAAGTGGATCTTTCCCTATCCGCGAAACTAGAGATTATGATGTTGAAGGTGAGGAAGAATTCAATCCTGAAGTTGAGGAGACACCTCGTGATGTCAATATCCTCAATCTGGGAATAGAGGCTACTGGAGATGGGCTTGTGATTCAGCCAAAAGTTCCTGTGATTAAGACAGTTACTCTTAAGAGTAACACAGACTTTGATCCGAAAAGGAAGCAACCATCTGATGAGCAGCGCAACATGTTGGTTCAAAAGGTAACTTACACCTGTGAATATCCTAACTGTCCTTTTGCCGATCAATGCCTTGGGTTTCTTGACAGGAATTCAAGAAACAATCATCAGCTGAATTGCCCTTACCGAGTTGTTACTCCTCCGAAATTTGGATTGCCATGTTTTCAGATCAACAGTGACAGGCCGGCAGTCTTCTCAGCCCCATTTGGCCACCCTCAATGGCAACCAAAACCAGGGGTTCATGTTGCGAATCAGACTGTACCATCTATGAATGATACTGGACTTGTACTTCTTGAAGACGGGCATAATATGATGACTGATCTCATGTCATTCGGTGATTCAGTTCTTAACCAAAACGAAATCGTGAACCATGGTGATTTCAATCTCATGGAGAATCAACCTCCCCAGCATCCAATTTCCAAGCTTCCAATGGATGGGAACTTCTATGGTCAGGATGTCTTGATGGGAAGCAGTATTCCTCAGGGAAGTAACATACCACCAAATTATCTCCCTGTTCCACCATCGACCCAGATCCAACACAAGAAGGAAATATTCGAGTTTCCGTTTGAGAAAACATTGAATGACGGCATGAAGGACGTCGGATTCAACTCTTCCTACAACTTGTCACCAACTGGCTTTTATCCAGCTGACTATGCTTTGGATCCGTTCCTAATGGAAGGTAATTCTATGGGGTACCCGTGAAGGAAGATGGCTTCAATCCATCCAATCCATTCAAACTAATTTGTTTAGTTCCTAATGGAAGCTTGGAAACATTCTGATAGATTTTATCCTAATTTTATTATTGATTCAAGGAGTGTGAGACTTGGATTAGCGAGTGATGGTTTCAATCTATTCAAAAATCAGAAACCTACAAAAACTTCAATATCATGCTGTAATTAGTCTATGTCATTTGGGAAAAATGCTCTTTCTTTCCTTCTTCACCATTGGCAGTTCATTTTCCAACTAAGACAATCTTATAGAGGAGTCCAGTATCAATGGATGTATTTAATCAAGAGATATTTTCTACCCAAATTTCAAACTTCATTAGTATATACCATTTCAATCTATTCAAATATATGAAAACAATTATATTCTTTTTAGATGTCTGACTAAATTCAAATCCTATGCACATAACAAAGCTCATCCTTAGGGTTCTATTGTAGAAAGATATATTGCAGAAGAGTCTTTAAGCTTCTGTTTGAGGTATCTTAATGGAATTGAGACAAAATTTCTAAGGAAATCTTGAAATCTTAACTTAATGGATGATAAAGAGTCGATGAGTTATTTATTCAACACTTACAGAAAAATAATTGAAAGAACTAATATTGTAATGTTGGATAATATCAAATAGAGTTTGACATATCGTTATGTTCTCGATTACTATAAAAGCATTGCACCTTTATGCATGAATAGAAACTAGAAAAAGAAGGTACTATTCATTATGCATCAGCATTACATGGTGGTCATGCGTATCCAAATGTACAAGGGATCGTATATTCTGCGATTAATTTTTGTGATGGAATATTATGTGTAAGTTAGTTTATGAGATACTGGTAGGGATATATTTTAATTATTGTATACAAACTTATTTAATTTAATCAAATGGTTATTTGTAAATTTTTTATTTTGTGCTTGAAATTGTGTTTATATTATGTTTGTATGTGATAGATCTTTGGAATTATATTATATGCACGTTGTAGTTGATCAATATTTGTAATTAAATTTTATGTTTGAGATTGATATTTGTCTGTTTGATATTTGATGTGTTCTTGATAGATGTTGGGATCATTATGTATGGATAAAGTATGGATGAAATGTGAAGTATTGATAGAATATATATATATATATATATATATATTGTGGTTAATGTGCATGTGATAAGTAAGTTTTGAAACTTGTTTTTGGTGCCCTTTGAAAGGAAAAAAAATTTTCAAAATAATACTAACTCTTCCTGACGTTTAGTATAAAAAAATATCACTAAGTGCACAGAAAATTGATGACATTTTTGGGGTAAAAAAAATGATTTCAGCATATACTGATATTTATTCACAAATGTCGGGAGAGTCTCACCTTTCCCCGACATTTTTCTTTCAAAAAATAGCAACTTAAAGCATTTGCCAACATTTGAAAATGATGTCACGTCCCGACCCGCAGGTTCGAGTACGTGACAACTATCTCGTAATTTAGAAATACGTGCTATCGTCAACATGTATCACAAAATCTTGCAGGACTGTGATAATAACATTTCCAAATATTTAAGAAACAAGTGAACGTATAACATTTTAAAATACAAGTTCCAAAAGAAAAATTTAGATTTTAGGAAAACACGTATATAAAATATTATACAAAAAAGTTTAGAAATGTCCTCAAGTGGCGTCTATATGCCTCCAAAAATATCTACACCTAAGATAGGCCAATAGCAACGGTCAATCCCACTCAGCTCTTTTCTTCAGCTGGATCTTATTACCGATAAGACAATTCTTATCTCTACATTTCTTCTGAAAAAGAATAAGAGGATGAAAAGGTGAGTATAAAAATACTCTATGAATAGAGTGCGATAATATAACTGTATAAATAAGTGAGTGGTGAGTATGTAAATGTCAAACAATAATCGCAAAAATATATTTATGTTTCAACAAAACATTAAGTAGACATCCAAACAATTTACAACATGCACCATGATTTTTTTTTCCCTAGGCACAAGAGAACATTCAATATTTATTTTTACAAAGCTAAGAGGTTTGTCTCAAAATCTTTCCACCAAAGGTTTTGTTCAAACCGATGATGGAATCGTCAAGGGGTTTTCATTATCATTGGTCATAAAATATCAACCATAACCTTGGTGTTATCACGTGACCTTTTCGGAGGTGCAATTGAATAGTCTGAAATGGACAAATGAGGTGTCTTCCGATCCAACCACCTCCCTGTCTATTAACAATGCCCTCATCACGTTGTTTCGTCGGATCACACCATGTAGGGAATAACTATAGCTATTAATGGGAGTTTGGACTCATACCACAAGCCAATACATGCACCATGGGAGTTCAAACTCATAACCCAAAACAAATACATATATCATGGGGGTTCAGATTCATACACCAGAGTTAATACATAAACCATTTTACAAATATTATATCATGTGTCATATAAATCAACAAAATTTTCAGTTCAAGAGTCCAGCAAACATTATTCACAGGAAAAATTCAGTATGTCTCAAAATGAATTAACAAGAGCATAAATCTCATGACTCAAATCAAAATATTTTCATGAACACTCCACATTCACAAAACATTTCATAAAATCAAGTTAAGAAAATCATTTTAAAAAAAAATCATAGAAAACATTTTCTCAATCCCAAATACAATAAACAATCTACTTACAGTGTTAGAGGCGATGATTACTCCTAGGTTTTCTCTATAGTAAGAGTTTTGTATCAACCAGCTTTGTCTAACCCTTATGGAACATCATCAAGTATCTACAAATATCAATACTCATCTACCTAAATAAATCCATGAATCTCTATACTCAAAACCTTAATTTTCTCTCACTCCCAGTGACTTAAAATCCTCCAAATCCAAATGGACAGAGAGCTAAATAAAATAAAACTTAAGTTAGAAAATTTATATTACCTTGATTTTGTCTTCAAAAATATTTCCAACTTGGGTCACACCAAAACCTTTGATTTCTTCTTTTTGGTGACAACACTAAATCTTAAACTTCTTCTCCAAGTTCAAAGCTAAAATCTAATTTTGGAGAGTTTTATGTATAGTTTGGAGCCTTTGATTTAAAGTTGTGATAGTGGATTGAGTGAGTTTTGGAAGAAGAGAGAAAAATGGTCTAGAAAGAGAGAGAGAAATGAAATTTTGAGTTTTCGTAAGTTCTGGATGTTCACTTCTCTTTTTATTTTCAACCTATTTTTAATATTTAGCTAATAACCCTCATCCACTTCCAATTTGCATATATGTCCAATATATCTTTCTAATTTATTGGGTTGGTCCACCAATGGGCCTAAACATTTACTTCGGTCTTGTGAAGAAAATATGTTCAATGATGAGCAGAGAAGGTTGAGAGGAAGAGTACAATTTTATAAGAAGTAAACTAGAAGTACTAAAAATTTAGAATATTCAAGAATTTAGGGGATATAATATAAATTGTATAATATATAATTAAAGAAATTGGATGGCATGGTGGTTAACATCTTTTTGAGCACTTGGGAGAATTAGAGATCAAATCTTCTTGGATGCAACAATGAACCTGACAAGCACAAGAAAATGGGAAAATGAGAGAATGTATTGACCAACAAGCACAAGGAAGAGTCACTATTCTCACAAGCACAAGATAGCCACCGATAGCTGAAAGGTGTTCGGTGTAAATATAAAAATCGAAATGTATATGGTAGTGTTGATCAAGAACACCGACAAGGCCAAGAACACCGACAAGGTAAATGAGATGAATGTTACCGACGGAAAATGACAATTGTAAAGAAATTGAATTCTCAATGCAACAAGTACAATGCAACAAGTATGGGGAAAGGCAAAATGATTGAATTCTCAATGACCCAACAGGGCAAAGTGACTGAACAGGTATGTGAGGTACCGATAGAGAAATGTGCCAATGAGTTATGTTGAATTTCTGATTGTAAGTGGGTTCGAGTCTTTTCAAGTGCAAGTGACATGAGGAATTGGAAGAGTTGCAAAGCAAGCTAAAGAAATGAAATTCACAAATCTCACATGATCGATGGTCCAATTTCACAAGTCTCACATTACCAATAGGATTTTCACTTACAAAATAGCATGAGGTTACCACCTACTATCGACTAAGAAAATAAAACTTGGAGAATTGTTTACCAATTGTTAAATTTTTATCGAATAACTAAAGTCTCATAGGAAAATCAAATCCTATCAAGTAACGAATAGTTAAATCCTACTGAGTACTGAACAGCAAGCACTCAAGCAATTGATGACTCTGGGGATCGGGAGCTGAAAAATTTAAAAATCTATCTATCAAGTGTCTAAAAAATTCCTGGTCATTCTAAATGTCAAAAATTCATATTTTATTCCTAATAATTATTTTCCCACATTTTTATAAATATAAAAATTTTTAATTAGTCTATTTTGAGTAAACTTCATAACCAGGATTTGTCCGGTGTTACAAGAAAAGTGGGTCTTTCTCGACATTTGTCGATAAATGTTGGGAAAATCCTTGATAACTTTTTCCCTGATGGTTTTTCTTTCATGGGTTCAACCTTTCTCTATTGTTATAAAACGTCAGAAATAGACAAAAAGAAAAAATGTCAGGAAAGCGATGATTTTTTGTAGTATTACATTATATTTGCACATGATAGATAGTTGGAGTTATATTATATGTACTTTGTGATTGATAGATGTTTAGAGTTATATTATATGTACTTTCATATATATATATATATATATATATATCTTTTCCCAACTTTTTTACTCAGAAAACATCGATATGTGCATATGAATTTGTCGATTTTTAGCTATAAAATGTCACCAAATGCTTTAGTTTTTGCCGATATTTCAGGTTTAAACATCGGGAAATTCTCATCTTTTCCAATGTTTTTCTCGTCAAACACACGTAGGAGAATCCCCACGATTTGTTGATATTTTTGACATGCAAATATTGGCAAAGATGCAAGTATTTCTTGATATTTATTTACAAGTGTGGGAAAATTCCCAATATTTATTTCCTAAAATTTTGCCTGACATTTTTCTATCATCATCCTATCCTTTGATGATGATTATAAAATGTAAAAAATGGTAAAACCCAAAAAAAAAATAAATGTCGGGAAAAATTTGTTTATTGTAGTGGTTGTGTTAGTTAGGCCGTTTAAATATGAGTTTCTAGTTCAGATTCTATGCATGCGATTGAGTTTTGCTCATGAAACAACAGTTTTGCCTTTAAATTATTAAAGGTGATGAGATTCTCTTGGTTTTCTATAGCAAAGACTATTAATTTATGGTGTTAGTAAGGCTGTTTAAAGTACAAGTTACTAGCTTAGATTCAAAAAAGTGGATGTTTGACTCTTGCAAGGAAGTAGATCTAGTTTAGCTTAACATTGTTGATAAAAAAATGGTCTTAAGAGTATCCATACGTAGCACGAAAAGAAATGGACGAGGACTTGCGTCCTTGCACTTGGTTGCACTTGGGGATAAGCTGGCTTTGAGATATGCAAGGACAATTTTGGTCATGCAGCATTCATTTTGCATAAGCAAGATTTTGAGTGGTCTCTTTTTCACTTTTAGTCAGTTTTTAAGGGGGTAGAAACGAATCCATGAGCGAGCAACGGCTACAGCATCTTACAAGTGAAGTCCTTACTTTAGATCCCCAAAAGTTTAGGTCATTTATTACTATAGTTATAATTTAAACAATTACAAAATGAATGTAAAAAATAAACTCATAACAGTTAAGGCCTCAAATTAATTTCATTATATATAGTGCCCGTTTGGTAGGCCTCTTATTTTTCTCCTCCATTATCTCTCTAAATTCTCAACCAACCTTCTACCAGTGATTTAGTTTTAATTGCTTAATATTATTCAAAATCTTCAATTCACTACCACTGTTTCACTTCAAAGTAGATTTGAACAATTCGAAATGTATAAAAGAATTTTTGCATCCTATTTTGTGTTTAAAATTGCCTTAATTTTGAAAGTTTCTTAAAATATAATAGCCATTTCAATATTGATGGTTTAGATTCGGTTTAGACTCATTTTACAGATTTAAAATTTTTAGGATAATTTGTACAAACCAAAGAAAATATTCAAATTTACACAATTATATAAAAAGATGTAATTCCTTTTGTAATGCATATATGGTCTATAGAATAATGTTAATGGTTCCTGTGATGATTGGTTCGATAGAAAAGGTTTTTAGAACTAAAATTAATAAAATCCTACTTAAGGTCAATACTATCCCAAGAAAGATTAAATGGATTAACTATATTATCAACTGAGAATGAAATATTAGAAGAAATTTTACTTGTCCCTAATAAAGACTTACAAGAGAATATAGTAGGGATAAAAAAAGGGAAGATATAATTTTGCTTGTCAAAGTAGTTAATAGAAAAAATATAATTAATATAGGCAGTGTATATGTAATTAGTAAATAATAGTTTTGGAAAGTTTTAAATAAATTTATACATGTCATACTTTGTAAGAAGTTATTTATCAGAAGAAATCTAAATAGACATGTAGGTAAGAATAATGAATGATTTGAAATCATATATAAAAACTTTGATTTTGATAGTTGGAATGAGGTGGGAGTATCATTCTAGAGTTTGTCATAATATTTAATTTAATACTAGTAAACACTTTCTTTAAAAGAAGAGAGTCGTATATAATTACATATAAAAGTGAGTCGAATGTCAACCAAATAAATTTTATGATAAAATTATTTATAGAGATTGTAAGATTATACCAGAAGAGAGTGTAACAAGTCAATATAACCTTTTAGTTTTGAGCCCAAAAGGCAAAAGAAGTATCGTCAATTTGTAGAATCAAAATTAAGTGGTGGAATTTGAAAGAAAAAAAGTGACAACTTTTAAAGAAAAATTAATCCAAGTAGCAATCTGATCTATTAATGATGATTCAAAAATCATGTGCATAAAAATATGTAATAATATTAAGAATATAGGTAAGGAGATTCTTGACATGTCTAGGGGCAGGCCTCCAATAGGCAAGGAGTAATAGTGGTGGAATGAGAAAATCCAAATTACTATACGAACTAAATGAGAGTGTTATAAGAAATTTAAAAGTAATAGAGGTAGCGATATATTTGAAAAGTATAAGATTGCAAAAAATGAGATTAAAAAGATTATTCACAATCCAAAATGTAATGTGTATAGTGAAATAAATAAAAAACTAAAAACTAAGGATAGAGGAAAAGAGATTTATAGAATTGCTAAATCAGGAGAGAGGAAGAGAAAGATCTAAATGGTATTAGGAGTATTAAGAATGAGACCAATAATGTACTTATAAGAAATGAGGACATAAAAAAGTGTTTGAGGGATTATTTTGAAAATCTCTTTAATATTGAGAGTACAAGAGATATCGGTAAGATCGTGATATTTATAGAGAAGATCAATAGATATTTTAAACGCAAAATTCTTTCTCATGAAATAAATGAGATCTTAATGAAAATGAAAGGACCAGATGACATAACGGATTTTTTTAACAAAATTTAGCAAATCAAGAAAATACCCCAAGCATAGAGGGTAAGCACACTTATATCATTGCAGAAGAATAAAAGAGACATATAAGATTGTTTCAATTACAGGGAATTAAACTTATGAATCATATCATGAAATTGTGAAAGAAAGTGATGGAGCATAAATTGAAATTTGAGATAAATATATCTCAGAATCAATTTGAATTTGTGTTAAGACGATCCACCACTGACATATTAGTTAATTTGTCTTAAATAATTTATGTTTGTAGAAATTATTAGGATAAAGTTAGAGAACAATTATTATAATAAATTACTTAGGACACAATTTTTATATGTTTATATATAATTTACAATCTCAAATCATATGTTATAGAAAATTAATTTATAATAAATTATTTTATACTACGGTAAAATTAGGACAAATTTAACGCATAGTTAGGGCACAATTGGGGTAAAATAAATTCATGTTAGGGTAAAATTAAGGTAAAAATACTTTATATTAGGGTAAAAGTAAAGCAAAATTAGTGCACAATTGAAACAAAAATATTTTATATATGTTTCTCATTATCATGTGCTTGGCATGCATATGATGTCATGCAAACTATTTGTTTCAACTAATATGTAAATATTCTATCATTTTTCTAGCAATATGATTTTATGGAGATTACTTATTTCTACTAATATGAAAATGATGTTCATAATATTTTTAGCAAAAAAATGTCATGAAAACTATTTGTTTCTACTAATATGTAAATATCGTATCATATTTCAAACAATATATTTTGTATAAAAATATTTATTTCTGATAAATCCATTTTTGTATCAAACAAATTTTTGACATATTCATCATTCAAAAGGAACCGATTATTGTGAGATATTTTAAGAAATTGATAAATTTTGGATGCAAAAGTCAAGGTTGAGTACTAAGTATGAGATCAGATTATAATGCTTTTTACATTTTGCATTTTAAAATTCATGAGAGAATGAAAAAATTGCATGTTCTTGTGTATAGTGTTACAATATGTTTTCTCGTGAGAAAGTCGAGAAACATTTGCTATGTTATGATATTATTAGGTCATATAAATGTTGATATATGATCGGGGTAGTAGTTTGTTGACTCTATATGTATCAATCTATGCGTATTCCTCAAATACTTGTTGACTCTATATAATTCATAATTAATATATGTTTCTTATTATTATCTTAAAAGTAAGCTTCAAATTTATATTTATAATATACCTATTATTTGTTTATTTAATTATAATTATATTCCAATGAAGAGGAGAAATAAAAGATATAAACATGTGTAAATAAACATTACGAGCAGTTATTGATGAGTGCCTGAATGTAGATGGAAATGATATTTCACACAAATCCATCTTTAGGAATGTAATTCAAAGTTCTATCTACACATACATATTCATCTAGAAGTTTAGTTGATAAAATAATTATCTTAGGAAAAAATAAAAATTCTATTGAGTTATCCCTTTGTTTATCATTTATCTTGTATGTTTGATTGTAATTTAGTCTTATTTGATAATTTTTAGTCTTTATTTTATAAATGTGTGCAGAGTTTTCAAATAGTTTTATGGAAACTAGAAAAATTAGGTACTATTGATGATACATCAATAGTATTTGTGGTCATGCCTCTCATATGTATAACAAGTCAAATGTTTTCACTACAAAATAAGAACACTATTCAGACGGTCAAAATGCATCAGCAAAACACCATAAAACCGTTACTAACACTTTCTCCAACGGATGGGCCATCAATTGGGTATACACTAGTTGGGATAGTTGTATCTTAATGGTTTGTGCAACCGTTGTAGCATGTCATGTATATATTATGATGGTAAAAAAATGTTTATAAGATTAGTGATTTTATCGTTGGTTAATAGGATGTTAGGAAATATTATGATTTTTATTATCAGTTACCATATATTATGAGATGTTACTACTTTTATTGTCAATTACTATTATATGAGAAAAAGTCACTAATTTATCATCGGTTAATATATGTTATGACATGTTACTATTTTTATCATCGGTTACCATTAAATTAGGAAAGGTTACTAATTTTATGATCGATTATCATATATTACGAGATATTACTACTTTTATCATCGGTTAACATTATGTGAGGAAAAGTCACTTATTTTGTCATCGGTTACCATATGTTATAAGATGTTATAATTTTTATTGTCAGTTACCATTAAGTTAGAAAAGATTACTGATTTTATCATCGGTTATCATATGTTACGAGATATTACTATTTTCATCGTCGGTTACCATCATGCTAAGAAAAATCACAGATTTAATCATCGATTACCATATGTTACGAGATGTTACTACTTCCATTGTCAGTTACCATTAAGTTATGAGATTATATTACTTTCATCGACGGTTACACTCGGTTACCATATATTACGACATGTTATACTTTCATCGTCGGTTACCATTGAGTTAGAAAATGTTATTGATTTTATCATCGATTATCGTATGTTATGAAATGTTACGACTTTCATCGTCAGTTACCATTGACATGGGAAATGCGACTGATTTATCATCAATTACCATATATTACGAGATGTTACTATTTTTATCGTCGGTTACATTGAGTTAGGAAATGTTACTGATTTTCATCATCGGTTACCATTGAATCGGTTATCTTGTGTTAGAAAATGTTATTAACCTTTATTGTCAATTAGTAGTAGTGTTAGGAAATGTTATTCTCTTTTTTTTCAGTTGTCATGTGTTACCAAATGTTACTACACTTTTAACTTTTATATTAGCTACACTAATGTTAGAAAATGTCACTATTTTGTATTGTCGATGCACAAGTGATAGAAAATTTTATTGCCTTTTTGGTCAGCTTACATATGTATTACTTTATCCTCGGTTACTTAGTGTTAGGAAATATTAGTATTTTTATAGTAGGTTACTATGTGCTACCATGAACATATGTGTTGGGAAATATTATTGTTTTTATGGTTTTTATTGTTTTTATTGTACCATATGTTAGGAAATAATAGGTTATCATGTATTAGAAAATGTTAGTAGCTTTATTGTAGGTTACCATATATTGTTATTTTTTGTGTTACTACCTTTTACAATTTGTTACTATCGAAAGTTATAACGTGTTATGACCTTATTATCAACGGTTACTATGTCTTACAAAATGTTACAATTTTTTATCATTGGTTACCATAGTATTAAGAAATAACTTGAAAAATCACATGGCACAAGTGTTCGGAAAATTAAAACCTTGTATTGTCATTTACCCAACTCTTACCACAAGTTAAGTTATCAATCTCTTACACAAGTTTTAGTTATCAGAAGTGATAGGAAATCACTACATGATATGATATCAATAATTACATTAATAATGGCACGGTTTTAAATTTAAGAGGGTATAAAATAATTACAAAAATAATATAAATATAATTAGAATTATATTAATATGCGAGATTGACTAATACATTATATTGAGTAACACATATAAGATCAAAAGAAAAAAAAAGATTCCTTTCCCATAACAACATGTCTCCTGCTAAGAAGGTGAAACCAAAAATGAAACAAAAACATGTCTTCTACTAAGATGGTCAAAACAAAAAATGAAACAAAAAATATTCACTTTAATCACCAAAAATATTACCATCACAAAAGGAAGGGCACAATCCCATCATAATTCCAAAACTAAGCAGAGCAGTGATCAACTAGTTTATCATAATCTTTCTTCCTGTCGATCTATTAATAAAAAAGTGAAATTAATATAATTACATAGTGACATTGTAAAGAATGTAAAGAATGGTTAAAAATTAAAACATTACCCTGTGGGATAGAGTCAGGTGTTGATGATGATGGTTGATTTCTATGTGCACTACTCAGAGGAATCTAACAATATAAATTATTTGATTCTTATTGAAAGATAAATGTGAAAATAGTAACATTATGTGACTAGAGAAATGACATTCATACCTGAACACCAGTAATAAGTCTTGTTTCATTAACCAGGTTCATCAATTCATTTTGTTGTTCACTTCCAGTATGTGTAGCAACATGCATAAGAACATTGCTAACCAAATTACTAAGATTGTGATTTTGTTCCAATAAACATTCCATCATAATAGTCATATCTTCGTTCTCAACTTTAGTTGAATGCACACGCGGAGTTGTAACCTTTCCCACAATCTAATTCTTCCTTTTGAATCAGATCCTTTAACTTTAGATACAATATCACTTTCCCAAGACAAATTGGAACTTTCTATTTGCACTTCTTCAGTGGACTCCATTCTACTCTTCATCATTTCCTGTAGGAAGTAAATAGTAAAGTGAATCAGATGTCAATGTCCCATAAATAAATCAATTAGAATTACATAAAAAGATAATCATCTATACTACAAGTTCTGATGCTTTTGTAGAAATTAAACTGTCATCTAATCATATTCTACTTGTAATATAAAGTTCAGCTCTAGAAGGTTTCGTCCCAGATTGTGTCATCTATAATGAAAAAACAAACCACAATTGGCTAAAATTAATTGTAATTAATTGCAAGTAAATGAAATATAAATTCTTTATACCCTCTAATATATGAGCTTTGCAAATGATTTCGATCCTAAGCAATGTGGATCAGTCAACTTTGAGCGACATTCTAAATTTCCTTTACTAATTTCCTAGCACAAAGAAAAAAAAATATCAGAATAATAAGTGAATTGTATAGTAGATTATATAGTGGATTGCATTTGTACCTTTCCTTTATCACTCAACCAGAAACTAATAAGCTCCTTGTACTGATTTGGATCAACTCTTTTATCTTATATTCTCTTGATATTTTCATCTATTCTAAGTGAATCATCGAACCATTTTGATTTCAGAGAATTTCTAAAACTCTTTCAGTTTTTAGACAAATTTCCAATAACTCATTTCTTAGTGTCATCTCTGAGTGGTTTGAAAGTAATCTTTGACCATAATTAAAATAAAAAAAATACGTAAGAAATAAAATTAGATATATCAGCTTTTCTGTCTACCCGTTGATTAATAAAAATAGATTACTAAATCCCTATACAATGTTTCACATGTCATATTTATTCTCCATTGGCATTTCTTGCCAAGTTTTATAGTTTATTGGAGCAATGACATGCACTGTAACTATAGACCTAAGAAATCTGATATACATTGTACCATCAATTCCTATTGGTTGATTTAATTTGTCAATTTCAACCAGCATGTGCTATCCTTTTTCTAAGTCCCAAACATCTTGACAGTGCGTTGAGCCTCTATATTTCTTGACAATTGCTAGAAAAAAAGAGTAATTATTTGATAACATGTTAATATGAAATCTCAAATTGAAATGATCAGTAACCTCGGATAACTTCTTCGCAAGATTGGTTTTCTTCAGATTGAACTTGTTGGGATTGTTGTGATTCTTCACGGTCAGCTACAATACTCATTCGGCCTTTAGTTCATCCCCTAGTTGGTAGAAATAATTAAAATTTTTTAAATACTCATCAAACAGTAGATGGTGTCTAGTGTTTAGCTGAAAAATTTTTTGTTGAGTTAAAATTTCTATTGATTTTGAGAGGTTTGGGGAGAGCTTTGAAGGGAAGAAAAGCTTAAAAGTTAGTATAATATATTTGGAATTAGATTTATAGAGAAAAAAATCAAAGGCCACCAATTTCAAAGTCCGCCAATTTTTTTCTGTGATTTTTTTTGCAAGTTTTACCCACTCTTTTTTCATTATCGGCGCTTTTGTTTACCCGCCTTTTGTACAATACAATCCTTATCTTTGTTTGGCCATTACCCGTATCTAATATTTTCCATATTTTTAGTCATTTCATATTTTTCATATTTTTAGGTGGTCACATGTCTTTTCTTTAGATTCATTTTATATAATTTTTACAACTCGTGAGAAAGATTTTATATAATTTTTACAACTCGTGAAATTTCATGTAACTTTAAAACTCTACTTAAATTAAAATTTATTATTAAATTATTTTCAAATTAAATTGTAGATAAATAAATAGTGATGTATAAAAATATAGTAATTGCAGATAAATAAACACTAATATAAAAGAAGAATATATAATATATATTAATATCACTCTGGTAATTTTTAGTAATGTGTAGTAATGTATAGTAATATATAATAATATATAGTAATATATTATATTAATATATAGTATTAATATATAATAGCATGTAGTATGTAGTAGTAATATATAATACTAATAGTAATTTAGTTGTAATTAAAAATTATATATCGTTATCCTATGCTAATGTATATTACTAAAAGTTATATAATATAAATATATATTATTAATACAGTAATATATAATATAATATATTTATAGATTGTAATATATAGTAATGCATACTGAATATAGGTTGGTGTCCTATTCGCGAGCGCCCGTTGTAAGTGTGCGGGCACTAGCACCCTGCATGAGCGGGCACCCGCGTAAGGGGACGAGCACCAGGCTCCCATTTATGCGGGTGCCTGCGAATGGGGGCGGGCGCCAGACTCTGCGTGTGCAGGTAGCCGCAGATGGGGACGGGTAGTGAGTTGACTCTTGATAATTAATATTAATTCATATTTTTTTGTTAATTTTTCAATGATAATTAATTATATTATATAATATTCATTTAATAATATATACTTATCTAAACTATTACTACATTGGATATTTTGTATATTCCATGTAATGCAATTTTAAGATTTGGTACACTACAAAAAAATCATAAATTTGCAACAAAATTTGCGACAAATTCGTAAGAAAAATTCGTCCCAAAACAAATTTGCGACGAATTTTGTGACAAATTTTTTTTCGTCCCTAATAAGTCGTCGCAAATTTTTGGGACGAAAAACTAATTTTTTGTCGCAAAAATTTCCCACAAAATTTTTTTTGTCGCAAAATTCGTCGCAAATTTGCGACGAATTTAGCCACAAAAAAAATTTTCGTCGTAAATTTGCAACGAAATAGGTTTTGTCACAGATTTGCGACGAAAATAGGATTCGTCACAGATTTGCGACGAAAATAGGATTCGTCGCAGATTTGCGACGAAAATGATTTTCGTCGCAAATCTGCGACGAAAATTTGATTTGTCGCAGATTTGCGACGAATATATTTTTCGTCGCAGATCTGCGACGAATCATTTTTTCGTTGCAAAATTCGTAGCTAACGGCAAATATGTATTTTTGCGACAATTAAAAATTTTATTGATATATTTGGATCATTTTTTCCTATATAACTTGTTTTTATACCTGCTCATCTAACCTAATCAACAATTAATCATTCAAATCGTTTTTAATATCAAATTTCAGACATCTATACTCATAAATATAGCTAACTATTCAATAAAATCAATAAATTAAAAATTCAACAAGAAATCATAATAATAATATCAAAAATAAAATCAACATCAAGTCTAAATGTTAAAATATCAATAACCATACATAACCAAGAAAATAAATATAACGAGTATCAAAATGTAAATCAAATAACAGTACACAATCTCAAGTATGACCTCCACCACCATCATCCTCATCATCCTCATCATCGTCACCAAAGAAATCATCACCTTCATCACCATCTCCAGCATTATCAGGAGGAGAAATAGAAGGGGGAATCTGACTTGGAGCGTAGGCTAGCTGAAGATGCTGCATGATTAACATTTGCTGCGTGCGGAACTCGTTCATTTCTTGCGTGTGCTTTGCTTGAAGTTCATTGAAATCCTGATCTCTTTGCCGCAATAAGTCCTTCAAGTGGCTCACCTCTTGAGTTAACTGATTTATTTCTACCCTGACTGCTGGTGGGTGGAAGAAGACGAACCAGGGAATTGGTAAGTTCAGCTCAAAGAACCTAATCATAAAATCAACATCACTACAAGCAAAATCTAAAAATTGTTCCAACCCAAAAATAAACTCATCAGTTAAACCCCAACGATCAGATAAGTTTTTTTTATATATCCAACTTCTTTCGTTCTGTATTTTTCCTGTCTCCAAATTTAAAATTTTTAAAATATTAATAACAACTACTAAATCATCAATAATAAAATCATCATTAATCACAACTAAGTTGATATAACAATAAATAATAACGTTGATCGCATAAAAATTTAACATTAATCTCACAGTATAAATTAAATATTATAAAAGTAACATTAAATTTAACACAACTTAACATCATTAATAATAATAACCATAATTTAACAAAAATTGAATATAATAATAAATAATATTATTAACTTAATTAATATCAAACAAATTAACTAAATTATTACAATAACATTAAATATTATCATATAATCAAATAAAATATATATTATTAAACATTTAACAATATTGATTATTTAACTAATCGAAATAAGATTTACTATAAATTACATATTATTGTTAACATAATGTTTCACCTAAACAATGATCAACACTTTTGATTCCAATTTTATATAAAATATTAAAATTAACAAATCCAAACATATCATTAGATCAACCACTAAATACAAAATAAAAAAAAAAAACTAATATAGAAAAAAAAACAACACAAATATACAAATTTACATAATTTCATTTTCCAATTATTACAATACAAATTAAAACTTTTCTCACCACCAAATAATAATTCACCGATGGGCTCAGATATCAACAGCAGCAACAGCTTCCAATCCAAATATTCGATAATCGCAAATCTTGACACATCAAAAACAATTATAAATAATTAATATATTATTAAAACAATACAATAAAAACATTTTATAAATAAAATTTGTCAATTTTTTTTTTTTAATAATTTTGCATAAAAGGGGCTACAATGGGCCGGGCCGGGCCCAATGGGCCTACCCAGGGCCGTGCAATGGCCCAACCCATGGGACACGCACGCAGGCGCCAGCGGCCCCTGCGCGAGGCTGGGCAGCGCAGGGGCCGCGCCCCTGCTCGAGGCTGGGAAGCGCAGGGGCCAGTGGCCCCTGCGCGAGTCTGGGCAGCGCAGGGGCCAGTGGCCCCTGCGCGAGGCTGGGCATCGCAGGGGCCAGTGGCCCCTGCGCGAGGCTGGCCAGCGCAGGGGCCGCGGCCCTGCGCGAGTCTGGGTAGCGCAGGGGCGGCGGCCCCTTGCTCCGGCTGGCCCGCGAAGGGCAGAACCGGCGGCTTGGCCGCCGGATCTGGCTTCTACAGCCTGCGGCCGAGAGAGAGAGAGAGAGAGAGAGAAAGAGGGAGAGAGATTACCGATCACCATCGCAGATCCGCCATCCCTTCGCAGAACCACTGAGGGAGAGAGCGAGAGACAGAGTGAGAGTGAGAGAGAGCGAGAGACAGAGTGAGAGTGAGAGTGCGAGTGAGAGTGAGAGTGAGAGTGAGAGTGAGAGAGAGCGAGAGACAGAGTGAGAGTGAGAGTGAGTGAGAGTGAGAGTGAGAGAGAGCGAGAGACGAGGTGGTGAGGTGAGAGTGAGAGTGAGAGTGAGGGAGAGCGAGAGACGGTGAGAGTGAGAGTGAGAGAGAGCGAGAGCAGTGAGAGCGAGATTCGGGACGAAAAATTTTTGTCCCTGAATCAGCGAAAATTTTTTTTCGTCGCTGATTCAGGGACGAAAAAAAAATTCGTCCCAAATTTAGGGACGAATTGACGAATTCGTCGCAAATTTAGGGACAAAAAATTAATTCGTCGCTAATTCAGGGACGAAAATAAAATTCGTCCCAAATTTAGGAACGAATTGACGAATTCGTCGCAAATTTAGGGACGAAAAATTAATTCGTCGCTAATTCAGGGACGAAAATAAAATTCGTCCCTGATTCAGGGATGAAAAAGAAATTCGTCCCTAAATTAGGGACGAATTGACAAATTCGTCGCAAATTTAGGGACGAATAATTTTTTTGTCGCAAATTTAGGAACGAATTTTTATTTTGTTGCAAATTTTGGGACGAATTATAAATTCGTCGCAAATTTAGCGACGAATTTTAGGATTCGTTGGAAATTTAGCAACGAATTTATTATTTCATCGCAAATTTGCAACGAATTTTATATCAAAAAATTTTCGTCACAAATTTGCGACGAAATTTGTAACGAAAATATTTTTTATTGCGAAATTTGCGACGAATACTTTTTTGTTTCTAAATTCGTGGCTAATTAGTGACGAAATTTATTTTTGTCGCTAAATTTGTGACAGATTTGCGACGAATACATTATCACTTGTTACGACAATATTTATCGCGGTGTATCGAAAATATTTAAAATTTGTTATTTAAAATTTTTTAGTAGATAGTGTTTAGAGTATATTGAAAATTTAGTTGAAAATGTGTTTAGTTGAAAATAAGGATGAGTTAAAATTTCTATGATTTTGAGAATTTTGAGGTTAGTTGAAAGAAAAGTTTTGAGAGAAAGAAAAGTATTGAAATAATATAATATATTTTTGTTTACATTACAAACCCACCAATTTCGAACCCCGCCTTTCGTTTTTTCAAAATTTTTTCACATTTTTTACCCGCTTTTTTTCATTACCAGCACTTTTTTTACACTTTACCGCCTTATTTACACTATAATCTTTACTATTACCGTAATCATTTTATTTTTTTTTTCATATTTTTCATTGCTCACATGTCTTTCCTTTTATACCATGTAATTTCATGTAGGTTTTTCAATTTTTATAAGATTGAGTCAGTCAAAACGTCACTTAATTTAAAATTTATTATTAGATTATTTTCAAATTAAATTTTTAATATCAAAACCAATTTTTTGTGAGATAATTTATTATCAATTTATTACCATTTATACATAATAGTTAATAATAATAATACAAATAGAATACAGTAAATACAAATACTTTTGTTTTGAGAGCTGTTGAAACTTATTAATTAATTAATTATATTTCTTTAAACTAAATATCAACTTTAAAATTCAAATTAATATTAATGTTATTAATTTTTCTAAATTTATATAAAATTATATAATGTTGATAAATAATATAATTCTTCTATTTCTTTTTGATCGGATATGAGAATGTAATAGTGTAATTAATTATATGGGTATAATTAATTACATGATATTTAATATTATTTAATTATATTAGTTTAATTAATTATATCGATAGATTAGTTTTGGATTTTATATAAAATTATATAATATTCTTATTTTTTTATTTTTTATTTTTATTGAAATTTATATAAAATTATATCATATAATTAATTTTTAGAATTTACTTTTTTTTTTTTATTTTTAATGATTATTAAAAACACAATTACTTACTACCATAGCTATTACTTACCGCTACCACATGTTCACTGCATTATCACCCACTATATATTGTCAGTTACCACTACTTACCACCAGTTATCACTACCATGTAATGTATGCATTACCACTACTTACCATTAGCACTATCATTAATAATTTTTTTTATTTCTTAACATATATAATATTATTCATAATATTAATAATAATATAATTGATTAAATAAAATCAGAAAATTTATAATATAATATAACAATAACTAATCATATAAAAAATTAATCCAAGTGAAGAGATATTATAATGTATTTAGAGGAAGAAGTAAACTATTTTATACTAGCTAACTACACTAACTAGTTTGATAAATTCTAATCGGATAAATCACATTTCATTGCCTTAGCCAAACTTTAAAATGGATAGATTTGGATATTGATTATTAAATTATATAATATTGATAATTATTAATTTATATAATTATATAGTATCATTTAAATTACTAATACAACTGATATTAATTTTCATTACTAAGTTTATCTAATTACTAATATTGAATATCATGAACTATTATTTAAATAAATAATATCCAATTTATTAATTAATTGTGTAAGAATTGTCAAAGTAAGACTATATATTATGTATTAATTGGTTATATGATTTTATATTGTAATAGTGTTTTACAATGGCACGGCACTATTAAGTTTATCTTAAATTGAAATTGTGAATTACAACGACACTGTATCATAAATTGAAATTGATCCAAACGATTAATATTATATAATTATATAATTTAGCATTACATATAATAATGTAGTAATGTAAATTCATATTACGTTAATTATGCCTTTGTATACCACGAAAACAATCCAAATTAGTTTCTTTCTCCTGTTCAGATATTAATTCTAAATTGTATAAATCTCATTTCATCCGATGGGTGGACAATCTCTGTATTTGATCCAATGGTTGGGAGGTAATTAGAATGAACTCTTAAATGGACATTTAAGATAAATAATAGGATGAATTAGAATTTGAGGGGATTAAAGGCAGGAAGTTATGGAGAGTGAAAAATTATGTAGGAAAGTTAGGTTTTGAAAGAGAAGAAAGAATTGAAAGTGGGAAGTTATGTTTTCAAAAAAAAAAATTGTGTGACAATTTAAGTTAAGCGGGAATTGAAGACAGGAAGCGGGAATCGAAGGCGGGAAGCAAGAATTGAAGGCGGGAAGCGGGAATTGAAGGCGGGTAAGAATAATTTCAATTATCACTATGTATTACTACTAGTTACAACTATATCACTATAGTTATTGTAAACTTACTACTATTTTACTACTAATTACCACTATACTTCTAATATTAATTTTCGTAAACTTACCTACAATTTAAGTTACCATAGTTATCATTAATTATCACTATATTACTATTAATTATGTTATACCATAATTTAATTTATCATTATATTACTATTAGTTACCATTATATTACTATTAATTATTACTATATATATTTCACAATTTAACTTACCACTAATCACTATTAGTTACAACTATATTACTACTAATTATCGAAAACTTAACACAATTATAATTACTACTATATTACTATTAGTTATCACTATATTACTATCATTTAACATAAACTTAACATAATTTAAATTACTACTATATTACTATTAGTTAACTTAAACTTACCACTATATTACTACAAGTTATAAACATAATTTATTATAAAATTACAATGTTACCTCTACCAATAGTATTGACGACAATTAATAATTGTTTCAATTGAAGATCCCTTTTACAAACGGTGCATTAATTATGTTAGCATAAATATAGACTTATGTTAATGATATGGTTTAACCATTACTAAAAAAACTCATATAGTAACTTTTTTCAAACCATCAGTAAAGATTATCACATTTGTCGATGACAAATGATAACCGTCTGAATGATAGATGACATTTACAAACGGTAAAATATATTAGTCAGTATAGATGAAGAACTTATACAAACGATATTGTTAAGTAGACAGAAAAGAAGAGTTATATAGTGATTGTTTTCAAATTATCTCTATACACTGCTATATTTAAGGACCACAACTAATAATTGTCAAAATTGAACATCAGTTTTTATAGACGGTTTTGCTACTTTACTAACAGTTGATAAACTTTTTCTGACTGACAATTTTATATCATTAGAAAATGTATATATTTTCTAACGATTTCGTCGAAAGCGTCTCTAAATATCATAAAAAAAACGTCACTAAAACTCACCGACAATAAAAATCACTGTCTGCAAATTGCTTTAATTTTGTAGTGATATAGTAATATATAGTAATTATTTTAATATATTAGCAATATATCGCAATATATATTAATAGATAATAGTCTATAGTAATATATAGTAACACATAATAATGTATAGTAATATGTATCAATACATAGCTATAATTTTATTAATTATTAAAAAAATATGTTATAATTTAATAATTACACGACATATAATAATATAATAGTATGAAATAATAGTAATATAAATAATATATAATATTAATATATTGTATATAATATTAATATATATTACTATATACTATAATATTAATGCATGATATAATATATAATATAATGATATACAATATAACAATATATATAGTAGTTATAATAATACATTAGTAATATAAAATACCATACATATAAAATATAATATAAAATATAATAATATATAGTAATATATAGTAATATATAACAATATATAGTGATCTACAGTTATATATGTTTAGTACTAGTTATAATTTAATAAATAATTATAAAAATATATACGAGAAATTAAAAAATATATTGAATATAATATATATTATATAGTAACAATACTAATATAATAATATAATAGTATAAAATACAAATAATATATAATATTAATATAAAATAGTTTCAAATATAATATTAATGCATAATAATATTTGATATAATATAATTTAATTAGTAATTAGAAAAATATATATAGTTATTTGTAATATATACTATTTTAGTATTATAATATATAATATATATATATTCAGCCCGCTTGGCCGGCGCCCTTGCCTTGCGGGTGGGCGCTAGCCCCCTCGTGTGCGGGCGCCCGCGCCTTGGGTGCGAGCGCCAGCCCCTCCCGTGCGCAGGTGCCTGCGCCTTGGCGGCGGGTGCCAACCCCTCCCATGCGCCGGCATCCGCGCATGGTGGCGGGCACCAGCCTTCTTGCTTGCTTTCTGATATTAATTTATATATTATATATTTATATGTTGTAATAAAATTTATATATTTGTATATAATAATATATAGTAATAAAAAAAGTAATTGTAATAATATTTAATATTAAAGTAATATATCACAATTAGTAATATTAATAATAATATATAATAATAAATAGTTTTAATATTTAATATTAATATATAACTGTATAATATAATATATATAATATATTTTACAATAATAAAATAATATATAATATATAATACAATAATATATAATATAATACTATAATGTATAATAATATATAATATTAATTTATAATAGTAAAATATAATATTAATATATAATAGTACATAGTAGTAATATATAATGTTAATAGTAATAATGGATATATTAATATATAAACAAAAAAATATATTATAATATCTATATATATTAATATATAATAGTAATAAATTGTAACAAATAGTAATATGTAATATATACATATATAATACTTATATTACATATATCTGTAATATATATATATAATATGTATGATTATAAAAATAAATGCAACATTAAATAATAATTTAATAAATATAAGATTATATATAATTATAATAATATATGGCACAAATGCTAACTTATCTAATGGTTATGGTTGCTTGAGTGTCACATAAGTATTGATCCAATGGCTAGGGCTCATAGTTATGTTTGGTCTTTTCAAGCACGCATCTCTATTGCATATCTGAACAATGCCACCATCCAACGGTGGATTGGGATGATTATCCTTTGCATTATTATTCTTTCCAAAAGGCAGGAGGCAAGGAAGAGAGGCAATTGTTTCAGGGCGAAAGAGGGCTGATGATTGAGGAAAAAGGGTTTTAGGGCGAACAAAAGTTACAGGAGTAGAAGACGAAGATAGCAAGAAGAGAAATAAGGCAAAAGGGCAGAACGGGAGGGAAAAAGGAAGAGGAAATCATACGAAATTTCTAATCAGAAATGGGAGATACAGATTGAACCATTGTCCCTTCCAACGAGGCTTCTACGTCTACATCAGTCAAATATCTCTCCAGATACAAGTTTTAAGGTAATGATTTAATGTTTTTTACTTTAAAATTTAATTTTATTAGTTATTAGATAGTGACAATAAATTTGATTTGGGAGAAAGAAAGAAAATAACAGTAGAAGCAAGCTTGTCACCCGAGTCCTGGAGATATTAGTGATCACCACTCGTAATAGGACAATTGCATGAACTACGATTGCCCTATCCAGATCACAATTAACCTAATGACAATCACCAGAATGATTATAAGACAGAAACATGGCCTACTGGAGGGGAGAGTGACTTTATCTGTTACAAAATTACAAAACGAACATTGTAATAGGTCCACATGATATACCCCCAACCCCCAACGCACGCGCGCACACACACACACATTATATATATTATATTATATATACCCCCCACGTGCACACATACGGAAGTAAAGCAGAGAAATAAAAAAGAATACTTGCGGTCTCACAAACTTTTCAAACACAGAAAGGATAGGTTACTAGATCTACAGAAGTTGATATACAATTGTTTAGAGGTTAGATGATACTCGTAATCAAGAGGTTGAGCAAAATTCCTGCATTTGGACAAACTATGAGTACTACAAAAAGCCCCACTTCTTAAATAGAAGTCAGAAGCTAGAAATTTAGGGATTGGGAAACAAGAGTGAATATAATGACACACTCAAATACCTAGAACAGGTACCAAAATGAGAGTATAATTTCATCCCAAACTTGGGAATAATTTAAGGCTTGGGAACTAAATGGAAAAATTAGTAGTTTCAATTGAATTGTTGAATTCTTTTATTCACTTCATTCCAAAATGAATTTTTTTGCTCAAAAACAAAAGTAAAATATGAAATTTAATTGATTTATAATTTTTATAAATTCTTTATTATAAACATATTTTTGATTTATTAACACTTGGCTGACCCTTCATGATTTATAATGTTAGGTGAATCCTTTAATAATTTAATTATCCTCTGTCAATCCAAAGAAAGAAAAAGTGGGCCATCTCCTAATTTGGATCTTATTTTATAAAACTAATGCAAGTTTCCTCTTTTAGTTCAACTAGAACACTCAACATTGCATACTTGTTTTTAGCAATAGCACAAATCCCTAGTATTATTTTTGTTATTATATTGTTACTTTTTTTATTTTTAATGTTTTATTTTTTGTTGTAATGTTTTTCATTTTTTTAATTAATGTAAACAAATGTATAATATCAACAAATTTGATTATATTATCCAATATAGAAAAGAATTTTTCTCCAAGAACAAAGTGAGCAAAAGTGAATGCAATAAAAGATGGAGAGAATTAAGTGAAGCTGAGAGGAGAAGTACAACAAAGCAGCGAAGGAAACAAAGAAATTGCCTGGCATAACTAAGGCAATGTCATTGATTCAAACAAGGTGCCCTTCTAGGCAACTAAAGGAGTTAATTCTTTCCCTCACCAAAGACATGAAACACGTAGTAAAACATATGGGGTTTGAAAAGCTTTTGAATCTTACATGCGATACTCTGAGTCAGAAATTATGTGAAAAATTGATTATGAGGTTTGAACCTATGGATAAACTTCTTTGTATCAATCCAACTCAAAAGTTTAAACTCACACCTGATGAAGTATGACAAATCCTAAGAATTTCCTATACCGGACGTGATGTTTTAGGCTCTTCATCTTTGATTGAATCCTCAAAGATAAAGTCATTCTCCAAGCTAAAACATACCCAATTGAAAGAACAAATGCAAATGGAAGATCCCTCATCCTCTAGGTTTAAACGATGCTTCTTGTTGTTTATTCTCGGATGCTTTTAATATTTGTCCACAAATATCTTCCCTACTGCTAGACACGTATCGGCTAGCATTGATGTGGACAATGCTGGCCAATACAACTGGGCAAAATTTGTATTACAATGGCTAGCTAATGAGGTGTGACAATTTAAATGTGTTCTGAAGAGAAGAAGTGGGGAGGAGGAGAGGAAGATCAAAGCTATTGGTGGTTGTTTATTTTTGCTTATGGTAAGTTTGTAAATATTAATTCAATGTTTATAACTATTGCAAATCTTTTTCCTGTGCTAACCAAATGATGTTGGTCCTCTACATGCATAGATTTTTTACTTTGAGAAGGTAACAATTGGTGGATTGGGTGGTGAAAGAAAAAAACTGTCCATTCACTATTGGACTACAGATCGTGTAATTCGAAGACTTGGATTTAAGCGTCTAAACATAAGTTAACTGTACTCTTGTGTCAACTCTTATTTGAAATAATATTGTTATGTTGCTTTGATCTCTCTTATTTATTTGATATAAGTTCTCTTATGAATATTTATTTATAATTAAGAATATACTGTATTGTTATTTGAAATAACATTATTATGTCAACTCTTATTTAATTCAAATACTATGTATGAACTCTCTTATTTATTTGAAGTTGGAAATGTAAGTTATTTGATAATATGTTATATGATCTATATAGGGTTTGTTGTCAAATAAAACTATCCAAACAAAGAAATCAATAGATGGAACAAATCTGTTGAAGCTGTTGGAGAAGAATCTAAGGTAAACCAATACCACTCATACTTCGCTACTTATTATAATATTTCTCAATCTTAGAACCATCTATTTTGTTTTGTAGAAAATTGACATCAAAGAGGAAGTTAAAACATTTCTGGAGAAGTCAATTCAAATATTGAATGGTTCAATTCAACTACAATTTGATTTTTTGCAAATACATTATGATTTGTTACGTAGAATATCAAGCTCTGAACATGTAGATGATTTTGATGTAGACGAGGAGGAGAGAAAGCCAAATCATGATTTTGTTGACGAGAATAAGGTATGGGAGAAGAATGAAGGCTTGGAGGAGTCTTTGGATGAAGAGGAGGGGTCAGATCCCCAATTCTATGAAATAGTCAATGTTTTAACTGAAATGAAAGAGGTCAAGGAAGTTAATGCAAACACAATTTGTACCTTTGCTAACCTGAGAATTTTTTTTTTACTGAAGAGGAGAGTTTGGATTTTTTATGAATGAAAACCCATAAAAAATAAGCCAGGCACCTCAGGCGCCGGCGCCCGCTCTCTTCTTTTTTTACTATTTCTTTTTTTTAATTGTTTTGGATTCAGAAAAAATGAAATATCAAATCTATGAATTTATTATAAATATAACACTAAATTAGAATTTTATATTAAACAAATAACATCGGAAGGATTCATAGCAAACATATTACATATTTATAACATGTTAAAACAATGTGCAAGCATATTACATATTCATAATATATTAAAACAATTTACATTGAAATCATTACAAACACACATTAAATTACAAACACAATTACATACTCCAAATATATTACATTAAATTTGAAACACTTTCCTCTCAAATCTTCCTCCCTAATCTTCCCTGGACTTATCTGCCCTAGACTTCGCACCTGGGGGCACCTGGCGCCAGTGCCTAGGGCTGCCTAGTGCCCGGCCCTGGGTTGCTTGGCACCCGCGCTTGGGGCTGCTTGGCGCCCGCCCCTGGGGATGCCTGGCGCCTGCCCCTAGGGCCGGCGCCCACGTATAGGCAGTGATAAGGGTCATTAATTTCTTTTTTCTCTATTCTTATTTTGGTTTATAATATAATGCATTTAAAAAAAACTTGTAAATGACTAAAAATATAAAAAATATGAACTGCCTAAAAGTATGAAAAATATGAGGCACGGAAGTGGTAAGGATTATAATATAAAAAAGATGGGTAAAGTGTAAAAAAGAAAAATAAGAGGCATAGTAAGGATTGTAATATAAAAAAGCGGGTAAAGTATGAATAAAGCAGGGTAAAGTAGATAAAAAATATGAAAAGAATTGTAAAAAAGGCAGGCTTTGAATGGATGGGTTTTCAATTTTCTTTGAAAATCTAATTCTAAATATGTTACATTAATTTCAAAACTTCTCTTTCTCTCAAAACTTTTCTTTCCCTCTAACTTTTCCTCAAAACTCTCAAAAACTCTCAAAATCAATAGTAAGCTAAAATATTTTCAGCCTTCATTCTCAACTAAACACATTTTCAACCAAACTTTCACTATATTCTAAATTAAAAAATCTTAAATATTTCCAATAATAAATGCCGGATAAATATTGTTGTAGAAAGTGATAAAGTATACTAATAAGTGATAGCCTAAAGTTCCACGTTTAATGTATAAATATCAAATATAGTAATAGTTTAGCTAATGATATATTATTAATTATATTATGAATATTATATAACATAATTAATTATCAATGAAAAATTAAAAAAAAAATTAAGAATTAATATTAATTATCAACAATCAACCTAGTCAATGTATACTTTGTCGCTCAAGGATTTTTTTTTGTTGGTATAATCAGTTGATTTATCTTATCTCTTAAAAAGATTTTAGTGAAATTTAAAAAATTTATAAAAAAAAGTACTAATTTTAGGATTGAAAGTACAAAAAATCCAAGAACTTTATTATTCAGAATGAATTGAGTGAATTTTGAAGACAAATTTGCTTTCATTTTCTTCATCTCGGATGACAAGTGCAGTGGAGGAGAGAGAAAAAAAGAGAGAGGAGGGGGTATGGAAGAGAGAAAATCAGCGAATCTTCGCCTCTACAAAAGGAAAAGAAATGTGAGAGGAGAGAGGAGAGAATAGGACAAGAGAATAGAAAGAGATAGGAGAGAGAAAACTAGCAAAGAGAGAGAAAGAGGAGAAGAAGGAAGTGGGATAGAGGAGAGAGGAGAGGGCCTAACATAAAGAAAGAATAGAGAGATAGGAGAGAGAAAACTAGCAGAGTGTGAGAGAGAGAGAGAGAAGAGAGATGAGAGATGATAGAGAAAAGAGGAGGGAGGGAAAAGTATTTGGAATCTAGAAGAGGAAAAGGAAGAGAGATACAGAAAGAACAAATTTGGAGTAATTTCTTCATTCATTCATGACTTGATACGTTATTAAAACCTCATGACTTTTTATGATAATGCATAGGACAATTTTATGTAATATTGCTGGAAAATACATGTCATGGACTAATACTCATGAGCTGCTACCGTCTCATTGGATTGGCACATTGGTATGAATTTTATTTATTTTAAAAATTTTTATATTAGTTTATGAGATAATGAATACTATTTGCAGACCATAGATTGCTATATATGACTCCTCAATACTTACTACCGAAACCCATCTCCCTTATTCTCAAGATGTATCTTTCCATTATGGTTTTCGGTAAGTATTATTTATCTTATTATTCGTTCTTTCATTCATTGTGTTTAATTTTCTATCTTTTCTCAACACTACACTTATTTTTCTTCTTCTTGTATATTTATTCTTCACTGTTTCACTTTATTAATTTGGATTGGATTTGGATTTGAAATTGGAATTGGATTTCTATTCTGTGCTAATGATGGAAATTTAAGTGATTTATCCTTTTACAAGCATGTAGTATTTTTCAGTAATGTATGTAGTGTTTAATATAATTGTGTACCTTATTTTCTTATCTTGTTTTTAGTAACTTTCTTACTTATTTTTAGTAATGCAAATCTCTATCTTCTTTCTCACCTCCTTATAGATTTTTCACCTATTTTTACGCACTAATGCTAATACAGATGTCTGTGGTGTACGCCTCTGGTTTGGATGTGAAACAAAAAATGAAAGAAAACAAGTGGAATATTTCAATGCTTCAACATTGTCTGTCAGCAAAAGCATTTGGATTTGATTTTAAATCTTACAATCTAGTGAGTTATTTTTTACATATTAATATTTTAATTAATAAACTATTTGAATTTTATTCATTTAATTTTCAATAATTTTCTACTGACTTACTTTACCATTTCAATTAATATGCTATTGTGTTTTCATAATAGGTTTTCATTCCCATAATTTTCAAACACCATTGGTTTTGTTATGTTGTTTACATCGAGTAGCATATCATATATATTTTGGACTCTGGTTATTGCTTTAGAGGCAGTGAAGAACAAGAATTACAAACTTTGATGGTAATTGTTTAATATACTTAAACATCAAATTTTCTTTCACTTTAACCTTTAATTTTTTTTTTTTATAGAAAAAATGCATTGAAAGGGTTTATGAAAATTCCCTTGTTATCTCCGAAATAGTACCCATTCAAGTTCCTCAGTAGCCTAACACATAAGTACTACTAGTATTACTATACTTATGGATCTTCAAAATTCACTAGAAATACATACCTAAAATAAATTCTACAGGAATGATTGTGGAGTATTTATTATGCGGTTTTTGGAGATATGGGAAGCAGAAACAAGAAGTACATTCATATTCTTATTCTTCTTCTTATTATTATTATTTTATTTTTTCGATCAGTCATGGCTTCTTTTGATAACTTTATTTCATGGCAGGACCTTAATTTCTTGAGAAAAGAATATTTTTTCACACTTTTATTGTCTGAGCATAATACGGTTCGAGTTGAGATCATGCACAAGATGCAAAGGAAGAATAAATAAATCAAACCAAGCTCTGAACCATGTGAGCCAGCCCTGAGAAAAGCAAAAGCAAATACCCAACCCCTGAAAAGAACGAAAGCAAAGACCGCACCACTATGAAGGATAAGAAAATTTTTGAAAAGGAGATGAATATAATGGTGAAAAGAAGTTGAATTTAATGGTTTTAATATATGTAATTTGTTATTTTATTATTATTTAATTATGATCCTTGTTGCAAATGTTAGGTTTGTAGACGAATCACTATGGCAAAAGGCGATTGGTGTTGCTATCTTGTAATATTCCATTTCTAAGGGAAAAGCTTCTGGTCCTCTCCTGACCCTCCAAATGACTTCTATGACAAGACATGTCAATGAGTGAGGTAAAATCTATCAGGTAATTATTTTTGTGCTTCCATGCTATGAAGTTAGATTTTGTAACATAGAAGTTACCCCTGAATATTCCTTCTTCTTTGTAATATATTCATAATTTTGTTATGTGCTATTACCTCAGCCATTACTAAATTGTGAAGCACCATCTCCTTTCATTCATAGAATTGTAATTGACTCTTTTGGCATGATGAGGGACCTATCAAATTTTCATTCTTACTTTTGGGTGAAATTCTGATAAGAAGGGAAAGAAAACTAAGAAAGCATAGCTACACAAATTTTAACATTGCCACATTAATGGCGTCATCTACATTCGAATAATAATGCTTCATATCCCAAATGACTATATTATCATTATGTATCAATTATGGCTGTCAACATTTTTTTTTAGTGATGTACAAGTAGGACGGTTATCAACTTTTGCATAAGCTAAGTCAACAATGAAAGGTCTTTATAGCATGGTGAGCATGATTGTGGCCTTTTGCCTACAATATTCTGATATAGAATTGTAATCTTGATATACAATGGTGGTGAGAAGATAGAAGTGCGAAAATTATAAGGATGATCATTGATTTTCTTCTGCTTTAGTGCAATTCCTAGCTAGTATGTTTATATGACAACATCGTAATTGTTTCACATATACTTGCTATTTGTAAATTTAAATCACGAAATCATAGTCTATTATCAATATAAAATAGAAAAAAATACAATAGTAATATTTATTTGAGTCTTTTGTTGTGCTGTCTAAGTGGAGAAAAAATGATCATAATGTCCATTACACAAAAGTTTTTTGTTGTGAAACTATTCAAGCTAAATGGTATAGTAACCCATAAGGGTATTTTCACTATGGCTTAATCAATGTGACTAATATATACATAAAAGGGGACGGGACACCTTTGACTATCAATGGGATGCTTCGAGCTACACTTAAAGGATTTCTTTTGTAAATTTTACTATACCAATTAGGCTTGCTGATAACCGCTTCCCTTCCCATTCATATTTTTTATTTTGTTTTTTTTTTAATTTTTTCATTTGAATTTATTTTTTCCTGAATTCTAGTACTGTTAAGTGAGATTTTGGTTTTCTTTTTTCTGGTTTTTTTTAGTCTTCTTCTTGTAAATCTGAATTGTATTTGTTTGATATTAGTGATTTGATGATTCTAGTAGACAGTATTCTATTTTTCTTCGCTTAGGTTTATCTTTGTATTATTAATTTTCTTTTTTCAATGTCATTAGTGTCATTGGTTTTGGTTAATTGTTGTGAGCATGCATGAGCATCTCTATGCCATTTTGTTTATTTGGCAATAAATTCATTTTTTTTTTTGAATTTTTGAATGCAAAGTGACATTTTAGGTTTTTCCTTCTATTCTTTTCTCTTTCCTAGTTTTGTTCTTCTGATTCTTTAATGCAGTGCCTCGCTTGTAATGATCTGTTATTTCGTTTTGTGGAATTCTACTAAAATTGGTGTTTTTTGCTTAACTTTCATGTAATAATTGTTGCACCTTTTATGTAATATTTGTTGTGCTTGTGGATTTTGATTAATTTGTGGTAGAAATTGATCTGGCAATGTGCGTGCTGTATTTGGTGTGATTTTGGAAAAAGTACTAGATTAGATTTATATTTGGTAAGATATATGGGGTCAATTTTAGCTTTTTGATTTCGAGTATATTTTGTGATCTAAAATTTGGTATATTGGATATTTAATTGCATCTGCTTTGATCTCTCTTTTGTTGTTTTTTATCTCTCTTGAGGAATCGGATATTCTTCAAGTTAGTTTATTATATTTTTGGCCTTCTGGGTGCAGTAGTGGTGGCCATGAACTGATTTCAATATTTGCCGTATTGATTGTGCTAGCTTCCATCCTAGATATTCAGATATCTTCACTTTAGTCATCCCTGTTCTGTTATTGGTGAGCTTTGGATATGAATTTTATTTCATTTTTCATTTTCAGAATTTTAGACCTACAATCAATTAAAATTGATGAATTCTATTGCATGCACTCTGAAAGGTCTGCAATGCAGTCTCTAGATGGCACTAGAGGGCATCCACTAGAGTCTGCACAATTTGCTTATTGATTCGCTCAATGACCTTAGGCATTATCTTCTATATGCAGTCTTTTCAAGAATTGTTGATATAATTAGATGATCAAGCATTATTTTGTTGGTTGTTCAAATTTTGGTTTCCTTTATTTATTCTCTTTGAGTAGTGATGCTGTTTTTCAAATTAAAGATCATTTATTTAGTTTGTTATCATTTGCATTTTGCTATTGTCTGAACATTGTGCACTATGATTTACTTTAGTTTAATGATAATTTCTTGGTTTTCTTGGTGTTACTACTTAAAGTGATTCCAGAGTTAAACTTCTTGAAATCTTTTTGTTATTGATCATTTCCCTACTTAAAATGTGATTTCTGGATTTCTTTTTGGATGTTAAGAGTAAATTGGTGACATAGATGTTTAAATCAGTTGTAAAACCCCATGAACGGGGTTGCGTCTGTGGGTAGTTGAGTTAGATTTATTTGTGTCTACTTTTCAATCTGTGAAGCACATAGTCACTCTTAAACAACACAGGACAGGACAAAACATTAACATCAGGCTTGCTGATCTGAATACTCAAAAAGGAGTTTATAAGCTGGATTTCCCCAATACACCCATCACTGAATCACCCAAGATGGATAGATCTGTGATTAATGCTACATATAAGGGTTTCATTGAAATTGTATTAATTGATATAATGACACTACAATTTGCAGAGTTATCACCTAGATGGTTGTTCATTTTTGTTGGTCGAGTAAAAATATTTAATAGCTCTCGATGTTATGTGTTGACTGATCATGAGATTGCTTAATATATGGTTTTCCTGTGTCTGACAGGATGAATTATGTTAACCAGACCGATGATAGTAGACCCAGGAAGGCAATCCAATTCTTGTTAAATGTAATTGGAGGGTAAACTTGGACATATAACAATTAATCCCAACACACCCCAACACACATTTGTGTTAATGTTCTAATGTCCGGCTAATGTTCTTTCGACTATCATTCTCTTTATAGAATATCAATGAATAAGATTGAATTTGAATAAGAATCTGAGAAATTGAAGTAGTAAACCCACATCCAATTGATTGAGGTGGGTGAATGCTTCTGATGGTTAGGGTGAGTGAATAAGAATTGTAGGGTGGGTGAATAAAAATTATAGTAAATTTAAGGCAAATGATTCTTCAGGTATAAACAATCATAAAATCAAGAGATTGAAATTTGAGAAGAATTTATCAAACCAACTTAGCAAAATTTTTCAAACTAACTCAGCATGAGTTACGAGTAGTTATCATCGGTAAAGTTATTACTAGTTGTCGCAAGTTACCACTAGTTATCAGTAAAGTTATTACTACTTACTACAAGTTACCACTAGTTATCAACAGTGACATAAGTTACAAAAATTAACACACTTATAATAACCTACCATATTTTAACCTTACTATCATTGCAAAATTAGTCCGATTTAGGGTAGTTCTAAATAAATAAAAAATAAAAACCAAAGTACAAACAAAACCAAAAGTGGAAAAAAGAAGGCTGTAAAAGCAATGAATTCTTTCAACTTATTAGAGCAACCGCAACAACTCCAATTCCAATTCCAATGTATAATAATATAACTACCCATTACTATACTTCATCACTTTATCAGTGGTAATTTAGTATTTGTAGCATTAAAATCTCTAGATAGTATTTCACTACAAACTTTACACACACTGAATTACTATAGGCACCATTTAAACAAATAGTTTCTAAAACTCCTTCATATTTATTAACCACAAATAATAAGTATCAAAATCGAATAGAATTTATGAAAATGATATTTTTAAATAGATAATAAAAAGAGTCATATCGACACAGTTTTCAAACTATTTCTAAAACTCTAATATATCTACTAATCATAAACGATAAGCATTAGAATCGAATAGAACTTATACATATGGTATATTTAAATAGATAGTAAAAGAGTCAAATTGAGACTATTTTCAAACCGTCTCCAAAACTCGGTCATATTTATTGACCACAAATGATAAGCATCAGAATTGAACATATGCTTTAAAGACTCTACAATATAAGGGTTAGCATAAATTTAGAACTTATGTGGGTGATATGATTAACTAGATAGTAAATAAGAGATATATAGAGATAGTTTTTAGACTATCCCTAATACTTTGTCATATCTACTGACCACAAATAATAACCGTCAAAATTGAATGAAACTTATGAGGCCGGTATAATTAAGTAGATAATAAAAAGAGTCAAATTAAGACTATTTTCAATCCATCCCTAAAACTCTGTCATATTTACTGACCACAAATGATAAGTATCAGAATTGAACATATTCTTTAAAAACTATACAATATAAGAGTTAGCATAGATTTAAAATTTATGCGAATGATATAGTTAACTAAATAGTAAAAAAGAGACATATAGAGATAGTTTTCAAAACCGTCTCTAAAACTCTATCATATTTACTGATCACAAATCATAACCGTCAGAATTGAATAGAATTTATGAAGCCAATATATTTAAGTAGATAGTAAAAAGAGTCAAATTGAGACTATTTTCAAACTGTCCATAAAATTCTGTCATATTTACTGACCACAAATGAAAAATATCAGAATTGAGCATATCCTTTAAAGACTGCACAATAAAAGGGTTAGCATAGATTTTGAATTTATGCAAATGGTATAGTTAACTAGATAGTAAAGGATAGTCATATAGAGACACTTCTCTAACCGTCTCTAAAATTTTACCATATTTACTGACCATAAATAATAACCGTCAGAATTGCGTTGATCTTATGAAGACGGTATGTTTAAGTAAACAGTAAAAATAGTCGTATCGAGACTATTTTTAAACCATTCTTAAAACTCTATCATATTTACTGACCACAAATAATAAACATTCGCATTGATCATAGCTTTTTAAGACTGTATAATATATGAGTTAGTATAGATATAAAACTTATGTAGTTGGTGTTGTTAGGTAGACAGTAAAAACAGTCATATAGTGACAATTTTCAAATCATCCCTAAAAATTTGATATTTACTGATCACGAGTACTAAACGTAATAATTGAATATTGCTTTTTACAGACGGTTGTGTTACCTTTACTGACGATTGTTAAACTTTTCCTGGTGAATAATTTTATACTATCGTAAAATATATATATTTTCTAAAAGTTTCATCAAAAGTGTTACCATAGGACACAAAAAATCGTTACTAAAAGTCACTGACAATAAATGTTACCATTACTATAATACTTTAATTTTATAGTGTTTGCGACTAATTTTCATAATGGGATATTATGCGTAATCTAATTTATTGGATATTAGTATGGATACATTTTAATTATTATATAAAAATATGCTTAATTTAATCAAATAGTTATTCATTTTCATTATATTTGCGTTTGATGGTTTTTTTAATTTATATTCTATAAACTTTGTGGTTGATAAATGTTTGGAGTAATATTTTATATTTGTGGTTGATAATTGTTTGTTTGATATTTGAAGTGTTTTTTATGGATGTTGAAATCATTATGGGTTGATGAAATATAGATGAAATGTGAAGTATGGATGGAATATGTATTTTGCAGTTGATGGATGTTTAATAAGTAGATTTGAAGCAGGTTCTTGGTGCGATTTGTAAAGAAACCAAATTTTTCGAAATAATACTACTCCTTCCTTACATTTAATACCAGAAAACATTGCTAAATTCATATAGAATTGCCTACATTTTTTAAAAAGAAACATAGGCAAAGGATTCAACATTTGCCAATGTTTCAGTAAGAAACTTTGGCAAATGCTTTAACTTTTACCGACGCTTGTGAATAAACATAAGAAGAGTCTCACCTTTCTTCGACGGCAAGTTCAAATGTTTGCCTACATTTGCAAACATCAGGAAAAGGATCTTTCCCTGTTGCTTGCCAGTAAACATTGGAAAAATCTCCAACGTTTTTTCTCCGATGTTTTTTTTTTATGGTTTTTCTTTTGTTGGCCCAGCCTTAGTGACATTTATAAAATGTCAATAATGGACAAAAAATACGTCAGGAAAGATATTTTTTTGTAATAAAAGTGTTAAAAATATATGTTTAATATAGAAATTTCGTGGTATTTTCTTTTCATAAACGTCTCAAAATGGCGAGATAATGCTGATGTTTTTCATGTAAACATCAGCATAGATTATCCTCTTTCAATAGTTTTGCTGCATTTCAATTGTTCTCAAAAACTTGTTTATTTCATTCACATATCATCCATACCCAATAAAAAAAAATCCTGCAAATATCCAACACAAATACTCCAATCAAAAAAAAAAAAAAAAAGACCTTCAACCGACTATCAACCACAAACATAAACTTAAATTTCAAACAACCATAAACATAAGCCAAAACTCCATAAAATCCACAAATATAAACTAAAACTTTAAATATCCATCAATAAAAAACATAAAGTTAACTCAATTTCAACCAAAAAATAAAGCAAACTCAATTGAATGTTTGTAAATACTATTTGATTAATTCAAAATAGTTTGGATACAATAACTCAACCAATATCCCATCAAGTTTACACGCAAAATGCTCTCAAAGTTATCAGGTAGCTCAATATTTGGAAGTATTGTCTTGACTAAGTTACAATAAGTGTGATTTTCCTCTGTTTTCTTACATTTCTCTAGTATTTTCTTAAATTTCTCCATTGTTTTCTTTCATTTACGCTCAAAATTCATTGCATGTTACTAGAAACAAAGAATCCCTATGACTTAATATGCTTTCCAAACATAGAAATTTAAGAAATATAAACTAAACACACAGATATATATAAATATATATATATTTGTATGTATGTTTTATATATTAGGTTGTGAATGATCCAACCAACCAGGAGTGCACATGGGGGTTCGAAATTCAAATTTGAAATAATAAAGAAAGAGGGACCAAAAAAATGTACAAAATTAAAATTGGAATTTGGAATTGATGGAATATATATATCCATGTCATATATATATATATATATATATGATTAAATTCTTTAATAAATATACATGCTAAATATACAACAACCTTCAAATCAAAATGTCAGTATAGGGGTAACAAAAATTGGGCCAATCAAATTTTACCTTATTTTAATTGTGACTAACAGCAAAATACTAACTCAAAGTTTGCCCAAATTCTAATTTAATATAAATTAAATTTTTTCTAATTCTAATTCTAATTTTAATGTTTCCCTAAAAAACTAATATTATCCTAATTATACCCTAAATTTGCCCTAATTTTACCCTAATATATATTAATTTTTCCCTATCTTAATTTTGCTCGCACCTAATTTTTTCCTAATTTTCCTAAATTTGTGTTCTACTAATTGGGTAGAAAATCATGTCTCAATATCCAAATTCATTTCCTAACACACCAGCGACAGCATCAACCAATCAATTGACATAAAATGGAGAAAGAGAAAGAAAGAAAGAAAGAAAGAAAGAAAGAAAGAAGAAGAAGAAGAAGAAGAAGAAGAAGAGAGGAGAGAGACAGAGAGAGAGAAGAGAACCACTGTCAAAGAGAGAGAGAGAGAGAGAGAAGATACAGCAACAGCAACAAAAAGCTTGCAAAGACCACCTCTGATGGCAGTAGCAAGGTCGGCGGCAACGGTAGCCACTGCAGCATGGTGAAGAACGAGCAATGACCAGCAGCAAGGGAGAGAGAGCAATTGCGAGCAGCGGGTGAGCAGCAACAAGGAAGGTCCAAACAATGGGTTGCGGCAAGCAGTTATAGGAGGGCACTGGGGCAGCAGATTTCAAAGAAGAACATTAGTTGCGGTGGAGGAGACGAGAGAAAAAAAAAAGAAAAGAAAGAGATTATGAGTATAACTGAATTTGCTAAAGTTTACTCAACAAATGTCTGTGTTGGTTTGGAATGCCCATGAGGGGCATTTTGGGCAATGCCACGGGATTAGTAGTATAACTCCTACTTACTCATAACACCCATTGATTTGTCTTTTCATTATTCTCTCCATTATTTTAGAATGACACTTATGGTAAGGAGACTAACCTCTCTTTATGCAATAAGTTTCCAAGAAGCTATTGTAGCAATTTTGGAGAATTATTTGTGAGAGATCAATTTCTCTAGAATGAAAAATCAATTAAGAGAATGAGAAATTTTTGTGTAGGAAACTTTCTCCTGTCGTTACGATCACTGGATTAAGGGTTGATGTGTTGTGATATTACAATGGTGGTTTGATTAATCTCGTGATCACCATCCCGATAGTACAATTCGATCGAGAGATTTACCATTCGATTCAATTGATTTGAAGTTCCTACATTAAGATATTTACTCTAAATTCTAATCTATTTCATTTTTTAAAATTATTCTACATAAGAATTAAAATCCAACCGCCTGCAAGTCATATAGAGGATGTTGACGTTTTCATTAAAAAATGTTGGCACTTGAAAGGGAAAGTACAATGTCATTGCACCAAAACATCACGCTTTCCGGGTCCCCTCTGTCCCACTATTATCTCATTCTCTACTCTCTCTCTCTCTCTTCCTTTTGCCAACATTTGATGAGAAAACGTTGACAAGTTAGTTAGAGGAAGCAAAATTTTTATATAAAAATATCGGCAATTCATAGAGAAAGTGAGAAGTTTTTGCACCAAAACATTGCGCTTTCCTTGTCTCCTCTCTCTACCTTTGGCCAAAGTTTGATGAAGAAAGTCAATGAGAAGATACCGACATTTTTACTTAAAAATATTAGCACAACATTAGCACATCAGAAAAAAAAGGCACGATATTTTTGCACCAAAACATCACTCTCTCCGTACCCCCTCTCTGAAGTATCTCTCACTACTCTCTTTCCACTTTTTGCCAACATTTATGGAGAAAACATTAGAAAAATTTTGAGTTTTGCTGTTGTTTGATGAGAAAACGTCAGCAAGGTAAAAAAAAACAAAATTGTCACTCCTCATTTTTTCACATCATTATTTTGGGTGACGCTTTTCATCTAAACCATCATCCTAATATAATTTTGTCAACATTTGGGTTAAAAAATATCAGCAAAATAAAAATGTTGATAACCCTTTACTAAGACATCCGGAGAAAACATCAGTAAAGATAAAGATATTTGTTGTGAAAATATGGATATTGACATTCATACGTATAGATAATTATTAATTATAAGATAAATAATATAAAAAATAAAACCATGATTAAATAAATAAAATAATTCATTAAATATGAAAAAATATGTAAATATAAAAAATATAAAGATTTTTGTATAAATATTAATTAATTTAATATATTGAAATATTTCGGAAACTTTTTGAAAGTGGGAAACGTTTCAGAAATGGGGAAATATTAATACGGAGAAGTTTTTGTACATCAAAGGTGGGATACGACATGTTCAAATTTTAGACATAAAATAATATTCGGCATAAAAATATTTATTGCGTTTGGTATGTGGGTTTTTGTAAGATTTGATAAATTTTACATATTTGATTTGTTAAATAGTGAGAATGTGTTAAAGTCCAATGACTCCACCAAATATTTCTTATTATTTACCACTATTTTATAACTATTAATAAATGAAAAGCAATATTATATTTCTGGCATCTTTAATTTCAAATTAATTGATGACAAAAATATGATTTAATATGATTTGATATTGTGTTTTGGTATGTGGATTTTAGCAGATTTGATAAGATTTATTGACTTAATAAGTAAAAATAATTAAATTAAGTAAGTTTAATGATTTTCACCAAATCTTACTTTCTTATTATTTACCACCATTCTATTGTTTGCACCATCTTTAGTTTCCAATGCATTTATTCATTGATTTTTTAATATTCTTTATTTATGGAGAGTTATTTTTTAATATTTTTGGAATATTCATTTATTTTGGAAACAAGGGTCAGAAAGTAACTTTTTTTTTTGAAATATTCACAAAATTTTATTATCAAATATCATATACCAAATATAATATTTATTTCTTTTTTCCATCAAGTGTTCTAAAAGTCCTATCTCTCTCACATGCCATCACAGGTTCACTTTATTTTTACAAAATCTTATCTCAATACATTGTGAATAATTTTACGTGTAATTCGGATCAAATCTCAAGTACAAAATACACAGTGTGAACTCTTAATTAGGAAACTTAATGTCTTACTATTAATGGAATTTCATTCCATTAATTAAACTCTTGATTCTTTGAATAACCAGTGAGAGTTGGTCAATATAAGAAATTCTCTTAAAATTTTCTTATTGGTCCTAAAAGTTCACTTTTTATTAATAAAGTCCAAAACTTTTTCAAAATTGTGATTTAGTGCATTTAACAGAATTGCTGACATAACTTATTTATTTATTTGTTTATTTATTTTTACTTTCTTTTATCACAACACTTGGTAAGATAAATCACAACTAATTTGTATAAAAGAAAATAATAATTATATTGAGAATTCTAAACCTTTAGTTCCGTTTTCAATAAATCGCAAACTTTTAACATAAAAGTGATACGATCAAGATTTGATATTGCGATTGTAATTTTTAGGTTTGTATGAGCTACACTAACTAATATCGATCTAACGTGTCTCTCTTTTCATATCAATTGATTTGGATCTTATGAGATCTAAACTAGTGGAATTAAGACGAAACAAACATTTTAGAGCTTGAGTGTAAAGTTGTTTATGGTTTGTAGGACTTACTTTTCTATTGAGAATGAATGTAAAAGAATTTTTGGAGATGAAAGTAGAAAATAAATCTAAGGTATTTGTGAGTATTTGAGATTCAAAACTTTCAAGCTAATAATGTTTTGTTTATTAACTCATTTTCGAAAATCATCAAGTTGGATAGTTTTCTTCTTAAGATTGTCACATTTCCTTGTGTCCATTCGGGTTTTTAATTGATCATTGGTGTATATATATATATATATATATATATATATATACACACACACATTTTCAAATTACGTCTATCACTTTGGTAGAACAATTCCATCAAGGATGAAAATTTCACTAATTGAGAAATCATCATCTATTTGATTAGAAAATATTGTAGTGGCCTTAAAATTTATATTACCATAGAGAGAACCATGTAGGTACTACTTTTGCATCTACGTGGCAAACTTGGCGTCATCCGGCCATTTCAATTTAATATTTCTAAATTTAATGCTCTAAAATTACAATGTTTGTTAAATATTTAGAACTTGAGCGAAAAATACTTGAATATTAGTACTTGATTAAAAAAAAGTGTAAAGATTTAGGAATTCCAAAATTATTATCCTTAAAGGTGTCAATGAATTATCATGGATTTTCTATTTTAACAAATGCTTGACTAGAATAAAATTATTTTTGTCCAAATTAATTAAGGCATACAAGAGGTAACACTCCCCTAACGATAAACGCTAGGACAAATTGATTAAGGTTAATTCATATCATTTACAAACTTGAAACAAGTTTTATGAAGGCGGTGTATGAGCACTGCTCTTTTGAATAATGTTAATTGAACAAGGGTTTCAATGTTGAGCCCTCCTTTTCAACTCTCACCGCAGCCTTCGTTTACCCTAGCACCTCATAAACTTTCCCTCCAATTGATCTAGCATCTCCATTCCTTTGATCAATGTCATCGGTGAAATGATTGTCATTAGAGTTGCAACTCACCTGCACCAGTTTATCACACCTGATCATGTATGCTTTGCTCTGGTTGCTATCGGTCACATAGGTTCTCTCTCTCTCTCTCTCTCTCTCTCTCTCTCTCTCTCTCTCTCTCTCTCTCTCTCTCTTATAATGATATTGATTTGCTTGATGTGGTTTCAAGATCGATTAAATATGTTGGTTATCACTCGCCTTTTTTGTTGTTTCCTTTATCTATTTCATAGATTTTCTTTGCTCATGTACGGAATCTTGGATCTATTTCCTTTGATTGTCAGGAGATTGACAAGCTTCTCAATCAAAATTGATGAGCTCACAAGCTTGAACTCATCTAATTGAATCTAGCATAGAGACAAAAACTAGAACTTTAGAATTTTTCTAATAAGCCAAGCTTGCATAGGAATGTTAGACCTCAATTTGGGCTCTTGCTCATGCTCAAGCTTGATAAATATTGATGGAGTTGAGTTTAAGCATTCTAAAACTCTGACTTATTTGTGATTGGTTGCAACCCTAATCACAAGGGTATTATGTGCCACGATACAATTTCCTCAGTGTCATGACTAGAACTCATCATAAGGATGATGAGAATGTGTGAAGTACATTTTGAACTATTGATGGAGTAAGGTACAAGAGTAAATGATGATGGAATACATATAAATAACCTCATAATGTGAAATTTTATGCTAACATTACACCATGAATTTGCACCGAAGTGTGGGAAAGGTATAACATTCTCCCTTTCATATAAAATACGAATAATTCCAATGCCAATTTTTTTTTTTTTTTTATATATTACATATTAAGTTTCTAAATTATAAATATCTATTACTTTATTTTTGTTTATCTAACAAAACCAGGGGTTTGTAGAAAAGATTGAAATCAGTTTTCATAACAAAACATGTTTTTGGAGAGGGAAAAAAGACTTGTATAAAATTTATCACTATAAAAATTTTATGATCTAGAGAATGTCGTGTTAATCTTTTACTAAAATTTGTTAGCATAATGTCATTATGTGATGAAACTTGAAACTCTTTTGATGCGTTAGCATACAATTTCACTAAATTATAGCTATTTGGTTCTACGGATGATTAACTTGGATAGAATCATTTGACATAACCAAAATGAAACCATTTGTTGTCTTAAAGAAACTGACGATAAAATAGAAGAATGCTATCTCTCCGATTGGGATTTATGGTTTATTTACCTTTTTCTATATACAAGATAGCAATTCTCCCAATTTCTTTCAACAAAATCCCAATTGGGAGTTATGAAATTTATTTACAACATTGTGCATCATTCTTTTTTTTTTTTTTCTTTTGGTACACATCGGAGGTTCGAACTTGAGACTTCTAAGGCAATGAGAATAACGTCAGTTGAGTTATAGCTCATTAGCACATTGTGCATCATTCTTAAGAAAAGGAAAAGTGAGAAACCCATTACTTTTGTACGAGTTAATGTTCACAATTTTCATGGTATATTTTGCTTTTAACAAGGCATCTATGTTCATGGTGTTTACTGGGGTACACTTACCTCAACTAGGGTTTATATCTATTTGATTGCCCAATTTAGGATTCTTCTGTAATATCTTCTCTATGAGAAGTCCATATAACACAAAGCATATGCCACCATATTTCTATTATAGATTGTGTTATTATGTATGTCATTGAATCAGTTCCACCACTTTATCGATCTTAGTTAGTAAAAAAGAATTTTTTTCTGTTTAGGGAAATAGTGAAAAGCTTTGTCTTCTACATAGGAAATCTTTAAATTTCTTTATGGTTGCCCTAATATGATTGTGGTGGCTAGGACCATGATTAGAGGTTCATATGTACATAGCAATTTTTTAAAAACCATGCATGATTTTTTATTTTAATGAAAAAATCCATTGTGTTGCTCTTTCGCTTATCAGTGCTCTAATTTTCTTTTCTTTCTTTTGCAGAGAAAATGTAGACACAGACTATCAAAATTGTTATTACTCTAAATTTATTTTAAGATAGTCGCAAACCAACTAATTAGTTGTTAAACAAAATCAAGCATGTTAAACATGGTAAAAGGATCAATCCTTTCAGATGCACTGTCTCAATGATATTTCATAAATGCTGGATTGGTAATTTTGATAATCGATTCTTGTATTGAATGAATCTATTCATTCACCATGTATGCGGAACATTAATAGGTTTAGTCTCTGAGCGCACAATTCATATGCCATATTTGTTTATTTATCTTTTTATTTATTATAAGTAACCTTTCAATATTTAATCAAACCTCATTATGTAAAATTGGCAATTTTCTCCCAAAAAAGGAAAGTGAAAAGGATATTTTTGTAAATTTGAGTAAATTATTATCCAGTCCTCCAAGAAAAAAATTATAATTTCAGCAAATTCAATTTACACCCCGCCCACAAACCAAAGCTGGCACTCTGGTCCTCTTAGGCGTAGGTTTTGACAGACGCCGTCCACCAATTAAAAACTGTTCTACAATCGCCACGTGTCCCCTCTGATTATTTTTACTCGCACCCTTTCGTGAAAATTAAAGATGGAAACAGAGCTACCAACCGAACAGTACAAATGACCCAGATTCTCTGATACCCAACTGGATTAAGGCCACGTGTACAAAATTAACTAAAATGAATGAGGGAAGAAAATGGACACACGTGTGGTATAAGAAGACAAAGCACAGTGTTTAACGCCAAAACCCACAGATTAACTACAGTTAAAATTTCATAACCCCACCAATCCCCTTTGAATGACTATAAATATACAGTCACTGTAATTGAGAATGCTCACACTACTTCCCATCACATCAACCTCTCTCTCTTTCCATCTCTGAACAAGCTGCATTAATTTTGTTTCTCTCTCTTCACTCTCTAGAGGAGGTTAAGAAGAAACCTCCTCTGCTTGTCTTCCATTGTTAGAAAGAAACAAGCTCTGTAAGTTTTCCCTCTCTTCTCTCTTCTCTCTTCTCTCTTCTTTCCTCTTGGTTTTCTCTCTCTCATCAGAACCTCACTGGCAGTGTTTGCACGGCTGGATAAGAAGGAAGGCAAATAAAAAGCTGGTAAAATGATTTTTTTCTGAGATTTTACTTCCATTTCATCTTTTAATCGCTTGATGATCATGCTGTTTTTGCTTCTTTAGAATCAAATGTTTCAATGCAGAATTTTGAAGAAATGAAGCTTCTTATTTCATAAGACGCACACACAAAAGTTTCTCCGCGGGGGAATTTTGCTTTTTTGCTTTTATTATTACTATTATTATTTTTTTGTCATTCGTACAAGTTGATAGATATTTTTTCCCCTAAAATCTTAAATTTGGGAATTTAAGAAACATTATATTTGATACTTTGTTTCCATGTTTTTTCTCGGAAATTCTTATTGGTTTTTTTTTTTTTTTTTTTTTTTTTTATATATCATTTTCTTGTCGTAAATTAGAGAGAGGGAGGTAATTGTATTTAATTGCTACCTGCGGATCCTAAAAATTTGAGATCCAATGGTTTTACTTTTCCTTTATGCCTTCCCACCCCCTCCCCCCCGGGGGAAAAAAAAAGCATATTATTTATTGTTTTAGATGGAGTCATTCTTTTCATTTAATATAATTATTTATTTATCCCTTTTTGGTATAGTCGTCGTCGTCGTCGTTACTTTTTGGTGGATTTATTATATATGGCATGAGTAATGAGATAATATTTTTTTGGGTTATTTAATTTTATTTGCTGGGTAAATAAGATAATTAAGTAAAGAAATCTTTTATACATATATATATATATATATAAATACATTTCTTTTTCTTTTTTTTATTTATGCATGTTGTGTTTACCATTTTGTAGGAAGTTAAAAGATTTGAATCCACCGCCTTCTTAGAGTCTGATTGCTCATCTTAACTCCGAAGGTGAGCAATTTAAAGGGCTCGAGTGTCAGATTAATATATCTTAGAAGGCTGAATTTTTTTGCAACAAATGGAAATGTGTGCTGTGGCTGATATGGGGCTATATGGGAATGCCAAACACTTCCCCGTATCTGCACCTGCACCACCTCCTCCTGCTCCTGTAAAGGCAGCAGCTGCTTCTCAAGGAAAGCAAGCAGCAGTATCTGCACCTGCACCACCTCCTCCTCCTCCTCCTCCTCCTTTTCCTGTGCAGGCAGCAGCTGCTTCTCAAGGAAAGCAAGAAGCAGAGGAGGACGATATGGAGGTTAAGGAACTTGAAAAGAAGATCTGGAGGGACCAGATGCTTCTGAGGGAACTCAGGGAGCGGAAAAATAACAAAGAGAAAGCTGGCAGTGGAGAGCACTACCATTCTGAAGGGCAAGCTCGTAGGAAGATGTCGAGGGCACAGGATAGGATCTTAAACTATATGCTCAAAATGATGGATGCCTGCAGAGCTCAAGGCTTCATCTACGGAATTATACCAGAGAAGGGCAAACCGGTCAGTGGTGCATCGGAGAATCTGCGGGCGTGGTGGAAAGACCAAGTCAGATTTGATAGGAATGGCCCAGCAGCGATAGCCAAGTATGAAGCTGACATGCTTAATGAGGCAACTGATGGCTGCACTCCTCATACTTTGCAGGAGCTCCAAGACAGTACTCTAGGCACAATTTTGTCTGCTTTGATGCAACATTGTGACCCACCTCAGAGGCGCTTTCCACTGGAGAAGGGTGTTGCACCACCGTGGTGGCCTACTGGGACTGAGGACTGGTGGCCTCAGTTGGGCTTGATCAAGGATCAAGGACCTCCACCTTACAAGAAGCCTCATGATTTGAAGAAAGCTTGGAAAGTGAGTCTGCTCACTGCTATCATCAAGCACATGTCCCCTGATTTTTCAAAGATCCAGAGGCTTGTTCGTCAATCTAAGAGTTTGCAAGACAGAATGACAGCGAAAGAGAGTGCCATTTGGCTTGCCGTCATCAACCGGCAAGAGGCCTTGTTTGGTAAGCTTCCTGATATTAGCCCTGCAGCATGTGAGGGAGCTGGAAGTGGATCTTTTCACATTGGTGAAACTAGCGATTATGATGTTGAAGGTGAGGAAGAATTCAATCCTGACGTCGAGGAGACACCTCATGACGTCAATAGCCTCAATCTGGGAAGAGAGGCTGCTGGAGAGAGCCCAGTGATTCCACCCAAAGTTCCTATGATCAAGACAGGTACTGTTAAGAGTAACACCGACTTTGATCCGAAAAGGAAGCAACCATCTGATGAGCAGCGCAACATGTTGGATCAGAAGGTAACATACACCTGCGTATATCCTAACTGTCCTTATGGCGATCAATGCCTTGGGTTTCTTGACAGGACTTCAAGAAACAATCATCAGCTGAATTGCCCTTACCAATTTGTTACTTCTCGGAACTTTGGATTGCCTGGTTTTCAGATCAACAGTGACAAGCCGGCAGTCTTCTTACCCCCATTTGGCCAGCCTCAATGGCATCCAAAACCAGGGGCTGATGTTGCGAGTCAGACTCCACCATCCATGAATGATCCCCGACTTGGACTTCTGGAAGAAGGGCAGAATATGATTACTGATCTCATGTCATTCGGTGATTCAGGTCTTAACCAAAGCGAAATCATGAATTATGGAGATTTCAATCTCATAGAGAATCAACCTCCCCAGCATCCAAATTCCAAGCTTCCAATGGATGGGAACTTCTATGGTCAGGATGTTATGATGGGAAGCAGTATTCCTCAGGCAAATAACGTACCACCAAATTATCTCCTCATTCCACCACCGACCCAGATCCAGCACAACGACGAAGTATTCAAGTCTCCATTCGAAAAAACATCGAGCGATGGCGTGACCGACTTCGGATTCAACTCTCCCTACAGCTTGTCACCAACTGACTTTGATGCAGCAGACTATGCTTTGGACGAGCTCCTAATGGAAGATAATTCTGTGGGCTACCCGTGAAGGACTGGATATCGTGTGCTTGAGGAGTTGGATAAAGCAAAAGTGGTCGTAAAATTATCTTCCATGAGAGTTCGTCTTTTACATTTACAATGCTTTTCAGTGGTCAACAATTGAATAAGTACAAAGTTACAGTCTTGAGTCTTGTAATTATACTTTCTTCCCTGCGCATGTTCTTTGGGACCTTGCAATGAAATCTGGCTTTTCTCTTGCTATTATCCTTTAGTTAGCTTTAATAATAATAATAATTGCTGAGGCAATTTGAAAACTTAAATTATATCTACCATCTTTTACCGGCTAACTATTTCGTTGGGACATAAAAATTTTTCTTAAGAAAAAAAAAAAGAAAAAGAAAAAAACTTCCTTAGCCTCCGTATGCTTGACAAAAAATTCAAATTCAACCGCAGTATTTTCTATCCTGTTCAATTGTTTAATCACCCATCTCCTAGTTGGCAAGCGAGGGTAATATGGTCATTTCAAAAAATTATAAGTGTCCGTCTCTCAAAGTAGGGGAAACATTTTCGAAATTTTATCGGTTCTTTGGGCCAACTCCCGTGTGCCGAGCTGCGGGGTTAAAGGATCTTCCCGCAATGCCCTCACACCCTAAATTGCACGAAAATAAAAATAGATAATGAAAAAGAAAATGAAATGATATGAAAAAAAATGATTTTCTCATTTTTATATAAATATTAATTAATTTAACATGTTAAAATATTTTTAAAATGTTTCGAAAAAGGAAAAAATTTCAAAAACAATAAAACGTTAGTGTTAAACTTTTGTACATCATAACTCACACTAATTGGCGTCCACTCATGTCAAAATATGCGATAGCTGATAGCCTACTAGTTAAAGATGACCAAGTCCACTAGCACGGATGCATATTGATTTGTGTAAGTCAGATGTAATATATATATATATATATATATATATATATATATTATGAAAATAATGCATGCAAAGCACTAGAATTAGATGAGACTAACTAAAAGGAATATTGATTTGGATAAGTCAGATGTAATAAAGAATACCCCCAAGATCTTAACTATTAGGAGCTAAACAAGATTTATCCCGCAGAGAGTTGCAATGAAAGTGGGATGTTCACTGAGGACATTAATCTCCCAAGAAAGGATGTAACTTGAAGGAGACTAGTAACCATGGGTATACAATCACCCAGTAGAAACCAAACTAGTCAGGGCTCTTGTCTCTCGTTTGGAACTGTGTGCAGCGGCAAATTAGCGGGAGCAACAGTGATTAAAATGCTATATTTACTATTTGACCATAAATAAAAAACCCTAATAGATCTTATTACTTTTTTGCAGGTATACCTTAAATGACAGGAAATCTCTCAACCTAATGGGTAACACACTAGATAATAGTAGGCTTAGCGGACCAAATCTTTCAGATTGGTTGAGAAACCTTAAGATCGTTATGATAGATGATAGGATCGCTTATATCTTATACACTTATGTTCCCTCACGTGAATGGGATATAAAGGAACAAATTGCTGTTTATTGGAAGTGGCATGAGAATGATTCTCTCTGCAAATGTTACATGCTCCCCTCAACGACAAAGAATTACAATGGACAAAATAGAAAACGTATTATCCTGCTTCACCTCAAGGAGTTGTATGGTGTGTGAAATATGAATGCTTCCTTTGAGTTAATAAAGCAGTTATTCCATGCGAAAATGATGGAAGGGACAACAGTAGTGCCCAATACTCAAGAGGAAGATTGGCAAAATCAAACAGCTTAAATATCATGATTTTTGTTTAGAGTGCAAGTTCCAAGTAGGTACGACCCTGCAGTCGCTCCATTCATCTTTTAGTCAAACCATTGTGAATTATCACATGAACAAGGTTAAGTGGTCACTTCACTTACTGAAGCTTGGTCAATGCTTAGAAAGCAACGAACAAAAGGAAATCCAAGGAGTCAGTCATGCCCCGACCCGCAAGTCCCGACGCACAACAACCACTACACTACTGTGAAAGACGTGTGAACCCCTACCCCATGTTTCAAGGTATCACAAGATATTCAAAAACTCTATTCATTTCCAAGCAAGTATCAATCACTAATTGGCCATCATCACCTTTTGTTTCCAATCCAGACATCAAAAGGGCCAACCCAGCTATTTAAATTAATTTTTCAATTCATCACAACCTATTTTTAATATAAATGAAAAATCCGCAAAATTCAAAAAATGGTCGTCAATTTAGGTAAGCAAAAATCATATTCAAATCATAGATCGAAAAAACAATAGTTCAAAATAGGATATCAAAATAGTTACAAAATTTACTTCCAATTGGATTCGCTAATATCTCAAATCAAAAGAAAGTTTAGTATCCAAAGAAATCCAATCAACTAAACTTCTTCAGACTCGATGCTAAACAACCTCAAATCTCATCTAGACTTCCTCCTTCTCCTGTAAGAAGAAGAGCGAGGGTGAGTATATATTATACCCATTGAGTGATAAACAAGTTGTATATAAATAAAATTTGTATGGTAAATATATCAAATGTATATTTTTTGAATCATCATGTCATTCTCAATTTTTATTCATTAAAGATACATTCAAACCATTGTTTCTAGCATCATCATAATTTACAATCATCATAATTCAACTTCATATGCATCCTGCTATTTTCAAACATTGGGCAACACAAAATTATCATTCTCAACAATGGTCTACCACGACCTAGGGTGGAATTCGCCAAGGGTTTTATTAAATTTATGTTCTAAAACACCTCCATTTTTGGCATTGTCTGTGGACTCTCTGTAACGCCGACTCTGCGGTGCCGTACTTTTGTACTCCCATTCCTGAATTTAATGAAATATTCCTCAGTTTATTTATATAGAGAGAGAATTTTTATTTTATATTGATTTTCGATTTTGGAGTTTTTAATTCAAATTTTTAGTATATTCAAAAGTATCCGTATTTTTTATTCAAAATGTAAAGTAAGTATAAAAATAAATTTCATTTATTAAATTATTTATTCCCTCTTTTATTTGTTTATAAATCTATTCTTATAATAATAATAATAATAATAATAATAATAATAATAATATAAAAAAAAAAACAAAAAAAAAATCGAATTAGGGCTTAAAGCCCTAATTCTCCTTCTCTCCCTATTCTCTCTCTCTCCGCCAGTCTCTTCCCTTTCCCGCGGCCGCCTCTCCTTCTCCGCCTCTTCCTCTGTCACCTCCACCACCGCAAGCCGTCACTGACTGTCCCCCACAGCCACCACACACTATCGCTCCTCCTTTCTCTCTCCCTTTCTCTCTCTATCTCTCACAACAGTCTCTCTCGACTCTCGCTCTCCCTCCGCCTCACGCGTCGCTCCTGTAATACCGAAAACTTGATGTCGAATGTTTTGTAAACATTTCTATAATAAAATAGAAAATTTTGAAATTTGATTGATTTTCGATTTTGGGGTCTTAAATTTAAATTTTTGGTATATTTGAAATGCCGTATTACAAATTCATAGTATTTTTATTTTTGGTAAATTTAAAACTTCCAATGTGATGTGAAAAACAAAAATACATATATATATATAGTTATAAAAAAAAAAAATAAATAAATAAAAAAAAAAAAAAAAAAAAAAACAGGGAGAAAGAAGGAAAGAGGAGATGCTGCGTTTCGGGGTGAAACGCAGCACCCCCATCTTCCCCAATTCGATTAGGGCTAATAGCCCTAATCGAATTTCACTCTCCCGTCTCTCTCTTCGACGCTCTCCCTCTCCCTCAAGATTTCGCCACCATCATCACCACCCTCTTCCGCCACTGCAACCACCGGACACCACCACCGCCACCTCCTTCTTCGTCTTTCTCTCTCGGTCTCTCTCTCTATCCCACAGTCTCTCTCTTCCTCCCGCTCGCGATCTCTCTCCATCGCTCTGTCTCTCTCTCTATCGATTTGCTCCACCGTGACCACCACAGCCACCGCGAACCACCGCGTTCGCCTCCTCTCGGTCTCGCGCCATCTCTCTGTCGACCTCTCCCTCACTGTTTTCCCTCTCTTTCTTCTCTTCCCGCACGCGAACGAAGTTCTCTCCTTTCCTCCCGTGCGCGCGATGGCAGAACATCCCCTGCCTCCCTTCGTTGCTCGTTTGCAGAGCTCACTGTGAGCTCCCTTGCTGTCAACAAGCAACCCGAGAACCTTGAGATCCCTTGACGGTCCTAGGTCAAGATCGCAACCACCCTCTGCGAAGGTAAAGCTAGGGTTTCGAAATTTCCACAGTAATCAAATTAAATTTCTGACCCTAATCTCGAAATTTAACACTTTGCAGATCTTAGAATGGACTGAACAGGCAATTGGAACGAAGATTTGCGAACTACAAAAACCCTAGGTGAGGGATTTTCAATCCCTTCAGTAATTCGCATGATTTTTGTTGAAATTAGGTAGAAATGATAATATATATGTTCTGAAATGTGTGAGATTCGTATACGATGCGATTTTCTGAGATTTAATGTGAAATTGGAAGAAATTTGGAAAAATTAGGAAAGATTGGCAATTAAAGTTCATTTAAGACATAAATGAGTTTTGGGTGATGAAATCAGTAATTAGAAATAGTGGATGTGAAATTAAGGGTGAATTAAATGAGGAAAATGTGAAAACCGTGATATAGAGATTTTATTTGACGATAATTGCAATGTTTGCATAGGTTACTCGATTGCGGATTGAAAAAGGGGTCGATTCGGATTTGATTGAGAATTTGAGAGTGATTACCCTCTCTGGAGGTGAGTGGACGGTTCATTGTGTTCGTAAATAAGAAACCTGTTTTAAAATTGCTTTAGAAATGATTTTTGAAAGATTTTACATGATTTATGTTAATTATTTTGTGATTGTGGGCTGTCCGAACTCGGATTATGAAATATGAATGCATCCATTGTGTTTATAAATGCTTTTGTGCCATGTGATATTTGATATTGATTGATGAACTGATTTGGCATGAAATTATGGATTGTTTGTGGAAATCATGGCACATTGTTGAAAAAATGGATTGATTGTGAAATGAAGGGTGCTGTAGATGGCTATAGTCATATACCTACCACGGAGCGACCCGACGGGGTGACGTGGTTTGAGGTTTAGATGTGCGGGGGAGTAGACGTCCCTCCCCTCGCAAAAGTCGTGCTATATCTGGTGCACCCCGGTGAGGCACGAGCCAACGCCAAGGAAGGGGGTTTGTTTTGAGATATTGGATAGTAAAACCCTTGGCGGATTTTCGTGCTGGTTTGGCCGCCCGAGACGCAAGCATATTTCGATGGAACCCCGCGGTTTTTATGAAAAGATGATTGATATGGATGCATATTTATGAAATGTGATTTATTGAAATGATTTTGTGTATATGAAATGATTTATGAGATATGCTTTGACTGCCCCACATTCACACCTTATTTATTAGCACAAATGCACCATTGCACTCCACTCACTGAGTATACCCCTATACTCACCCCTCTCTCCTCCCATTTTTCGGACGAGACTTAGTGGGAGACTACTTGGACGGAGCTTGTGCAGTATTTTTGGCATCCGAGATAGGTACTTGATGTGCGGGATTATTTTTGGGAGATTGGTAGCTTCCCAACCATGGAAAGGGAAGTCAGTACATTCCGTGTCGTGCGGATTTTATTGATCTTGGCCGAGTAGTTGGCAAGTATTGATAAAATCCGACGATTTTTGATTTGTTTTTATTTCTTTTGATTTCTCTAGTGTTGGAAAACTGTATATATATGTATTGGGACATTTGGACCGTAAATTCTAATTTCAATGCTTTTTCTTTGATTTTGTGAAGTTCTGTACAACTCATACCGTTAGGATTTTACCGATACCGGTTTGTTTTCCTCGGGTACGTGTTGGTAAAATCCTACGGCTATGTTTTGGGACTTCTTGTTTGTTAAATGCTTTCAAAGTGGCCAGGATGGTCACGTTGCATGCCTGCATGTACGGTCCCCCGCTCCCCGTTGTGTGTTCTCGGTGTACCCGTGCATGTACAGGTTCCCACTCTCCGATGTATGCTAATGTATGAGTGCATGTACAGGATCCCACTCCCCGATGTGTGTTAATGCGTGTGGTTGTACATCCAGGAATGAGCCGGATGGGCTCTTTGCATGTGGAATGATTTTATGATTTCTTGTTGTTGAATTATGGTGAATTTGATAGCCTTGCGGAGTCCCGGTGGATGGGGAGGCTTTACCCATGTACCGAGACGACGCGGCGGTTGTCGCGTGGTCGATCTGAGGATCGGGGCGTGACAGCTTTATTGGTATCAGAGCACCGGTATACGATTTCAAGAGTTTGATGAATTTGAAATGTTTTCAAATGTTTCCAAATGTCCCAAAAGTTTTCTAAAAGCTTTAAAATGTTTTATTTCGTTTGAAAGAAATGTAAGATCTTTAAAAGATCTTCGGAGAATGTACAGAACTTTCCATAGTTTTCCTAGGAAGTTAGGAATGCTTATTTTTAGGGGGTTAAGCACTTGGATGAGTTCATATTTTACATTGCTAAGTTCAGAACCTCTTTGTAGAACTTTATTTTTGGATGATGAATAAGGAATCCCAAATGAAATATTTGGTGACTTAATTGTGACTCAAGACCTCCTGTGGCTTGTTTGGTCAAATATTGGGGACCTTAGTAGTGGTTTTGGCCCTCGGACTTATATCTTGATATTAGAAGTTTGATGTATATGTATAATTGAGGAGCCTTCAGAAACTCATAGAGGTGTATATCATGTATTCAATGAAGAATTTTAGAGAAATCAACTATAAGTTCGCCCCTACATTGTCTTTAGATTTGCATGAGTTAGTGGACTAATCACTAAATAGGGACTTTAGTGTGGTAAGATTCTCTTTTGAAAAACTAAATGGGGTTTGAGGTACTAATAGTATGACTAGCATGACTCTTTGATTTGGGATGACGGGTTGTAAGACATTCTCTTGTGTAAAAGTGAAGTAATTTGGGCTATGTGAGAAGACAGAACGGTAGTGTCTTGCATTGATTATTTTCTTTGCTTTAAACAACTGGGAGTCTTAACTCCCTAATTTTAAGTATGACCTTCGCATTTGAAATGCTTCTCATCATTTCCCATCCATTCGAAATTTTTATTACATCACTTCAATCTGATTTGCTTTCAAGTTTAAGAAACATATGGCTATCTCACAAGGAACTTAAAGAATGGTTAGAGTGGTAGAGCAATTTTGTGATAGATAAAGTTTTGCGATATTCTGATGAACAAATGAGGATGTTGATCTTTAAATTGGATATTGTGGTGGAAAAGAACTTTCGTGTAGATTTCTTCCTAAGAAAATGTTGTCAAATTTAACATGCTTGGTTCTCAACTCGAATATGCTTTCGTGCAAATGTCACATCCTAATTTTGATAGACTCGTGAATGTTATTCCATACTTCTCAAGCATATGCTCCAACATTCTTCGTAAGTAAGGGATTGTAATAGGAGGTTTTACCATTGAGTTACTAACGGTGGGAGGCAAAGGAATGGTTTCACTTTGATGCTTTGATTAGGAAGTGTGAATTTTATTCCTTTGGTTTTTTGATAATGCTAATAGGTTCAGCAGGTGATTATTATTGCTAGTTATTATGATCTTTGATTTTGACCAAATGTCAATTTTCAAGTCAAAATAAAGGTTTTTGAGGTTTGCTTAATTGGTAATAATTTAGATTTTTGCCAATTGGTGGAAGATAAGGGAAGATGCATTGGCCTTGTTTCCAGACTTTTATTGTACTAGATTGATGAGTGGTCTTTTGGATAGAATTTATGACCAATTGAATAATCAGTCTTGGGTGAAGGCATTTAGGGAGCACACTCGTGCCCTCTAGGTGAGTAGGAGTCATAACAATGGAGGTCTATTCTTGGAGTTTATTTTCGAGGGAGGTAGTTTGTTTACCCAATGGTGAGAAGAATAAAAGAATAGAGGATTGTATGTTTTGAGAGAGGTTCTTAAGGCTTTCTTAGGGACGAGAGTGTGAAATACGAGTGGAAAAAAAAATGTATGGGTAAAACAGATGTTCGACCGTGGGTTGTATGTAAAATTTTGAGGAATCTGATGATCGAATAGGTAGGAACCATGAGGAAGATCTACTGAGTCTTATGGGGTCTGATGACAATTTGTTCTTGGAGAAAATTAGGGAACATGAATGATGGAGGTGGTAGTTGATAAGGGTTTAAATGAGGAAATCAAGTTAACCGAATCGCTTTGGGGCATATTTTGTTGAATGAGGGCGTATGTTGTGATGATAGCTGTAGGACTTAAAGAGATGTTACCAGGTATGTTAAGCACCATGGAGTTTCGTGTACATTAAAGGTCAAGGTAGAATAAGACAATTTCAATTACGGCTGAGCAGCCCAAACATAACTCACTTCAAATGACTTGAAATCAAGAAAATAATATGTATTGAAACATCTTGTGGAACTCTATGGAGTATTACCCAAAATTTATGATTCTAAAGCCTCCACTTATATTTCGGTATACTTTTATTCATAGTTTGGCATTTAATTATATTGTTATTTTTATTGATGATCATCCAAGAAAGACAAGTACTTAAAAAAGAGGTCATATAAGTATTGGGTGACACCATACGATGAATGGTCTCATGAAGCATTGAATGTTTCTTTCAAGTAATTGTCATTTTATGCTTTCGATAAATATGGGGAAAGCTTTTTGTTTCGATGGTTAAAAAAAAAAAAAATATATATATATATATATAATAATATTCGTAATGGACATTGCTTTTATTGGAATGACGCAGCATCTTAGAAAAGAATTTTAATCTTAAGTGATCTTGATAACAAGAAGCTTTGTTGTCTAGTTTGAACAATTGAGAATATGGAAAACCAGTGACAAGTTTCCTAATTGCTTGATGCAATACCTTGGAGAAACTAATATGATGAGCCTTTGTGGGATCTATATATTGTAGTGAGATTTCTCTGGTGTTTCAGTCTGCTATAGTTGTTTAGAGTTCTTAAGATAAACTTTAATTTGGGATAGATTCATCCTTCAGATGGAAATATGAGGTAATATGGACCCTTCTAGCTTTTACAATATTGAAATGGTGAATCTTATAAGCATCTAGGCAGAAATGTTTATGCATGGTTACTTGAGCACCGTTTAGAAGTAAGAAAGTCTGTAAATGAAATTTTGAGGTATATTGAATTGGTCGAGTTCAATGATAGTATTTTCGGATATGTGTGATATGTGTATTAAAGACTTTAGTTTTGATCTTCTACAACGCTTTGTCGCAGATATAAGGTAGAGACCTATTCCAATTGTTGTTGAGGAATGTGTTAATCGAGAAAGTGTTACTCCTTTTATATCCAAGGTTTCAAGGTTTTAGAACAAACAAGGTGATTCGAGACTATTGATTTTTATGCTTTAATTGCTGTAATGTGAAAAAGGAAATTAAAGGAATCTCAATCTCAATGAATACCACCTACCAAATACTCATATTGGAATAAGACAAGTTTTGCTATCAATACTTTGGGAGATACTATAGAGTATGATAATGTATTTGTAGTTTGAAATTGGTGGATTGGAGACTTTGTTATCAATATGGTGGTGAGTGTAGGTGATAAGCGTGCATACATATATACGATGCATTCAGATATCATGATTTGCGAGTAAGCAATTACATAGCTGTAAATGAGAATAAGAATAGGCTTAGGCGCTTACAGATATATTGCTTGGAGGGTTGAACAAATCAAAATAAGATATCTAGGAAATTTCGAAAGGACAATCAAGTACTTGTACAATTGAGACGAAAGTGAATTCCTAAGAAACTTATCACAAACTAAATTTTAGGAAATTTGGGAGACTGAAGAAACTAAAGCAAAAACAATACCCTATTTGTTTGATGTATAAACTTTATCGTTATAAATTTCGAGGACGAAATTTGTTTTTAGGGGGTTAAGAGTTGTAATACCGAAAACTTGATGTCGAATGTTTTGTAAACATTTCTATAATAAAATAGAAAATTTTGAAATTTGATTGATTTTCGATTTTGGGGTCTTAAATTTAAATTTTTGGTATATTTGAAATGCCGTATTACAAATTCATAGTATTTTTATTTTTGGTAAATTTAAAACTTCCAATGTGATGTGAAAAACAAAAATACATATATATATATATAGTTATAAAAAAAATAAATAAATAAATAAAAAAAAAAAAAAAAAAAAAACAGGGAGAAAGAAGGAAAGAGGAGATGCTGCGTTTCGGGGTGAAACGCAGCACCCCCATCTTCCCCAATTCGATTAGGGCTAATAGCCCTAATCGAATTTCACTCTCCCGTCTCTCTCTTCGACGCTCTCCCTCTCCCTCAAGATTTCGCCACCATCATCACCACCCTCTTCCGCCACTGCAACCACCGGACACCACCACCGCCACCTCCTTCTTCGTCTTTCTCTCTCGGTCTCTCTCTCTATCCCACAGTCTCTCTCTTCCTCCCGCTCGCGATCTCTCTCCATCGCTCTGTCTCTCTCTCTATCGATTTGCTCCACCGTGACCACCACAGCCACCGCGAACCACCGCGTTCGCCTCCTCTCGGTCTCGCGCCATCTCTCTGTCGACCTCTCCCTCACTGTTTTCCCTCTCTTTCTTCTCTTCCCGCACGCGAACGAAGTTCTCTCCTTTCCTCCCGTGCGCGCGATGGCAGAACATCCCCTGCCTCCCTTCGTTGCTCGTTTGCGAGCTCACCGTGAGCTCCCTTGCTGTCAACAACCCAAAGAACCTTGAGATCCCTTAACAGTCCTAGGTCAAGACTGCAACCACCCTCTGCGAAGGTAAAGCTAGGGTTTCGAAATTTCCACAGTAATCAAATTAAATTTCTGACCCTAATCTCGAAATTTAACACTTTGCAGATCTTAGAATGGACTGAACAGGCAATTGGAACGAAGATTTGCGAACTACAAAAACCCTAGGTGAGGGATTTTCAATCCCTTCAGTAATTCGCATGATTTTTGTTGAAATTAGGTAGAAATGATAATATATATGTTCTGAAATGTGTGAGATTCGGTATACGATGCGATTTTCTGAGATTTAATGTGAAATTGGAAGAAATTTGGAAAAATTAGGAAAGATTGGCAATTAAAGTTCATTTGAGACATAAATGAGTTTTGGGTGATGAAATCAGTAATTAGAAATAGTGGATGTGAAATTAAGGGTGAATTAAATGAGGAAAATGTGAAAACCGTGATATAGAGATTTTATTTGACGATAATTGCAATGTTTGCATAGGTTACTCGATTGCGGATTGAAAAAGGGGTCGATTCGGATTTGATTGAGAATTTGAGAGTGATTACCCTCTCCGAGGTGAGTGGACGGTTCATTGTGTTCGTAAATAAGAAACCTGTTTTAAAATTGCTTTAGAAATGATTTTTGAAAGATTTTACATGATTTATGTTAATTATTTTGTGATTGTGGGTCTGAACTGGATTATGAAATATGAATGCATCCATTGTGTTTATAAATGCTTTTGTGCCATGTGATATTTGATATTGATTGATGAACTGATTTGGCATGAAATTATGGATTGTTTATGGAAATCATGGCACATTGTTGAAAAAATGGATTGATTGTGAAATGAAGGGTGCTGTAGATGGCTATAGTCATATACCTACCACGGAGCGACCCGACGGGGTGACGTGGTTTGAGGTTTAGATGTGCGGGGGAGTAGACGTCCCTCCCTCTGCAAAAGTCGTGCTATATCTGGTGCACCCCGGTGAGGCACGAGCCAACGCCAAGGAAGGGGGTTGTTTTGAGATATTGGATAGTAAAACCCTTGGCGGATTTTCGTCTGGGTTTGGCCGCCCTGAGACGGAAGCATATTTCGATGGAACCCCAGGATTTTTATGAAAAGATGATTGATATGGATGCATATTTATGAAATGTGATTTATTGAAATGATTTTGTGTATATGAAATGATTTATGAGATATGCTTTGACTGCCCCACATTCACACCTTATTTATTAGCACAAATGCACCATTGCACTCCACTCACTGAGTATACCCCTATACTCACCCCTCTCTCCTCCCATTTTTCAGACGAGACTTAGTGGGAGACTACTGGACGGAGCTTGTGCAGTATTTTTGGCATACAGATAGATACTTGATGTGCAGGATTATTTTTGGGAGATTGGTAGCTTCCCAACCATGGAAAGGGAAGTCTGTACATTCCGTGTCGTGCGGATTTTATTGATACTGGCCGAGTAGTTGGCAAGTATTGATAAAATCCGACGATTTTTGATTTGTTTTTATTTCTTTTGATTTCTCTAGTGTTGGAAAACCGTATATATATGTATTGGGACATTTGGACCGTAAATTCTAATTTCAATGCTTTTTCTTTGATTTTGTGAAGTTCTGTACAACTCATACCGTTAGGATTTTACCGATACCGGCTTGTTTTCCTCGGGTACGTGTTGGTAAAATCCTACGGCTATGTTTTGGGACTTCTTGTTTGTTAAATGCTTTCAAAGTGGCCAGGATGGTCACGTTGCATGCCTGCATGTACAGGTCCCCGCTCCCCGTTGTGTGTTGCTGTGTACCCGTGCATGTACAGGTTCCCACTCTCCGATGTATGCTAATGTATGAGTGCATGTACAGGATCCCACTCCCCGATGTGTGTTAATGCGTGTGGTTGTACATCCAGGAATGAGCCGGATGGGCTCTTTGCATGTGGAATGATTTTATGATTTCTTGTTGTTGAATTATGGTGAATTTGATAGCCTTGCGGAGTCCCGGTGGATGGGGAGGCTTTACCCATGTACCGAGACGACGCGGCGGTTGTCGCGTGGTCGATCTGAGGATCGGGGCGTGACAGCTCCTCTCCGCTGCACTCACCGCCGCCATCCCCCTATTTTCCCTCTTCCTCCTTCTTCCCTCGGTTTCTCTCCTTCGTCCTCTCTCTCCTTGCCTGTCAACTTCTCTTGGTCTCTCTCTGTTTTTTTTTCTCTCTCTCTCTCTCCCCCTGCGCGCACGACTGCAGAGCGCGACAACCCCCACCTGCGCGTGCCAGCGCGCGACAGCCCCCTCCTGCACGCGTGCCAGTACGTGACAGCCTTACGCGCCCGTGCAGCGTACAATAGCTCCAGCGCGCGCACCAGCCCCTGTGCGTGCGACAGCTCATGCGCGCGCGGCTGCAGTGCTTCTTCCCTGCTCGCACGCTCGCGTGCCTTCTGTCACTCTTGCAGAGCCCCAAATCGGTAGACTTCGAAACCCTAGGCCGAGTCTGCACTTATCTCCTATGCAGGTGAGGACTAATTTCTAACCCTAGTTCTAGGGTTTTGAACTTTCTGAGTAATTAGGGTTAATTGCTAACATTTGCTTCGAATTTGAAATATTACAGATTTTAGACTGAACCAAAAGGCGAACAGAGACTAGATTTACGAGTCGAGAAAACCCTAGGTGAGGGATTTTTGACTGATTCTGTCACGCCCCGATCCTCGGATTGACCACGCGACAACCGCCGCGTCGTCTCGGTATATGGGTAAAACCTGCCCATCTACTGTGTCACGCCCCGATCCTCGGATCGACCACGCGACAGCCGCCGCGAAATCTCGGTATACGGGCAGAACCTCCCCATATACCGGGACTTCGCGGCGGCTGTCGCGTGGTCGATCCGAGGATCGGGGCGTGACAGCTTTAGTGGTATCAGAGCTTAGGCTCACGATTTTAAAAGTTTGATAGTTTTGGAATGATTTCAAATATTTCCAAATGTCCCAAAAGCTTTCTAAAGACGTTGAAGTGTTTGGTTTCTGAAAAAGGTGTTTTTGAGAATGTACAAGTCTTCCATGGATTTCTTAGGAAATTGGGAATGTTCTTTTAGGGGGTTAACTATTGATTTTGCTTAACCCTTTGAATTTATCATATCCTTGTTGCCTTGTAGCACAATGCCTCCCCGAAAGAGAATGAGGAACGTGAACGAGATTCCTCCACCGGAGCACGAGGATGAGTCATCCTCGCATGCTCTTCCTCCCTCGGTGTCTGCGCACCCGGCTCCTACCACCGGAGTTTCTGCTCCTCCTATCACCGCTCTTCAGCAAGTAGTGGAGTGGTGGACCACTTTTGGAGCGCAGTATCAAGCTCCACGGCCGACTTCAGCTCCACCGGCTCCTCCTTCAGTGCCGGTTACTACTCCTAGCACTCCACTAGCACCTTCTCCTCCGGTTGCTACGGCAGCCGATCGCCCCAAGGTAGAGCTATCCAAGTTGATAAAGGAGGCGAGACATTTGGGGTGTGAGACCTTTTCGGGTTCTTCTGATGCTTCTGTGGCCAAGGAATGGATTGGCCGAATCCAAGAAACCGTCACCGACATGGGATTAAGTGATGAGAGGAAGTTATGGGTGGCGGTGAAGCTGTTGGATAAAAGTGCGAGGACTTGGTGGGAGAATGTGAAGGGAAGGACTCCTATTGCTCTTACCTGGACAGATTTCCTCAAAGCTTTTGAGGAAAAATACTTCACCCGATTTTACCAAGATCGGAAAAGAGAAGAGTTTTTCAAACTGTCTCAAGGGAGCAAGACCGTGTCTGAATATGAGACAGAACTGAGAGAGCTTGCTACCTATGTCCCGGAGTTTGTGAATTCCGAGAACTCCATTAGTTCGAAATTTGAATCGGGGCTAAACTTGAACATTAGGGAGAAAATGCCTATCACCAGAGGGCATACATTCCAAGACATTCTAGACATGGCCTTGAGGGCCGAGATGATGGTGATGGAGAGGAACAAAGTCAGGGAACCTCAGGGGAAAGGGAAGAGGCCTAGTAGCTCCAATCCAGGTCAAGGCTTCAAGAAGAGTCGAGGCACCGGCTCTTATAGTGGTGGATCCTTTTCGGGGTCAGTTGGCTTTCCTCAAAGCCGATCTACTTTTAGACCAAGTGCTCCCAGCAGATTTGTTGATATGGGAGTAGGGTACAGGGGTGGCAGAGGAGTTTGCCCGAATTGCAAGAGGCATCATCCGGGTCCGTTCAGGGAACCCAAGAGGTGTTACCACTGTGGCAAGGAGGGTCACTTTCAGCACTCTTGTCCGAAGTTGATTGTAAAAGGGCAAGAAAGTAGTCAAGTTCGAGCTCCCTCGGGTGGTTTTAGAAGAAATCCGGCGACTGTTCGTACACCTTCCACTAGCAGTACACAGAGGACAGCCACCGGTAGTAATACTATTGCAGCCCCCACTCACCGCCCTCAGCCTAGGACTCAAACCCGAATCTATGCCATGACAAACGAAGAGGCCCAGGTCAATCCCGATGTAGTCACAGGTAATTCCTATTAAATTTTAAGCTTTGAAATTGAAAATGTGATATTAATGGTTTATGATTTTGATTTGATGGTTTGTGATTATAGTTCAAAGAATGTGGATGATACAATGTTGTTTGTGGTTTATACTATAGGTACGATGAAGGTCTTTGATGTTGATGCACATGTACTCATAGATACTGGGTCTAATCATTCCTTTGTGAGTTCGGGGTTTGCCAAGCATTCTAATAGGCCTCTAGTCCCACTTGTTGAAGAGTTATTGATTATTACACCTTTGGGAGAGCACTTAATTAGAGACACAGTGTACAAGTCTTGTGAAGTGAAAATCGGTGAAGTAGCTCTTGAAGCGGATTTGATTCCGTTGGATATGAAAGATTTCGATGCTATTTTGGGCATGGATTGGCTATATTTTCACCGAGCTTCCGTTAATTGCTTCACTAAGGAAGTGGAATTCCGAAGGCCAGGACATCCCTTTCTTATATTCACCGGTGAACGGCGGGTATTGCCGAACTGCGTGATTTCAGCTCTTGAAGCACGGAGATTGGTGCATAAGGGCTGCGAAGCATATTTGGCTCATATCATTGATACTACGGCGGAAAGCCTTGATCTGAGCAACGTCCCTGTGGTGAATGAGTTTCTGGACGTCTTTCCGGAAGAGTTACCTGGGTTACCACCGATTCGGGAATTTGACTTCGCTATAGATCTTATTCCCGGCACGGCATCAGTTTCTACTACTCCTTATCGAATGGCACCGGCAGAACTGAAAGAGTTGAAGGTCCAACTCCAAGAGTTGTTGGATAAAGGATTCATCCGACCGAGCATTTCACCTTGGGGTGCTCCGGTTCTCTTTGTAAAGAAGAAAGATGGCACTCTTCGATTGTGTATCGATTACCGACAATTAAATAAGGTGACCATCAAGAACAAGTATCCTTTGCCGAGAATTGATGACTTGTTTGACCAACTCCAAGGGGCGAGTGTCTTCTCCAAGATCGATTTGAGGTCCGGTTATCACCAGTTGCGGATAAAGGAAGATGATGTCCCCAAAACTGCGTTTAGGATACGGTACAGGCATTATGAATTCTTGGTGATGCCTTTCGGCTTGACGAATGCTCCGGCAGCTTTCATGGACCTTATGAATCGAGTTTTCCACTCCTATCTCGATAAGTTCATCATTGTTTTCATTGACGACATTCTTGTGTATTCCAAAAATGATGAAGAGCATTCAGATCATCTTCGGATTGTGCTACAGACTCTCAGAGACAAGCAATTGTATGCTAAGTTTTCAAAATGTGAATTTTGGTTGAAGGAAATTGGTTTCTTGGGACATGTAGTATCCGGAGAAGGGATATTTGTTGATCCGAAGAAAGTTGAGGCAATTCTGAGATGGGAACAGCCCAAGAACGTCACCGAGGTGAGAAGCTTCCTCGGATTGGCGGGTTACTATCGAAGATTCGTAGAGGGTTTTTCCAAAATTGCAGCTCCGTTGTTTGGTTTGACGCGGAAAGGAATTAAATTTGAATGGACAGATAAATGTGAGCAGAGTTTTCAAGAACTCAAACAGAGACTCACGTCAGCTCCCATACTTGCCCTTCCTACTACCGGTGATGATTATGTTGTTTACAGCGATGCTAGTAAACAAGGGTTGGGATGTGTCTTGATGCAGGGCGGCAAAGTTATCGCCTATGCTTCTCGACAGTTAAAGAAGCATGAGTTGAATTATCCTACCCATGATCTAGAATTGGCTGCAATCGTATTTGCATTAAAGATTTGGCGTCATTATTTATATGGAACCACTTGCAGAGTCTTTACCGACCACAAGAGCCTCAAGTACCTGCTCACCCAGAAGGAGCTCAATTTGAGGCAAAGGAGATGGTTAGAGCTGATCAAAGACTATGATTTGGTGATTGATTATCACCCGGGCAAAGCGAATGTAGTTGCAGATGCTTTAAGCCGCAAGTCTTCATCTTCTTCTCTGATTCAGGGAGACTCTTATCTCTCATGTCTTGTGGAATTTCGTGCTCTTGGAGCCAAAATTTCTTATGATGACAGCGGTGCGTTATTGGCGAAATTTGAAGTTCGACCAACTTTGGTGGATCGTATTAAAGAACTCCAAACCACTGATGAAGAGTTAAAGCAAATTGTGGAAAAGGTTCACAAGGGTGAAACTAATGATTTTCATGTTCGGGAGGATGGTACAGTCATGTATGGGAAACGGATTTGTGTTCCCAAAGATGATGGGCTTCGAAAGGCTATTCTTGAAGAAGCACACTCTTCGGCTTATGCTATGCATCCCGGAAGCACAAAAATGTACCGAACCATCAAAGAAACTTATTGGTGGTCAGGCATGAAACGGGAAATAGCTGAATTTGTGGCAAGATGTCTGATTTGTCAACAGATCAAAGCCGAGCATCAAAAACCAGCCGGAATGCTTCAACCATTACCTATACCTGAATGGAAATGGGAGCATATTACTATGGATTTCGTGGTAGGATTGCCACGTACTTCGAGTCGTCATGATTCCATTTGGGTGATAGTGGACAGACTCACAAAATCGGCACATTTCCTCCCAGTTCAGAATACTTATTCCTTGGAAAGGTTAGCAAGGTTGTACCTTGATGAGATTGTCCGACTTCATGGGGTTCCAGTATCGATTGTGTCAGATCGAGATCCCCGATTCACATCCAGATTCTGGCCTAAGTTGCAAGAGGCCTTGGGTACCAAGTTGAAGTTCAGTACTGCTTTTCATCCGCAAACTGATGGGCAATCTGAACGTACGATCCAGACTTTGGAAGATATGTTGAGAGCATGTGTTATGGATTTCCATGGGAGTTGGGATAGGCATCTCTCGCTGATTGAATTTGCATATAACAACAGCTATCAAGCTAGTATTGGAATGCCTCCCTATGAAGCTCTCTACGGAAGAAAATGTCGGACTCCACTTTGTTGGGATGAAGTTGGAGAACGAAAGATTGAAAGCATAGAACTGATCGAAACTACCAAGGAAAAGGTGAAGTTAATTCGGGAAAGAATGAAGGCAGCTCAAGATCGGCAAAAGAGCTACGCCGACAAAAGGAGAAGGCCCTTGGAATTCGAAGTGGGAGATATGGTATTCTTGAAGATATCTCCTTGGAAGGGTATAGTTCGATTTCAGAAACGAGGAAAACTAAACCCTCGTTATATTGGACCCTTCAAGATTCTTGAAAGAATTGGAATGGTGGCTTATCGGCTTCAATTGCCGTCAGAATTGCAAAGGATCCATGATGTCTTTCATGTTTCGATGTTGAAAAAGTATTTGCCGGATCCTTCGCACGTATTGGAAATTCCTCCAATAGAACTGAAAGAAGACTTGAGTTTTAAAGTGCAACCTGTGCAGATAGTAGATAGACAGCTCAAACAGTTGAGGAATAAACAGATTCCTATGGTGAAAGTGCTGTGGAAAAACAATCAAGTCGAAGAACAGACTTGGGAGACCGAAGAACTAATGCGGAAGCAACATCCGCAGTTGTTTGATATATGAGTTGTATTTTGAAATTTCGAGGACGAAATTTGTTTTTAGGGGGTTAAGAGTTGTAATACCGGAAACTTGATGTTCAGTATTTTGGAAATATTTCTATAAGAAAGTACTTAAAACTTCCAATGAGATGAGAAAAACAAATATATATATATATATATATTATGGTAAAAAAAAAAAAAGAAAAAAAAACGAGAAGAGAGAGAGAGGAGAAGGTGCTGCGTTTCGGAGTGAAACGCAGCATCTCCCCCAATTATGAGATTAGGGTTATCTCTCTCCATCTCTCACTTTCCCGTCTCTCTCTTCGAATCTGCGCACTCTCCCTATCCCTTGCGATTTCGCTCGCCACCACTCTCCCTCCACCGTGACCACCGCAAACCACCGCGGATCACCATCTCTCGGCCTCGAGTCACGCTGTGTCGATCTCTCCATCTCTCTCAGTCTCTCTTCGCGCTCTCTCCCTCCCGCAATCACTCCTCCATCGATTGATCTGCCACCACCTGCGACGCGAGCAACCGAACTCCGACCACCGTGAGCCACAGGCGATTGTCTCTCTCTCTTTCCGCGCGCGAAACGCAGTCCTCGATCTCTCTCCCGTGCGCGCGATGGCAGAACTTCCACTGCCTTCTCTTTTTGCCCACTCGCAGTGCTCACTGTGAGCACTCCCCACGGTCGACAACCCAAACCAGCGGCCATTGCATCCTTGCAGAAAACCCTAGCCGCAGGACATCAAAAACCCTAGGTCACATCTCTGCAGAGGTAAGCCTAGGTTGTCCAATTTTGATTCTAGGGTTTGAATCTTCTGAGTATTTAGGTTTAAGTTCTAACGATTACTGTAAATTGAAATTGTTACAGGTTTGATTCATTGGCGATCGGAAGCTAGGACTGTAAATTGAGAAACCCTAGGTGAGGGATTTTCAATCCCTTCAGTAGTTCAAATTATTTTTGTTGAATTAAGGGTGAATTAAGTTAGGAAAATGTGAAAACCCTTGTTATAAAGATTTTAATTGACGATAATTGCAATGTTTGATTAGGTTAATCGTTTGGGGACTTAGAAAGGGGTCTATTCGGATTGGATTGAGAATTTGAGAGTGAATACCCTCTCTTGAGGTGAGTGGACGGATCGTTGTGTAGTAAATAAGCAAAATGTCTTTAAAATTCTTTGATAAATGATTTGAACTGATTTTCATATGATTTTATGCAATTATTTGTGATTGTGGGATGTCTGAAATGAGAATTTGAATTATGAATGCATCCTATGTGATTTTACATGAATTTGTGCCATGTGACTTGATTTCTTGATTTGTAAATGCTCGTAGCATGATTTTCGGATTGAATTGATAAAATATGGCACATTGTTTGAAATGGAATGATTGTGAAATGATGGTGCACGAGAGAAATGGCTATAGTCATTCCCCCCACGGAGCGACCCGACGGGGTGACGTGGATTGGGGTTTTATATGCGAGAGAGGTACGCGGCCTCTGCTCTGCCACGTCGGACTATCCGGATTGCACCCCGGTGAGGTTCGAGCCAACGCCAAGGAAGAGGGTAGTTTTAAAAAAAAACTGAAATGGAAAACCCTTGGCGGGCTTTCGTCTGGGTTTGGCCGCCCTGAGACGGAAGTGTTTTCGATGGGACCCTTGTGATTTTCTGAGAAAATGTTTGATATGGATGCATATTTTATAAATGATGTTGAATTACTGAAATGTTTGGATATGAAAATGATGTTTCAAGTATGCTTTGACATTCCCCACTTTCACCCCTTATTTATTACACAATCATGCCATTGCACTCCACTCACTGGGTATTTATAATACTCACCCCACTCTTTAACATTTTTCAGAGGAAGATTAGATTTGTGACAGAGATTGGAGCTTGGGGAGGGCCTATCAGCTGGCTTTTGTAGGTATACATCGAGATGTATAGTCATTTTTGGTTTGAATTGAAATCCGAAGAAGGGAAGACTTGTACAATTTTTTTTGGTACGGATTTAATCGATACTTGTTTCCTGTATAGGAACAAGTATTGATGGAATCCTTACGTGGTTGTTGTTTACTTTCTTTCTCTCCTAGTTTTTGGTAAAAACTCAATGTTTGAGTGGGACATTTGGTTTGTAATATTGAGAATGGTTATTTTCTTTCGATTTCACGAAGTCTTGGACAACTCATATCGTTTGGATCTTACGGACGTTTGCTTGATTCTTCAAGCGAGTGTTAGTAAGATCTTACGGCTATGTTTTGGGACTTTCTGTTTGTTAAGTGCTTTCCTTATACTGTGAACTTTGAAATGGCTTGGATGGCCATATTGTGTGCCGTGCATGTACAGGTTCCCTCTCCCCGATTGTGTGTTGATGTGTAAATGCGCATGTACAGGTTCCCTCTCCCCGATGTGTGCTCGTGTGTACAGGGATGGACCGGATGAGTCCTTGCATGTGTTTGTTATGTGATGTTTTCTGTTTTTATATGATTGATGATTGGTGTAGAAAGAATTGTTGTCTTGCTGTCTTTGTAGCCTTGCGGAGTCCCGGTATATGGGGAGGTTCTGCCCGTATACCGAGATTTCGCGGCGGCTGTCGCGTGGTCGATCCGATGATCGGGGCGTGACATACTGGGACTCCACAAGGCTACCAAATTCACAATAAATCATCAAAAGCATAAAATTTTTCAAAAACAAGAAATCACAAAATCATTACACATGCAAGGAGCCCATCCGGCTCATTCCTAGATGTACAAACACACACATCGACATACATCAGGGAGTGGGATCCTGTGCATGCAATCATACATTAGCACACATCGGGGAGTGAGAACCTGTACATACACGAGTACACAACAACATACAACGGGGAGTGGGGACTTGTACATGCATGCATGCGACGTGACCATCCTGGCCACTCAGAAACCATTTAACAAACAAGAAGTCCCAAAACATAGCCGTCGGATTTTACCAACACTTATCCGAGGAAAACAAGCTAGTATCGGTAAAATCCTAACGGTATGAGTTGTACAGAACTTCACAAAATCAAAGAAAAAGTATCGAAATTAAGATTTACAGTCCAAATGTCCAAATACAGATATAAACAGTTTTCCAAAAATAGAGAAATCAAAATAAATAAAAACAAATCAAAAATCGTCGGATTTTATCAACACTTGCAAACAACTCGGCCAGTATCAATAAAATCCGCACGACATGGGATATACAGACTTCCTTTTCCATGGTTTGAGAGCTATCAATCTCCAAAAGTAAACCTGTATGCCAAATACCTATATAGTCCGCAAAAATACTTCGCAAGCTCCGTCGAGTAGTCTCCCAACTATGTCTCCGCTGAAAAAGATGGAGAGAGGAGGGTGAATATGGGGGAATATTCAGTGAGTGAATTGCAATGGTGCAATTGTGTTTATAAACAATGGTAAATGTGGGGCAGTCAAAGCATATCTCATAAATCATTTCATATACATAAAATCATTTCAATAAATCACATTTCACAAATATACATCTATATCAATTATCCTTTCAAAAAACCCTAGGGTTCCATCGAAAAACGTTTCCGTCTTAGGGCGGCCAAACACAGACGAAAGCTCGCCAAGGGTTTTTCTATCCATTGTCTCAAAACAACCCCATTCCTTAGCGTTGGCTCGTGCTTCACCGGGGTGCACCAGATATAGCACGACTTCGGCAGAGGGAGGGATGTCAAACTCCCCCGCACATCCAAACCCCAACCCACGTCACCCCGTCGGGTCGCTCCGTGATGGGAATATGACTATAGCCATCTACGGCACCCTTCATTTCTCATTCAATCCATTTCTCAATAATGTGTCATGATTTTCAACAAATAATCCACAATTTCATGCCAAAACAGTTCATAGAGCAATATCAAATAGCACATGGCACAAAAGCATTTATAAACACAATGGATGCATTCGTATTTCACAAGCTAGTTCAGACAGCTCACAATCACAAAACAATTTATATAAAATATGTAAAAATCTTTCAAAATCATTTTCAAAACAATTTTAAAATAAGTTTCTCATTTACAAACACAATGAACCTCCACTCACCTCTAGAGAGGGTGTTCACTCTCAAATTCTCAATCAAATCCGAATAGAGCCCTTTTTAAGTCCCCAAACGATTAACCTAATCAAACATTGCAATTATCGTCAATTAAAATCTTTATAACAAGGGTTTTCACATTTTCCCAACTTAATTCACCCTTAATTTCACATCCACGATTTCTAAATGCTGATTTCATCACCCGAAAATCATTTATAGCTCTAATGAACTTTAACTATCAATATTTCCTAATTATTCTAATTTTCTTTCAATTTCACATAAATATAACATTTTTCATGCATATTTCAATTGAAACTCTAAGAAAACCATTCAAATCGACTCAGTTCGATTCTATCATTCCTTAACATGCTTCTTCCATTTCAAACAGCCTACCTTTATGAATTATGCATCACTTACTTCACAAATTACATATTAAATATCAGAAAATCGCATTTCATACTAATCTAACGTATGTATATCTCATTACCCTAGATTTAACCCTAAATTTACTCAATTTATTAAGAGGATCTAAAAATCTCTCACCTAGGGTTTCTCGGTTTGCAGTCCTAGCTTCCAGTCGCCATTGGATTTAAGCTCAAACCTGTAATGATTTCAATTTGCAGCAATTGTTAGAATTAAACCTAACGACTAAGAATATTCAACCCTTGAATCAAAATTGGAAAACCTAGGCTTACCTCTGCAGAGCTGTGACCTAGGGTTTTTGCTGTCCTGCGGCTAGGGTTTTCAAAGGATTCAATGACCACTGGTTTAGGTCGTCGACAGAGGGAAGTGCTCTTAGTGAGCACTGCAAGCGAGCAAAAGAGAAAGGTAATGGAAGTTCTGCCATCGCGCGCACGAGAGAGAGAAGGAGAACTTTGTTCGCATCCGGGAAGAGAGGAAAGAGAGGGAGAAAGAGAAAGAGAGAGTGGAAATAGAGAGAGATTGTTGGAGAAAGAGAGAGATTCGAGAGAAACAGAGGTTGTGGTAGAGAGAGAGGCCGAGAGAGAGAGACTGTGAGGGAGAGATCGACAGAGAGATGGCGCGAGACCGAGAGATGGCGACCCGCGGTGGTTCGCTGTGGTTGCGGTGGTGGCGGTGGTGGTTGCGAACGGTGGAGGGAAAGTGATAGCGAGCAATCGCGAGAGAGACGAGGGAGAGAGAGCAGAGAGCAGAGAGTGAATGAGGGATTCGATTAGGGCTATTAGCCCTAATCGATTTGGGCAAAATGGGGGTGCTGCGTTTCACTCCGAAACGCAGCATCTCCTCTTCCTTTTTTTTTTTTCTAAAATTTAAATTTTTCATAAAATGAGATTTATTACGGTTCACGGATACAGAAATTTAAAATATATCAAAATTTTAAAATTAACATCCCAAAATCGAAAATCGATAAAATTCAAAATTTTCTACTTTTATAGAAATGTTTACAAAATACTCAACGTCGAGTTTCCGGTATTACAACTCTTAACTCTTTAAAAACAAATTTCGTCCTCGAAATTTCAAAATACAACTCATACATCAAAGAGTTGCGGATGTTGCTTCCGCATTAATTCTTCGGTTTCCCAAGTCTGTTCTTCGACTTGATTGTTTTTCCACAACACTTTCACCATAGGAATCTGTTTATTCCTCAACTGTTTGAGCTGTCTATCTACTATCTACACAGGTTGCACTTTGAAACTCAAGTCTTCTTTCAGTTCTATTGGAGGAACTTCCAATACGTGCAAAGGATCCGGCAAATACTTTTTTAACATCGAGACATGAAAGACATCATGGATCCTTTGCAATTCTGATAGCAATTGAAGTCGGTATGCCACCATTCCAATTCTTTCAAGGATCTTGAAGGTTCCAATATAACTAGGGTTTAGTTTTCCTCATTTTTGAAATCGAACTATGACCTTCCAAGGAGATATCTTCAAGAACACTATATCTCCTACTTCGAATTCCAAGGGCCTTCTTCTCTGGTCGGCGTATCTCTTTTGCCGATCTTGAGCTGCCTTCATTTTTCCCCGAATTAACTTTACCTTTTCCTTGGTAGTTTCGATCAATTCTATGCTTTCAATCTTCCGTTCTCCAACTTCATCCCAACAAAGTGGAGTCTGACATTTTCTTCCGTAGAGAGCTTCATAGGGAGGCATTCCAATACTAGCTTGGTAGCTGTTGTTATATGCAAATTCAATCAGCGAGAGATGCCTATCCCAATTCCCATGGAAATCCATAACGCATGCTCTCAACATATCTTCCAACGTTTGAATTGTACGTTCAGATTGCCCATCGGTTTACAGATGAAAAGCAGTGCTGAACTTCAACTTGGTACCTAAGGCCTCTTGTAACTTAGGCCAGAATCTGGATATGAATCGGGGATCTCGATCTGATACAATCGATACTGGAACCCCGTGAAGTTGGACAATCTCATTAAGGTACAGCCTTGCTAACCTCTCCAAGGAATAAGTATTCTGAACTGGGAGGAAATGTGCCGATTTTGTGAGTCTGTCCACTATCACCCAAATGGAATCATGACGAGTCGGAGTACGTGGCAATCCTACCGTAAAATCCATAGTAATATGCTCCCATTTCCATTCAGGTATAGGCAATGGTTAAAGCATTCCGGCTGGTTTTTGATGCTCGGCTTTGATTTGTTGACAAACCAGACATCTTGCCACAAATTCGGCTATTTCCCGCTTCAAGCCTGACCACCAATAAGTTTCTTTGATGGTTCGGTATATTTTTGTGCTTCCGGGATACATAGCATAAGCCGAACAGTGTGCTTCTTCAAGAATGGTCTTTCGAAGCCCATCATTTTTGGGAACACAAATCCATTTCCCATACATGACTGTACCATCCTCCCGAACATGAAAATCACTAGTTTCACCCTTGCGAACCTTTTTCACTATTTGCTTTAACTCTTCATCAATGGTTTGGAGTTCTGTAATACGGTCCACCAAGGTTGGTCGAACTTCAAATTTCGCCAATAACGTACCATTTTCATTACAAGCGAATTTGGCTCCAAGAGCACGAAATCCCACTAGACATGAGAGGTAAGAGTCTCCCTGAATCAGAGAAGAAGATGAAGACTTGCGGCTTAAAGCATCCGCAACTACATTCGCCTTGCTTGGGTGATAATCAATCACCAAATCATAGTTTTTAATCAGCTCTAACCATCTCCTTTGCCTTGAATTGAGCTCCTTCTGGGTGAGCAGGTACTTGAGGCTCTTGTGGTCGGTGAAGACTCTGCAAGTGGCTCCATACAAATAATGGTGCCAAATCTTTAATGCAAATACGATTGCAGCCAATTCTAGATCATGGGTAGGATAATTCAACTCATGCTTCTTTAACTGTCGAGAAGCGTAGGCGATAACTCTGTCGCCCTGTATCAAGACACATCCTAACCCTTGTTTACTAGCATCACTGTAGACAACATAATCATCACCGGTAGTAGGAAGGGCAAGTATGGGAGCTGACGTGAGTCTCTTTTTGAGTTCTTGAAAACTCTGCTCACATTTATCTGTCCACTCAAACTTAATTCATTTTCGCTTCAAACCAAACAATGGAGCTGCAATCTTAGAAAAACCCTCTACGAATCTTCGATAGCAACCCGCTAATCCGAGGAAGCTTCTCACCTCGGTGACATTCTTGGGTTGTTCTCATCTCAGAATTGCCTCAACTTTCTTCAGATCAACAAATATCCCTTCTCCGGATACTAAATGTCCCAAGAAACCAATTTCCTTCAACCAAAATTCACATTTTGAGAACTTAGCATACAAATGCTTGTCTCGGAGAGTCTGTATCACAATCCGAAGATGATCTGAATGCTCTTCGTCATTTTTGGAATACACAAGAATGTCGTCAATGAAAACAATGACGAACTTATCGAGATAGGAGTGGAAAACTCGATTCATAAGGTCCATGAAAGCTGCCGGAGCATTCGTCAAGTTGAAAGGCATCACCAAGAATTCATAATACCCGTACCGCGTCCTAAACGTAGTCTTGGGGACATCATCTTCCTTTATCCGCAACTGGTGATAACCGGACCTCAAATCGATCTTGGAGAAGACACTCGCCCCTTGGAGTTGATCAAACAAGTCATCAATTCTCAGCAAGGGATACTTGTTCTTGATGGTCACCTTATTTAATTGCCGGTAATCGATACACAATCGAAGAGTGCCATCTTTTTTCTTTACAAAGAGAACCGAAGCACCCCAAGGTGAAGTGCTCGGTCGGATGAATCCCTTATCCAACAACTCTTGGAGTTGGACCTTCAACTCTTTCAATTCTGCCGATGCCATTCGATAAAGAGGAGTAAAAACTGGTGCCGTGCTGGGAATAAGATGTATAACGAAGTCAAATTCCCGAATCGGTGGTAACCCAGGTAACTCTTTCGGAAAGACGTCCAGAAACTCATTCACCACAGGGACGTTGCTCAGATTAAGGCTTTCCGCCGTAGTATCAATGATATGAGCCAAATATGCTTCGCAGCCCTTATGCACTAATCTCAGTGCTTCAAGAGCTGAAATCATGCAATTTGGCAATACCTGCCGTTCACCAGTGAACACAAGTAGTGGATGTCTTGTCCTATGAAATTTTACTTTTTTAGTGAAGCAGTTCACTGAAGCTCGGTGAAGACTTAGCCAGTCCATGCCTAGGATGGCGTCAAAGTCCTTCATATCCAACGGAATCATATCCGCTTCAAGGATTGTTTCACCAACTTTTACCTCACAAGACTTATATACAGAATTCCGAATCAAATGCTCTCCCAATGGAGTAATGACCAATAGCTCTTCATCAAGAGGAACTAAATCCCTATCAGAGTGTCTTGCAAATCCCGAATTCACAAATGAATTATTCGATCTAGTATCAATGAGTATATGAGCATCAACTTCAAAAATTTTCATCATACCTATGAATGTAAACCATAAACACCATTATATCATCATACTCTTTAATTCATAATCACAAATCATCAAATCATAGTTATAAACCACAGATATCACATTTTCAAATTCCAAACTTAAATTTAAATGAAAATTATCTGTGACTATGTCGGGATTAACCTGAGCTTCTTCGTTCGTCATAGCAAAAACCCTAGCCTGAGCTCTCGACTGAGGTCGCTGAGAGGAGGTAGCTACCGCATTGATTCCTGTGCCCGTCCTAGGGTTGGTGCTAGTAGAAGGTGTCGCCGAACAAGTAGGACCAATTTTGGGGCCGCTAGAGGGACCTCTAACTTGCTGACTCCCTTGCCCTTCTCCTGTCAACTCAGGGCAAGAATAACAAACGTGTCCCTCATTTCCACAGTGATAACACCTCTTAGGTCCTCTGCACAGACCTGTATGATACCCTTTACAATTAGGGCAAGTCTGCGGTCCACTTCCTCTTGGTCTAGCTCCCGGTCCAACATTTCCAATGCTAGGAGCATTCGGCCTACGAATTGGTTGGCTTTGAGGAAATCCAACCGATCCCGTAGCAAATCCACCACTTTGGGAACCTGTAGGTCTAATCTTCTTAGAGCTCTGGCCCGGTGTGAACCTGCCGGACCTCTTCTTCCCGCGGTGGTCCTTAACCTTTTCCCTTTCCATCACCATTTGCTCAGCCCTCAAGGCCAATTGCAACATGTTCTGATACGTATGCTCATCTGTGACAGACATCTTTTCTTGGATGTTTAAATTCAGGCCATCTTCAAACTTAAAACGCCTGTACTCCTCAAAGGTGATCAACTCAGGTACAAAGGAAGATAGACTTCTAAACTTGGCTTCGTATTCTGTGACAGACATATTCCCTTGGTAAAGTCGAAGGAATTCTCGCCTCTTCAAGTCCCGATCAAAGCGGGTGTAGAATCTCTGATCGAATTCCCTAAGGAAGTCGTGCCAAGTGAGAGGTGAAACTGAACTTTCCTCTAATCCATCCCACCATGTGCTGGCATCATCATCCAACAACCTCGTTGCTACTAGAAGCTTCAAACTATCCTCTATCCCCATGTCTGTCAAAGCTTTCTTAACCTTCTTGATCCATTTCTTTGCTTCTGTAGGATCACCGGATGCTGAGAAGGTTTCACAACCAAGCTGCCTTGCTTCTTTAATCAGTTTGGACAACTGAATTGGGGAGCTGCTGCTTGGAGCAGCAACCGGAGGAGTGGGTGCTAGTGGGGCACTGGGTGTAGTAGCTGGCACCGAAGGAGGAACAGGTGGTGGAACTGTAGTCGGCTGCGGAGCTCGGTATTGCGCTCCAAATGTTCTCCACCACTCTATCACTTCCTGAAGAGCAGCGACAGGAGGAGGAGCAATCCTGGTAGGAGGAGCCAGGTGTGTGGACGTAGGTGGAGGAAGAGCATGCGAGGATGACTCATGCTCGTGCTCCTGTGGAGGAATTTCACTCACATTCCTCATTTTCCTTTGCGGCGGCATTGCAATCTATACAAAATAAAAAACTGTATTTAAGTCAAGGGTTAAGCGAAGACTAAGACTTAACCCCCTAAAAATAATATTTCTAATTCCTTAGGAAAACCATGGAAAGTCCTGTACATTCTCTATCAAAAGAAACTCAATATTTCAAAGTCGTTTGAAAACTTTTGGGACATTTGGAAAACATTTGAAAACATTTCAAAATTATCAAACCCTTAAAATCGTAAACCGGGCTCTGATACCAATAAAGCTGTCACGCCCCGATCCTCGGATCGACCACGCGACAACCGCCGTGTCATCTCGGTACATGGGTAAAACCTCCCCATCTACCAGGACTCCGCAAGGCTATCAAATTCACAATAAATCATCAAAAACATAAAATTTTTCAAAAACAAGAAATCACAAAATCATTACACATGCAAGGAGCCCATCCGGCTCATTCATGGACGTACAAACACACACATTGACACACATCGGGAAGTGGGATCCTGTGCATGCAATCATACATTAGCACACATTGGGGAGTGGGAACCTGTACATGCACGAGTACACAGCAGCACACAACAGGGAGTGGGGACCTGTACATGCACGCATGCGACGTGACCATCTTGGCCACTCAGAAAGCATTTAACAAACAAGAAGTCCCAAAACATAGCCATCGGATTTTACCAACACTTACCCGAGGAAAACAGGCCAGTATCGGTAAAATCCTAACGGTATGAGTTGTACAGAATTTCATAAAATCAAAGAAAAAGCATCGAAATTAAGATTTACAGTCCAAATGTCCCAGTACAGATATAAATAGTTTTTCAAAAATAGAGAAATCAAAATAAATAAAAACAAATCAAAAATCGTCGGATTTTATCAATACTTGCCAACAACTCAGCCAGTATCAATAAAATCCGCACGACATGGGATGTACAGACTTCCCTTTCCATGGTTTGAGAGCTATCAATCTCCAAAAGTAACCCTGCATGCCAAATACCTATACAGTCCGCAAAAATACTTCGCAAGCTCCGTCGAGTAGTCTCCCAACTAAGTCTCCTCTTAAAAAGGTGGAGAGAGGGGGGTGAGTATTGGGGAACACTCAGTGAGTGAAGTGCAATGGTGCAATTGTGTTTATAAACAATGGTGAATGTGGTGCAGTCAAAGCATATCTCATAAATCATTTCATATACATAAAATCATTTTAATAAATCACATTTCACAAATATGCATCCATATCAATTATCTTTTCAGAAAATCTTAGAGTTCCATCGAAAAACGCTTCCGTCTTAGGGCGGCCAAACCCAGACCAAAGCCCGCCAAGGGTTTTTATATCCAATGTCTCAAAACAACCCCCTTCCTTGGCGTTGGCTCGTGCCTCACCAGGGTGCACCAGATATAGCACGACTTCGGCAGAGGGAGGGACGTCAAACTCCCTCGCACATCCAAACCCCAACCCACGTCACCCCGTCAGGTCGCTCCGTGGTGGGAATATGACTATAGTCATCTACGACACCCTTCATTTCTCATTCAATCCATTTCTCAATAATGTGCCATGATTTTCAACAAATAATCCACAATTTCATGCCAAAGCAGTTCATAGAGCAATATCAAATAGCACATGGCACAAAAGCATTTATAAACACAATGGATACATTCGTATTTCATAAGCCAGTTCAGACAGCCCACAATCACAAAACAATTTATATAAAACATGTAAAAATCTTTCAAAATCATTTTCAAAGCAATTTTAAAATAAGTTTCTCATTTACGAACACAATGAACCGTCCACTCACCTCTAGAGAGGGTGTTCACTCTCAAATTCTCAATCAAATCCGAATAGAGCCCTTTTTAAGTCCCCAAAAGATTAGCCTAATCAAACATTGTAATTATCATCAATTAAAATCTCTATAACAAGGGTTTTCACATTTTCCTAACTTAATTCACCCTTAATTTCACATCCACGATTTCTAAATGCTGATTTTATCACCCGAAAATCATTTATAGCTCTAATGAACTTTAACTATCAATATTTCCTAATTATTCTAATTTTCTTTCAATTTCACATAAATATAACATTTTTCATGCATATTTCAATTGAAACTCTAAGGAAACCATTCAAATCGACTCAGTTCGATTCTATCATTCCTTAACATGCTTCTTCCATTTCAAACAGCCTACCTTTATGAATTATGCATCACTTACTTCACAAATTACATATTAAATATTAGAAAATCGCATTTCATACTAATCTAACGTATGCATATCTCATTACCCTAGATTTAACCCTAAATTTACTCAATTTATTGAGAGGATCCAAAAATCTCTCACCTAGGGTTTCTCGGTTTGCAGTCCTAGCTTCCAGTCGCCATTGGATTTAAGCTCAAACCTGTAACGATTTCAATTTGCAGCAATTGTTAGAATTAAACCTAACGACTAAGAATATTCAACCCTTGAATCAAAATTGGAAAACCTAGACTTACCTCTGCAGAGCTGTGACCTAGGGTTTTTGCTGTCCTGCGGCTAGGGTTTTCAAAGGATTCAATGACCACTGGTTTGGGTCGTCGACAGAGGGAAGTGCTCTTAGTGAGCACTGCAAGCGAGCAAAAGAGAAAGGCAATGGAAGTTCTGCCATCGCGCGCACGGGAGAGAGAAGGAGAACTTTGTTCGCATCCGGGAAGAGAGGAAAGAGAGGGAGAAAGAGAAAGAGAGAGTGGAAATAGAGAGAGATTGTGGGAGAAAGAGAGCGATTCGAGAGAAACAGAGGCTGTGGTAGAGAGAGAGGCCGAGAGAGAGACTGTGAAGGAGAGATCGACAGAGAGATGGCGTGAGACTAAGAGATGGCGACCCGCGGTGGTTCGCGGTGGTGGTTGCGCACGGTGGAGGGAGAGTGATGGCGAGCGATCATAAGAGAGACGAGGGAGAGAGAGAAGAGAGTGAATGAGGGATTCGATTAGGGCTATTAGCCCTAATCGATTTGGGCAAAATGGGGGTGCTGCGTTTCACTTCGAAACGCAGCATCTCCTCTTCCTTTTTTTTTTTTCTAAAATTTAAATTTTTCATAAAATGAGATTTATTACGGTTCGCGGATACAGAAATTTAAAATATACCAAAACTTTAAAATTAACACCCCAAAATCGAAAATCGATAAAATTTGAAATTTTCTACTTTTATAGAAATGTTTACAAAATACTCAACGTCGAGTTTCTGGTATTACAGATTCAATTAATTGAATGCCTTTAAGATAAATTTAGAGTAAATTAGAGTAAGAATGTATTTCATATGATAGGATGTATATTAGATTTGATTTATATGCGTTATCGGACATTATATGTAATTTTTTAGGTAAAATATACGAATTGGGCTATTTCAGATGATAAAATCAGGCTGACTTGATTAGAATAGTTCATTTTAGAGTTTAATTTGAAGTATGCATGAAAATAGTCAGAAATTGGGATTTAAGTTTAAATATTGATTCAGTATTTTTCATTTTAAGTTATCATGCATATAGGAAATCAAAATACAATTTCTGTAATATGAAAATAGGTTTCAATACCTTTAAAATGACATATGGTTTGAAGAAATCGGATGAGAATTGGAAAGTGTATGATTTTTTAAAGATTTTTTCATTTCGTAGGAAACTTATTTATTTTAAGTGTATTTATGACTTTGATTGGTTAGGTTGATCTTTTTGGAAACTCGAGGAGTCAATTCGGATTTATTTTGAAAATAGGGAGTGATTACCCTCCTTAGAATGTGAGTGAGACCCTAATCTCTTGCATGAAATAGTGAAAATCTGATTTTACCGTGTTTTTAAACAAAACATGCTTTGATATGCATTGATTCGATGTGTAATATTAAATCTCAAATCTGTTTTGTGATTATTGGAGTGTCTTAAACTTATATTTTCCATGAGTATGCATCCATGTGTGAAATGAAAAGAAATTGTGCCATTAATTGAAAATTTGATGAGTTTTCTATTCTACCATTACATTGGTTCGTTGAATTGAAATAATTTTGATGAAATGTATTGGCACACGGATTTTGAACTTGTTTTGACGGTATGATGAGACGATTTGGCTATGCAGGTTGGATGCCTGCTAACTTGTGATGATATGATGATATGACATTATTTGATTGATTCCGTAGCTACGAAGGGCGTTTGTTGAGGCACGAGTTGCCCGGATACGCTTCTGCAGGAGGTATTCGCAAACGTCATGTATATATGTTCGTAGGCACGAACGGTTGAACCCACATTGGGGGAGGACGTATGTGACGCTACTGTCTAGCACCGGGCGGTGACCTATTGATGAGCCATGTATATATGTTCATAGGCACGAACGGTTGAACCCACATTGGGGGAGGACGTGTGTGACGCCACGTCTAGTATCGGGCGGTGACCTATTGATGAGCCATGTATATATGTTCATAGGCACGAACGGTTGAACTCACATTGGGGGAGGGCGTGTGTGACGCCACCGTCTAGCACCGGGCGGTAACCTATTGACGAGTCTGGGTAAGCAAGGGCTAAGCCTACGGTCAACGTCGGGGTAGAGAGCTACTTTTGAAATACTTTGCATAATAAAACCCCCGATGCGCCTGTCCCTGGTCATGGTTGACCTTTGTCAGGATCCTTTTGGCTTGCTCTATGATCTACTTGATTTTAAATGGATGTATATATGTATGATATCGTGTGAATGATTAAATGAATTCATTTTAGCGAATATATCATGATTTGTTGCAAAATTCGAATTATTAGTTATTAATGATATTATTTGACACTCCAATGTTCACCTACACTATTAGTACCTGAGATTAATCCCCTCACTCACTGAGTATCCTCCCATAGATACTCACCCCTCTTCTTTCCCTCCCTCAGACAGGATTGTTGTGCTGGAGCGATACTCCAGATTATAGAGTTTGGGTGTACTTGGTGTTCAGGAAGGTGAGATCTTAAGTTTAATTTAAAAGATAAATTACGTATTTTATTTTCAACCCTGCGAGGTCTTGTTGAGGTCCGTAGTTGGACATGTACTTAATTTGGGATGACTGTATAATTTATATATATTTATTTATGAAACTCTCACATTTCATTTGCATTGAGGCAATTGTACGTATTTGAATGATACTTGGGAAAATTATTGCATATTATATAAAAACTTAAGACCGCTCAGTGTGGCGGCTGCTCATGCTTTAATTGGGCATGACTGTACTACCAGAAACTCGACGTTAAGTATTTTGTAAACATTTCTATAATAAAGTAGAAAAATTTTGAATTTTATTGATTTTTGATTTTGGGGAATTAAATTGAAATTTTTGGTATATTTAAAATATCCGTGTTTGTATTGATAAATTTGAAAATTATAATTGGAGTATTATATGTATAAATATATCTATATATATATATATGCATTTAAAAAAAAAAAAAAGAAAAAAGAAAAAAAAAAGAAAAAGAGAGAGGGAGGAGGAAATGCTGCGTTTCGGCTGAAACGCAGCACTCCACTCCTCCCCCACCCCCAAAAATCGAATTAGGGCTACGCCCTAATTCTCTCTTCTCTCTTGCCCTCTTTCATCTCTCACTCTCTGTCTCTCTCGACTCTCGCTCTCCCTCCACCTTTCGCCGCTCCTCTCCGCCACCCATCGGTGGTTCGACCACCACCAAGCCATCTCCCCCTCACTGTTTCTCTCTATCTCTCCCTAACTCACTCGCTATTTCTCTCCCCTCTTGCGATCTCTCTTCGCCATCGCTCCCTCTCTCGATCGATTACCCCTTCTACTGCCGCGAACAGTCGAGTTCCGGCCACCCTACGCGACCACCGTAAGTCACCATCTCTCAGTCTCTCTCTCTCAGTCTCGCTCTGTCTCACTGTCTCTTCGTCTCTATTTCGCGCACGAATGGAACTCTCCCTCTCCCTCACGCACGATGGCAGGATCCTCCCCTTCCACTGTTCGCTCGCACAGCGCTTACTGTGAGTACCCTGCGGCCAAACGATCAACCCAGCAGCCCTTGGGACCCCTTGACAGCCCTAGGTCAAGCCAAGCCTACAACCACCCCTCTGCATAGGTAAGGATGGGTCCTAACCCTAACTTTAGGGTTTCAAAGTTCCTTAGTAATAAGTCTGGTTTACTGAACTAAATTTCGAATTTGGAAGCCTTGCAGGTCTGAGAATGGACTGAGAAAGCATCTGAGCAAGGATTACGAACTATGAAAAACCCTAGGTGAGGGATTTTCAATCCCTTCAATAATTTGAATTATTTTTGTTGAATTAAGGTAGAAATTACATCTATATATATTCTGAAATGTGTTAGACTCGAAAGAAATGTATTTCCCTAAGTGTTTGTATGAAATTATTGAGGTTAGGTCTTAGATTTTGATATAAATTGGATTGTGAAGTATGATAGAAAGTCTTAGATAGTATTAGAGTTTTGTTTGATTGGTTTGTGTAGTTTTCCTTGAGATTTGAATTGAAATTCGCGTAAATTAAATTAAGATTATGTAATTCGGGAGAATATTAGTAAAATTGAGAAATATTATAAATTTAAAGTCGTCGATGATTTGAAATGATACTAAATTGATGAAACAAAAGTTTAGGAATATAATTGTGCAAGTTAAGGCTATTGTAAATAAAGGGGAAATTGAAAACCCTTAATAGAGCTTTAATTGATAATTATTTGTGTTGATTGGTCTAGGTTGACCTTTGGAGACTCGAGAGGAGTCATTTTGAATTGATTTCAGAAATAGGGAGTGGATACCCTCCCTAGAGGTGAGTGGATGGTTCATTGTGTTCGTAAATGAGAAACCTGTTTTAAAATTGCTTTGAAAATGATTTTGAAAGATTTTTACATGTTTTATATAAATTGTTTTGTGATTGTGGGCTGTTTGAACTGGATTGTGAAATACGAATGCATCCATTGTGTTTATAATTGTTTTTGTGCCATGTGATATTTGATATTGCTCTATGAACTGCTTTGGCAAGAGATTATGGATTATTTGTTAAAAATCATGACACATTGTTGAGAAATGAATTGATTGAGAAATGAAGCGTGCCGTAGATGACTATAGTCATATTCCCACCGCGGATAGACCCGACGGGGTGACGTGGTTTGGGGTTTGGGTGTGCGGGGGAGTTTGACGTCCCTCCCTCTACCGAAGTCATGCTATATCTGGTGCACCCCAGTGAGGCACGAGCCAACGCCAAGGAAGGGGATTTGTTTTGAGACATTGGATAGAAAGACCCTTGGCGGGCTTTCGTGTGGGATTGGCCGCCCTAAGATGGAAGCATTTTTCGATGGAACCCCAGGATTTTCTGAAAGGATAAATTGACGTGGATGCATATTTGTGAAATATGATTTATTGAAATGATTTTATGTATATGAAATGATTTACGAGATATGTTCTGACTGCCCCACATTCACCCTTGTTTATGAACACAATTGTACCATTGCACTTCACTCACTGAGTATTCCCCAATACTCACCGCCCTCTCTCCACCTTTTTCAGAGGAGACTTAGTTGGGAGATTACTCGATGGAGCTTGCACAGTATTTTTGCGGATTGTATAGGTATTGGACACATGCAGGGTTAATTTTGGAGATTTATAGCTCTCAAACCATGGAAAGGGAAGTTTGTACATCCCATGCCGTGCGGATTTTATTGATACCGGCGAGCTGTTGGCAAATATTGATAAAATTCGATGATTTTTGATTTGTTCTTTATTATTTTAATTACTCTATTTTTGAAAAACTATTTATATCTGTACTGGGACATTTGGACTGTAAATCTTAATTTCGTTACTTTTTCTTTGATTTTGTGAAGTTCTGTACAACTCATACCGTTAGGATTTTACCGATACTGGCTTGTTTTCCTCGAGTAAGTGTTGGTAAAATCCGACGGCTATATTTTGGGACTTCTTGTTTGTTAAATGCTTTCTGAGTGGCCAGGATGGTCACGTCGCATGCGTGCATGTACAGGTTCCCACTCCCCGATGTGTGCCAATGTGTATATTTATATGTTCTTGGATAAGCCGGATGGGCTCCTTGCATGTGTATTGATTTTGTGATTTCTTATTTTTGAAGAGTCTTATGCTTTTGATGATTCATTTTGAATTTGATAGCCTTGCGGAGTCCCTGTAGATGGGGAGGCTCTACCCGTGTACTGAGACGACGCGGCGGTTGTCGCGTGGTCGATCCGAGGATCGGGGCGTGATAACTTTATTGGTATCAGAGCATAGGTTTACGATTTTAAAAGTTTGATGGTTTTGAAATATTTTGAAATGTTTCCAAATGTCCCAAAAGTTTTCTAAAGACTTTAAAATGTTTTGTTTATTTTGGAAAAGGTTTACATATTTTAAAAAGGTTTTCGAAGAATGTACAGAACTTTCCATGGTTTTCCTAAGAAGTTAGGAATGCTTATTTTTAGGGGGTTAAGCACTTGGATTAGTTCATATTTTAAATTGCTAAGTTCAGAACCTCTTTGTAGAACTTTATTTTTTTGGGTGATGAATAAGGAACCCCAAATGAAATATTTTTCTCTTTATCTCCATATCTTTAGTAATGCATTACTCTATAAATGGTGACTTGATTGTGACTCAAGACCTCCTGTGGCTTGTTTGGTCAAATATTGGGGACCTTAGTAGTGGTTTTGGCCCTCGGACCTATATCTTGATATTAGAAGTTTGGTGTATATGTATAATTGTGGAGCCTTCAGAAACTCATAGAGGTGTATATCATGTATTCAATGAAGAATTTTAGAGAAATCAACTATAAGTTCGCCCCCACATTGTCTTCAGATTTGCATGAGTTAGTGGACTAATCACTAAGTAGGGACTTTAGTGTGGTAAGATTCTCTTTTGAAAAACTAAATGGGGTTAGTGGTACTAATAGTATGACTAGCATGGCTCTTTGATTTGGGATGGCGAGTTGTAAGACATTCTCTTGTGTAATAGTGAAGTAATTTGGGCTCTGTGAGAAGACAGAATTATAGCGTCTTGCATTGATTATTTTCTTTGCTTTAAACAACTGAGAGTCTTAACTCCCTAATTTTAAGTATGACCTTCGCATTTGAAATGCTTCTCATTATTTCCCATCCATTTGAATTTTTATTACATCACTTCAGTCTGATTTGCTTTCAAGTTTAAGAAACATATGGCTATCTCATAAGGAACTTAAAGAATGGTTAGAGTGGTAGAGCAATTTTGTGATAGATAAAGTTTTGCGATATTCTGATGAACAAATGAGGAAGTTGATCTTTAAACTAGATATTTGTGGTGGAAAAGAACTTTTGTGTAGATTTTTTCCTAAGGAAATGCTGTCAAATTTAACATGCTTGGTCCTCACCTGAATATGCTTTCTGTGCAAGTATCACATCCTAATTTTGATAGACTGTGAATGTTATTCCATGCTTCTTAAGCATATGCTCCAACATTATATCTTTAAGTAGGGGATTGTAATATGAGGTTTTACTATTGGGTTACTAACGGTGGGAGGCAAAGGAATGGTTTCACTTTGATGCTTTTATCAGGAAGTGTGAATTTTATTCTTTTTGGTTTTCTGATAATGCTAATAGGTTCAGCAGGTGATTATTATTGCTAGTTATTATGATCTTTAATTGTGACCAAATGCCAATTTTCAAAGTCAAAATAAAGGTTTTTGAGGTTTGCTTAATTGGTAATAATTTTGATTTCTTTTACTAATTGGTAGAAGATAAGGGAAGATGTATTGGCCTTGTTTCCATAGACTTTTATTGTACTGGATTGATGAGTGGTCTTTTGGATAGAATTCTTGACAAATTGAATAATCAGTCTCGGGTGAAGGCGTTTAGGGAGCACACTCGTGCCCTCTAGGTGAGTAGGAGTCATAACAATGGAGGTCCATTCTTGGAGCTTATTTTCCATTCCAGTGGATGGGAGGGAGGTAGTTTGTTTACCCAATGGTGAGAAGAATAGAGGGTTGTATGTTTTGAGAGAGGTTCTTAAGGCTTTACTGCAGGACGGGGGTGTGAAAAAAAAAATTTATGGGTAGAACAGATGTTCGACCGAGGGTTGTGTGCAGAATTTTGAGGAATCTGATGATCGAATAGGTAGGAACCATGAGGAAGATCTATTGAGTCTTATGGGGTCTGATGACAATTTGTTTTTTTGAGAAAATTAGGGAACATGAATGATGGAGGTGGTAGTTGATGAGGATTTAAATGAGGAAATCAAGTTAACTGAATCTGTTTTGGGGCATATTTTGCTGAATGAGGGCGCTGTATGTTGTGGTGATAGCTGTAGGACTTAAAGAGATGTTACCAGTACGTTCAGCACCATGGAGTTTCTGTGTAAATTAAAGGTCAAGGTAGAATTAGACATTTTCAATTACGGCTGAGCAGCCCAAACATAACTCACTTCAAATGACCTAAAATCAAGAAAATAATATGTATTGAAACATCTTGTGGAACTCTATGGAGTATTACCCAAAACTTATGGTCCTAGAGCCTCCACTTATATTTCTGGTATACTTTTATTCATAGTTTGGCATTTAGTTATATTGTTATTTTTATTGATGATCATCCAAGAAAGACAAGTACTTAAAAAGAGCTACTATAAGTACTAGGTAACACCAAAATCTTTAACCATACGATGAATGGTCTCAATAAGCATTGAATATTTCTTTTAAGTAACTGTCATTTTATGCTTTCGCTAAATATGGGGGAAAGCTTTTTGTTTCAATAGTTATTTAGAAAAGTAATATTCGTAATGGACATTGCCTTCTTTGGATGAGCAGCATCTTAGGTGATCTTGATAACAAGAAACTTTGTTGTCTAGTTTGAAAATTTGAGGATATGGAAACCAGTGGTAGCTTCCTCAATGTTTGATGCAGTCACCTTGGAGAAACTAATATGACGAGTCTTTACGGGATTTATATATTGTAGTGAGATTTCTCTGATGTTTCAGTCAACTGTAGTGATTTAGAGTTCCTTAGATAACCATTTTAAGTTAAGTCTCTTTAAGTTGGGGTAGATTTATCCTTCAAAAGGAGGTATGAGATTATATGGACCATTCTAGCTTTTATAACATTGAAATAGTGAATCTTATAAGCATCTAGGCAGAAATGTTTATGCATGGTTACTTGAGCACCGTTTAGGAGTAAGAACGTCTGTAAATGAAATTTTGAGGTATATTGAATTGGTCGAGTTCAATGATAGTATTTTCAGATATTTGTTGTATGTGTATTAAAGACTTCAGTTTTGATCTTCTACAATGCTTTGTAGCAGATACAAGGTGGAGGCTTGTTCCAATTGTTGTTGAGTAATGTGTTAATCAAGAAAGTGTTGCTCTTTTTATACCCAAAGGTTTCACGATTTTAGAACCAACAAGGTGATTCAGAGACTATTGATTTTTGTGCTTTAATTGCTGCAATTAGAAAAGGAAAATTAAAGGAATCTCAATCTCAAGGAATACCACCTACCAAATACTCATACTGGAATAAGACAAGTTTTTCTATCAATACTTTGGGAAATACTATAGAGTATGATAATATATTTGTAGTTTGAAATTGGTGGATTGGAGACTTTGTTATCAATATGGTGGCGAGTGTAGGTGATAAGCGTGCATACATATATATACAATGTATTAAGATATCATGATTTGCGAGTAACCAATTACATAGCTGTAAATGAGAATAAGAATAGGTTTAAGTGCTTAAAGATATATTGCTTGGGGGGGTTGAACAAATCAAAATGAGATATCTAGGAAATTTCAAAAGGACAACCAAGCACTTGTACATTTGAGACGAGAGTAATTTCCTAAGAGACTTATCACAAACTAAATTTTAGGAAATTTGGGAGACCGAAGATTTAATGCGGAAGCAACACCCGCAACTCTTTGATGTATAATTGTATTTTGGAATTTCGAGGACGAAATTTATTTTTAGGGGGTTAAAAGTTGTAATACTGGAAACTCGACGTTGAGTATTTTGTAAACATTTCTATAATAAAGTAGAAAAATTTTGAATTTTATTGATCTTTGATTTTGGGGTATTAAATTGGAATTTTCGGTATATTTAAAATATCCGTCTTTGTATTGATAAATTTGAAAATTATAATTGGAGTATTATATGAATAAATATATATATATATATGTATTTATTTTAAAAAAATAGAAAAAAAAAAAGAAAAAGAGAGAGGGAGGAGGAAACGCTGCGTTTCGCTGAAACGCAGCACTCCACTCCTCCCCCACCCCCAAAAATCGAATTAGGGCTAAGCCCTAATTCTCTCTTCTCTCTCGCCCTCTTTCATCTCTCACTCTCTGTCTCTCTCGACTCTTGCTCTCCCTCCACCTTTCGCCGCTCCCCTCCGCCACCCATTGGTGGTTCAACCACCACCAAGCCGTCTCCCCCTCACTCTTTCTCTCTATCTCTCCCTAACTCACTCGCTGTTTCTCTCCCCTCTTGCGATCTCTCTTCGCCATCGCTCCCTCTCTCGATCGATTACCCCTTCTGCTGTCGCGAACAGTCGAGTTCCGGCCACCCTACGTGACCACCGTGAGTCACCATCTCTCAGTCTCTCTCTCTCAGTCTCGCTCTGTCTCACTGTCTCTTCGTCTCTATTCCGCGCACAAATGGAACTCTCCCTCTCCCTCACGAGCGATGGCAGGATCCTCCCCCTTCACTGTTCATTCACACAGCGCTTGCTGTGAGTACCCAGTTGCCAAACGATCAACCCAGCAGCCCTTGGGATCCCTTGACAACCCTAGGTCAAGCCAAGCCTGTAATCGCCCCTCTGCATAGGTAAGGATGGGTCCTAACCCTAGCTTTAGGGTTTCAAAGTTCCTTAGTAATAAGTCTGGTTTACTGAACTAAATTTCAAATTTGGAAGCCTTGCAGGTCTGAGAATGGACTGAGAAAGCACCTGAGCAAGGATTGCGAACTATGAAAAACCCTAGGTGAGGGATTTTCAATCCCTTCAATAATTCGAATTATTTTTGTTGAATTAAGGTAGAAATTACATCTATATATATTCTGAAATGTGTTAGACTCGAAAGAAATGTATTTCCCTAAGTGTTTGTATGAAATTATTGAGATTAGGTCTTAGATTTTGATATAAATTGGACTGTGAAGTATGATAGAAAGTCTTAGATAGTATTAAAGTTTTGTTTGATTGGTTTGTGTAGTTTTCCTTGAGATTTGAATTGAAATTGGCGTGAATTAAATTAAGATTATGTAATTCGGGAGAATATTGGTAAAATTGAGGAATATTGTAAATTTAAAGTCGTCGATGATTTGAAATGATACTAGATTGATAAAACGAAAGTTTAGGAATGTAATTGTGTAAGTTAAGGCTATTGTAAATAAAGGGGAAATTGAAAACCCTTTAATAGAGCTTTAATTGATAATTATTTGTGTTGATTGGTCTAGGTTGACCTTTGGTGACTCGAGAGGAGTCATTTTGAATTGATTTCGGAAATAGGGAGTGGATACCCTCCCTAGAGGTGAGTGGACGGTTCATTGTGTTCGTAAATGAGAAACCTGTTTTAAAATTGCTTTGAAAATGATTTTGAAAGATTTTTACATGTTTTATATAAATTGTTTTGTGATTGTGGGCTGTTTGAACTGGATTGTAAAATACGAATGCATCTATTGTGTTTATAAATGTTTTTGTGCCATGTGATATTTGATATTGCTCTATGAACTGCTTTGGCATGAGATTATGGATTATTTGTTGAAAATCATGGCACGTTGTTGAGAAATGAAGGGTGACGTAGATAAGTATAGTCATATTCCCACCACAGAGCGACCCGACGGGGTGACGTGGTTTGGGGTTTGGATGTGCTGGGGACTTTGACGTCCCCCCCTCTGCCGAAGTCGTGCTATATCTGGTGCACCCTGGTGAGGCACGAGCCAACGCCAAGGAAGGGGGTTTGTTTTGAGACATTGGATAGAAACACCATTGGTGGGCTTTCGTCTGGGTTTGGCCGCCCTAAGACGGAAGCGTTTTTCGATGGAGCCCCAGGATTTTCTGAAAGGATAAATTGACATGGATGCATATTTGTGAAATGTAATTTATTGAAATGATTTTATGTATATGAAATGATTTACGAGATATGCTCTGACTGCCCCACATTCACCCTTGTTTATGAACACAATTGCACCATTGCACTCCACTCACTGAGTATTCCCCAATACTCACCCCCTCTCTCCAGCTTTTTTAGAGGAGACTTAGTTGGGAGACTACTCGACTGAGCTTGCATAGTATTTTGTGGATTGTATAGGTATTGGGCACATGCAGGGTTACTTTTGGAGATTTATAGCTTTCAAACCATGGAAAAGGAAGTCTGTACATCCCATGCCGTGTGGATTTTATTGATACCGGCCGAGCTGTTGGCAAGTATTGATAAAATTCGATGATTTTTGATTTGTTTTTCATTATTTTGATTACTCTATTTTTGGAAAACTGTGTATATCTGTACTGGGACATTTGGATTGTAAATCTTAATTTCGTTGCTTTTTCTTTGATTTTGTGAAGTTCTGTACAACTCATACCGTTAGGATTTTACCGATATTGACTTGTTTTCCTCGGGTAAGTGTTGGTAAAATCCGACGGCTATATTTTGGGACTTCTTGTTTGTTAAATGCTTTCTGAGTGGCCAGGATGGTCACGTCGCATGCATGCAAGTACAGGTTCCCACTCCCCGTTGTGTGCTGCTGTGTATTCGTGCATGTACAGGTTCCCACTCCCCGATGTGTGCTAATGTATGATTGCATGTATAGGATCCCACTCCCCGATATGTGCCAATATGTGTATTTGTACGTTCAGGGATGAGCCGGATGAGCTTCTTGCATGTGTATTGATTTTGTGATTTCTTGTTTTTTAAGAGTCTTATACTTTTGATGATTCATTTTGAATTTGATAGCCTTGCGGAGTCCCGGTAGATGGGGAGGTTCTGTCCGTGTACTAAGACGACGCGGCGGTTGTCGCGTGGTTGATCGGAGGATCGGGGCGTGACAATGACAGTAGAGGTCTGTGGCTAGGATTGCTGGTAATTTACTTAGTCTAGTGTTGTCCTGGATGTCTGCTGTGGTTGGTAGGTTGTTGTGAGGCCGGGATGGCCCTCTTATTTTATTTACAGGATGATTTTAAATTATACAAGTTTATTTGTACATGGGATACCTCCGATTTATGGGGAGGTTCTGTCTGATTTTCTGTAAAAATACAGCCGGTATTCAGGATAACGGGCGGCTGTTCACGATTCCGGTTTAGGGCATGACACTTTCATCAGTGGTGCATCCAACAATTCCACGCTGATGGCACTATATCCAACCATGAATGTACTGCGCATGCTTTGCTATATTCCAGCCTACTACGTCACCCCGTTGGGTCGCTCTATAGAGGAAAATGACTAGTTATTTAATGTGGAGATCAGACTCTTCCTCCCCAAGTCAATCAATGCACCATTTCATAAAATCATAAACTCATTTCATGTGCCCAACAATTCCATGCCCGTGGCACTATATCCAATCATGAATGTTCCGCACGTGGTCTGCTATATTCCAGCTTTATTATGTCACCTTGTCGGGTTGCTCCATAGAGAGAAATGACTAGTCATTTAATGTGAAGATCAGACTTTTCCTCCCTAAGTCAATCAATACACCATTTCATAAAATCTTAAACTCATTTCATATGCTATAACTTTTAATTATTTCTCAATCATTGTCAACATCCCAATATATTCAGCATTTATAATTCCACATGACACATTTGTTTATTTCAAACATATAGGAAGTATAAAGGTTCAAAAATTCATTTTTTGAGATATTCCGTATACACTAAATCATATAAATCCAAATTTGAAATTTATTTAAAAAGTTCAATAGAAGTATTTTTCTTACCTAATTACAAGTAAGAATCACTCACCTCTTGAGAACACAATTACTTTCAATTTCACCCCACAATGAAGTTCACTCAAGTGATAATCCTTTTTTGGGTTTCAATTGTCTTAAACCTATGTCAGCAATACCAATTTATCACACAATCATTTATAGAATTAGAGTTAATCGTTTTCCCCTAAATTTAGCACAAACTCCAATTTCTAAAATCCTAAAATCCATGTTTTTATTGTACCATTCACACACCAATTACAAATATATATCATCACTACTTATAAATTTTTCCAAATTTTGACATTCTGAAACCCTAGGGTTAAACCACAAATTCACGCTCCTCAAATATTAATCCATATTTCAAAAAATAAGTAAAATAAACTCAAATTCATGATGAGAGGAAAGTGTTATCTTTGTTTGTATTACCAATTTCATCCCTAAGTTAAGATTCTACCAAACTCTAGGTTTTCTCTCTCTAGGAAACCTTATTCTCTCTCTAGATTTGATTTTCCAAATGATTGCTTGAGGGTTTGGTTGCTTAGATCTATAGGTGTTAATGTATTTTGATTAATTACAAGAAGGGAAGGAGAAGGAGAGAGAGGGAGAGTGATGAATGGAGAGGAGAAAAAGAGGGGAAGAGAGTTGGACATGAGAATGGGAGAGAAAAATGAGAATGAGTTTGTGTGTAAGTGTTAAATGGTAGTGGGTTATACATTTACCAATTTGCCCTTCACTAACCAGGGGTTTTAATTGGGTTTTATTATCTGTTTCACTATTGCGTATCAATACATAGCATATGACGTATCAATATACTCAGTCATGTTGTCGGAAAAGTTGTGATGAAGTTTGCATATATCGATATATAAATTGGGATATATCGATACGCTAAGTCAGAGTCTTAGAAAGGTTATAATAAAGGCCTCATATATCGATACATTTCATTGGGATATCTCAATATATTAAATCATACTCTCAGTACGTCCATTACAGAGATCAAATATATAAAACCCAAACCACTAGACATATCGATATACCAAATTCTCATCTTAGAAAATTTGTAACAAAGATCTAATATATCAACCTGGTGCTCTTCTATATATTGATATACAAAATTACACACTCAAGAGGTTTATAACAGGGGTTTCATTATATCAACCCAATACATCAAACATATCGATATACAAAACCACACTCTTAGAAATCTATTTTAGGAATTTGACATATCGATCTAAATGACTCAGTATATCAACCCACAACATCAAAATGAGGTTTATAGGTTTTGGTTCAATACCATATGACCAATACAACCCCAATTCATTTTGGAATTACATTAAAGAATTAATTAAAATTTTTTGACACCGAATTTTTGGTATTACAATACTTAACTATCTAAAAAGAAAATTTTATTCTCAAAACTTAAATAAAAATTACATGTTGAAAAGATGGGGATATTGTATTCTCATGGTATCCTCAGACTCTCAAGTCATTTCTTCATCTTGGTTGTTCTTCTAGTACACCTTAACGATAGAAACCTCTTTACTTCTCAACTTCTTTACCTGCCGGTCAAGAATGGTTGTTGGTTGGACTTTGATGCTCAAGTTCTCGTTTAATTCAATCAGAAGAGTCTCTAAAAAAATGTGTTAAGAGTTTGGCAGACGTTTCTCCAATATAAACATGTGGGAGATATCATGGGTTTTCTCCAAATTCGGGGTAACTCTGAATGGTAGGCCACCATTCCTATCCGCTTAAGGACCTTGAAATGGCCAACATAGCAAGTATACACGTTTTCCCTATCTTTGAAACCGACTTTCTCCTTTCCAAGGAAACATCTTTAAGAATACCATGGCTCCCGTATCAAACTCTAGAGATTGTTTTATTTTATGGGCATAACTCTTTGCCTACTTTGATTTATCTCCTTTCTTACTCTTTCCTTAATTGCCTCTACTAACTTCACATTTTCTAGTTTTTGCTCATCTTATAATAACTCAAAATTTTCTATTAGAATCCATTAGCTCCTATGGGCCACCTTACAAACTTTAAACTATAATTTATATAGTCACAAAAGGCCCATGGAATAATATCGAAGCTAACGAGTTCCAACAATGGAGAACTACCATCATGTTCGTTCTAATTGTTTCAAAAGCAAAATTGGAAATCTCACTTATATCTCTTAGGCTTCAACTAAACATTAAGTGTCACTGGATTGAACGAACAAATATGAAACCTCATAGGATACATCATAAGAATTGCTTTGCACTCATTTAATCTGCTACTAATCTTATCTACTAATGATCAAAAGAAGTAGATCTAGGATTACTTCCTAGCAACACAATCAAAAGCTTTTTGGCACAATCTATTAAGAAAATAGCTCATCTACAATATTTACCCATAATATCTTAAATGGCACCCTCGGACATATTTATCTTAAAGCAAAATTCCTTACAAATTCTCAAGTATATTTAGTATATTGAGGATATTCTCTCTACCCTTTTAAAGGATAATTCCAAACAGAAGATGAGAAATGTTAATAAGTCAAAACATTAGAGACTAGGTCAGTTATATAATTGCCTAGATTTCTAAAAAGCAATAGGAAGGTCTAAATCATCGTCAAACTAAGGACTTTAAAAAAATAGGACATTCCTCAAACCACTTCACGATACACATTTGCCAAATCTCAATTATTGACTCTACCAAATCAATCATGATAAGACTCCAATGAGTTTGATATCTGAGAATTAGACTAGTATAGTAGCAAAAAAAAAAAAAATGATTTAACTCAGTAGACTTATGAGACTCAACGAAAAATAGAGTCAAATTTTGGAGTACCCGAGAAAAACTCATTAAATCACTCGTTGCTTTAACTTGTCTTTCCTACACATAACTAATGCAAGTGTGTAATGCAATCTCCTATCGAGAGATATACAAAGTTCTATACATGTTTTATTGACCACGACAATGACCGAACTTTTCAAACAATCACTTGGTATCCATGAATACAATCTTATTCTACCAGATTATCCAAGAACTTATTGTTGTCCTCTTAGTAAAGCATTAATGGCTTCCAATTTCTCCATCTCAATTTAGCTTCTATTTTTTTTAACAAGCTGCTCCTTGCATGGCTGCTACACTTGAAATCCATTCTGCTTCTTAATGACTTGAAGTTGTAAAACTTCTTGTTATTGGTTTTATCGCACATGATAAATCACCTGAAACAAATTTCCTAATTTTAACTACAATTAGGTCTACATCCAACTAGGTATATCTTGTTTCTAACCGTATGACCACTCATTTGTTTGAAATTTATCATTTCTTTATTGAATGCCGACTAATATAAGCTTTGGGCTTGTTAGTATCTATGGACCATTAATCACAATTCTAGTCAATTCCTATTTATTAATAATTTTAGTAAGGAAGCAATACAAGTTTCGTCACTATTCTACCACAGTAGTAGTCATTAGTTCTTGATAGCGCGCACCTTTTCATAGCCAAGAAGTATGTCCAAGGGTTGCATAGTTTGTTTACCCTAATGCACTCAAACAACCCGCCATGGTGAATGTCCTTACTGGAATTAAAGTAAACTGATCTTAACAATTTGTTCTTGTAGCTAATGCACAATGTTTCACCACCACTATAGTTTCTCCAATTCTCTAGTGATATTGTACGCTTAAGGACTAATAATTTCTCAATGGAAGATTTTGTAGTGTCGAAATCAAGATACATATAATTTTGTTCATAGTTTTGTACAACACAATCTTTTATATCATGATACTTTTCTATATGGAATTTCTTTCTTCTATCACATATGCCTAACTTCAAGTTTACCATTTTTGTCGTTATCACTCCATTGTATTAGTAACAACTTCCTAAACTTCAAAGATATTATTATTATTTTGGGTGTGAAGTGTGACCATATAAACTTTAAACATCAACTCAATTATGTACCTTCTATCTTGAAAATAATATTGAATTAATTTATTTGGAGATTTTCGTATGTTGGAGAAATAAATTGTTTTTACAATAAATTCTTCATTCTCTAAGTTTGTAATTTTGCATCTTTTTGCAAAGAGATGTCTTCGACCTTGATAATGCTACTCCTTTCAACTTAGAAGATACCTATTTAACTTGCCTTTTTTCTCAAATGTTTCTATTCTTAAAGAAACTAGCAATATCCATGAACCAATCAGAACTTCCATCATCTAAAACACCATTCAAGTAAAAACTAACATTCCATCACTTCAATATTCACATTTACAACATAGTCATCCATATTTGTTGCAAGAATCATAACAAAAAATATGATAACATATTAATCTTCATTATCCTAAATTCATTGCTGTTGGAAACTTGCAAAAATAAGCCTTCCAAAAGATTAAATACAACTCAATTTTTTAGTACAAATACTTTCTGCAAATCTACATGGGTTAGCAACCATACTTGTGACTGAACTGCCATAATTTGAGAATACATCATTTCTCTAATGAGGCTTCACTCCTAGAATATCATCAAGAGTGGTTCCCTTAGAAGCATAGTAGATGGACAACGATATTCATGATTGGATTTTTAAAGAAAAATAATCATAAAATCCTTATTTGTAGTAGTTATTCATCCTTATTGCAAATCATTAGCAACGTAGGCCACTTAATATATAAGGTATTGCCAAATATAGTACTCTCATCTACCATCGGAACATCATTAGACTTTATCTACCACTAAATTGCTCCACAACTCTAACCATTCTTTAAGGGGCCCAATGAGATGGCCATATATTTCTTGAGCCTAAAAGTAAATCAAGTTAAAGCGATGGATAAGATTTTGAATGGATGGGGAAGTGATCAGAAGTGTTTCTAGTGCAAAATTATGCCTAAAATTAAGGAATTAGGACTCCGAGTTGCTAGATAAAAGAAAACAACCAATACAAGATGTAACCGTTTTGTCCCCTCACAGAGCCCAAATTACTTTACTATTATACAAGTGAATGTCTTACAACTTGCCATCCAAATCAAAGAGTCAAGCCAATCATGCTGCTAGTATGTCTAACCCCATTCAGTTTCTCAGAAGGGAATCTCACCACCCTAAAATCCTCACCCAAAACTTAATTCAAAGAACTAAAATCCCTATACAACTCTTCCCAGAAAGAATAACATAGTCTTAAGAGTATTCGGGCCATAAATGGAGGAAAACCAACAATAGTGGAGTTCTCTTAAATAGTATAGAAAAGGACATGGATTTATAAAGACTATCAATCGGAGGTCTATCATCCCAGCACTTATACCAAGAATCCTAGATAGATTTACTTAAACTAACAAGGGAGCATCCCCACTTAGTGATTGGTCCACTAGTTCATGCAAATCCGAAGACAATATGAAGGGTGAACCTATAGATGGTTTCTCTAAACTTCCTCATTTACCTTTTATCAGCCGAACTACTAAAAGTTCAAGTAAACACCATCATTGGACACCTGATATACTTTTCTATGAGTTTCTAAAGGCTTCACATTGTTGTACCAATTATATATATATGTCAAACTCTTAACATCAGGATATAGGCTCAAAAGCCAAAACTATTACTAAGGTCCCCACCATTTGGCTAGACAAACCAAAGGTGGTCTTTGGTCATATCTGACTTACTATTTACCGAGTGTTACATTACTCGAGTGGTAGAGGTGGAGTGAAAAATATCCTATACAGGTTTCTTATTCTTTGCCTAGGGAACAAAGTTCTACAAAGAGGGTCTAAAGTTAACTATTGAAATAGGAATTAGGGCAAATGCTTAACCCCCTAAAAAGTGCATTTCTAACTTTTTAGGATCCGTAAGAGGCTTTTTAAAATTATTTTGAATGCTTCAAAAATCAAACCATTTCAAAATAATTTGAAAACAATTAAAGACTTTTAAAATATTTAGAAAACATTTCAAATCATCTAACAAATTCTCAAATCGAAACCTAAGATTTGATACCACTAAAGTTGTCATGCCCTGACTTGCAGGTCCTGGCATGCGACAACAATTGTGCTACCCTGAAACACGTGTGAACCCGCCACCCTGTGTTCCAAGGTACAACAAGGCATTCTAAAATTCCATTCATTTCCAAACAAGTATCAATCACCTATTAGCCTTCATGACCTTTCATTTCTAATCTAGACATCAAAAGGGCCAACCTAGCCATCTAAATCAATTTTTCAATTTATCACAACCTATTTTTAACATAAAAGAAAAATCCACAAAATTCAAAAAATAAAAGAAAATGGTCGTCAATTTAAGTACGTAAAAATCATATTCAAATCATAGATCAAATAAATATAGTACAAAATGGGATATCAAAATAGTTACAAAATTTACCTCCAATTGAATCCTCTAATACCTCAATCCAAAAGAAAGTTTAGTACTCGAAGAAATTCGATCGACTAAACTTCTTCAAACTCAATGCTAAGCAACCTCAAATCTCAACTAGACTTCCTCTTTCCTCTGTAAGAAGGAGAGTGAGGAGTGAGTATATATTATACCTAGTAAGTGATAAACAAGTTGTATATAAATAAGATTTGTGTGGTCGATATATCAAATGTATATTTTTCGAATCATTATGTAGTTCTCAATCTTCATTCATTAAAGATACATTCAAATCATCATTTCTAACATCATCATAATTTATAATCATCATAATTCAAACTTATATGCATTTAGCTATTTTATATTTTCAAATATAGGGCAACACAAAATTATTATTCTCAATAAAGGTCTATCGCGACCTAGGGTGGGATACGCCAAGTGTTTTATTAAATTTATATTCTAAAATACCCCCATCCTTGGCATTGTCCATGGACTCTCATCGGTGGTGCACCCAACAATTCCATACCCATAGCACTATATACGATCATGAATGTACCGTACATACTCATCTACATTTCATATCAACTAGCCCTACTATGTCACGCCGTTGGATCGTATATAGTCATTTAATATGAAGAGCAGGCTCTTCCTCCCTAGGTTAATCAATGCACCATTTCATAAAATCATAAACTCATTTCAAGTGTCATAACTTTTAACAATTTCTCAATCATGGTCAACATGCAATATATTCAACATTTATAATTCCACATGGCATATTTGTTCATTCCAAATATATAGGATGCATAAGGGTTCAAAAATTCAATTTTTGGGATATTTCATACACACTAAATCATATAAATCCAAGTTCAAAATTCATTAAAAAGTTTAATAAAAGCATTTTTGTTATCTAAGTACAAATAAGAAATCACTCATCTTTTATGAGGGTAATCACTCCCAATTTCACCCCACAATAAAGTTACTCAAGTGATAATCCTTCTTTGAGTTCCAATTGCCTTAAACCTATGTCAACAATACCAATTTATCACTGAATCATTTATAGGGTTAGGGCTAATCGTTTTCTCCTAATTATAGCACAAACCCTAATTCTTAAAATCCCAAAATCCATATTTTTATGATATTAAGGGAGAGAAGTATTACCTTTGTTTGTATCACCAACTTCATCCCTAAGTTGAGACTCCACCAAACCCTAGGTTTTCTCTCTCTAGATTTTATCTTCCAATTGCTTGCTTGAGGATATGGAAGCTTAGATCCATGGGTGTTAATGTATTTTGATTGATTGCAAGAAGGAAAGGAAAGGGAGAGAGAGGGAGAGTGACGAATAGAGAGGAAAAAAAGAAGGGAAGAGATTTGGATGTGAGAATGGGAGAGAAAAATGAGAATGGGTTTGTGTGTAAATGTTAAATGGTAGTGGTGTGCATTTACCAATTTGCCCTTCAATAATCAAGGGTTTTAATTGGCTTTTATTATCTTTTCTACTATTGCGTATCGATACATAGCATATGGCGTATCGATATACTCAGTCACATTGTTAAAAAAGCTGTGATGGAGTTCACATATATCGATACATAAATCGAAATATATCGATATGCTAAGTCAGTGTCTCAGAATGGTTATAACAAAGGCCTCATATATTGATATATTTTATTGGGATATATCGATATGTTAAATCATACTCTTAAGACGTCCATTACAAAGATCAAATATATCAACCCCAAGCACTAGACATATCGATATACCAAATCACCATCTTAGGAAGTTTATAATAGAAATCTAATATATCAATCCGATGCTCTTAGACATATCCATATATAAAGTTACACTCTTAGGAGGTCTATAACAAGGTTCCATTATATCAACCCAATGAATCAAACATATTGATATACAAAACCATACTCTCAGAAACCTATTTCAGGGATTTGACATAAAGATCCAAATGACTCAGTACATCGACCCACAACATTAAAATTGTATCATTTTTCTCTATATATCATATCAACTTATCAAAATGAGGTTCATAGGTCTTTGTTCAATATCACATGACCAATACAATCCCAATTCATTTTGGAATTACATTAAAAAACTTAATAAAAATTTCTAATACCGAATTTTCGGTATTACAGAGTCTCTTGTTATCACTTCTACTGGACCTAGTAAAAAGAGACAAAAAATAATAATAAGAAGAAGAAGAAGAAGAGCAATAAGGGTTTCAACTATGAGGCCAAGGATAAGATATCTTAGGGAAAGTCCATGAAAAAAATAACCCCTAATAAAAGAGTTTGTCAATTGTAGGAAACACATTAAAAACATAACTACATAAAGTATCAAGAGTTATTTAAGTGTATAGATAAGAAACTTTACGAAGGCTTTTCTTTTATTCTTGGCATATTTCTAATGACCATAATAGTTCAAATACTTTGTGGATTGTTAATATTGATGGAAGCTCAGACATTTGTGCATCAAATGCAATGAAGTCTTTGGAAATTCAAGCTCTTGTCACTTCCGGTAGAAATAGTAAGAAAAGAAAGAAAAATAAGAAACACAATAAGAAGAAGAAAAATAAGAAAAACAAGAAAAAGTCTACTCTTATCACTTCTAGTGGAACTAGAATTAATAAAAAGAAAAAAAAATAATAAGGTTTTCGATTATAAGTCTAGGAATAATGTATCCAAGGGCAAGTCCAAGACAAATGTAGCCCAAATATTGGAAACTCAACTACCCAAAGTACCTTAAGAACGTCAAAGGCACATGTAAGAAACCTTGTGAACTCTTTTCTTATTCTTGGCATGTTTTTAATGAGTTCAAATACAACCTTGATTCTTGACTAGGGTACAAACTCATATATGTGTATCATTTTTAAAACTGGAACACAATAAAGGCTTTGGGACAAATGATGTGTTATTAATGGTTAATAGTGATGCAAGTGTTGCATCCAAGGCTATCAGTTCTACACTATAAAAATTAAGAAATCGTGTTCTATTATTGAAGAATATACTCTATCTTCCCAATACTTATAAAACTCTATATATTTCCAGTCTTATAAAAATTGGTTGTAGTTTCTTACTTATGTATGAAATCTACAAAGTTCATTATCTGAATAATTTTGTTGACATGGAAAATTTGTATAATAGGTTTATATTATTTTGATAGCTTTAAGAAAATAACTCTAAAGTGAATTGAGATTAATGTCGTAAAGGATTTTTTAAAAGACTCAGATATACTTTTTTCCTTAAACTAGGTCATATAGCCTATAGAACGATCTCCAATTTGAAAAATATGATAATTCTTCTCGAATTGGGATTTAAACCTAATTCAACAAGTGAGTCTGGTATACAAAGTGAGTAGATCTCTTTTTATGGGAAAATGAGAAAGCACCAAAGAATTCTAAAACACCTACATAATGATATGTGCTGGTCAATAAGGACAATACCTCAAAATGGTTTTCAATACTATATAGCCTTTATCGGTACTTAATGAAATATGGATCTAAATACTTTGAAAAGTTCAAAAAACTCAAATCAAAAGAAGAATGCATATTGGAAAGAGTACAAATCCCTTTAATTTGATTGCAAATAAGAATATTTAAGTTCAGAGTTCGACAAGTTCCATAAAGAACATGGGATTGTATTTCAACTAACCCCTCCTATTGCACCTCAATTGAATGGAGCGTAAGATATGAAAAATTGAACCCTATTAGATATGTGCAATTAATGATTAACTATATAGATTTGAATATCTCGTTTTGAGGATGTGCATTAGAAACTAACCTTTAAAGGTCATATTGAATGGAGTAATTTCCAAATCAGTCTTGATCATAACATAAGAGTTATGACAGTGTAAAATCTCAAGTCTTAAGTGTCTTAAGATTTGGCGATGTTCTACATATTTCAAAAGGTAAGACCTAGGTATATTGGAATCCAAATCTAAAAAAGGCATGTTTGAAGATATCATGGGGATCATCACACTTTGTAAAACATAGACTCTTCAAAATAACTTGCAAAAATGAAATCCAAAATCGATTCCATGCATTTGAACCACATGTCAGACCTTATTGGTTCACTCGAAGGGATCGTAATTGTAAAGAACATTCTTTAAGAAAAAGATTGATCAAAATAGGAATATGGAAACCTATAAAGCAAGGCCAGAGGTGAAACATTATAGCCAAAGGCATGGACTTAACCATGAAAAAACTTTCTCACTCATAAGCAAGCCGAAATAAATAAGGATTTTATTGACTATGGCTTGACATTATGGTTTTAAAGCCTCACAAATGTATGTCTAGATACTTTTTTCAATAGTTAAATTAAGGAAGACATTTACATAGAACAAGTTACATGTTTTGAATCTCAAGATGCTTCCAAAGTGTACAAGTTTAAGAGATCAATATATGATCTTAAACATGTCTTGAGGTCTTAAACCTCAAGGAGTTGGAATTAACATTTAGATGAGGTAGTAAAGTGTTACACATTCATCAAGAACAAAGATGAGACTTGTGTATACAAGAAGATAAGTGGAAGCATTACCATTTTCTTGGTCTTGTATGTAGATAATATTTGGTTGATAGGAAATAATATTGGTATGCTTTGCTCTATAAAGATACGGTTACCACGTGCCTTCTTTATAAAATATTTTAGAGAAGCGACTTGTATAGCTGGAATTCATATCTATGGAAATACAAAGAAGAAGTTGATAGGTCTCTTTGAGAGCCTATACTTGGAGAAAGTGATTAAAAGGTTCAACATGGGAAATTTAAAAATAGGACTGCCAACAATCAGACATGTCATTTACCTCTTAAAGGAATTATTTCCTAAGATACCTAAAAAGATAAAAAATGGCTAATGTCCCTTATGCTTCAGTGATATGAGGTCTTATCTATGCAATTTTGTATACTAGACCTGATATCGCCTATACTATGAGCATAACTAGTAGGTTCCAATCTAATCGTGGATGAAAACACTAGATGATAATAAAGAATATCATTAAATACTTATAAAAATTAAGGATATGGTATAGGTCTATTAAAACTAGAGGTCTTCATGAACTTTGCCTCATACACAAATGTTGTTAACAAAATGTGTTTTGAGGATAAGCAAAAATAAGCAAAATTAAGCTTTATAATAAGTAAAAGTAAATTAGATCAATGAAAATTTAATTTGGAACAAACTAAAACAAGTTGGGGAATAAATAAAGTTACTTATTCTAATTGAAAACTTGAACAAGTCAACTCACATAAGGAAAATGTCGACTTGCTAAGTAAAGATCACCCTATAAACTAGGACAGTAGAACACTCAAGTCGACTCATACATGGATCAAGTTGACTCCCCATAAATTATAAGCTTATTGAATTTAGAGAGCAGGTTAGTCAAGTTGACTCACTCAGAAAATCATGTCAACTTGAAAAACATTCTGTGAAAAAGATTAAAACTAAGTTTGAAAACAAGTCGACCTGCCCAAAGCGCAAGTCGACTTATAAAGTCAATAGTTTCAAAATTCTAATGGTAGAAAATTTAAAAGACCAGTGATCAAAATAAAAATAGCAGAAACTATATTAAGATCAAGTCAATCTGGTATAATCATGAGTCGACTCAGCACACCAACACTTAAAAAAAATTTGTGGAAGTCAAGTCATCTCATGAAGCTAGGTCACAAAGCATTAAGACATGAGCCTCACGAGCCATGACTCATATCGAGACATAGGCCAGGACTTAAAACTTAAGTCATACACCAGATCAAGTTGACTTACATATTGCACCAAGTTGACTTGCATGTCCTGAACTTAGAACATTTTATGTGGGCTCAAACTCAAGTTGACCTAGGTATGATATATAATCGACCCATACATGTGCAACACATTGAAAATCATCATTATACATAAGTTGACATGACCTATGATCAAGTCAAACTACACTTGTCATAGATTTCACAAAATACACCACTAGTCGACCACAAGTAATAGTAAGCCAACTCACAGGAGCCAAAAAGAGAAACACATCAAGTCAAGTTGCACGAAATCAACCTCTCACGACAATGAGTCGACCTACATAAGTCATAATGCAAACACAATTAAGTAGTGTATAGCACAAGTCAACTTGAATATAATACCAAGTCAACTCACATGAACTATGAAGAAAAATGCTTAATTACCATTGAGCCCAAGTCAAACTGAAGCCTATGGAAGTCGACCTACATAAACATCATAATAAATATTCTTAAACAAAATGAAGATCAAGTTGACTTAAAAGAAGAGAACAAGTTAACCTACACGAGCCACAATGAGAAAATGCATAAGTACAAATGAGCAAGAGTTGACCTGAAGAGAGCATAAGTTGACTTGCTTGGCAGAAAAGCAAAATTATTTAAGCAGAATGCAGCATAAGTTGATTCAGCACATATATGTAGTCGACTTTGCAATAATCTTGGTCTATGCAAAGTTTAAAACTTAGTTGACCTGAAACAAGGAGTTGACTCGATGTGAATATTGGCTAAAAAAACTGTTTGAGTATTTAATAGAGCTTCAAACACCCTCAACGGCTATGTTTCTACATTAAATGAAGCTCAATGGATATCTCTTCTTTAAGCTTATATATACAACACTCTAGGAGAAGATTAAAAACTTTTGAATCTTGTGAGCATCATTGAACATGAAAAACGAGAGGGAGGGAGTGCTCCCCCTCCCTCCTGCGATGGCCACAACTCTCGCAGCCGTGAAGGTTGCAGCTATCATAGCCAACACACCACATCCAGTGGCTCTGCCACCAGATCTGCAATTGGACCCGCAGATCCGGTGGGGAGCCGCCGGATCTATGTGAGAGAGAGAGAGAGAGAGAGACAGAAGAAATAAAGAGAGAGAGACAAAGAGCTTACTAGCAATACTACCAATAGTGGAGTGGAGTAATACATTCCTTTGAAGAAAGAACCCAAACAAAGCAAAACAAATGGAAAAGAAGCAAAATTTTCTAAGTATAGAAAATTTACGACAAACGGGTAACTTTATCGTAGATTTTGCAACGAACAATAATTTCGTCGCAAAATCTACCATGAACAATCCCGTTTGTTACAAAATTTGTGACGAACAATTCTGTTCGGGGCAAAATCTGCGACGAACAATAATGTTCGTCACAAATTTTGTGACAAACTCTTGTTCATCGCAAAATCTACGAATTTGTCACAAATTTTGGGAAAAAATAAATAAATAAAACAATAATACCCAAAACTATAGTGAGTCCAAATAAATATTTTACAAATAAAAGATTTTAATTTAGAGGTCAATAAATAAAATAAGATAAGATCCGAAACATTAATTATCATTTTCCTTATACTCCACACATTTAATTTCGTGAATGGGAAACAATGGCAAAGGAGAAAACATGTGTACGATTTCTTTTTTTTTAAAGATTCGAATCACAGATGCATTCCAACACAACCCAGATTGTTTGATAAATATCACTGACCTTGTCATTGTTGCTTTTGGAAAAAATTTTTTATGTAACAAAGCAAGTGAGATTGCCAACTTTACCGTTGGAATTATAACTAGCATCCAATGGTTAAGAGTGATTATAAATTTAATTTTTAAATAAAAATATGTTACATTACAAAATTAAAGCAATATGCAGACGATGACTTTTATTGTCAATGAGTTTAGTGGTGATTTTTTATGATCTTTAGAGACGTTTTTGACAAAATTGTGGAAAAATATTTATATGTTTTGACTGCATAAAATTGTCAGTTGGAAAACGTTTATCAACCATTTGTAAGATAGCAAAATCGTCTATAAAGAAAGATATTCAATTCTGACAACTATCAGTTGTGGTCTTTAAATGTAGTAGTTTATCGAGACAGTTTAAAAATAATCGCTGTATAACTCTTCTTTTTTATCTATTTAATAATACCATTTGTATAAATTTTTCATCTATGTTGAGTAATATATTTTACCGTCTATAAATATCATATATCATTCAGACAGTTATCACTTGTCATCGACAAATGTGAAAACCTTTAGATCTATACTAATAATAATTTATTGAATGCACCGTTTGCGAAATGGATATTAAATCAAAATGATTATTAATTGTCATCAGCACTATAGGTAGAGATAACATGTCATAATTTTATGATAAATTGTGGTGATAATTAGTAGTAATATAGTGAAGAGTAATGCCATTCAAAAGTAACACAAAATTTGCTAAGTGGAGGAAATTTGCGATGAACAAATGAGTTCATCACCGAATTTGCGACGAACAAAGACATTCGTCGCAAATTTTGTGACGAACCAAGATATTCGTTACAAATTCTATGACGAATAAGAAAGTCCGTTGCAAATTCTACGTTACAAATTTTGCGACAAACAAGAATGTTCGTTGCAAATTTGCAATGAACAAAGAAGTTCGTTGTAAATTTTACGATGAACAAAAAAATTCGTTGCAAATTTAGTGATGAACAAAGCATTCATCACAAAAATTTTGCAACGAACAAGAATGTTCGTAGCAAAATTTGCGACGAACAAGAATGTTCGTAGCAAAATTTGGGACGAACAAAAAAGTTTGCTACAAATTTGTGTCGAACAAAGAAGTTTGTTGGAAATTTTGTGATGAACAAAAAAGTTTGTGGCAAATTTTTCGACGAATAAAAAAGTTCGTTGGGAATTTGCAACGAACTAGCCGTTTGCCGCAAAATTTGCGACAAACATAATAGTTCGTTGCAAGTTTTGCGACGAACTAAAGGTTTGTCGCAAATTCTGCAACGAGCGAAATGTTTGTCGCAAAATTTGCAACGAACAAGAAGTTCATCGCAAAATTTGCGACGAACGAAGAAGTTCGCTGTAAATTTTGTGATGAACAAAATGGTTCATCGTAAAATTTTCGACAAACAAAATGTTCATCGCAAAATTTGCAACCAACAAAATGTTCGTCGCAAAATTTGCAACCAACAAAATGTTCGTCGCAAAATTTGTGATAAACAAAATGTTCGTCCCAAATTTTGCGACAAACACAAATGTTCGTTGTAAATTTTGAGACGAACAATAAAGTTCGTTGCAAATTTTGCAGCGAACACCGGTGTTCATCGCTAATTTGCAACGAATTTCTTTTTGTCGATGATTTCGTTGGAAATTTGCGACAAACTCTTGTTTGTTGGAAAGTTTTTTGCTAATTGGCAACAAATTTTTGTTTATCGCAAATATCGATCGCTAAATTTATGTTTTTTTGTAGTGTGGTTAAAAATTGACTTTGAGATTAAATGATAAAAAAATTGAGTTTGATGTCCTTAAATTAATGAAAAATTTTAATACTTAAGCAGTTTTTAGTGTTGAATTTGGGCCAGATTGTATTAAGAGGGTTGTTAAGCATGATTTGAATGTCTTTTATTCTAAAGATTCTTTTAAAAATTGTATTGCTAGCTCCTTGCATGTTATTCATGTGTTTCTAGATAATGAACATATTGATCCATGTGTTATTTTGGATGCAAATTTAGGTAAAGTTCGGACACAATATGAGCCAAGTTGAAGTAAAAAGAACATGTCTGGCCAAAGACAATAAAGAAAGGCGCTTATTGGGAGGCAACCTAATGTTTTCATGATTTTTATTTTTAGTATTTTTTTATTGATTTAATTTAGATTCAAGTTTTGAAGATATTTTATAGGTCAATAAGCAACCCTTTGCATGAGAGGAGGAGAAGTGGCTAAAGAGGAGATTAAGAGTTCACTGACTTAATCAGGGGAGTTTTTCAATTCTCTTCTCTTGATTTTAGAATATCATTTACATTACGGACAAAGTTTAGTTCTAGTATGGGGGTGCATTTTGATTTTTAAGAATTTTATTTTAATTTATTTCATTCTGATTTTTTGGACAATTTTTTATGAATTTTTAGAACTCTTAAGTTTTGCTGAATTTTTTGAGTTTTGATAAAATTTTTTCCATGCCAACTAAATTTTCTTGAGTTTCCTAATCCTTGTATGTTATTTATTTTGAATTGGGTTGCATGGTAGATGATTAATATTAATAGTTATTTGGTACATGAGTGGCTATTCATCTTTTTATGATCGATTTGAAATATAGTCATACAAGATTTAATACCAAATTTATCTTAGTAAGGATTTGAGCCTTAAAGAGTAATTTTTTGCTTTCATCATTTTTCTTGTTGAGCATATATCACATATGATTTGGTCATTCTAAAATTTGCTTTGTTATGCATTTTGAGACCATATTCTTGATTTTCATGTACCAAAATGACTAAGACACTTGGGATTACACACTTTTGACTTTTGAAAAAATACCAACCCAATCATTTTACATCATTTAGTGAACCCATTTGAGTCTAGCCTTTTTTTTCGTATGCTACCCACATAATTTACCTTATGACCTATCTTTTTCTAACTCCAGATTTTTGAATCTAAATTCACTAATATACTTATAGTTGATGGTATGGTATTATATTTTTAGGTATTATTGTTTTGTTCGAGTTTCATATATGATTTTAGTCATTGTCTATTGATTGAAATATTGAAAAAGAAAATAAAAGAAAAGAGAAAACCAGCAAGAAAAAAATAAAAAAAATGGAAGAATGAAAAAGAAAAAAATAAAATAAAATTGCTGGTTAGAAAAATGAAAAAAAAAATCAAAAAATCAAAAATGAACAAAAAAAGAAAAACAGAAATAATATTTTTCATTCTTGATATTATTCAATCTTATAGTGAAGTCATTGTTCTTTACTTTGAATAAGTGATATATCATATTATATGTTCGTAATTAGAGTTAGTATTTTCTTTGTCTTGATGTAACAATGTCATGTCTTGATGTTTACATATACTTAGTGAATCATTTTAACCATATATCTTATCTATTATCATATCCCTTATCTTAGCCATATTATAACTAAATGAAAGACCTTTTAATTGGTGTGTGGATTTTATATATAAGTGGTGGAGATTTAACATATGCGCAAATTTATGATAATGTCATCTCATTGTATTGATTTGAGTGATATACGTATCCTTACATAAAATGAGTGCTTTGAGTAGTTGATTAGCATCTTCTTTCATTCTATTGAGTGAACCAATTATGAGGGTTGTTGAGTCTTTCATTGTTCTTGATTTCAATGAAACTATATAAGATGCAATAGTTGTTCTAGTACTGGATACTACAAAGTATTTATTGCCTTGATTACAATTCCAATTTGAACTTATCTTATGCATGGTTAGGGACTTTGGAGATTGAATTAGTTTTGGAAGAAAATTTATTCTTGTTTAAGGACAAGCAAATATTCAAGTGTGGAGGAATTTGATAGTGATATTCTATACACTTGAATTGTTTTATTTTATTTTATTTTAGACTTTATTTATAACGTTTAGGATTGTTTTAGGTTTTATTTCATGATTTTATATTAATTATTTTCATGGGTTTTTTTTAGGATTATTGGGTTTGTTTAACTGCTTCGATGTTTGATTAACCTAATTCTTTTTGGGTTGTAAAGAAGACTTCAAGGCCTTGCAGTGCTGGAAATCAAGGCCCATGAGTTATAAAAACCCAAATCCAAGTGAAATTACTAGCTGTTACAAAGATCCACGAATTTTTAGTCATTAAGGACTCTTAAAACTTAGATTATCAGGAGGAGATATCTTTGTACTTAGAAGAGGAGGGAGGAACCCTAGTAGCTGCATTCTTAGCCTCCTTGGATGAGATTTCGCTTATTCCTTCAAGTTGAAGGGGTTGTAATGATTTCTTCACCTTTCTTGCTTTTCTTTATCTTGTTTAGTTAGATTTCTTGTTTTTAGAAGTTGATGGATTCTATTCTTTAATTAATAACATGATTTGATTCATTTCTTTTTCTTAAATCTTTATTGGTTTGTTCATTGTTCGATGAGATTTCTTTGTTGAATTTAATGCTTCACTCGTAAAGGGTCCTATAATTTGATGATTTGCAATTACATGTATAAGATTAAGAGAAGATTACATGAATTTGACGAACACAATAAAATCCACACAGGGTTATAAGATCGACGGATGATTAATTCTCTATGTAAGGATTTTAGGGGAACCTCTAGATTATAAATGTTCCATTGATCTTAATGCAATTCAACCTAATCAAGATTGCATGATCATTAGGTTTTAATTAGTCGAATTAGAGTTTCATTGCATGACTATTGGGTGAATCTAAATTAAAGAAATCTGTCATCATTAAGAATGAATTTTTAGTTAATAAACTTTAAGAGACTTAAAAGATTTCGACCATGTGAAAAAATTAAAGATAGGTAAAATCGATATCCTAGAATTTTATAAAACTAGAGTTTTTGTTTATCAATATTTCTATTTATAATATTTTTGTAGTTTTAATATTTTTGCTATCTTGATTCGTTCTATCTAACTTAGATAGGATAATTTATATTTGGTAATACATAATATTTTCATGGAATCTACACTTGTTCTGCACTATACACAACACTCAACTAGAGTATATTTACTTGAAATCGTGTTACACCTAAATCACGTAACACGTGTATGCATGATCCATATAATTGCATAAAATTAGACTAAATAATAAAATCCATATGAAATTATGAGTACAACTAATGGATTAATATCATGTGTGGGGTTTTAAGGGAAATCTTAATTTATAGATTTTTACAAAACTTAATGTAATTTGACTTAATCGATATTACATGACCATTGAGTTTTGGTTAGTCAAATTACGGATTCACCGCATGAGCATTAGGTGAATCTATTCTAAGAAAATCTATCATTATCAATAATAAATCATTAGCCAATAAGTTTAGGGATTAAAAAGATTCGACCGTATAAAAGGATAAAAATAAATGAAATCGACGTCATAGGGTTTCCATCATATTAGGATTTTTAATAAATTAGGTATTTCATTTGCAATCTTGATTCCATTAGTCTAACTTAGATTAGGATAATCCATAATTGGTAAGATAAAATATTTTCATGGGATTGACACTTGTTTTATACTATACTCAACACTCGATTAGCGTATATTTGCTCAAAATCGTGATATATCAAAATCACGTAACATGCTTCACGAATCTCTCCAAACTAAACCAAGCACAAAAGAGTCAAATAAACCAAACTGTTAATTGTAAGAAGTGGATTTTAATGGTATCAACTTCATAAAACACTTCCACCCATTGCCCTCCTTGAACCATCTAAGATTCCAACCTCTTTGTTGTACTCCTTGATATTATCCTCATCAACTTTATAATGATATTGTTCTAGCAAGGAAGTAATCAAATCTTCAACCTCACAATACATACTATTCCCTATTTTAGAACTATCATCATCTTTTTCTCAATCATCATCCTATTCTGCCCCTTCTTCTTTTCCAATTTCTCCTGATATTTTTTTTTCTCATCTTCATTGTCATCATCTTTTTCTTTTTGTTGGTATTCATCTTGTTCTTGATAAGTTTGATCTTTCTAAAAATCTAAATCAAATAATCTTTCCTCAATTTCTAGCTTAACATTAAACCCATTATGCACAACAAATCCAGAGTCATTACTCTCATGATCATGTTTAGTTTCAAACTCACAACGCACTTTTGGATCACAATCCTTACTTTTATCCACCACCACTCATTGAACTCAAGCTATTTTTCTAAAATTTATAGCTTAGGCATTGCCCAGGTAAAATTTTATTTCTCAACAAGTATTTCAATTCTTCCCATGTTTCAATCACCTCTTCACCACTTTTTCTCCGGACCCTAACAACTAATTCTACCATATTTTAGCATGTTGTTTTTTTGTTATTCATAGTCTTTATCATCTTAGAGTTAGAAATTCTTGCATACCCATAAAAACAATCACACTTTTACAACCATTTTTCAAATTATTCCATTCCCAAACCACACTAGAAATTAGGAATGATTTCAATGGTTTAAAATCATATCTAAAATTTTCACAAATTGATTCCAATGTAGATTGGCCATGGAGGCCATCTATGGCGTGTTACTCCTTCAAATTTCAATCCGAGTTTGCTCAGAACCCTAGAAGTGTGTGTCTCAAATCTTCCGTACGTGTTGTCATGGCTATTATAGGATATTTTAAGAATCCTAAACGAGCTTCAGCCTCCTAACTTCGTAATGAGATTGGTTGCCTCCAAATTGTAAACATTTTCTAGTATGGATTTTCATAATCAAAGAAAATCATTAAATCATGATATTAAATAAGATTCCCAAGATCTAGGGTTGAATCACTAACCCTTCTGATGTACAGGTCAAAATGACTGTCACGAATGGATCAGCCTTTGTTTCCATAATCCAAGAACCCTTTTGATTGTTGGTGTATGAAGTAGATCTAAAAGTAAAGAACCCTCAAAGTGTATTTCTTTGTTTTCAACGTAAGTTTTTTTTTTCAATGTTTTAGAGAGATAATATTATTATGTTTTTCTTATCACTTTTGAAATTCAAATTAAGAGTAAGAGAGGTTATGGGAGTTGGAGTTAGTTTTCTCTAGAAAACTACTCCCTCCCAACCTCTTATAACCTCTCCCAATTTTGAATTTCAAACCTAAAATTGGGTAGGGACAATCCTGTATGGGCGACCCGGATACCCAATTTCTACACAAATAGCCTAGTTGATATCTAACAATTCTCTCTCACCACACAAAACAAAATCTTACATCAATTTATGATGAACAAAACGTGGATTAAATTTGTTAAGCACGAAACCAAAAGTTTTAAAGAGGAATCCACCTCAGAAGATAAAAACCCAATTAGGTATAAGAGAAAACAAGTTAGTTTCAATAATCAAAGTCTTAAAGTCTAAGACTACAATCAAAAACAAAGAACTTAGTTACCCCAAGACTCCTTTGTAAGTTCAAGAAAGTAAATAAGAATCCTAACTAACAAAAAAATAACTGGAAAAATAAGAGATCCACCCAAGGTGTTATGTCACAGCATTGTAGCTTGAGAGATGGCCATTATAGCAAAGCTCTCAACAAGCCTAGCACTACCATGATAGACCTCTCAGCTTGGCTCTACCATGATTTGCCGCAGAGGATTTTTACCATTTTTTGCATCTTTCATGCCACTTGTGATTGATTATCCTTGTTTTAACTATAAATTCAAACTCAGAATCGGCTTTTAAACTTGGCAAAAGAAAATCTTGATGTTAATCAATTTCCATTCTTCTTAAAAGCCAACAAAATAATTACTTACCTACCATAGGCATCAAGATTAAAGCTCCAATAGTACCAACAACGAATAATCCTATGAGAGCTTTCCATGCCACAATCACTTCTACTATCCCTACCATAATATGATTAGTCACTTCAACTACAATTACCACTATTTCCCCGGTCCACTATTTTTGTCACGCCCCGACCCTCGAGTTGAGCACGCAACAATCATCGCATCATCTGATCATACGGGCATGACCTCCCTATATAATGGGATAACGCAAGGCATTCAACTAAAATCCAACCTATTTTCAAAAGCATCTCAACAACATTGAAAGAACCAACCCAATCCATCCTGACTCAAAAGGCATGCATGGGGCCAACCCGACCATTCCAAATCCAGTACATGCATCTAGCCCACCTGGCCATTTAGAAATCCCATCAAATTCTCACAAATCCAAAAATCAGTTCAATAGAGGAAAATAAAAGTTTAAATACAATCCACAAGTTTGGAAGTTCTCAATGGCTAACAAAATGAAATTTTTATTACAATTTCAATAAATACCCTCCATATGGGCCCATTCTAACCTCCTCAAAATTTCTTCAAAATTTCTACCAAAAATAAACTAGTACTAGAATTGAGAAGTTTCACCAAAATTAGAACTTGACGAAAATCGGCTCCAAAGTCAGTTAAGTCTCCACCAATTTAAACTTCCTTTATAAAATGATAGAAAACGGGTGAGTATGGGAGTACTCAGTGAGTGGAGTACAATGGTATAATTATGTCAATAAATGAGGGGTGAATGTGGGGGAGTCAAAACATATACATCGCAAACCATTCATTGAATGTAAAATAGTTCTAGCAAAACATGGTAATTTAAAAGACATGTATCCATACATTTAGGTATTTTGAAAAAACATGGGGTCTCCCTAAGAAATCACTCCCGCCCAAGGCTTGGCCAAACCTGGGTGGAAGCCTGCCAATGGGTTTTTAATCCATTTATTTCACAACTCTATATCCTCATACCTTGGCATTAACTCGTACCTCACCATGGTGTAACCAGATTAGTACGACATGGTGAAGGAAAGACCACGTCTACCTCCCTCGTAATTAAATCCCATGTCACCCCGTCGGATTGCTCCATAGAGAGAATGACTATAGTCATTAACACACATGCACCATCTTTCTCAAATATTCAAATCGCATTCCATGTGCTATAATTTTCAACAAAAGGGCTATCAAACCTGGTTATAGCCATCATATATGAAATATTCCACCATATATGGCACAAGTTCATTCACAACTAACATAGATGCATACATAGTTCAAATCTCATTTCAGGACATTCCACAATCACAAAATTTATACAAAAATCATATAAAAACATTTAAAATCATTTATAAAAAGAGTTGAAATAATTTTAATCATTTAAGACACAATGAATCATCCACTCACCTCTTGGAAGGGTGAACACCCCCAATTCCTCAATTTAACCCGATGTAACTCTTTTCAAATTCCAAATGGGTTATCTTAAACCAATAATCACAATTCAATTTTAAATTGTGTTAAATTCTAGGGTTTATGAATTTTTTCCTAATTTAACATAAACCCTACTTTTTCCCAAATCCAAGAATCTAGGTTCGTGGTTCTATTTCCACCATTTGCACATCATTTGGGCCTATATACAATTTTCATTCCATTTTTTTCCCAATTTTCACTATTCACAATTTCTAGAGTTTTCGATCTCTAATTGAAAATCTATCAAATCTCAACAATACAATTAAATCTAGTATTAAAGAAGCTAAACCCAAGATTAAGAATAAGAAATTACCTTAGTTGCGAGGTTGGATTGAGCCGTGGGTGTCGAATCTAAAAATTCCTGGATTTTCCTCTTCATGTAGAAAACCCTAGGTTTTCCCTTAATTCCTCATTTCATAGGTTTGATTGGGGTTTTGGAGAGATTAATAGAGTGATTTGGTGGGGATTAATTGAATTTAAGTGAGGTATTTAAGGGAAGGTGAACCAGAGTGTGAGTGGTAGGTTGAGAGAGCTGAAGAGTTGAGAGGAAATGAAATGGCTTCATTCGATGTTTATTAATTGTAAAGGCAAAATTACTATTTTACCCCTCAAAATTTTTAGGTATCAATTGACTTTGGAGAGCATTTTGGTCATTTCCCTTCATTTCTATTGGTATGAGTTGATTCATAGCTTTATGAGTCAATTTGTGTGTGTGGGCTGCGAAGGGACAAGTTGATTTGCCTTGTGAGTAAATTGACTCATAAAATGCTAAGTGAGTTATGTCTCAAAAGGGGTTATGAACAACTAAGCAAATCGACTTGTAGGAAGGGAAATCGACTCAGCTTTCCCATACCGAGTCGATTTGTAGAAGCCATGAGTCAATTTGCTACCTCCAACTCTCAGAATCCCTTTTCTAATCTACACGCAAATCGAATGGCTCCCTTGGCAAATCGATTTGCCTTATTTTGATTCTTGCCCAAGTCAATTTCTCTCCTTAGCCAAATAGACTTGCTCCTTTGCTTCACTCCACCAACTCGACGTCCCCTTTTGGGGATTCGATTTCCCCCCTTCATGCCTCAGAAACCCTTTTTAAACATCATTTGAATCGACTTGCTTCATTTGCAAGTCGATTTGCACTTCTTTTTTTTAAATTGATTCAATTCCTTACTCATTTTTCCATGACAGTATAAAACTTGCAAAAATTGAAATTTCACATTCTAAATTTTCAAATATTCCTTTCTAAGCCCGAAAATCTATTACAATCCAATTTTTCCTATATTTTTAAGAAATTAAATAAAAGTTCTCCTCCATTCTTTTGATAGGAGAGTTGACCAGTTACTTCAAATCAACTTTGAAGTTATCCATAGGTAATGTTTCTTTACAAGATCATCTACCAAATCTAAAGCTGATTCATCATAGTCAACTGGTAATTGTTTTACCATGTTTCTTTAAAAAAAAATAATAAATAAACAAATAACTTAGATGAATAAATGAACTTTCCCTTTAATGGATAATGGTCTTTGTTCTACCAATTGATCCAAATTGCTAAAATAATTCTAAAATCTAAACTATTTTAACAGTCTAAATAAATCAATCTGGTTTACCTAATACTTCCTTCATTTATCAAATTTTTAAATTGTCATAATTGTGTAATTGGTTTCCATTGTTTTAAAGATATGCATATATAATTATGCTATTGCTAAACATAACCCACTTTACCCCTGCTTGCATTAATGGCTTCCCTATCGATGACATGGGCTTTGTCCATTACTGTTAGATTTATTTGTCAAACACAGGGGAAGCATGGTAATTTTTGAAAAATTAAAAGGATCAAAATTCTTGGGTCAAACCTTGATTCGTAGGTCTCCAAAATTAATGGAATATCAAACCCTTGAACAAATGCACGGTCAGGATGGTGATCACGTGATCTAAAGATTTTCGTATAAACCAATAAAAATATTTTCATGCGAAAATTCCTGAGATCCGAATTGGGTTAAGATCACTTACCTCTTTGAATGATGGGTATTCTAGATTGAGAAAGTGTCAAAAATTTAAAGCACTCCCTATTGTTCATAAACCAAATGCCTTGGTAAACAAAATGATCAACGAAATATACAAACCCTCTCTTTTCTCTATTCAAATATAAGTGATTTCCACTTTCTTACTCTCTAATACCAAATAATGGCTTCCATCATTATTTATTCCCATCACCCTTTTATTACTTTCCTCTTGTTCACATACATGCAATGAACAAAATGGGAAGGCTGTTTTGTGAGAAAGAGAGGAGGGAGTTATTGAAGGTTGAGGGGGTGGTTTCCTTTAATCACCCCTCCCTATTTTTTTTTTTAAATTTCAAAAATGAGGGGTGGGTCTCCCTTATAGGCAGCCATATTCCAACATTTGCCACTCACACATAAGGGTTAGAACCACACAGAGCGTGATCATTATAATCGAATACCAATTTCATATAGCAAAAGGATCATGTGACCACGAGAATATCAAGAGCTCTAAAACTATACACCGGTTAAGGATATATAGTAGCTCATTAATAAAGTGATGATGAGGACATCGTATCTCGCTATACCTAAGACCACTTTTACTTGACATAGTCAACATATCTCTTATTCCTCAAAACAGTATAAGAGCATACTTGATTCAATTTCAATCATGTATTCTCAATTATGTCTCTAAACACTAAGTCATAGACATAATTAGCTAGCTTGTGAGTACAAAGTAACGTGTCAGTCAAAAACGGTCTTCCTTTCATACTACTAACTTCAACTTTATCTTAACTGCTTTCCTAAATATGCACCACCAAACCGAATCATCCATGGTTTCTTAGTGACATGCTAAAGTAGCAATACTAAAATAAAATCACAAGAGACAGACGAAAATCCGTAGGGTATAAATTGAGGTTAAGTATAAACTTTTGAGTCTCACACAATGAGATGGATACAATGAGATAAAGAGAGATGCACCATCTCGTTACTCATATGGTCACATAAGCACACATGCTATCAAACACGTGTTACGATACTTTTCCTTTTCATTTGGAAGCATATGTCTTCTTTTGTAAAATAACCAATCATACAGGTCTTAGTCTAAATGTACACAATGCTTGACATGAGTTTTGTAACACTAGACAAGTCCAGATTATAGTGTTAACTCAAAATTGGCTATTAGAAAATTTTTATACTTTTAGGAAAATGTGGACAATTAATTAATTTGAACTAAATATAAAATTTTGTTATTTGGGTTGTCCAAAGATCCCTTAGGCACTTGACCAGTAGACATTTTAGTTTTAAATGATTAGTTAATAGAAGTGTTGGCATTCGGAAGACTTGGATTGAGTTAAGCGTTTGGTAGGAATTAAGGTTTCTGTGAAAAATTAATTGTTTGGTAAAAGTTTGAATTTGATAGGTTGCTTTTTCCAATTTTAGTTTTCCAGTTGATGATCGGTAATGATCATCCGTTGGTTATTTTTCAAATTTGGAACCTTATCGATATTTTACTCCATTCCTCTTATCAGTAAATTCATTTGGCTCACGATAACTTACTTTGCTAATTTTCTAAATTCTCATTAGTACACTTCAATTAGCTATCGGGATGTTATTCTTTTACCTCTAAATTTTCAAATTGGCCAAGCACTTACTCTTTACATTGTATTATATTTCCATTCAAATTGATCGGTACTTGCTTGCTAATTTAAAATGTTGTCGGTTACTTGCATCCATTTATATATGACCGAACAACACTTCCAATCTCCAATTGGTGCGTCCATTACTTCTTTGCACATTTATACACACTTGGCTATCGGTACACATATGTCGTTCGGTGCCATCATCATTCGGTGCTAGTCTTTACCTTAGCTATTGCTATTGAGAATTCAACATGACTTGCCAACCCTTGCCATCGGTCAACCCTTGCTTGCCATTTGCCATTAGTCCACCAATGATCAACACACAAGTTTTGAATTTTATTAAAATTCTCCATTCGGTCCACCCATAAACATTTGCACACAAGATTTGAATTTCATTGAAATGCTCCAGCTTTGTTGTTTCTTGTATCAATGGGGATTTAAACCCATGAACTTGTTTTCTTCCAAAAGGAACTCCACCACCAAGCCACCTAAACATTTTATTTAAATAATACTTCATTTATACTATATTCCCGATTTTTAAATTTTCTTAATTATTTTCCATAAAATTGCATTTTCAATTTCTAACATTCTTTGCCCATCGACAAACACATTGTCTCAAACAGAACATGACTTCCAATGCTTAATCATAGTGTTAGCCTCTCAAAGACTCAAAAGGAACACATGGGCTTTTGTGCAATTTAGGAATATAAGAGAACCACTAAACAATTATTGAAAGTTGGTTTGAGAATAAAAAGGAGTATTGAGGTTCCAGAACCTACGAATCTAAAAATCACACTTCTCTCTCTATACTATTCTTCTCTTTTCTCTTCTCTTCCAAAACCCAATCGATTTACATCAAATCTCTAGATCAAAGGCTCCAAACTATACATTAGACTCTCCAAAGTTAGATCTTAGCCTTAAATCTTTAGGAATGTCTAAGGGTTTACTGTGGTCACAAAGAGAGAAAAATTAAGGGTTTTGATGTGACCCAAATCGGAAGGATCTTTGAAAACAAAATCAAGGGTTAGACAAAGCAGATCGAGATAGAAATTTTACTACAGAGAAAGTCTGGGAGTGATTATCACCTCTAGCACAGTGAGTGGATGGTTTATTGTATTTGTGAACGAGAAATGATTTTTCATGATTTTCAAAAATAATTTTCTTAACTTAATTTAATAAAATGTTTTGTGAATATGAAGTGTCCATAAAAATGTTTTGATTTGAGCCATGAAATCTATCGATTGCAAAAATATTTTCAGACATGCTGAATTTTTTCTATGAATAATGTTGCTGGGTTTTTGACCTGTGAAATTTATTGATTTATATGGCACGATATGATGTTTGCAAAATGGTTTATGTATTGGCTTTGGTGTATGAGTCTGAAGTCACATGGTGCATGTATTAGCTAGGGGTATCAGGCTGAACCCCCAATTAGCTATAGTTATTTCCTACACAGTGTGGCCTGATAGGGCGATGTGGTGAAGGCATTGTTGTTGTTAGTAGACACGGAGGTGGTCAGATCGGGAGACACCTCCTCAGTCCATTACGAGGCTATTTGGTTATACCTTCGAAGAGGCTGCGAGCCAATGCCAGGGTTAGGGTTGATGTTTTATGTCCGATGCTAATGAAAACCCTTCGGCGGTTTCACTAGATGGTCCAAGCCAGGTCATTGGTGGAGAGATTTTGAAGCAAATCCTATGATGTTAAAAAAAATGTATATTGTATTGTGGAAAAGTCATGGCTCTTGTTATAAATTATTTGGATGACTACTTGTTACTTTGTTAGAACATAAATATATTTTGAGATTATTGTTTGACATTTCACACTCACCACTCACTCACTTCAATAACTATGTTATTGCACTTTACTCACCGGGTATTTCTATACTCACCTCTCCATCCTCTTATCTCTTTTCAGAGGAAGTGTAGAAACAAGATCATCTTATCGGTAGCTAGATCCAACCAAATAGAAAAGCTATCCAGGGCCAATATCGGTATTGGTCTATTCTAGTTATGGATTTTTTTGGCGGCATATAGATGAATCCATCAGAGGAGATTTTTGAAACTCTTTATGTAATATATTTATTTATGTTTTTCTAGAATAAAAATCTTATACTTTGAAAGTTTATTTTAAAAATGTTTAACAAATTTTTTGTTTATTATATCTTTAGTTTTAAAATATTGGACAAGCTGTTTTGTTTGCCGAAAAAAATATTATCATAGCCTTGCAAGATCTTAGGGTGTATGTTGGTGATTGCACGTACTTCAAGCTCACGCGGCGATTATCACATGCTTAGACCTGCGGGTCGGGGCGTGACAAGTTTTCCTTCTTACAAGTCCTCTAAAATCTCATAACGTCAAGGAAAACTCATACCTACCTATTCGACAAGTTTAATAGATTGTGGGGAATCCATTTTGGTTACTATATGTGTAGTATATATAACCAGTAATCTCAACTTTGTACTTTAATTAAGGTGACTTATAAGTATTTTAATCCATCACAAATTAACATGCCTTATCTCTATATGTCACATAGATATTAGAGGTGATTGCTCATGTGAGAGAGCCAATCTCAAAATTTGCCCAACATACTTCTAATTCTAGACAAAATAATTTTGAACACAAAAATAAAATTCAAATGTCATCAAATATGAGCATTGTATCATATATACTCTCTATATATGATCACAATCACAATAAAAGTAACAAATACTGTCAAAACCTGCACAACCCACGTTCTCCAACATGTCTCACAAACATGCCTTTAGGTATTGGCTTCTTAAAGGGACAAGCCACCACCAAATGCGTAAGCACATATCTTAGTGTCATTTTCCTCTTTGCAATCATATATCTAACAAGATTGATCTTTGTATCTATGTTTGGTTTCACCATCATATTTGGAGTCTCTCAAGTAAACAATAGGTGATCAATTATCATAACAAATCGTCAAATGCCCACTGAGTTGTTTATTACTCCCAAAAATTTGAGAACTACTCAACCAAACTTATTTTCTAAATTGTGAAAGCATTGGCCACAAATTCTGCTTCCATCATTTAAAGTGATATAAAGGTTTGTTTCTTACTTCTCTATGAGATAGTGCTATCATTAAGCAAGCAAACAAAACCAGAGGTAGATTTTCTCTCATGCAAATCTCCTCCCCAACAGCATCATGTATCTTTTTAATATTAGATCATTTCCTTAATAATGAAAGAAATAATCTACAGTTTTGCTTAGGTATCCCAATATCCTTTTCAAGGCAATCCAATCACTGTTCCCTAGATTGGACAGATACCTGTCGACCAAATCCCATAACATGACAAATGCCGGAACAAGTACATATCATAGCATACTTTAAGTTTCCAATTGTACTAGAACATGGTATTCTGGATAATTCATCTATTCATCTGGAGCTTTTGGGCATATATCATCATATGAACTATCACCTATAGCCATAGGAGTATGAACAGGTTCGTAGTTTTCAACTTGTATCATTCCAGGGCCTTTGTAATATGAGACTCTTGGGATAAATCTAGTACTTTTTTGGAATGATTTCTCCATGATTCAATTCCCAATCTGCTTCACTTATATCCTTCATCTTAAAAAAATAAAGAATAACCATTTCATATTCTAAACTATATACTCCCTATCATTTGCGCTAATAATATATTATCAACATATAGGAATAGAATTACAAAATTGTTATCTGAATTTTTCAATAGATATAATGGTTTCCGTCTATCATTACGAAATCATAAGAGATCACACCTCTATGAAATCTCAGACCATTATCTTGTAGATTGCTTAAGGCCATAAATTGATCTACTTAATTTACTAACTCTGTCTTCCTGGCTTTTAATGACAAAACCCTCTAGTTGTGCCATATAGACTTCTTCCTCAAGCTCACCATTGAGGAAGATGGTCTTCATATCCATCTGATGTAATTCTAAATCCAAAATTGGTCACTATTGCCAGCTGTACGTGAATAAAGATAAATCTCACTACCAATAAAAGGTTTCCTCATATTTAACACTCTTTTACTAAGTGTAATCTTTTTCTACCAGTTAAACCTTTTACCTCTCAATAGTTCTATCTGCCCTACGTTTCATTTTGACAACCCAATTGTTCTCAATAACTTAGTGTCCTAATAGAAGTTCAACCAATTCCTAAATATGGTTGGACTTCATTGACTCCAATTCTTTCTTCCATTGCATTTTCCATTCACCCTTGATGGGACAAGGTAGAGACTTATCTATATTCTTAGACTCTTCTTCGTTTTCTGGAGAAACAATAAATGCGTGCCCATCAATCTTCAAAAAGACACATGGGCACCATTTTCCTAGTACTTTTTTGAGTTTGTAACCCAAAAGGATCGTTAGAATTTAAATTCCTCCCATTGGGATTAACATCATTTCAACGATTTGCAATAGACAAAGTCACATCTGAATTAACTAATTCAGATAAAAGGCTCTATGTCCTTCACGTCACCTCTATTGGGAAAATCATTTTCTAAAAAATATGATATCCGTGATATAATCTCTGCTACAGTACCATCATCTTGTTCACCAATGAGCACTAAACTTTCAAACTGGTTGGAGTATCTTATAAAGATGCTTTTACTTCCATAAGGACCTAATTTTCCAAACTTATTGGAAACATTTTAAATACATATTGTCTATCCCCAAGGACTAAGGTCATTCAAATATGACCTTCTACCAATCCAAAGTTCATCATATCATTGGTACTGACTTTGAAGGCGCTTTGATCAAAATAAAAATCACAATCAATACGGCATCTCTCTAAAAGAAAACCGACAAGTTAACATGCGTTATCATGAATCTTGTCATATCCAACAATGTCATATTCATTCTCACTACAACACCACTTTGCCAAGGTGTATAAAAAATGGTCAAATGTCAGGTTATGACTTTTTCATTACTTTGATCCTTAAATTGATCTGATAAATATTCACGCTATCTATCTGCCTAATTCTCTACCTTGTTCACATAATGTGTAAGGCATTCATATGCTTTGGACTTGTGAGAAATCAAATAGATATGGTCAAATACATGAAATCATCAACAAATGTAATGAAACATGAAATTCCATATTTAACCTTTATAGTTATTGGACCACAAATGTCTCAATAGATTAATTACAATGGAAATTTAGCCCATATGGCTTTTCCAAATAGTTTTTTTGTCATTTTGCCAATAAAACAACATTCATACATTGGTAAATCAACTTTTGTGAGAGAACCCAACGGTTCTGCTCTCACGAGTTGATTCATCCTATCTTACCCTAATATGACCAAGTCATCATGTCATGTCACATTATCAACATTTGCAAAATAATGAAACCATTTGCAAGCTGTCTAAAACTAATATACATGTCATTCAAATATAAATCATCCCTATATCTCTGAAAGTTCAAAACATAATCAAATTTCAAAACAACAAGAATAGAAAAGCTTCCGTCGAATTTCTGGTATGTAGAGAACATCATGCAAATGAGAGTTCGACCACTTCATAACTCTAATTTACAAATACCAACTCCTCTAATGTACATCTTGCGTTGTTCTCTATATTGATCTATCTCCTACCAGAAAGCATTCGATAAAAATTCACAAATGTCTCTCAGTCTATTCTTATATCCAAGGTCATTCTTTTGTGATCCATCAACAATTTCCTTTTTTTTATTGCTTTTATTGCAGTACCTCTCATACTTAGAGCTCGAAGCTCTCTTCAAACTTAAATTCTATAACGAAAGAATCAATTGCGGATCATGTAACACAAAACTGCTCATCCTAAGCTTAACGTGGAGAGCAATGTCTACGAAAGTCTTCATACTATCATTATGAATCAAACTGACTTTTAGATACTTCCACTTAACAAGAATGAGTCGGATCAAGGTTTGAACTTTCTATTCATTGGAGAGGACATGACTAGCTAACTCCTACTCTCTAATCATGTTAGACATGACCCTCAAAAGCTATTTGATACTGTGATCACTTCACCTTTTATAGGAATTAAACTTTATATCAACTGTCTAAAATGAGTCACTGGTGCCTCTATGATTCTCTCTAAAGTACACTTAATTGTCATGAGCAGTCACATATTGCTCACACTCGAGTATCATGTCATCAATCATAAAGCTAACCAGAGTTACTCGAGTAGTGGAATCTATCCCTTTCCATGATTGGTAAGCATCTTGTCGTCTCCTCTATAGGGCAACATTGCCCACACCATGGTATTACATGACATTCTTAATGTCTTCAAAGTCATCTTACTCTTTCAGATCATTTCACATTTTATGGGGTCATATCTTATGATCGTCATCATCTAATTTATCATTTCTATTCAAATCCCTAATAATAGACTTCAATGCTATTGTTTAGGTTTTCTAAGAGGTTAGACACATGTGCTAATACTCATATCATACACATAATTTTGTATTTAAAGATTAACATTCATGACAGGTCAACAACAGGTATAGAATAGAAAGTTCACTAGATTCTCAATCATCATCTATAGTCTTAATATATCACTATCAAGAATTTAATTTAAAATTATAAAATTCTAGAAGTTTTAGGTGAGAATTACTTAAATTCTTCCAACCTAAAACCTCACACTTAAATACACAGAGTATTTAAAAAATATCATAATTTTGGATGAGAATTACTCAAATTCTACAATTCCAAAATTTTCATTTAAATATACTAAGTATTTAAAATAATATTTCAATTTTGGATGAGAATTACTTAAATTCTACCAATCCAAAATTTTATTCAAGAGAGAACTTAAAATCTTTTTGCATACATAATCATCAAATAATGAACGTAGCTGACATATACTCGAAAGAAACTAAAAATATCAAAAGTTTATCTATTATTTGATCATGATCCTTATTAGCCAATAGTCATTACATGAAAAAGAAAACATATAAACGAATTATTTGGTTCAAGATGTAACACCGTAAAAAGAGAGAGAGAGAGAGAGACAAAAGAGGGAAAAAAAAGAAGGGAAAAAAATCAATACACATACACCACTTAATTTCTCTCTCCCTCTCTCATTTTTCCTCCACCTCATTCCATCTCATGAACAAACACCTAACCCCACCTCCATCCCTCACTTTCTCCCTCTCGGCTTTCTCTTTCACATCTATTGTCTTTGCTTCCTTCAAGATCAATCAAGATGGCTCTCAAATCCTTAAACAAACTTGATGTATCGTGGTTTGGTGAGAGATTAAGAGCTTTGGAGAGAAAGATCTAGGGTTTGGAGACTCAACTTTGGGGGAGTTGATCCATCTATGAGATTGAGGTAATTTTCTCATCATTTTCTTGAATTTAGTTTCTTTATTCACTAATTTGAAATGGAAATTGAAGATTTAGAGTTTTCAAGAGGGAGGAAAACAAATTTTCTTGTCCCATGGAACCTTAACCACTAGTTCCATGCTTTTCCCCCACAAAACAACCGCATACAACCTCAAAATCCTCATTTAAACTTGAAATAATCTATTCCCATCCATACACCCTCAAAAGGATGCAAATTTACTTAAAGGTAAATTCAGTAATGTACGTGTAATTGTATCCTGTTGTTTGCAGTTCCTCTCAGATGCATACGAAATGTATGTAATTGGTTTATTTGAGCATAAGATAAGACAATGGCTGTAAGTTGATTGTCTACCTTGATAGGATTAGTTTAATGGATGTTTTAATTGCAGAGAGGTAATAAATTTACAGATAATATATATGTATATACATGTAAAGGTGAGGATCAAAACTCAAACTTGTGTGCAAGTGAATATCTTCTTGAGTTTTTGGATTTTCTTATAGAATGAGAATTATAATGAGGAGGAAGTACAAGCGATTGTTTTGATAGAATATCTTTAAAAGTGAAATTGTCTTCTCACAAAATCTGATGGGATTTTTCTGCTAGAAGTGAGGAGTGGAAGAAATGAGTCATGATTTGTTCATGGATAGTTAGGGGAATGATGAAATATTATTTTATCCATTGATTTAGTCATTTGTTATGCGTGATCCTGAGGCATTGAGAAGGTGATTCATTGGGGCCTAGTATAGAACGCAAAGCACTTATAAGATGGTTAGAGTACGTGGAAGAGTATTGTATAGAAGCATGGAAACTGGATGTGTCATAGTATAGTAAGACTTGGAGAAAAACTTATGAATCCAACTAAGTTCTTTACTTAGTTAATAGATTGCAATTTTAAGATTCTTATGTATAGTAAACTCATGGACTGATAGATTCCCTTGGCATCAAATAAAGAACATCGATGTGTTTCTTAGTTACCAATAATATTCTCTTGCTAAAGAGACCTTTATTTTGCAGACTATAGGAAAAAATTTCAGATATAGGAAAAGATTGTAAGTTTGGTTGCCATGTCTATTTTGCCCTAGAGGAGAGGTAGAAATGTAGGAGTTTGAGAAAAGAAAAATACATATTACTAATTATTTAAAAGATGCTTATGGTTTAGTCTGAACCCTGAGGATTGGGAGGTACATTAGGGGTTCTAAAGAGAAAAATTATATATTTGTCCTTTCAATGAATTTGAAATTTTCAAATATTCTCTTTTGGTTACACATGACATTGGTTTCCAATCTCTTGGCACTGTCTAAATTTACAAAGAATTAGAGATTTTCCTTCTTATTGTGCTAGTGAGGTTGGACAAAATTTTGTTGAATGGCATGGTGATGGAAAACTTGCCTGGTGTTGTTTTATTAGGAGAAAATTGAAGACTATGTGAACCATATATTTCATTGGTCTTCTATTTGCCTACTTCTTGTAGGGCGAAAACATTATGAATATCTTATATTTAGTAAATTGACACATGAATTGAAGAGGGAAAGAAATTATAGTAAGTATTTTTATTTTTTAGTTTACTTTGTTAGTAAGTTAGTTGGAAAGCAAAGGAAAAGAAATCTATAAATTACATGATAAATGCCAGGGTCTCTACTTTCAACTAATTGGATTTAGATCTAGTTGGATATGTTATATTGCTCCTTGTAGTATTATTAGGTCTACTTTACATTTTAAATGTACTATTGGGCTTATTTAAACAACATATGCAGTCCATATTCAAATATTTATCTCTTAGTTATTGTGAAAGTATAATTGCTTTGTTATGGTTATTTTTCATTTATTGTGTACCCTTGGTAGAGATGTTCACTGCTAAACGAAATGATTAATAGAAAGATGATGGAAAATATTTTGAATTTGATATTGTCTCTATCCCAGAAATCGAAGTTGAGATGGATGTTAAACTGATTAATGCCTTTGAGATTCAAGAAATAAGGGTTCGGGATATCTCCCATCAAGTGCGTCTTTGGGCAAGACTATTATTAATTGGGACATTTGAATTCTAAATTGACTTCATGGTCATTATTGACCTTTTTCCCTCTCAATCCTTCATGTTATTGGTCTTGGTCAATGTTGGTTTATAACAATATCCTTAAATAGGTTGAGACTTCATTGTTTATTCTGGGAGTTATATGGTTCCTTTGGAATATGATCTCAAAATTGGTGTTTGGACAGAAATTTTAATGTCATTGGAATCCTTTCGAAGAAGTTTCATGGATATATCTAATATTTATTCCTTTGATTCTTTCATTATGGATTGTGAGATTCAAGGTATTCCTCCTTCCAATACTCATGTGATTTATGGCGAGGGGCTGAAGTGCTATAGCTAGTATCAATTATTTCTTTTCCTTTAAAGAATGAGAATTCGATTTCCTAATTCTGGATATGAGAACTTTACTAGAATCATTTAAGATGCAAAGTCTAATCACATTAATTAAGGTCCTACTTCGTCTAGGTTTGAGGACATGTGGATTTCTCATATAGAGCTAATAAGAATTCATAAAGGATAGATGAACCAGCGACTACATAAAAAGATGCGAAGGGTTCAAGTTCATAAAAATGTTGAATAGTCAGGAGGATGGACTATCCCCACCTTTTTTGATGTAAAATTTTCTTCTAAATTTTGAGGACGAGATTTTTTTTAAGGGGTTAAAAATTGTAATACCGTTAAAAAAAAAAAAAAAAGTGACAAAGGAGGGAAAAAAAGGGGAGAAAAGTCTATACACACACACCACTTAATTTCTTTCTCCTTTCCTCACTTTTCCTCCACCTCATTCCATCTCACGAACAAACACCCAACCCCACCTCCATCCCTCACTTTCTCCCTCACGGCTTGCTCTCTCGCATCTATTGTCTTTGCTTCCTTCAAGATCAAACAAGATCAAGCAAAAATATACATATCTAGGCTCTCAAATCCTTAAATAAACTTGATGTATCATGGTTTGGTGAGAGATTAAGAGCCTTGGAAAGAAAGATCTAGGGTTTGGAGACTCAACTTTCAGGGATTTGATCCATCTACGAGATTGAGGTAATTTTCTCATCATTTTCTTGAATTTAGTTTCTTTATTCACTAATTTGAAATGGAAATTGAAGATTTAGAGTTTTCAAGATAGAGGAAAACACATTTTCTTGTCCCATGGAACCTTAACCACTAGTTCCATGCTTTTCCCTCACAAAACAACCGCATACACCCTCAAAATCCTCATTTAAACTTGAAATAATCTTTTCCCATCCATACACCCCCAATACCCAGCCTTTATGAAGCACAAAGTGGTGTGGGAAGTCACTACAACAAGCTGAAATCATCAAGAGAACTTTGGGACCGAGGAAGTACAAAGGAGACTGAACTTTGGAGTCCAGAAACCCAAGAATGGGGTAAGTATAATTCATAATTTTGGATTTTTATCTATCATTTAAATCTTCGTGAATAAGTTAGATGATAATTTGAGTTTATTTGAATGTGGTAATGTTAGAGTAAAAATGAAATTTGGATTTCTACAAAATAGTCCAGCATGACCTATTGATGATATTTCAATCATAACTTTCTCTACACAATAGTAAACAGAGTAAGGTTTGTTCCTACTAAAACTAGACACTATAGCTTTAAAATGACATATGACTCGAATGGATTCAATGAGAATTGAATTTTTAGTGATTTTTCAAATAAACCTGTCCTGCAGAAATGCTCTGCTCCCTGCTTTATTTCTGGTCATAGATTTACCTTACAATTTAGAAGTCTTCTGGGCATAATTAGGCAGAATGTTAACTATCAAATTGTAGGTCTATGTTTTATCTTTAATTTGACATAAGAATCACTTAAACCCGATATGTGTAGTAAAAGTTATGGCAATTTTTCTATGACTATGCAAATATAGGTCATGAATCTAGAACTAACATATTCATAGAGAAACTTTATGATAATTTTATTTTTTTAAAGAAAGAAAATAGATAAAAAAGTAATTTTGGTTTTCTATAAAGATAAAACTCAAAATAAATATATTTTAAAAGAGAAAATATGAATTAAATTAATTTTTTATAGAAAAAACTAATATGTTTATTGTAGAGAGGGATTTTTAATTCAATTTTTTGAAGGAGAAAAATAAAACCAAAGAAATTAGAGAGGTAAAATTTAAAATAATTAATTTTTCTAAAGAGAGAAAATTAATATGCTTGTTTTTAGAGGAAAATTTTAAAATTAATGTGTTCACATAGAAGAAATATGAATTAAGTTGAGTTTTTTAGAAATAGAAAATTCATATGCTTAATTTTATAGAGTGAACACAAATTTGGAAATTTAGTTGAAATCAATGTATTTAGAAAGAGAAAATTTTGAATTAAATTGATGTTTAAAAAAAAATTAAAATGAAATATGTTTAGAAAGAGAAAACTATGAGTTAAGTTAATCTTTTATACAGAAAATAACATGCATAATTTTAGAGAGAGGAAACTTAAATTTAATCTTTTTAGTGAAAGAAAACTTGAAGCAAAGGTCTTTATCGAGGGAGATGTAAATTTATCTAATTTTTTTATATAGAGAAAATTAAAGTATTTAGTTTCGGAGGCAAAAAGACTCAATTTTATATTTTTAGAAAGAAAAACTAAGGCATCGAAATTTCTTAGCTATGTAATTTTATATTTAGGAAGAATATTATAATATTCCTGCATTGTTTTCCCATTTAGCAACTAAGTTTATGGGTTTCCAAAAATAGCAAAATGTTTCTTATTTAAATCTATTTAATTAATGAAAATAATAAAAATAACAAAAGAAGCTGACATTAAAAAAGGAATTCACCTTTTTCCCATTTAGAAACTAAGTTTATGAGTTTCCAAAAATAGCAAAAAGTTTCTTATTTCAATATATTTAATTAGTAAAAATAATAAAAATTACGAAAGAAGTTGACATTAAAACAAAAAAAGTTCACTTAAAGCTTTTTCCTACATATCAATTTCAATGGCATCTTGGATCCATTGTGTATTGTTTTTAGCATTGTTATCAGAACCGTATCATATATCGATCCACGAATTTCAAAATCATGGTTCAACTGGTTCAACCATGGATCAATATGGTTGAATTGTTGGTTTTTAATAATAATTAAAAAAAATATGTAAAATAATGTCACATCCTGACCTGCAGGTTCAAATACATTACAACCGTCGCATGATTTAGAAGTACATGTCATCACCAAAACACACCCCAAAATCCCAGAAGACTATGATCAATAACCCTTCAAATTAAGAAAATCCAGTACACAAAATGTTTGAACTCAAAATATCTCAAAAATAAGTGAATATTTAACATTTTAAAATATAACTTTCAAAATAAAAATTTAGATTTTTGATAGACATGCATATAAAATATTATACAAAAAGTGCTTAGAAATGCACTCTAATGGGTCCATCTATATGCCTCCAAAAATCCACAACTAGGATGGCAAATATCGACAATTGGTCTAGGACAGCTCTGATCTTCGACTAGATCTAGCTATCGATGAGAGTTTTTATCTCTACACTTTCTTTGAAAAGGGATAAAAGAAGGGGTAAATATAGAAATATCCAGTGAGTAGAGTGTAATGACATAACTATATAAGTGAGTGAGTGATGAGTGTGGAAATGTTAAACAATAATCCTCAAACATATTTATGTTTCAACAAAACATTAAGTAGTTATCCAAATAATTTATAACAAGAGTCATGATTTTCCAGAATACAAGAGAGCATTCAATATATACTTTTACAAAACCAAGGGGTTTGTCTCAAAATCTTTCCACCAAAGCCTTAGCCTAGGCTGACAGTAGAACCGCTAAAGGGTTTTCATTATCATCGATTATAAAATATCAATCCTAACCTTGACGTTAGCTCATAGTCTCTTCGGAAGTGCAACTGAATAACTCGAAATGGACAGAAGAGGTGTCTCCCGATCCGACCACCTCCTTGTCTACTAATAACAACAATGTCCTCACCATGTTGCCCCATCGGGCCACACCATGTAGGAAATGACTATAGCCATCTAGGGATTCAGCCTCATGCCCCAAGCCAATACATGCACCATGAGGTTTCAAACTCATACCCCAAAGCCAATACATAAAACATGGGGGTTCATGCTCATACCCCAAAACCAATATATAAACCATTTTACAAATATCATATCATGTGTCATATAAATCAACAAAGTTTTAGTTTAAGAGTCCAATAAACATTATTCACAGGAAAAAAAATTAGCATGTCTCAAAATATATTAACAAGAGTATAAATCTCATGGCTCAAATCAAAACCTTTTTAGAGATACTCCACAATCATAAAACATTTTATAAAATCAAATTAAGAAAATCATTTTATAAAAATCATGAAAAATATTTCCCATTCACAACATAACAATCCATTCACTTATAGTGTTAGAGGCAAAGATCACTCCCAAACTTTCTTTGTGTAAAGGTTCTGTCTCAACCAGCTTTGTCGAATCCCTACGGGACATTATCAAGTATCCACAAAATCAATATTTACCTATCTAAGTAAACTCCAAACCCTAATATTCAAAAATCTATTTTTCTCTAACTAAGTGTGACTTTTAATCTTCCAAATCCAAATAGAAAAATAGGAAATTAGAGTCAAAATCTGAATAGAAAGATCACAATACCTTAATCATCTCCTAAGATTTCTTTCGGTTCGGGTTATACTAAAACCCTTGATTTTCCTTCTCCGTGACAACCCCAAATCTTTAAGTTCTTACTAAATCAAGGCCATATTCTAACTTTGGGGAGTTGGAAGAATAATTTGGAGCCTTTGATCTAGATTTGTGGTAGTTTTGGAAAAAAGAGAAAAATAGTCTAGAGAGAGAGAAATGAAATTTTTGGGTTTCGTAGGTCCTGAAAGTTCACTTCTTTTTTTATTTTCAACTCATTTTCAATATTTACCTAATGGCCCTCATCCACTTCCACTTGGACATATATCCAATATATCTTTCTAATTTATTGGGTTGGTCCACCCAATGGGTCTAAACACTTGAACTTCTATTATGTGAAGAAAATATATTTAGTAACGAGTAGAGAAGGTTGAGAGGAAGAATACAAATTTATAGGAAGTAAACTAGAAGTATTAAAAATTTAGAATATTCAAAAATATAGGGGATATAATATAAATTGTACAATATATAACTAGAGGGATTGGATGGCATGGTGGTTAAAATCTTTTTGAGCACTTTGGAGAACTAGACATCAAATCTTCTTGGGTATACTTCAATTTGCAAAGTAAAATGAGATGGGAATTTACCGACAAGCACAATGAAAATGGGAAAATGAAAGTTACACATGGGCAAATATATGGACCAACAAGCACAAGGAAAAGTCACTATTCTCACAAGTACAAGACGGTCACCGATAGCTGAAAGGTGTTCGGTGTAAATGTATAAATTGAAATGTATATGGTAGTGCCAATCATGAACACCGACTAGGTAAATGGAATAATGTTACCAACAAAAAATGGCAATTGCAAAGAAATTGAACTCTTAAGGCAACAAGTACGTGGAAAAGCAAAATGATTGAATTCTCAATAACCGAACGGTGACCGAATAGGTATGTGAGGTACCGATAAACAAATGTGCCGGTAAGTTATGTTGAATTTCCAATTGCAACTAGGTTTAAGTCTTCTCGAGTGCAAGTGACGTGAGGAATTGGAAGGGTTGCAAGGCAAGCCAAGGAAACGAAACTCACAAGTCTCACATTACCAATGGTGCATATTATGGATCATGGATTCACAATACCAGTCAGTGACAAGATAACCAATAGGAATTTCATAGGTATCTTATAATAAAAATGGGGATTCAAAATTGGATGTTACTGAACATATAGAAGAATGAGGTGGTAGGAAAAATGTAACGACAGGTTAAGGTAGCACTCTCAGATAATATAAGTGGAATGCACTTATACCAAAAGGTATATGGAAATTGAATGTACCAATGGGTATATAAAAATTGTAAAATAATAAGTCTACTGAAAGATTACAACTTCCTTCATCTACCGACAACCCATAGACCTCACAATGCACCGATAAGATTCTCACTTGCAAATCAGCAAATGATCATTACCGACTACTGACCAAAAAAATCAAAATTTGAAAAATTATTTATTAATTACTAAACCTTTACCAAGCAACCAAAAGTCTTATGGGAAAATTAAATCCTATCAAGTACCAATCAGTTAAATCCTACTGAGTACCGAACATTAAACACTCAAACAACTGATGACTCTAGTGATCGGGCACTGAAAAATTTAAAAGTCTATCAACCAAGTGTCTAAAGGATTCATAATCATTTTAAATGACAAAAATTTACATTTTTTATTCCAAATAATTATTCTCCCACATTTTTACAAATATAAGAATTTTTAAATAGTCAATTTGAGTAAACTTCAAAACCAGGACTTGTCCAATGTTACAAGTAATTTTTTAAAATAAATATATATTAATTTCATATTTTCATATAAAAATTTAAAAATAAAATTTTAATAAATATAAAATCAACAATTATTCTTAAAATTCATATTAAACAATAATATTCAATTAACCTATCAATTTGAGAGATTGAGAGAGCATAGGGAAGACATGGGGAAGGAGAGGAGAAGTTGATAGATTTCAGAAGATTTTTAAAAACTTTGTTTTGTAAATATCTTATATTCTAAAAAACTTAAATACCCTTCTATCTAAAGTTTAATGAACTAAATTTTAGTGGATTTTTTCATATTTGACAATTGAATTCAAATCGACCCATTTTATTAAAAAACTACAGTTGAATCGTGATTGAACTATATTAACCCGTGGTTCAATTATTTAGACGATATTTTATTCAAATGATCTGTTTTTCTTTCAGACTATGATCCAACCGCTGTCCAACTGCAACACGATACAATTTTGATAACACTAGTTTTTAGGCATATCTCCCACTCTTGACGTACAAAAGGCTTTAGCTTACTGATTATTATTATATAAGTAGAGTGGTTCTTGCTAAATAACCTAAAGTAAATTTTGGATAAACTAAAGTTTTTACTTGAATTCTTAACCTATCTACTGTGTAGCATCAAAATCCAAAATCATTCACTCATCATGTACAACATCAATGCTTTTGACCCAAGATCATGATGCCATGATCAACAACTTTAAAAGAGTTTTAGTTCTTAGTTTGGATCAAGCAACATCGTCTTGTAATGGCGGAGTCAACCTTATCATTAAGAAGGCACATTTTTAGATATAAAATGATAAATGAAAATACATATATATATATAAAATAAATTTCTATCATTAAGTACAATTAAAAATAAAAAGTTAATTATAAAAGATTTATGGCGGAGTCAACCTCAACATATATGAGTAATGAGTCCTTATATGGTTTCAGGTGTGATAGGACCATGTCCCAAAGGGTTCTGATAGGACCCCATTCAAGAGGTTCAATCCGTTTAAACACAAATGGGTCTATGTCGTCCTACTTTATCGATGGGATCTATCTCCCTAAATGGGTCATGTCATCCCGGCCTACCGAGAGAATTTGTCTATTTGTGGTATCCTATTCACTATTCGGCTAATTTCTGATTAGGTCTATGCAATCGATTTACAGAAGTATTTGGTGCTCCTGAATACTTATCCCACTCTACGTTCGACCAATGACTAACAATTTTTTAAGGTACCGATAACTTTGATTCACATTGACCAGAAACAATATTCAAAGGAATCTCACAATGACATTTGTTTCCTATTTCAACATGAAATGTATCTTACGGATAAATAAAGAAACTCTTGAAAATCTAATCGATAAGGGAAAAAATCTCCACGTATAATCAAACTTCCAAAATGATAATGATTTTAAATCTCGGACGTTTGAACTCTAAAATTTTTGAATCTCCTCGTATGGAAATCAGGGTTGTAACACCCCGAATGCACACAACTCTTACGGCACCCCATATAAAAGCCTTCAATACATCAAAGCCAGGTAAGTTCTCTTTACTGCACACTCGGCACATGAATCATAGGGAGATCTGTCCTCCCTTCCTCTCTTAGTCTGTTCCATCCCTTTCGAAAATCGCTCTTTCTAACTTAAGCGTCAGAGCCTCCCCTACCAAAACACCCTCCAGTAGTCTTTTGTAGGTTTCAAGTTTCTTTATTGAGTACTTGTTTGATTCACAAGGAGTTAGATCTATGGAGCCAAGACCCAACTCCAACAGTCTACCCTTTATAGTAGACTTGGTACATTACAACATGCGCTCATGGTGCACACCAACTGCTATTGTTGTTCCATTTGCAAACCCAATGACATTAGCATCTTTCAGATGGTTCCCTGTAGCTGTACTTGCTCATGATAAAAAAAGGGTTGCTAATTTTCAAGTGTTTTGAAATCCCAAATGTAATAGATTAAAAGGGTCTAAACTCATGTTAAAGTTGATGTGCAACACTATATTTTTCCTTTGGTTCCCTTCTCTTGAATAAAGGTGCTTCAAAAACCTTAATATACCTAGATTTGTATTAACTTATTTCAAACTTCTTTTATTTTTAAATAATTTTTTTTTCCAAAAAAAAAAACCTAAAAGTTTTATAAATAAAATCATTTTTTTAAAATAAATATTTAAATTATATTATTATTTGGATTAATCTTCTTTGTTGAAAAACATAAATGAGTCATGAGGATTTAAACAACAATAGAAAGCAATAATTTAGAGTCCACCTCGTCAATTGGGTCATAAGTTCTTGAACTACATATCAATAACATTATAATTTAGGTGTTTTTTGATCATCGGATTTGACAATTTTATATTAATTTAAATTACTTGATATAATAGACAAAAGATATTATAATTCTGCTCCTATTGTTGATAGGATTTAGGTATGTCTAAGGATTTGAGTCAACTAGGTCAATTATAACTGAGATTATTATATAATTTGAAAGTGCTTAGTAGCTTAAAATTGCAATGTCAAAATTGTTTCTTAAAGTCATCCTGTATGAGGGTTATTTCCCAAAATATTGGGAAAATAAAACAAAATTACAAAAATATTGTTGTGGTTTTTTTCCTTCCAAAAGTACCAAAATCGGTATCACAAAAATCAACTTCAAACTGTTTCACTTAACATTCCCATTCAATAAAAAAAAAATGAAGTCAATATTTAGGAAATCGACTTTAGAGGGAGTATATTTCTAACTGAACCATATGCTGAACCAACTAAAAGTTTGAAAGATTCCTAACCGATTCCTGATTGGTCCTAAAGTCGACTTCTCAGAAGTGGACTTTAGCTCTATATAAAGCCAACATCCCACTCTTCATTTCAACCCAAAACATCTCCCCTTTTTATTTCTTCCAGCCTACTGTGATAGAGGTGAGTTTTTTCCTCAAATACCTACTTTGTCCGTCAAAGTGAGAACCTCTGGATAAACGATGATCTAATACTTAAGACCTATAAAAACCACCGAAGGGTGCTCCAGTAGGGGAAATTCTGATGCTCAAGTCAGAAAGAGCAGTTTTTTAATGAAGTAAACAGACTTAGAAGAGTGATATCGGCACGATGTTGCATAGGTGTCTAGAGTGTTTAGTTCTGAGAGAACTTACCTGGGTGGCGGCCGATGTTGTATATATATATATATACACCTCTCATTCTCAGAAGATGCTACAAGGTTTTGGTGGTCTCAAAACCCTAATTCCCTTGTGGGATGATCATCTCGTATCCCCAAGATCACATGGTATCTATTTGCGATCCTTCTTAAAGAAGCCCCACCTTGGTAGTTAGGGGAAGTCCGATAATTATGGGAGCTTCCTTCCTTATATGATATGCTTATTAGAGTATAGTTCCTTATCCTGCGGAACCATCTTGAGAAGATTCTCCTCCTCTTAAGGAGAGTTTAAATCTATGTAAGGATTTGTTTCCTTTGCGGATTGTCTCAAGTCATACTTAACATATCTGTTGATCGAACTATAATTGTAAGGCCCATTAGCCGAGGAGTAAAAATGACAAAGGGACTCGAGGGCCGAGGACTTGGAGTAACCAAAGAGCTTATGTATCGAGGATAGAGATGATTGAGGACTTGTAGGCGGTCGTAATTAAATGCTCCTGGTTTGATAGACCCAAAGGATGAGTTTTTGGTTCATCTATTAGTGGGCCAGTGATAGGCCCGATGGGCCTTTGGTTAGGTATATTCATTTGCCCCCTACTCCTGAGGTTATCTTGAAAAAGTTAACATTAGGACTATAGGAATGATATAACTTTTCTTGAGGACGTGGGATAAAGTTAGAGGGGGAGAGGAATGGTCAGTTGACTTTTTGGAATAACAAATATGGAGGTTATTATGAAGTGCGGAAGGCGAAAAATCATGCCATTATTGCGAGAGTTGGGTGGCTGTTTTGATTTTAAATACGGACGTGGCCATTTCATTTGTTGGGCTATCATAAAAGCTTGGTTATAAATAACAAGGACTCACCACAAGATTGTGTAAGGCATGTTTCGATTAAGGTGTTGTTTATGTTCTGATAAAACAAAGTGCAAAATAGGGTTATTCAGATGTAGTACCATGATATTTGGTGTTCGATATCCGTAGTGGTTTCAGTGTTTCTGTAAGCTTAAAATGGAAGGCTTCGTTTGGTAGTTTTTTTATGCTTTTCGAATGCTATCGATATGAGATTCTATCAATGGTGGGGACTACCAATATGAGATCCTATCACGATATCTGGTGATCTGGGTCCATGATGGATGGCTTCCAGCATCCTCAGAGGCACCTCTCATTTGGTGGAATCTCGTCTCCTTTTGTCTTCCAAATTGGAGGGTCAGGTAATCCCTATTTTGTGAGGTTAGGCGAAGACAGATAGGCATGTTCAGTGTTGTTATCCCCTAAAAATGAAAAGAATGGGGAAGCTATATTCAAGATATGTGTCTCTTGAGAGGATGGGAGAACTCGATATTGAGGAGAGAGCTTCCTCTCCCTCTTGGTCTCCCTAACCATCGTCTATGTAAAAATTTTGGCTACTAGATGTTAATGTATATCTTGATAAACCTATATAAAGAAAGGATTTTCCCAGAGGTTCTCATGTAAAGATGTTATTTGAATGAAATTTATGTACCTTGTGATTTTTTGATTTGTTCTCATTAACAAATTTTGATGCCCGCTTCCTTTCCTATCCTAGTATTGTCTAGGAATCATGTTAGGGAATCTCGTTGCCATTCATCAGACTTTTTAAAGTGCTTTAGCATGTTAGATGTGTCAATGACGGTGTTAAAATATTATCACCCTTAAAAAACTCATTTCTGTAATGGGTGCTTCACCAAAAATAGCCTGTGAAGTTATGTTCTCAGTTTGTTTATCATACTAGGTATTGCGCTAAGGGTACTTGAAGGCATCGCGTCTCGAGAAATTTAGCGTAACAAATATTATGCTAAGGGTACTAGAAAATATTCGCCTTGAGACAGTTTAGCTTATTAGGCATTACACCAAGGGTACTCAGAGGCATTGTGCCTTGAAACAGTTTAGCGTATCAGGCATTGTGCGAGGGTACTTAGAGGCATTGTGCCTTAAGACAGTTTAACGTGCCAAGCATTGTGCCGAGAGTACTTAAAGGCATTGTACCCTGAGACAGTTTAGCATACCAGGCGTTACGCCAAGAATATTTGGAAGCATTGTGCCTTGAGATAGTTTAGCATATGAGGAATTGCACTGAGGATACTTGGAGGCGCTACTCCTTGAATCAGTTTAGCATATCAAGCGTTACACCAAGAGTACCTGGAGACATTGCATCTTGAGATAGTTTAATGTCATGTTTCGTTAAATCACTTAACTATAGAGCATATGGTCATAGTAAGGAAAGCATATCGTTAACATTGATAACTCATTAAATAATGGATATTCATGATGAAAAGGTAATAAAACTCATTGGTGATAGATATGCTAATTTTCAGAGTTCCATATGCGTGGTATAGCAGTATTGGCCAATTGGCTGAGTCGATAAGTCCTAGGCTGTAGCATTGAGCGTACAGTGTATAAGCCTTCCTAGTTAGGTATGAGTTTGCCCCCAGCTGTAGTTGACCGATTGCCTCTACTCTTCGTAACACTAAGTCTGGGGGTCTGAATATTTTGGCTTTGACTCTCTTGTTATAGTACTGCACCATTTGTTGTTGGTAGGTGGTCATTCAAACAGACACAATGTCTTTTGATTCTAATAAAAAGTCTAGCTATTCTTGTAGGGCAGACTCGTTTGGCTCTGCTCGGTATTGTTCCACTCATAGGGAGTGAATCCCTATCTCGACTAGCAAAACTCCCTCTGACCCATATGTTAAGTGGAATGGTGTTTCTCTAGTAGCTCTCCTCGATGTCAAGCGATAGGCCCATAGTACTTTGCAGAACTCTTCCCCCCAATGGCCTTTTACTTTATCAAGCATAGTCTTAAGCCCCTATAGAATAGTTTAACTTTTTACCTTAACAAGGCCATTCGACTGAGGGTCGGCAACTGATGTTAATCGACGTTGAATTCCTAGCTTATCGCAAAACTCTTTAAATTCTTTGTTATCGAATTGCCTCCTGTTGTCCGTGATTGGGGATCGAGGCAACCCAAATCTTGTGACTAATGATGACTAGATGAACTTCTACATCTTCTTTATCGTGATTTGAGCTACCAGCTCCACTTCTACCCATTTAGTGAAGTAGTCTATGGCTATGATTAGGAATTTTCATTGCCCCATGGCATAGGGCATGGGCTGAGTTTATCTATCCCTTATTACGCGAATGACCAAGGGCTAGTGATAGGATAGAACTCGGTAGAAGGTTGATGGGTGACCGAGGAGAAGCGCTGGCATTTGTCACATTTCTTGATAAGAGTGTTTGCATCTGCTTTCATTGTAAGCCAAAAGTAACCTTGCCTTAAGGCCTTGTTCACCAAGCTCCAAGCTCTAAAGTGATTACTGCATATTCTCTTGTGTATTTCCCTAAGAGCATAGTCCCCTTCTTTGGAAGTCAAGCATTTAAGATATGGGTGGGTGAAGGATTTTCAATAGAGGGCTCCGTCAATGATAATATAATGGGTGGTTCTTCACCTGAGTTTGGTCACTTTTGTTGGCGACTCTAGCAATTGGCCATCATTTAAGTAGGCTTGTATGGAGTCTTTCCAACTCAATGATAGATGTGTCGATAGAATTTGTTCAAGTTCATCGACGCTGGAGTAGAGAAGGCTCTTGACATACACTATTCAGCTAGTTGCTACTAAATCTGAACTAACCAACTTAGATAGTGAGTCGACTCTGGCATTCTCCAACCTAGGGATCTACTGTATGTTGACCCTTTGGAATTTCTATATCACTTCTTGCAATTTCATCAAATATTTTGCCATTACAAGTTTTCTTACCCCATAGATGCCCTCAATCTGCTTCCCCACGAGCTGGCTATCCATAAACACCCTTATCTCTCATACTCCTAATGAGGCTACTTTTCGTAGTCCTATTAGAAGTGCCTTGTATTCGGCCTGGTTATTAGTAGGCTTGAATTTGAAACAAAGGGTGTATTCGGCTTTAAAATTATCGGGACCTATGAGGATGAGCCCGGCTCCTCTTCCCAATGAATTAGAGGATCTATCCACCTGTAGGGTCCGAAATGGTAGTGTGCATTCTTCTTGGGGCTAATGGGTATTTGTTGGTTGCTGTTGGGAGCATACACTAGAGGATGAAGTCAACGAGGGCTTAGCCCTTAATAGCCGGCCTGAGTTAGTAGGTGATGTCAAATTCCCCAAGTTTGACACTCCTTTTAATTAGCCAACCTGACATATCCCCCTTTTACAGTATTTGCTTCAGCAGTTGGTCTATCAAAACCACAATCATGTGCACTTGGAAATATGGATGGAGGCATCGTGCCGCTATGACGAGAGCAAAGGCCACTTTTTCAAAGGGTTTGTAGTTTACCTATGCTTCTTGGAGGATACGACTGACATAGTACACAGGCTTCTATATGTCTGCATCTTGGCGAACCAGCACTGCAAATGGAGAGATAAAGGTAAAGTGTCACATCACAACCCTTGGATCGAGAACGCGACAACCATCACGTTACTTCAAAATATGGGCGAGCCTAACCCATATACCAAAGTACTATAAGGCATTCATTAATATCCATCCATTTTCCAAAATAATTCAACAATTCTAAGGAAACAAACATGCATACAACATACAAACAATAACCATCTCAGTCCATCCCTATTCAAATGCATGCATAAGGCTAACCTGGTCATCCATAATCCAATCACATGCACAAGGCCAGCCTGGTCATTCAAATCGAATTTCCAATCATCATAAACCATTTTGTAAACCAACCAAAAAGTCTCTAATCAAAGGATTCATATCAATTTTCATTAAAAAAAATAAATTTTAAATAATTTTAAAGAAATAAAAGGGGGTAATAAATTTAAGTTTACAAAACCATGTCCAAACCTCACATCAGATATCCATAATACAAAATAGGTTTTCAAAATAATTATAAAGTTTGCCCCCCATTTGGTTCCACTAATAAATACCTCAACCCAAAAACAAGACTAGTACCCACAATAAATCCTTCGAGATAATCTTGCCTTGAGATACTGACACTAACAATACCTTAATCTAAGCTTCCTCTGTGGAAAAATAAAAAAATAAGAGGCATGAGTATACAACAATACTTAGTGAGTGAATAACATGTTATGAAGATAAATAAGTGATGATTGTGGATATATCAAATATTTATCTCAAAATCATACAATCGTAACCATAAAAAACAGGTTTATCATCAAATATCAAATTTAAACAAGATTTCAACAAATCATAATATACAAGTCATATACATCCAGTCATAACAACATGTTTTTCGAAAATCATGGGGTTGCCAAAATTATCATTCTTGACAATGGTCTATAGCGACTAAGGGTGGAACCACCAAGAGTTTTCATATTTGTTTCAACTCACAAAATACCCTAACCTTGGCATTGGCTTGGGCCTCCCCAGGGTGCTACCAAATTAGTCTAAAGGGAGGATTTCAAAGGCACCTCTGGAGCGCAACTATCTCCTCAGTCAAATAAACGGCCAACCACGTCGCCCCAACAGGCTCCACACTGTAGAGGGAATAAATATAGTTATTAATCATGTATATAGTATCATTTCGCAATCATCACAACATATATCAAAATATGTCAATAATTATTCAACGAATTATCAATGCATGAATTCAGGCAAGTTATATTCAACATAAATCGATAAACATGACACATTATTTCCAATTCAATATATGGATGTATTTCATTTCAAATTCCCTTTTGGGACACTCCACAATCATAAAACAATTTGAATATCAATTTTTAAAGCTTTTATAAGATCATTACAAAAACATTTTTTCACTTAAAACCATAAACATGCATCCACTCACCTCTTGGGAGGGTAACCACTCCCAATCTATAATTTAATCAAAGATAAATCTCTCCTAACCCTTCAATTATCTCAATGTAAGACAATAAATATAATTTTATCATTTAAATATAGCTCAATATTAGGGTTAATCAAATTTTCCTCAAATTATCTCATAAAATTTTCGTACACAACCATATCTTAGAAAACTATCATGTCATGACCTACAATACTTGGATTAAGGTTATTCTAAATGCTACTTAAAGTTAAGATATAGTGCTATAATTTTTATGTTTACAACTAGACTCAATTCCATGAATGTGTTAGTCCTAAATTCAGGACCCATATTCACACGGTCACCGAAAAATTGTCATAACTTTTACTATACATATTAGATTTAAGTGATTTAAGTCTTTAATTAAACATAAGACGTAGATCTACAATTTTTATATTCAGGATTTGGTCTAATTTTGCCTAAAAGGATGTTCCAATTTGAAGAAAAATTCATTGCTAGAATAGGATAGAATAGAGGAATTCTGCAGGACATGTCTCTTTCAAAAAATAAAAAAAAAATCCAGTTATTTTCAAATCCATTCAAATCATATGTCATTTTCAAGGTCTAGATGTCTAGTTTTAATAGGAAGAAACCTTATTCAATTTACTATTGTGCAAAGAAAATTATGATCGAAACATCATCAATAGGTCAAGCTAGCCAGTTGTAGAAATCCAAGTTTTCATACTTATTCTAACATTACCAACACTCAATAGGCTAGATACTTGCATAATAATATAAATCTACATTGAGGAAGATAATTTACATTAAATGAGGTCACCCATTTTGTCCCAAAGTTGAGCCACTACAAACCCTAATTTTTCTCTCTCTACAAAAATCTCAAAAATTATATAAATGATCAACACTATCATAAATAACTCAAATATATATTGGAAAAGTGTTATTATCTTGATTTGAAACACCAATCTCATCTAATATCCAAATTTCCCAAAACTTCAGATTTTCTTTCTCTAAAATTTCATAAATTTCTCACTAGACTTTTGTTCTAGGGTCGATATTTGGGGGTTTGGAAGCTTTAACAATTAATTTTGAGTGTGGTTTGGATGATTTCTAGGGAGAGAGTGAATTTGGTGAGAAAGGGGGAGGGAGTTAAGTTTCGAGTAGCAGGGGAAGAAAGAAAATGGGAAGAGAGGGAGGATGGGATAAGGTGGTGTGGTGGGCCCCTTTCTCTCTCTTTTTTTTAGGTATTACATAAAGTTTCTCACTGGGGATTGGCCGGAAGAGCAACAGTAGAGATGTTAGGCATTTTTAAAGTTTGTTGAGAGCTGCTTAGCACTTGGGAGTCCACTCGAACCTTGGGGACTTCTTTAAAGCATCAAAGAAGGGCTTGTACTTCTCCCCAAATTTAGACATGAATCAACTTAAGGCAACAATCCACCCAGTAAGGCTCTGCATCTGTTTCATATATATGATGGCTTGAATTTTTTCGGGTTTGCGTTAATTCCCCTATTTGTGATCATAAAACCGAGGAAATTAACTGAGGTAATTCCAAAAGTGCATTTTGCTGGGTTAAGCTTCATGTTATATGGCTCCAGGGTTCTTAAGGTTTCTTCTAGGCTTGTAATGTGACTCTCCAGGCTAGTACTCTTAATAAGCATGTCATCCATATAAGCTTCCACATTTCTGTCGATCTAATAACCAAAGACTTTGTTGACCAATCTTTGAAAAGTGGCCCTGCACTCTTCAGGCCAAAAAATACGAACCTGTAACAGTATATGCCCGATTCCATAATGAAGCTCATTTTCTCCTCATCTTCCAAGGCCATCCAGATTTGATTGTAACGGAATAGGTATCTATAAAACTAAGAAGATAATGACCCAAGGAGTTATCTACGAGTTTATCAATGTGAGAGAGTAGATAGCTATCCTTCGGGTAGGATTTATTAAGATCGGTAAAGTCAACGCACATCCTCCACCTGCCATTGGCTTTCCTTACCATAACCACATTAGCCAACCACTCTGGATATTTTACTTCCCTAATGAAGCCCGTTACCAAAAGTTTCTTCAATTCCTCTTGAATCGGGCATTGACGTTCTAGGGTGGATGCTCTCTTTTTTTGCTTTACGGGTTTGAGGTTTAGGTCGACAATCAATTTGTGAATGGTCACAAAGGGGTGGATTCCTGGCATGTCTTCTAGTGACCATGCAAAGACTTCGGAGTAATGATGGAGGCACTTGATAATCGCCTCACGTAAAGGTGGTGATGCTTGGTTACAATTTTGATAATTTTTGTAGGATTCCCAATTTTAACAATTTTTGTAGGATTCTTGGTGAGTGAGACCTCTTCCATCTCCTCAACAAGTTGAGGCTTGCCTATTGATGCAGGGTCATCTAGATTTCAGTTGTTTCTATTGAGAGGCTTTCTTAGCTCTTCCCAAATGGTAATACTCCAGGTAGGGGGTCTCCGTTGATAGTTGCAATGCCTTGTACCATTTGGAATTTGATTTTCATGTGTTTGGTACAGGATAAGACCTATAGGTAGTTCAGGCTTGTCAACTGAGGATAGCATTGTAAGGAGAATGAGACTTAGCTACATTAAATATTGTTGTTGCAGTAGTTTGGTTTGTAGGGGCTCCTAGGGTGATAGGAAGAGCTTTGGTACCTCCAGGGAAAATGACTCCCTGAAGGGTCCTGCTCTTGGAACTGTTTGGAGTTGCAAATTTGTGGGGCAAAACCCATGCATTGAAAGGCATCCTAGTAAAGAATGTCACTGCATAAACCTTGGTCGATTAAGATCCTCTTGACAGTATATGAACCTATCCTTGTGGTGATGACAAGGGGATCGTGATGATCAGAGGAAACTCTAATTAAGTTGTTGTCATCAAAACAATGGGTGGCCTCTTCCTTTATTATGACATAATGAGAATGGTGTTAGAGGCCAAGTAAATCTGTTCTTAGTCTATTTCCACAGATGGCCCCAATCTGATGGAGATGGATTTTCTCCTCAAATACCTACCCAGCCCATCTGAGTGGGAGCCTCTGGATAAAAGATGATCTGATACTTGAGACCGACAAACATCGTCGAAGGGTGTTCTGACGGGGAGATTTCGATATTCAAGTTAAAAGGAGTAGATTTTTAATTGAGAAAACAGATTGAGAAGAGTGATGTCAGCACTGTGTTGCCAAGGTGTCTAAAGTGTTCAGTTCTGTGAGAACTTACCTGGGTAGCAGCTGATGATGTGTGTGTATATATATATATACCTCTCATTCTCAAAAAATGCTATGGGATTTTGGTGGTCTCGAAACCCTAGTTCCCTTGTGGAATGATCATCCTGAATCCCTGAGATCATTGTTTGAGATCCTTCTTGGAGATGCCCCCTTGGTAGTTAGGAGAAGTCCCGTAATCATGGGAGCTTCCTTCCCTTCCCTATCTCTCTTTTTTTTTTTTCTTTTGGGATCCATACTGAGACTCAAACCCAAGCTTATTACAAGGGAAGGGAAGAGGTGTCACTTGAGCTGAAACTTATTAGTGCTTCCTTCCTTATCTGATATGCTTATTAGAGTATATTTCTCTATCCTGTGGAACCATCTCAGGAAGATTCTCCTCCTCTCGAGCAGAGTTTAAATCTATGTAAGGATTTGTTACCTTCGCAGATTGTCTCAAATCATACTTAACATATATGTCGATCAAACTATAGTTGTAAGGCCCATTAGTTGAGGACTAAAAATGATTGTGGGACTCGAGGGCCGAGGACCTGGAGTAACCAAAGAGCTTATGTACCAAGGATAGAGATGATCGAGGAGTTGTAGGCAATCATAATTAAATGTTCTTAGTTCGATGGGCCCAAAGGATGGGTTTTTGGTTCATCTATTAGTGGGCCAGTGATGGGCCCGATGGGCCTTTGGTTAGGTATCACCACGCTGAAACTTTCTTCACTCTCATCGAATTTTAAAACAACATCAAGTCAAACCATTTTCCGGACAACCCTATTCTCACATTCTGCAGCAACCAAAAGGTAAATCTTTTAAAAATATATGATTATTTTTCTATATTTTTTTATTTTGTCGACCCTTTTTTTGAATTTTTTCTGGCATTCCCTGTGACTGTTCCTTTTTTTATTTTTTTTTGTGGGCTATAAATATAAATTCTGAATTTTTTTTTTTGGCATTCCCTATGATGTTTTTTCTGGTACATCCATCCTGTCTCTACCCCCATACTAAAATGGGGAGCATTTTGTGCACTAAGTGAGCCCTTTTTTGGCTCATTGCAACCTATCTCGCGCCCTTTTCCAGCTATTACAAACCCTGTTCCGGTATTGAGGAAGGAAGCAGAAGGTAAAACTAGTTTTCTGCATTATTTTTTTTTTTTTGGAAATATTATTCATCCCTTTTCTTGTTGTTCTGTGGTTGTTTTGAATTTTATTTTTTTTTTGGAATGTTGTTTTTGATTGTACACTTTTGTTTTTGTCCAAAACCTTAAATTTTGTTGTGCCCTAATTTTTTTTAATGGTAATGGAAGAGTTTGGTTTTGTGTCCTAAATCTTTGTTGTGGTATTGGACTGCAGTTTACCTCACTACATGGTTGAAACGTGACAAGGGTGGTGAAGAAAAAGAGAAAGGAAGAGACACAGAGACAGAAATTGATAAAAATTTAATGTAATGCTTACAGAAATTAATGTTTAAAAAATTAATATTATGAAAAAAAAATTTAATGTTTAAAGAAATTGTTGAAAATTTTATGTTTATAAAGGATTAACGTTTTTAGAATTTTAATTTTGAAAAATGTATAAATTTTCAATGTTTATGATAAAATTTTAATTTAATTTTATACAATTTTAATATATATATAGATAAAGTAAATAAAATTAATATAAAATTTTGATTTGAAAGTAAGATAATATTGATTTTATACAAAATTTTGTATTGATTTTAGATAAATTTAATGTAGATATATAAATGATGAAAAAATAAAAAAATGTAAGATAATATTGATTTTATACAAAATTTTGTATTGATTTTAGATAAATTTAATGTAGATATATAAATAATGAAAAAATAAAAAAATGTTTATAAATTAAATAATGTATAAGATGAAATTAAATAATGTATACAAGCTAAGAAATGCATTTGAAATATAAAAAGTATATATATAATGTAATTTTAATTTTAGAAATTAAAACATTAAATGAAAAATTATAAAATCAATTAAAAATTAAAATGATTTTATAAAATCAATAAATTAAAACAAGTTATGTCATAAAAAATTAAATTTAACTTATATTCTTTTTTATAATAAAGAAATGAGATAAAATCTTATGATTTTATATTTTTGTTTTTAAAATTTTTTTTATTGACTTCTATACAAATTACATTATAAAATCAATAAATTAATTAAAATACATCATTAATATAGTTTTTTGTATTGATTTTATACAAAATTTTGAGAAATTATTTTATATTAAAATATAAAATGATTTTATAAAATTAACATAAAATAAATGTAATTTTATATTTAAAAAATAAATAAATTAACAAAAATAAGGAATAAGATTTTGGACTAGGAAAATGGGATCAAATGAGAGTTTAGTTATACATGAATAAGAATATAAAATTAAAATAATATAGAAAATTGATTAATTTAAAGTATTTCATTATATATGATCATTAAATATAGTTATATAATGTTTATAAATATTACTTTATCAAATTCTTAAACTAATGATAAAAAATTACTAAAAAGTTTTAATTTTTAGGAGTGTTAATAGAATTCTATAAAATACATAAAAATTGTTATAATTTTTAAAATATGAACCAACCCCTCAATGGGAGAGCCAGCCTCTCAATCGGCTCCATAATGTTAGGAATGAATTAGTCGGGTAAAGTTCAGATATCGGTTGGTGAAAACAAAAATAAAATAAAATATGAACCATATTACTCAAAATATATTAAGTAATATTTAAAATATTTCTTAATATATTTAAAAAATTTTACAAAAAGAAAAACTCTATTATTTGAAATAAAATATATTAACATATGAAATATTACATTGAGTAAAAAATTAATAAAAAATTGAAAAATTATAAAATAAAATTACAATAATTTTGTACAAATATTACTCAAAATAAATTTTGTTGAGAATGTAACAGAAGATATTGAAATGTTTTGTCCATATTTAAATTTGTGATCTAAACTTTTGTAAAGTTTATTTCTTAGTATCCGATGGCATAGTATATCTAGTAAAGTTCTATTTAATGATAAATATTTGTTCAAGGAAAGAGATACTTAAGTAAGAGCAGATGAGCCTCATCTCTTTTCTGGTAACTTTCATTGTGCTCCCTACTATAGAATGGATCAAGATTGAATTTAAGATTACAAATTTATGCAATTTTAATTATAGCTATTCTATACTCCAATTTTTTGAAAGAAGATTTTAACCTCACCTAATGGGTTATTTCTTGAAATACTGTGTTCTAGGACCAAAATTATTTTTATATTGTGATTTTAAAAAGTTTACCAAAAATAATGAAATCTATGTTGCGGTTTCCACAAAATCAACTTCTCAAACCCCTACTCGACCAGAAATAGTAGTTTTAAAAAATAAATAAATATATTCATTGAGGTCAATTTCGTGAGAGACTTTCTGAAAATTTTCTGAAAAGCGGCCATTTTCTGCTGACTAAACTGGGATTTCATCAAATGCCATTTTCTGCCATTTTAAAAAGTTTTGGTCAGCGAAAATGGATACTTTTTAGAAAATTTTTAGAAAACCTCGACTTGAGTCAACATATTGTTTATTTTTAGGGTTTTAGGATTTCAGAAAATCTTAATGTAAGTCAAAATGGAAGTTTTTGTCTTGACATTAGGGTGTTAGAGTTTAAGATTGAAGTTAATAAGGTTTTGTTAATAATAATTGGTTATTCTTTTAATATTAGATTTCCAAAGTGTTTATTTTTTGTTGTGATAATATATAAAGCGAATATGGCTAACAATCATATTAGACTATTGCTTAATTGTAAGAGGGGCAAATACAATTGAATATAATATACCCCCTAAAAAGTATCGTGGTTGAAAGTATAATTAGATGCCAGCAAGTAATAAAGCCTCTACACCACAAAACTAGAATCGATAGTGCTCAATCACTATTAGAAAACCGAGTTTCAGCAACAGAAATTAGCGACGGATTATCATCCATCGGTAATTAGCGATAGAGTTACAACCGATTAGCGACGGAATTAGTAACGAAAAAATTCGTCGTAAAAACTTCTGTCACTAATCCGTTGGTGCAAAATTACAGCGAAATTTTGCTCACGGATTAGCGACAGAATTAACGACGAAAAATCCGTAGGAAATAATTCTATCGCTAATCCGACGTTAATTCCAAAAGATTAGCAATGGAATTAATTATGTCGCTAAATCTAACCATCAGTATTTTTTTTTTTTTTAATTAGGTTATTATATTTTTATTAAATATAATTTTATATTTTTATTAAATGTAATTGTGTGTTTTATTAAATATACTTTTGTATTTTCTATTTTTAATAAATTAGGGTATTGTTTTTCATTAAATATAATTTTATATTTTTATTGAATATAATTTTATATTTTGTACTTTTTATTAAATTAGGGTATTGTTTTATTTAAAAAAACCTCAAAAAAACAAACTAATAAAAAAAGAATAAAAAACAAAATAAAAAACAAAATAAAAAAGAATAAAAAATAAAAAAATAAAAGACAAAATAACAAAATAACAAAAACAAAGAAAAAGTTAAACATAAGGGGGTTCCACCGTGCATGTGCATGGTGGAACAGCCCATTTTTTATTTTTTTTATTATTTTGTGTTTTTTTATTTTTTATTCATTTGTTTTTTATTTTTTTTTATTTTTTATGTTTTTATCACTACCATTATATTATTATTAATTACCCTAAATAACTGTATTTTAATTACCAATAAACTTATCATTATCATAAAAAAATAATAAAACAAAAAAACAAAAAAAAAGTTAAAAATAGGAACGGTTCCATCGCGCATGTGCGCGTGGAACCGCCCCTTTTTGTTTTTATTTGTTTTTAATTATTTTATATTTTGTATTTTTTATTCTTTTATTTTTTTATTTTTTTATTTTTTGTGTTTTTATCATTACCATTATATTATTATTACCCTAAACCAAACTTATCATTGTCATAAAAAAATCAAAAAATAAAAAAAAAAACACACAAATTCAAAAAAAATTAAAAATAGGAGGGTGGTTCCACCGTGCATGTGTCCCGGTGGAACCACCCTTATTCTTTTTTTTTTTGTTTTTTCTTTTATTTTTTAATTATTTTATATTTTTATTAAATATAATTTTATGTTTTTATTAAATATAATTTTGTATTTTTATTAAATATAATTTTTTTATTAAATATAACTTTTTGTTTTTATTAAATACAATTTTGTATTTTTATTAAATATAATTTTGTATTTTTATTAAATATAATTTTGTATTTTTATTAAATATTATTTTGTGTTTTTATTAAATATAATTTTTGTTTTTATTAAATATAATTTTGTATTTTTATTAAATATAATTTTTTATTTTTATTAAATATAATTTTTTATTTTTATTAAATATTATTTTGTGTTTTTTTTAAATATAGTTTTTTTATTAAATATAATTTTGTTTTTTATTAAATATAATTTTGTATTTTTATTAAATATAATTTTATATTTTTAAAATATAATTTAATACTTTTATTAAATAAAATTTTATATTTTTTTAAATTAGAGTATTGTATTTTTAATATTAAGAGTTAGAAATAAAGTATAGAAATAGAAAAAAATAAACTAATAACACAAAGGTGATGGTAGCATAGTGGTTAAAACTCTTAATATCACTCTCTCGCACCCAGGTTCGAACTTGGGTGTGAGCATTTTTACAACAAATTAAAAGTGCGCGGAAGGGCGGGTAGGCAAGCCGAGCCCAAGACAGGTGCGTGTGAGGGCGAACGGGTCAGGTCGGGCAGCCAGGTCGGTCTCTCGAGCACGTACACTTGGGCTCTTGCTACACTTCAGCGACGTCCGTCGCTAATCCGGAATAATTAGAAATAATAAAAATTTAAATTACCGACTGATTATTAACGATGAAATATTTTCGTCGTTAATTAGCGACGGATTTTCTTAACGACAGAAAATTTTCATTGCTAAATTAGCTATGTGACTTTCAGCAACGGAATTTTCCGTCACTAATACTTTTAGCGACAGAAATTTGAGTATCAGCGATAAATAATTTCGTCGTTGATACCTTTTTTTATTGTAGTGAATTCAAGTTAAAAGTTATATGTCGATATCCTATTCAGGATTACAGACAGTCACTTAGTTATACCCCGATCCCATAAAGGCATTTATTGATACCAAAGATACGAAACTAGATTTGGGTGGTGATGGTGATGTTATGAGTGATTGAACGGATGAAGGGGACTATATGGTTCCAGGAGATAACGAGATGAGTGAAATTCCATTTCTATCTTAAATGGGTGAAGGAGAGAATGCGGTTGATTTTATTTACTACAATCGACCAATATGGGAAAATGATTAGACGTCAGATCCAAAGGTTGGCATGCTATTCAAAATAAAGGAGCAGGTTTAGCATGCTGTAAAATGCTGGACGATACAAAAGTATAGGTTCTATATAGTTCCAAGAGTATGCCAACCATCGGTTCATTCAGTGTTCTTTTTACACCAAAAAAAATTACTTGTGGCATTTATGGATTAAAAAAAAAATAAACGAGTCATGGGTTTTTTTTAGATTACTAGAATGAATCTAACACATACTTCCTTCCTCAAAAAGTCTATGGGAGACCACCCGAATCTGGACTCCAATATAAAAGGCAAGTTGATACAGAACCACATGAAGGAGAATGTTCTATACAAAATCTATGACATTATTGGTGATAGAAGAGCTTACGGTGTCAATGTCTTATACAAGAAGGCTTAGATAGGGAGGCAGAAGCTATTGAGCTGATATATGGCAATTGGAAATCTTCACACATAATATTGTCCCAAATTGTGACTGCTTTTCCTGCAACTAATCTGGGCACGACGGTTGATTAAAGGTACTCTGACTCATTCGTAGAGTCTCCAAGTATGTTCCCATCAATGTTCTGAGCCTTTAAATCTTGTATTAATAGATTCTAGCACTCATCCAAAACACTAACCCTAACCTACCATCGTTGAAATTCCATACTCACTTCAATCATATGGACTTCCAATCTCAAGCCAAATGCAAGTTTTTCCACCCAAAAAAAAAGAAAAAAAACTTGCGATAGGCTAGTCCAATTATTCTATAATAACATAGGAGAACTCAAAGGACGCTATGGAGATGCATCTAAGATTAAGCTGCCCATAGGAAAACACTCTCAAAAATGCATTTTTAAGAGTGATGTTTGTGGAATGGAGATTGTAGTTACTCCTAGACTTTTATATAGCTTGGGTAATGAAAATTGGGTGCCTCATGACCAATGAAAAAAATATGAGTACTAAGCTATTGGACAATGTTAGGGTTACATTCAATAACCCAATCTTCAAGTAGGGAACATAAAAGCTACTTCTTTCGATTTACATGAGAGATTGCCCCATCTGATTGTGACCAATGTGATAAGACCTAGGGCAAGGAGTCACACCACCATTACTCGAGAGAATTTCTGGATTATGGCCTACCTTATACAAGGTAAGAACCCTAGCTTGCATTTTATTGTTCCTTTCCACATTATGGCCATAGTAAAATCTGAAACTGAAAACCTTCCATACCCTTCATTAGTTACTGATCTTCTACAAAGGTATGACATAAGTCTGACTGGGGAGATTAGCATAGAACTAAACCTTAAGCATAGCATTGATGCCTTCTCTCTCACTAAGGTAAAATGGTTCAAAGTTGTTGATGCATGGAAAAGAAAAGGAGGAAGAGAACAAATAGAAGAAATAGAAGAACCTAGCCATAGAGTTATAGAGTATATTCATCCCATCTTTGAGCCCACATATCCTACGTCTGAGCCCAGGGAGCATACTGGTACATCTTAGCCCTTAGCATTAGTCATTTACCATGGAGGAGCTGATGAAGGATATAGCACGTCTTCATAGCCTATGACTAGAGATGATCTGGGGATTTCTATAAAAGATGCAGGAGCAAATTGATAGAGTAAAAGGGAAAGTGGATGCTCTATCTAAAGCTAGAGATGTATCCCACCGAGTTTGGAGTCCTGAGATCCTATACTCATGTATACATTTGATTAGATTTCAATTATAAGACTACTTTGGACATGTATTTGCTCTTTGTACTTGTTTCTTACTTGATTTTATGGGTTTGGGTAACCATTGAACATGATTGCTTTTGAGTCTTCTTTTGAATGCCTATGAATTTGCTTATGATTAATTGCCAATCATTTGTTTAATTCACGCCTTTGTTTCTATCATGCTTGTCATTTCCCTCTTTGTTGATAACAAAAAGGGGGAGAAATATATAGGGGATAATTATGCACATAGTAAATAGATGGAGAAGAACTATGAAAAGGGGAGAAAAAGATTTAGAAAAAAGAGTGCATAGATTAAGGGGAGAAATGTCTTAGAACGCATAGATTAAGGGGGAGAAATGTCTTAGAAATCTTTCATATAAGTTATTTTTTTGTTATCATCAAAAGGGAGAAGACTGTTAACAAAATTTGTTTTGATGATGAGTAAAATTGTGCAAATCTAGCTTAGATGGTTAACAAAATAGCTTAGATTAATAAAAAATTAATTTGGAATAAATTAGAACATGTTTGAGAATGTTTAAAGCTAGATAACTCAGTTATACATTTAAACAAGTTAGCTCATCCATGAACCAAGTCGACTTGCTAAGTAAAAATCAATCTTGAACTAAGACAAAATATTACACAGCTCGACTCGAGTGAGATCAAGTTGACTTGCCAAGAGTAATAAGTTTAATAAACTAAGATAGTAGATTAGTCAAGTCAACTTACATAAGGAAAACAAGTCGACTCAAAGAACATTTTGTAAGAAAGGACTAAATGTGAGTTTAAGAACAAGTCGACCTATCCAAAGCACAAGTTGACTTGTCTTATGGAAACATTAAAGAAATCATAAATTCAAAATCCTAACGGTCCAAATTTTAAATATGTAATGACCAAAGATAAAATTAGATCAATCTACATTAAAGCCAAGTCAACGTGGTATAGTCACGAGTCGACCTACCACTTTAACAGTTAGAAAAATTTGTGGAAACAAACCTAACTCATAAGGCATAGGTCACAAGGCATTAGGACATAAGCCACGAGATAGGACACGTGTGAAGACACAAGCCACTACAAGTTAGTTACATGCCAAGACCTTGACATCAAGACAAATTCTAAACAAAGTTAACTTACACATAACACAAGTCAACCTACACATTCAAGATTTAGAAAAATTTTAAATGAACCCAAACTCAAGTTGACCTAGGCATAATATATAGTCAACCTATACATGTGCAACACATTGAAAAACTCAAAGGCCATTGTGCACAAGTTGACCTGATATCATAGATTTCATAGAATACTCCACTAGTCAACTACAAACAATAGTAAGCCAACTTGCATGAGTCAAAATGAAATATATGCTAAGTTAAGTTATACCAAGTCGACCTATCACAACGAGGAGTCAACTTGCATGAAACAATATGAAACATATGCTAAGTCAAGTTACACCAAGTCGACCTATCACAACAAGGAGTTGACTTGTATAAGCTATAATGCAAACATAATTAAGCAGTGTCTAGCACAAGTCAACTTCAAAGTAATGCCAAGTCGACCCGCACAAGCCATAATACAAATATACTTAAATAGTGTCCAGCACAAGTCAACTTGAGTATAACATCAATCTGACCTATATAAGTAATACCAGTTTCATCAAAGTCCAAGTTGACATGAAGAAAAGCAGAAGTTAACTTGCATGAGCCACAATATGAAAATGTTTACCGATGAGCAACAATTGACCTGAAGAGAGTATAAGTCGAATTACCTAAGTAGCAAAACAAAATACCTAAGCAGAATGCAGCACAAGTCAACTAGCCATGCATAAGAAGTTGACTTGTGCTAAACCTCAACAATACAGAATTCAAAACTCAATCGACTTGAAAAAAGGAGTCGACTTATCTTGAGTAATGGCTAGCTATTCAAAAAAACTGCTTCAACATTAAATGAGCTTTAACTATCCTCAATAGCTATGTTTATGCATTAAATGAAGTTCAACTATTATCTCTTCTTCAAGCTTATAAATATAACACCACAAGTGAAGATTGAACAACTTTGGGAGCATAATCAATACATCGATAAATGAAGAAAAAGAGAAAGAAGAAGTGATAATTGATCAAGCAAGATCAAGCAAAATTCTCTTATTATATTATGTTTTCTTTGTGTGCTTTAGAGACACATCAGAAGTCATCATCTTGTATTCTTATTTCACTTTAGAATATTGTAAGAGACCAAAAGGAAATGTTCCTTTGGTTTAGGCTTAAAAGCATTTGAGTGAAACACATTGGGTTACCAAGCTTCTATACAAAGCTAGTGGCGAGTGTTTAAGAGAAACACTTGTAAGGTCTAACTAGCACTTGTGTAAGCTAGTTGGTTAAGATTTGACTAGCACCTGTACAAATTAGTTGTTTTTACTATTTTGGAAGAAAATAGTGGATTAGAAAATCTAGATAAAGACTAGGGTGGACATACACCAGGGAAAATAGAACCACTATAAATCCTTTATGTCGATCTTTCTTGCTCTCTCATCATCTCCATTCAAATACCAAAAAATTCAAAAAGTGTCAAAAACAATCTATTCATCCCCTCTGGGTTGTTCATCGCTATTTCTTCAGGTTTGCCTAGCCATGTTAGGTTAGAACCCATAACACTTTACGAACCATATTTCTGGTATATTCTTAGGCTTAATTTAAGCTCTTTCTTAGGCTAAGATTTGGCGTTCACTTGAGTTTCATCTTGGATCTTTGAAGTGCTTGAACTTAATTAGACATGTTGGGCTTTTGGGTAAAGACATTAAGCATGGGATTTGGCCAAACTGAGCCAAACCTTAGAGCACTTTCCTTGGCCTATTCTTCTTGCCACTTTTGGGCCAATCTCTGGGCTTTTTCTTAGTCCTTTATTGGAGTTCATTTATGGCCTAAATTAGGTTTCCAATTCCGCTAAATTATGGACCTCAAAGAGCTTGAGCTTAGCTTGAGTTTGGCTTGCTACTAGGTTTGGATTCTAGTCAAAATGGGCCAGAACTAAAACATTTCCTAGGCCTTTTCTCTTGCATCTTCTAGCCAATTTCTAAAAATCTTCTTGGACCTTCACTTTAGCTCTCTTGTGTGCTAAATCATGCCTCCAATTGAGTTTCATTCTTGGATCTTGAAATGCTTGAGTCTTAGCCTGTACTAGGCTTAAACATAGCTTGCTGCTGGGCCTAGGTTTTGGCCCTAGCCAGAACCCAAAACACTTTTATAGGCTAGAATATCAGGCCTCTCTTAGATAGTTTTGCTACTCCTTCTTGGCTATTCACTTAGACTCTCTTGTAAGCTAGATTGGGTCTCAAAGAGAGTTTGTTTCTAGACCACTAGAGAGCTTGATCAGGATGTATATGATGAGTGCAAGAGGTTGAGCACTTGGGTTGAGATTAGGCCATATGTGTTTGATAGCTCCTTCCCACTTGATGCTCTCATTTTTAACACTTCCTGCAAACTTGGTGAAAGGAATTCCTTGGAATCAATTCTTAAAGAGAAGGTCTTCACTCCCTTGTTTGAAATTGTGGACTCATTCCCTTGCTCCAAACTTCCTGCCTTTACAAGGATAGGACCAAAAATCCATACCGATGTCTAGATCGAAGCCTGCTTTTATATCAAGTAGAAAAATTTGAGTTCGATTGGAGAAGGAAAGAAAAGTGCAGAAGCAATAAAAGAAAAGAGAAAGTATTCTCTTTTATATACATATATATATATATATATATTGTTAACAAAAGAGCATAGGTGAGGGACTTCAAGCCCAATACAGTAAGGACACTAGCCCATCACCATTAGGAGTTGAGAGAGAGTTAAGGAACCTATGGAGATGATTGCTCCAAAACAAACATGGGGGGAATTATCTAAGGGTGTGGGGTTTTGAGATGGAAAGGGCCTTTTGCCATTTTATTCTCCATTATTCCACTCATCTCTTACTATTTTTTCACTCAATTTTGATCCTCTCTAACTCAAAGATGGGTCTTCATGCCTTACAATAGTGGGACAAGAGCCTTATACAACATGGAGAGGGAGAGAGTTTTATAGTGAAGGGAGATAGTAGCATTAGCAAAGAAAAGGGTGGAAATTTAAGCTCCCCATGCACTAGTCGTTGGAGCGCCAATTGCTAGTTTTTACTAGCCATTGGAGACATCTTCAATGGCTATAAATATAGCCATTGGGGCTAGAAAAAGGAGGGGAAAGTTCATTTCTTTTCAGCCTAGGCCTTTGGGTGTAATTGCCAACAAAACTAACTATTGGGCCTTCTTGAAGTTGGGCCGAGAACCTGGCCTAGTGTTTTTATAACACCGAAAATTTGGTGTTAGAGATGTTCTATAAATATCTTGATAATTATAAAAGAAAAAAATTTAAATTTTATTGATTTTCGATTTTGGGGTATTAAATTAAAATTTTTGGGTATATTTAAAATGTCGTATCCGCAATTCGTAGTGAATCTCATTTTTATAAAATTTAAAACTTAGTGAAAAGTGAGTATAAACAGATATGGACATATATTTATTTATAGATATATATGTAAAAAAAAAAAAAAGGGAGAGAGAGCGAGAGGAGACGCAGCGTTTTGGGGCGGAATGTTGTGTCCCCCTTAATGAAATTAGGGTTAGAAACCCTAATCTCATTCCATCTCTTTCCTCTCTTTCTCTCTTTCCCGACTCTCACTATTTCTCTGCCTCTCCCTCCCTTGACTCTCCGCCGCGCTCTTCTCTTCTCTCTTGCCTCCCACCAGCTGCGCTTTTTTCGACTACCGCCTAGCTAGCGTCGTCGCATGTGGTTGTTCTTTCTCTCTCTCTCTCTTTCTCTCTCTCTCACACGCGATCTCTCTCCCTCGTTCGCACACTCACGCGCTGCTCGCTGCCGAGAGCTCCTCTACAACCTTGTTGCAGCGTTCATCATCAGATTTCGAAAACCCTAGGCTGTGAACTCCATTCTCTACGCAGGTAAGGCTTGGCTGAATTCTGACCATAGCTCTAGGTTTCGATTTCTCTTGGTAATTAGGATTAATTATTAAACTTTGCTTCGATTTGGAAGCGTTGCAAGTCCCGGATTAAATTGAATGGTGCAAAGACCATAGAGCTACAAATTGTGAAACCCTAGGTGAGAGAAATTCTAATATCTTCGATAATTGAATAAGTTTAGACTGAATTTAGAATAAGAGCTTTGTATATGTTCTGTAAATGTGTGGAATTTGAGGAGAATACATTTTTCTGAAATTTGATATGTGTTTTCTAGGGGTTACATCCGAATTCTACATGAATTTAGGCTGATTAATACGAAAGAAATGTGTTAAATGAAATCAAAAACTTGTTGAGTGGTGTAGAATAGCTTTCCTTAGAGTTTAATTTAAAATATGTATGAAAAATATTATAGTTATGTAAATTCAGGAGAAAATTGGGAAAATTGAGGAATATTGGCATTAAAGTCATTGGTGAGGCAAATAATTCTAGATTGATGAAATGAGAATCTAGAAATGTGAATGTGTAAATTAAGGTTATATTAAATTAGGAGGAAATTTGAAAACCCTTTAATGAGATTTTATTCGATGATAAATTGTGATGATTGGTCTAGGTTAATCTTTTGGAGACTCAAAAGGAGTCATTTTGGAGTAATTGTGGAAATAGGGAGTGAATACCCTCCTTAGAGGTGAGTTGATGGTTCATTGTGTTCTTAAATGAGTAACTTGTTTTAAAATTGTTTTATAAATGATTTTGTAAGATTTTTACATGTTTTATATAAATTGTTTTGTGATTGTGGGATGTCTGAACTGGATTGTGAAGTATGAATGCATCCACTATATTTATGAATGCATGTGTGCCATATGTTATTTGATGTTGCTTTATAAATTGTTATGGCATGAAAATTATGATTATTTGTTGGAAATTTTGACAAATGATTTGTGAAATGGCATGTTTGAGAAATGAAGAGTGCTAGTAGTTAATGGCTATTGTCATTCCCTGCATGGAGCGAATCGACGGGGTGACGTGGGTAGGGTTTTATTACGAGGGAGGTAGACGCGGCCTCTTCTCTGCTACGTCGAACTATCCGGATTGCACTTTGATGAGGTACGAGCCAATGCCAAGGAAGGGGGTATGTTTTGAAAATATTGGATTGAAAAACCCTTGACGAGCTTTCGTCTGGGTTCGGCTAAACCTAAGACGGAAGTGTTTTCGATGGAACCCTATGATTTTCTGAAAGAATGATTGATGTGGATGCGTGTTTTGTGAATTATTTGATTTATTGAAAATGTTTTTATATATATAAAGTATTGTTTATGAGATATGCTTTGACTATCCCACATTCACGCCTCATTTATGGACACAATTATGTCATTGCACTCTACTCACTGGGTATTCCTAATACTTACCCCTCTTTCCATATTTTTCAGAGGATACTTAACTGGGAGACTAGACGTTAGAGCTTGTGGAGAATATTTTGCTGATTTGCATAGCTAATTAGCAATGTAGGGTTTATGGGAGTTGTAGTTCGTAGGACCATGGAAAGGAAGTTTTGTATATCTCATATCGTATAGATTTTACTGATACTGATTGAGTTTTTTTGCAAGTATTGGTAAAATCCGACGATTATGATTTGGGACTTCATTATTTTGATTAAACTATTTTTGGAAAATATTTTATCTTGTTCTAGGATATTTGGATTGAAATGTTGAATTTCGATATTTACTTTCGGAATTATGAAGTGCTGTACATCTCATACTATTTGAACTTTACTAATGCTGGCTTGTTTTCTTCTAGCAAATATTAGTAAAATCCCGGTATATGCGGAGGTTCTGCCCGTATACCAAGACAACGCGACGGTTGTTGCATGCTCGATTTTAGGATCGGGGCGTGACAACTTTATTAGTATCAGAGTTTAGGTTCATAATTTTAAAAGTTTGATGGTTTTGAACTGTTTTCAAATGTCTCCAAATGTCCCTGAAAGTTTTTCAAAGATTTTGAAAGGTTTGCTGTTTTGAAAATTGAGATTTTTAAAGGTTTATCTGTTAAGGGATGTACATGAACTTTCCATGGATTCTTAGGAACTATGATCAATTTTTATTTTTAAGGGGTTAAGCACATGGGTTAGTACCTATTTTAAATTGTCAAGCTTAGACTCTCCTTGTAGAGCTTTGCTCCCCATATGAAGAGTAAGGAATCCGAATAGGATATTTTCTACTTCATCTCCACAACCCGAGTGATGTATCACTTTATAAATAGTTTCTTAATTGTGATTGAAGACCTACCTTGGCTTGTTTGGCTTAATGGTGAGTACCCTTGTAGTAATTCCTTTAGACTAACATCTTGACGTTAGAAGATTGATATACTTTTAAGAGATTGTATTTGTAAGTAGATGTTGGGGTTTGATAAATGTTTTCGTGATTTGGGAAAAGCAGACAGTTTGGATCAAAAGGAAAATTTGATGATACTTGCCTTGCTTTTGTACAACTAAAGTGTATCATATGCATCCTTCTCTTCCGTAAAGGTGGACTATAGGTTATAAGAAGCAGGTATAAGTATAAAGCATATGCAAGTGGTCAGATTGAACACACTCTTTTTGAGGGACATGATGTAGGTGGAATGCTTGTTTATGATTTTGATAGAAGAGGAATTGCTAGTAGAGGATTAGTGTGCCCAATTTGCCAGTTAAACAATGAGAAATATGATAATAGCAATGTGACTTCAAGTATATAACAATAACTAATGGGATCTTGCAAATATGTTAAGTGGTATTAATATCTTAGTGAGGTTAAAGGTCAACTGTCAATGAACAAATCAGATTTGCAACTTGTTAGAGGGCTGGTCTGAAGAGAGAAGAAAGAAGGACGAAAATACTAGTGAATTGAATTAAAATTCCTATATCAAAAGATAGATTACAAAATGTAAGTTGTTTCATGTTCAGGTTGTTGCATACTTTATCTATATTTAGTATTTTTAAAGAAATCAACCCTATTGCTGATATGGTTATAAATTGTATTCACCATCCAAAGTATGTCCTTTATACCATTGAACTATTGCTGCTACATGCAAAGGTTAGTGCAGCAAGCAATTCGCTGCCATAAATACATATATGCATAAACATTTAGTTTCTCACTGTAGTGTGAATGTCCAGAGTCAAATTAATGCCCTTAAGTCCAGAGGCATTAAAATTCAAAGATAATAGTCATAGCTTTAATAAGACAATTAATGCCTGTAGGTCTAAAGACTTGAAACTGATATCATTCAGTTTCAGTAATTCCCAAATATGGAAATCATAGTGCCAATAAGATAATTTTGATCATTTCTTAAGCAATTGCAGTAGAATTAATGCCTGCAAATCTAGAGTCATTAAAAATTCAATATATACCATACTGTGATTGATATTAAATTTATCAAAGATTGCCTTTTCCAATAGTCATAGTATTATTTTTCCATTACTAATAATAATGTTCCTTTGGTTCTATAGATTCCAGACTAAGGTGACACATTTGATTTACAATCCATAATATACTTACTGCAATCAGTTTTTGGCCATGCACAAATGCTCCATCCAATCTATAATTGATCAATTAAAACTCATATAAGTAGGACAAGTACTTAAAATGAGCTGCCATAAGTACTGGGTGACACCAAAATCTTTGGCCATACGATAAATGGTCTCAAGAAACATTAAATATTTCTTTCAAGTAACTGTCATCTATTCGCATTTTGGATTCTTTACCAGGTTTGGTTCAGGTTCTATTGAGCATATAAGCTTTTCTTTCAATGAATATCTTTGGTTGGCTGTACTTTAGTAGGCTTATCAATCTAAATCCAAGTATTTCTCACTTGTTTTTAAGTTTCTTAAACTTTGAGAAGATTAACTTGTGCAGGCTTGGGAAGTTCTTTGTTAGTAAAGCGGTTTAAATCTTCAAGTTTTTGTTGCTATCGTCATCTTCTTCTATACACTGTAAATATATGTTATACATTTGCACTGTGAGGCACTAGGAAAAATTATGTGATTGTAAGGTACTTTAGCTAGCTATGGTTATGGGCAATGCACTTATGGAATGAGGGTATGAAAAGCATTATGGAAATTGTTGCCTTTCTCTTTAGATAATAGTGTTATAAGACTATCAATAAGTATTATCAATTCAAGCATTAGCGATTTTATATATTATATGAATTCAAGATTGTTTGAACTATATTATATGGGATGTGAATTTAGTACATTAGGTAGAATGAATTAGAAGTTAGTAAAAGTATATGGAAAGGGTATTGGTAGGAATTGCTAGAAAGTTCCTTCTAATTGTCTATAACCCATGATTGTGATCCTTTGAAGGGATATTCATATTGTGAGGATAAGGTTACTACACTATATTTATGGACCTATGGTTACTGAAGTTGTGATGGTTGGTATTGTATGACTAAAATAGATTTTTATCCTATAAAGAGATTTCTCTATAGGATTATGGAACATTACATTTTGAGATTGCCATAAATTAGGCTTATTCTAGAATTTGTTATTCTATAATTAAAGGGACCCTTGACTTATATGGCTTGTGGTTTGAGTTCCTTAGATAACCATTTTAAGTAAAGTCTCTTTAATTTGGGGTAGATTCATCCTTCAAATGGAAGTACGAGGTTATATGGATTATTCTAGGTTTTACAACATCGAAATAGTGAATCTTATAAGCATCTAGGCATAAATGTATATGCATGGTTACTTGAGCACCATTTAGGAGTCATAACATCTATAAACAAAATTTTGAGGTATATTGAACAGGTCGAGTTCAATGATAGTATCTTCAGATATTTGTGGTATGTGCATTAAAGACTTCAATTTTAATCTTTCTGTAATGCTTTGTAGCGATATAGGGTGGAGGTCTGTTTCAGTTGTTGCTGACGAATGCATTGATCTAGAAAGTGTTGCTCCTTTTATATCAAAAGGTTTCAAGATTTTAAAACAAACAAGGAGATTCAGAGATTATTGATTTTTGTGCTTTATTTGCTGCAATTAGCAAAAGGGAACTAGAGGAATATCAACTTCAAGGAATAACACCTACCAAGCACTCATATTGGGACAAGACAATTTTTCTACCATTACTCAAGGGAATTTTCTTTCCTTAAGGGAACCCAAGCTTCAATTGTTTATTTTCTTTATCTCTTCGTTTTGATGTTTCCTTCATTTTCACCTCCACTTTTACTAGAGGATGTCTTTTCCCGTTCTCTTATAATTTTAGCAACTTTAATTTCTTATCATTAATTTCTTCCTTTTATTGTATAAGTTGAGATATTGAAGGAAAAACTCTAGAAAATGCATACAAGGTTGAGAAGAAGCATTAGAGAAACAATCAAATGAAATCTAAAACTACCAGATCAGATTGCAGATTCTCCTGAAATGTGGTTTGTGGATTGCTTGCTTGAATGGGTATTTCTTAATTCCTTCATTGGATTAAAAGGTTTTCTTTAAAATAAAAATAAAAAAATTGCTTTTGGTGATACAGAGCATGATTATCCCTTGGTTCAATGGATTGTTGTCGGGGAGATTACCCTGCCTTATTGTCAAATAATGTTGGGTAACTGTTGGATGTATTCCAAACTTGTGGAGCTAGAGCTGTATCCGGTTGGTCAAGATTTGGTCCATTGAGAAGTCTTTGGAGAGCAACTTCTATCTATAGATGCAAAATGAAACAAAAAGAATTAAAAATTTGTTCACATCTTGAAATGTTAGGCCTTTGAAATTTTTAATAAACTTGTTAAGATCTCTGATATTTCTAGCTAACGTATTGTTTTTCACTATTGTTCCTCTCTAAGCCTTCTAAAGTTTTAGCGACCATTGGTGATACATTTGTTAATGGAGTTGGCCTTTCGAAAGTTGACTTTGGTTGGAAAATGTTATAGGGTATGATAATGTATTTGTAGTTTGTATTTGATTGATTGGAGACTTTGATATTAATATGGTGTTAGAAATTTGATAGTGATGTAACCTAAGATAAACAATAGTAGTTGAAGAATATGGACATGGAATTGATGAGCACATGATTATTGGATGGGAAATTTCAAGGAAAAAAAAGGGGGCGTAACTATGCCCATATATCCTTGACAATGATGTTAAAGTTAGAAATTATGACCTTATGTTTAGCTATATTATACCTCATACTTGGTTCATATTAAATGAGATTTGGAGAGTTAAACCAAGGGGCCAATTTTGTATCAATAGAAAATTGATAAACTGAAGATGTCAATACGGAAACAACACCCGCAACTTTTCGACATGTAAATTGTAATTTAAATTATGAGGACGAAATTTGTTTTTAGGGGGTTAAATGTTGTAATACCGAAAATTCGGTTTTAGAGATGTTCTGTAAATATCTTGATAATTATAAAAGAAAAAAATTTAAATTTTATTGATTTTTGATTTTTGGGTATTAAATTAAAATTTTTGGGTATATTTAAAATGTCATGTCCGCGATTCGTAGTGAATCTCATTTTTATAAAATTTAAAACTTAGTGAAAAGTGAGAATAAATAGATATGGATATATATTTATTTATAGATATATATGTAAAAAAAAAAAAGAGAGAGAGAGAGAGAGAGGAGACGTAGTGTTTTGGGTCAGAACGCTGCATCCCCCCTTAATGAAATTAGGGTTAGAAACCCTAATCTTATTCCCTCTCTTTCATCTCTCTCTCTTTCCCGACTCTCCCTGTTTCTCTGCCTCTCCCTCCCTCAACTCTCCGCCGCGCTCTTCTCTTCTCTCCTGCCTCCCACCAGCCGTGCTTTTTCCGACCACTGCTAGCTAGCATCGTCGCACGCGACTGTTCTTTCTCTCTCTCTCGCTACTGAGAGCTCCTCTGCAACCTCTGTTGCAGCGTCATCATCAGATTTCGAAAACCCTAGGTCACGAACTCCATTCTCTGTGTAGGTAAGGCTTGGCTGAATTCTGACCATAGCTCTAGGTTTTGATTTCTCTTGGTAATTAAGATTAATTGTTAAACTTTGCTTCGATTTGGAAGCATTGCAGGTCTCGGACTAAATTGAATGGCGCACGGAGCTACGAATTGTGAAACCCTAGGTGAGAGAAATTTTAGTCTCTTTAATAATTGAATGAGTTTAGGCTGACTTTAGAATGAGAGCTTTGTATATGTTCTGTAAATGTGTGGAATTTGAGGATAATGCATTTTCCTGAAATTTGATATGTGTTTTCTAAGGGTTACATCTAAATTCTACATGAATTTAGGCTGATTATTACGAAAGAAACGTGTTAAATGAAATCAGAAACTTGTTAAGTGGTGTAGAACAGGTTTCCTTAGAGTTTAATTTAAAATATGTATGAAAAATATTATGATTATGTAAATTCGGGAGAAAATTGGAAAAATTGAGGAATATTGGGAATTAAAGTCATTGGTGGGGCAAATAATCCTAGATTGATGAAATGAGAATCTAGAAATGTGAATGTGTAAATTAAAGTTATATTAAATTAGGAGAAAATTAGAAAACCCTTTAATGGAACTTTATTTGATGATAAATTGTGATGATTGATCTAAGTTAACCTTTTGGAGACTCGAAAGTAGTCATTTTGGAGTAATTGTGGAAATAGGGAGTGAATACCCTCCCTAAAGGTGAGTGGATGGTTCATTGTATTCTTAAATGAATAACTTGTTTTAAAATTATTTTATAAATGATTTTGTAAGATTTTTACATGTTTTATATAAATTGTTTTGTGATTGTGGGATGTCTGAACTAGATTATGAAGTATAAATGCATCCACTGTGTTTATGAATGCATGTGTGTCATATGTTATTTGATGTTGCTTTATGAATTGCTATGGCATAAAATTTATGATTATTTGTTAGAAATTATGGCACCTGATTTGTGAAATGGCATGTTTGAGAAATGAAGGGTGCTGGTAGTTAATGGCTATAGTCATTCCCTCCATGGAGTGACCCGATGGGGTAATGTGGGTGGGATTTTATTGTGAGGGAGGTAGACGTGGCCTCTTCTCTGTCACGTCAGACTATCCGAATTGCACCCCGGTGTGGTACGGGCCAACGCCAAGGAATAGGGTATGTTTTGAAAATATTGGATTAAAAAACCCTTGGCGGGCTTTCGTCTGGGTTCGGCCAAACCTAGGACGGAAGTATTTTCAATAGGACCCCATGATTTTCTGAAAGAATGATTGATGTGGATGCGTGTTTTGCGAATTATTTGATTTATTGAAAATGTTTTTACATATATAAAGTGTTGTTTATGAGATATGCTTTGACTGTCCCACATTCACCCCTTATTTATGAACACAATCATACCATTGTACTCTACTAGCTAAGTATTCCCAATACTCACCCCTCTTTCCATATTTTTCAGAGGATACTTAGTTAGGAGACTGGACGTTGGAGCTTGTGAAGAATATTTTGCCGATTTGCATAGGTAATTAACAATGTAGGGTTTATGGGAGTTGTAGTTTGTAGGACCATGGAAAAGAAGTTCTGTACATCTCATACCGTACAGATTTTACTGATATTAGTTAAGTTCTTTGGTAAGTATTAGTAAAATCTGACAATTATGATTTTGGACTTCATTATTTTGATTAAACTGTTTTTGGAAAATGTTTTATCTTGTACTATGACATTTGGATTGAAATGTTGAATTTCGATATTTACTTTCAGAATTATAAAGTTTTGTACATCTCATACTGTTTGAACTTTAATGATGCTGGCTTGTTTTTTTCAAGCAACTATTAGTAAAATCCTGCGATTATGATTTAGGATTTCTTTTATTTTTAATGCTTTATTTGTACTGAGAATTCTGGATTGGCTGGGATGATCACATTGCATGCATTTGTGTACAGCAACCCCTTCCCAAATGTGTGTCGACGCATATTTGTGTGTATAGGGATGGACCAGATAGATCCTTTGCATATATGTTGTTTCATGATTTTCTTATCTTGATAAATTTGTGTACTAGAAATTTTATTGTTCAATAATATAGTCTTGCGGAGTCCCGATATATGGAGAGGTTCTACCCGTATACCGAGAATCGGGGCGTGACAGTTTTGGCCAGATTGGGCCAAAAACCAAAGATGTTCTGGGCTACTTTTCTAGCCATGCTTTTGGGTTTTCTCATGGGATAACTTGGATTTTATGTAACACTAAAAAATTCGTTGTTAGAAAATTTTCATTAAATTTAGGCTGTGTAATTGATTTTGACTTATCAATAAAGGTCCTCTAAAATTTTATTGAATAAAATAGGTTTTGATAATAATTAAAGATGATTAAAATTAATTTGAGTCAATTAAATAAAATTCTAGTAAGGTATAAAAATTATCCAAACTAAAACTAAACTTAGCAATTCGACTTACCCTTTGAAAAGTCGACTTTGTCACGCCCCGACTCTCGAATCGAGTACGCGACAACCGCCGCGTTATCCCGGCATACGGCAAAACCTCCCCATATACTGGAATTCCGTAAAGCATTCAACCTGTTTATCATGATTCACAAACAATTCAACAACATTCAAATGACCCTCTTAGGTTATCAATTATCAAAGGCAAGCAAGGTCTCACAAACAAAGGATCCACTGGATCCATCCCTGTACATGCACACATGCAATTTGGCCAACCCGGCTTTCCAGATGGTTTCCAACACCGTCTCATCTATATACAACTAAAAATTCAAAATAAAAATCTAAATGTCCCATTTGAAACAATAAGTTTTGTAAAAGGAGAATTTAAATGAAAATAACCAGGTTTCATAATGAGCAAGCGTGGATTCTATCAATACTTGCCTTTCGTCATAGGACAAGTATCGATTAAATCCAAACCAAAAGAATAGTGCAATAATCTCCTTCCATTGTTTATACTACAATATTTCCAAAAATGAATCCAACATCAACAATACCTATATATATATATAGCAAAACAATATCTTCTACCGGCTCCTAATAACGTATCCCTTCTAAACTTCCTCTGAAAAATGTAAGGAGAGGGGTGAGTATTGGGAATACTCAATGAGTAGAGTGCAATGGTGTTGTAACAATAAATAAGGGGCGAATGTGGGGTTGTCAAAGCATAATTCATAAACAATATTAGCATATATGAAATGATTTCAGTAAATTAAGATAATTCAACAAACATTTGCATCCATACAATTTATATTTTTCGAAAATCATGGGATCCTTCTATGAAAACACTATTATATCAGGTTTGACCGAATCCGGACGAAAGCCTGTCAAGGGGTTTTCATTCCATATATCTCAAAATATCAAAACCCTCTTCCTTGGCATTGAATCATGTCTCATTGGGGTGCGTCCAGATATAGCTCAACATATAGCAAAGGGAGTCACATCTATCTCCCCCACTAATCTAAACCAACCCTCAACCACGGCACCCAGTCGGGTCGCTCTGTGGGGGGAATGACTATAGTCATTTTCACTGCACTTCCTTTCATAATCATTCAATTTTTCAATCAATGCACCAAAACTCAATAATCATTCAATTTTTCAATCAATGCACCAAACCATAAATTTAGCATTCATAAATCAAATATCCAATAATCACATGGCACATTTTCAATTATAAACATAATGGATGCACATTAAGTACAAATTCACATTTCAGACTTCTCACAGTCACAAATCAATTCAATAAATCATGTGAAAATTTATTCAAAATCATTTGTAAAAAAACTTCAAACAATTTGCTCATTAAAACCACAATAAACTATCTACTCACCTCTTGAGATGATAATCACTCCCAATTTCCAAATCGAACAAACTCCAACCCCTCTCTTGATTCCAAATGTCTTAACCTAAGGCATTAGTCACAATTTAATCATTAAACCATATACTAACACTAGAGTAAATAGATTCTTCTCAATACATCAAAAGTTCCTAACTTCCCAATAATTTCCGATACAACATGTTATAGAAAAATTGACCGTATCTTGATCTGCTCTACTCAGATCATGAAAATTTTAATTTTTCACTTAAAATTCAGTCATAAAACTACAATTTTTATGTTTATATCCTAAATACATTAAAATCGTACTAAAGTATCTAAGTCCATAAGCATCATAGACTAGAATTCATAACTCAATCTGTGCAGTTCTGGAAAAATTACCATAACTTTCACCATACATACCGGATTTAAGTGATTCAAGTTTCAAATTAAAGATAAAACATGGACCTACAACTTTTATGTTCATACTTAAACCTAAATCTTCCTTTAAGACAGCTCAAATCTGCACTAAAGCTCACGACCAGAATAGGGCACTGCACAGAATTCTCTGCAGAATTCATGTCATTTAAAAAATTCACCAAAAATTCAATTCTCAACGAAACCCTTCAAGTCATATGTCATTTTAAAGCTCTAGAAGTCTAGTTTCAGTAGAAATAAACCTCATTCAGTTTTCAGTAATATGGAAAGAGTTATTGCAGAATGATCACAGACTGCACAGGCTGTCCATGTGCTGGAAAGTTAAATTTTCAACAAATTCTTCTTTCCACCATTTTTTTCTAAGTTCTCATTTGGACATTAAATGCCATTTGCATCTCCATCACACCCTAATTTGTATTTTCAAACAATTTCTCTAACTTAAGATTTTCGGTTCCTAAAGAAATCTCATCAAACTTCAATAATAACTTCAATATTGTAAATAAAGAATTAAACCCAAGATTGATATGAAATTACCTTGATTTTGAAGTCGGATTGAGTTTTGGGGTTTGGGTTTCAAAAACCCTAATTTCTCCCTTTCGTGAGACAAACCCTAGCTTCATGGATCTTGTGAGAGGAAATGTGTAGAAGAGAGCAAGGGAGGGAGAGAAAGAGAGAAAATCGAGAGAAAGAGAGAGAGAGAGAGCACGGGAGATAGTGAGTGAGAGTGTAGGGAGTTCGCGAGAGAGAGGTGAGCCAGCGATGAGAGAATGAGGGAAAAATAACATTCGGGTGAAGAGAAAAGAAAAAGTAAAAAGTGAGTTTTGTTTTTCCTCCTTTGACTTTTTTTTTTCTTCCTTTGTTTCGGTGTTACAGGCTTGGACTTCAAAAATTGAATTTTGACTAAGTATAGAGCTTATCAAGTCGACTTGAGCAAACGACAAGTCGACTTGAGAAACTCAGGTCTCAAAACTCAAAAAGCTACACATAACCAAGCCGACTTGCCTAATGACAAGTTAACTTGAGTTTTAAGACTACAACATCATAAGTTGATTTACACTTAGAACAAGTCAACTTGCCAAATATAAGCCTCATAAAAGATGTTTGTAATTTAAATAAGCTGACTTGCAAAGAAGTTAAGTCAAATCGAGACTTACACAATAGAAAATTGGGTCGACCTAATCACTATCCAATCCGACTTGAACCCACAAAAAATAAATACCAAGTCAAACTATAAAACAATAAGTTGATTTGATCCCAAAGGAAATTAGACATATAAGTTGACTTAAATTATTTGCTAGTCGACTCGTGAATACAAAAAGCAGTGTTTGGGCTACGAAATAAAGAAAATAAAATAAAATAGCATAACATAAAATTAAAATAAAATAAATTCACGCCTGGGTTGAGATTGGGCCACTTGTGCTGGACGGTCCTTGCCATTTGATGCTCTCATTTTCAACAACTAGGGAAAAAATAAAATAAAATAACATAACATAAAATTAAAATTAAAATTTGAAAACAAAAATTCACATCGATTAGCAAAGGGATGTTTTGGGATTGAGGTGTGCAAGAGGTATTTTGATCTCCCGTGGTCGATTGAAGGGAAAAGGTTCCTTTTTGTGAAGCAACCTGCTATGATGCCATAAAGAGATCAGAATTAATGACAATTTATTGATATGTGCTCAATGTATATGTATACAAATACATCTAATTGTCAAGTACAAATACTGTGAAATAATCCCAAGACTTAAGGGACAGAATCAATGGATCAAGCAATCCAGGGATGATACAGAAATTCATCCATAATTTAAGCTCCCTGATCATGTATGCCTAATTTATATTATCGATGCCTATTTTGTCTTCTTGTCTTCTTCCTTGCTACTAATACAAGCAAGAACACCAAATTAAAAGAAAATTCGAATTGATTTACTTTACACACAATGGGATTTTGAAGAATCCACAAGCAAATTACACGTAACATTCACTTGGGGGCAAACCATATGCAGAGGAAAAGATATATATATATATATATGTTGAAAGTTTAAAATTCAAACTGCATCTCTTTTGTGTATCCAAGCGCATCAAGGTGTGCAGCCATGGCCTTGTTCATAGGTGGTGGACCACACCTCATTATCTGTGCATATTAACAAAAAGGAAAAACAAAAAGGAATATTAGTTTAGTATGCAATATGTGTAAATACCATGCAAAAGAAGTGCAATCAAATAGCAAGAGAGTGTGAGGATATTCAACCAGAATGTCAGTTGCCGGTGCTGGGCAGTGACTTTGAATCATTTCCTTGTTTATATACCCTCTGCCACCATTCCATCCCTCAGGTGGCTGTGCATGTGAATAAACAAAAGCAATCACTTGAAGAATTTTTGGGGTAGTATTCAAGTTTTGGGTGGTTCTAAGTAAGTACAACTCCCAGATTTTATTGTATCATCACTGCTTTCATACCAGACACACACACACAGAGAAAACCCCTCATTTTGTATAAAACAAGGCTTTTTCAGTTGGTCCCCCCCCCCCACTCCCTTTTTCTTCCCATGTCTATTATTTGGGCCTTGCCCATGGTTCTTTTAGAAGAAGGCAAGGAGCAAAAGTAGAGAATTTGTTAAGTTTTAAAGAAAGAAGATTACAAACTGTATAATGCATATTTGGCTCTAAGAAACTAATTGAAAGATAACTCCTTATCTACTAGGTCAGGCTACACTAGAGGTAAAACCAACTATAACCTACTTTGAAACCAACTAACCATAATATTGATCATCTTGCATACATAAGGTGTACAATTGGTGTGCATTTACGACGGGATCGAGAAAAACTTGTATTCTTAAGCCGATTTTGTAGACAAATAGCCCAATCTAGAATGCCAGATGTATGTAGAAACAGTACAAATTGAGGATGGAGTATTTACAACATAGACTGATTGGAGATGATTCAAATAGGGTGAAGATCATTCTACTTGTAAATCCACTTTCTTTTAAGAACTTATAATTTTTGTTAAAATAAAAATAAAATATGAAAAACTCTTTACCGCGGGTATCAGCATCCGCACCACAGAATCCCCAAGTTCTATGGAAGATCACTCTACTTGTGAACTCTTTTGAATTTGTAGGCAAATCCAATTTAAGGGTGTGGTATTTCAATCAAAATGGTTCAAATCTCTAGATAACAAGAAATTGTATTCAAGAGTAAACTGACCTGACTCAGAACGTAGTAAACCTCAAACTGATGAGAAAAGCGGCCAGCAAAGCCCTCTAATTCTTCCTGCACATTTCAGGACAAGTTGAGCATTGTTTCTCCAAGAAGACCCTATAAGTTTCTCAGATTCATATGTACCTTCAGAAGTATGTCATCAACCGTGACATTGCCAAACAAAAGATGAATCTTCGTTTTGTCCTTTCGGTTTTGTAGTATGGCTTTAGTAAGCTGGAACAGCAGAACTAGGAATAAAAACTAATGCATTGATCAAATCAGAAGTTCCAACAGAGTGTTGTTTCAGTCCTGCCATGCCTACCTGAAACATGGGAGTGATTCCCGTTCCTCCTGCAAGCATTCCGATTGCTTTAGCTTGACCAGCTTTATACTTAAATTTCCCCTTGAGCCATGAAAAACAAAACTTAAATAATTAATGCTTTTAATCACCAAAAAGAAATCAGAAAATGGATTGATGAAGTATCAAAATCTCATCCGGCAAATATATTGATTAGACTAAGATTAGTAATATGCAAAGAGTTGAGGCCGATTTTGCGATGGGCACTTCTTTTAGATACAATATTCTTCTTCGAGAATTTTGATCCAACCTTCAAAACAGTTGGTAAGATGGAGAATTTTAGCGTTTGATGTGTAGTTGATGGACTTAAAGTTGGAACATTATACTCTGGTTGAATTTTGAAATCCGAGCTGAAAACCATATTGTACCTGTGGTCCTATCACGGCAAGATAATCACCAAGTTTCATCTCTCTAAAGTGGTGAGACATTTTTCCATTTGGATACATCTGCATTCATATAGATGTTAGAGAGAAGCAATTCATATCTGAAAACCAACATCAGTGTGGCAAATTTTCAGTAAGAATTTGTGGGACATAACATATAATATATACCTTTACAACTAGTTCGAAGTATCCAATGTCTGAATCAAGAGTGATTGGGGTATAAGGTCTAATCACTTCATTGCCTTGGCTATCCTTGCCTCTGTAAATCCACACAACATTCAAAATCACATGCTTGTTATTGTTGCTTCAGCATCATTATTGCTCGCTGTTTTTGCCTTCTCCATTTTACAATTTGTAGTCAAATGGCCAATCTCATCCATCTCAAGAAATTTAAACATAATTTATTACAAATAATGCTACTAAGATGAACTGACAGAACAAAAATTGAACATCACCTGCATCTTATATGTTGCCCAACTGGAAGACCCAGCACAGATTTTGGAGTAGGAAGAGCAAATCTAAACCTTGCTGTATTGTGGCTTATTTGAGTCCTTTTGATGAGCTTGAACTCTTTGAATTTCTTTGGGTCTAAACATCCTACGCAAAATGCATATCACTCTATTAGTTCATTTGCCAAGAGTTTGGACACTGATTTCACTGCATGATGGCGGTCATCTTCCAATTAGGAAAACTAGTGCTTGATGCATCATCTAATTAATTTTATTATATTACAATATCAATCAACCAAGAAAAACTTTAAGCGGGGGGAGAGAGAGAGAAAGGAAGATATTTCTGCTAGTTACTTTTGGATTTCTTAGTGCAATAGAAATAGCAGGCAACAATGCCAATAGCAACCAAAGAAGTGGCAATGCCTAATAGCCCAGCATGCAGCGGCATTTTGGAGAATTCTAGGTTGGTGAACCATGAAACCCAAGAATTCAGAGATTGAAAATGCGCTGTCGTCAGAGGCTCGTCGGCTTCCATTAAAGCTTCCATTCTAAGGACAGGAGATTTTTTGAAGACAACATATGGTTTTTGGTGCTCGCTTTCTTATTTTACTTGTTGTGGGTTATGCTTTGCTTCTTCTTGTCATCTATCAACCATACTTCTTTGTCTAACATTTTATTGTTAATGTCAACATGGATCCAGGCATAAAGGAGAGGGAGTGTTTGAGCTTTACACTTTTGGAGGGCCACAACTTTAACCTTTTTATTTTTCTTCTTTTTTTTTTTTTTTTTGATTTTTCTTTCGGATGTTAGTTCGTATTTTTTAAGGGAAAAATTGAATAATTAATTATTTAGCAAGAGAATACTTGGAACAGAAACAAATGCCGTATAAGATTCGGTAAAAAAAAATTGAAAGAGTAAAAGAAAAGGAAAAATAAACGCAGTTAATAATTACCTCCATTGTTCAGCTTCAAGCATTACTTTAGGGAAAAAAAAATAAAAATTTTCTTACAAGTGTCATATTCGAAAATCAAGCCCGGCCTCAAGACCAATATAACTATTAGATACTGATAGTTTGTTTAAAAAAAAACAAAGAAATCATTAATTTTTTTTTCAAACTTTATTCTTACTCTTGTTATGTCACACGCCGACCCGAAAATCCGAATACGTGACAATCATCGCATGATCTAGAAGTACATGTAATCACCGACACGCACTCTAAAATCTCGCAAGGCTATAATAATATCGCATCAAATTAAGAGAATCCGATTTACAAAACACTTGAAGTTAAAATATCCAAAAAACAAGTTATCATTTAAAATTTCAAAATATGAATTCCAAAATATAAGTTTAAAACTAAGAAACACGTGTATATAAAATATTATACAAAAGAGTTTAGAAATGTCCTCTAATGGATCCGTCTATAAATCTCCAAAATACCCACAATTAGAATCGACCAATACCACAGTCGGTCCCGAATAACTCTTTTTTTCGACTAGATTTAGCTACCAATGAAATGATTTTATCTCTACACTTCCTTTGAAAAGTGATAAGAGGAGGGAGTATATGTCACGCCCCGACCCGCGGGTCCAAACACGCGACAACCTCCGCATTATTCCGAGACACGAGCGAACCCCACTCCGTATCTCGAAGTACCGCAAGGCATTTCCATCATCCAAAATATTTTGAAGTAACTCTGAATCATTCATCGACCAACTCGACCATCTCAACTATCACGCCCTGATCCTCGGATCGACCACGTGACAACCGTCGCGTCGTCTCGGTACACGGACAGAACCTCCCCATATACCAGGACTCCACAAGGCTATCAAATTTACAATAAATCATCAAAAGTATAAGACTATTCAAAACATGAAATCATATAAACAATACACATGCAAGGATCTCATCCTGCTCATCCCTGAACGTACAAACACACACATCGGCATACATCGGGGAGTGGGATCCTGTACATGCAATCATACATCAGCACACTTCAGGGAGGGGGAACCTGTACAAGCACGAGTATACAGCAGCACACAACGGGGAGTGAGAACCTGTCCATGCACGCATGCGAAGTGGCCATCCTAGCCACTCAGAATTCTCAATACAAGAAAGCATTTAGCAAACAAGAAATCCCAAAATATAGCCGTCGGATTTTACCAACACTTACCCAAAAAAAAACAAACTAGTATCGGTAAAATCCTAACGGTATGAGATGTACAGAACTTTACAAAACCATAGGAAAATAGCAAAAGCCAATAATTATAATTCAAATGTCCCAATACAGAATAAAATGTTTTTCCAAAAATAGAGCAATCAAAATAATAAAGTACAAATCAAAAATCGTCAAATTTTATCAATACTTGCCAACAACTCGGCCAGTATCAATAAAATCCGCACGGCATGGGATGTACAGACTTTCCTTTCCATGGTTTGAGAGTTATAAATCTCCAAAAATCCTGCATGTGCCAAATACCTATACAATCCGCAAAAATACTGCGCAAGCTCCGTCGAGTAGTCTCCCAACTAAGTCTCCTCTAAAAAAGGTGGAGATGGGAGTGAGTATAAGGGAATACTCAGTGAGTGGAGTGCAATGATGCAATTGTATTCATAAACAAGGGGTGAATGTGGGGCAATCAAAGCATATCTCGTAAATCATTTCATATACATAAAATCATTTCAATAAATCACATTTCACAAATATGTATCCATGTCAATTATCCTTTCAGAAAATCCTGGGGTCCCATCGAAAAACACTTCCGTCTTAGGGCGGCCAAACCCAGACAAAAGCCCGCCAAGGGGTTTTTCCCATCCAATATTTCAAAACATACCCCCTTCCTTGGCGTTGGCTCGTACCTCACCAGGGTGCACCAGATATAGCACGACTTCAACAGAGAGAGGGATGTCAAACTTCCCCACACATCCAAACCCCAAACCACGCCACCCCATCGGGTCGCTCCGTGGTGGGAATATGACTATAGTCATCTATGGCACCCTTCATTTCTTAATCAATCCATTTCTCAACAATGTGCCATGATTTCCAACAATTAATCCATAATCTCATGCCAAAGCAGTTCATAGAGCAATATCAAATAGCAAATGGCACAAAAGCATTTATAAACACAATGGATGCATTCGTATTTCACAATCCAGTTCAGACAACCCACAATCACAAAATAATTTACATAAATCATGTAAAATCCTTCAAAAATCATTTATAAAGCAATTTTAAAATATGTTTTTCATTTACGAACACAATAAACTGTCCACTCACCTCTAGAGTGGGTATTCATTCTCAAATTCTCAATCAAATCCAAATAAACCCCTTTTTCAGTCCTCAAATGATTAACCTAATCAAACATTACAATTATCATCAATTAAAATCTCTATAACAAGGGCTTTCACATTTTCCTAACTTAATTCACCCTTAATTTCACATCCACGATTTCTAAAAGCTGATTTCATTACCCGAAAATCATTTATATCTCTAATGAACTTTAATTACCAATATTTCCTAATTTTTCAAATTTTCTTCCAATTCCACATAAATATAACACTTTTCATGCATATTTCAATTTAAATTCTAAAGAAACCATTCAAATCAACTCAGTTTAATTCTGTCATTCCTTAGCATGCTTCTTCCGTATCAAACAGCCTAATTTTATGAATTATGCAATACTTAACTTCACTAATTACATATTAAATATCAAAAAATCGCATCCTTTACTAATCTAACATATATATATATCTCATTACCATAGATTTAACCCTAAATTTACTTAATTTATTGAGAGGATAAAAAATCTCTCACCTAGGGTTTCTCGGTTTGTAGTCCTGGCTTCCAGTCGCCATTGGTTTTAAGCTCAAACCTGTAATGATTTCAATTTGCAGCAATCGTTAGAATTAAACCTAACTACTAAGAATATTCAACCCTAGAATCAAAATCAGAAAATCTCTTCTTACCTATGCAGAGAAGGATTGATAGTCCCGCGGCCTTGGGTTTTCAAAGGATTCAATGGCTGCTGGTTTGGGTTGTCGACAGAGGGAAGTGCTCACAGTGAGCACTGCGAGCAGGCAAAAGAGGAAGGAAATGGAAGTTCTGTCATCGTGCGCATGGGAGAGAGAATGAGAACTCTGTTCGCTCGCAGGAAGAGAGGAAAGATAGGGAGAGCTCTCTGTTTGCGTGGGAAAGGGAGCGCAGAGAGAAACAGAGAGGGTAACAGAGGGAGAGACAGAGAGGAAAAGTGAAACTGAGAGAGAGAGAATGCGATCGAAGGGAAAAGAGAGAAAAACAGAGAGGAAGACAGGGAGACGATGGAGACCGAGAGAGTGACGGTGATGGTGGTGTGCGGTGGCGATGGTAAGTAAGGTGGTGTTGCGAGTGGCGGAGAGGGCGGAGAGGCGACGAAGAATCGCGAAAGGGAGAGAGTGTAGAGTGTTCGTCGAAAGAGAGGAAGAGGGAGAGAAAGAAAATTAAACTAGGGTTTTCCAACTCTTAATGGAAATGGGGGAGGTGCTGCGTTTCACCCCGAAACGTAGCATCTTCTCCTTTCTTTTTTTTTCTTTTTTTTTGTAATTAATATATATATTTAAATAAATAAACAATTATATATATATACAAATTCACCCCCTTCTTCCTAAAATTTAAATTTTTCATAAAACGAGATTTATTACTATTCGCGAACACGGTGATTTAAAATATACAAAAAATTTAAAATTAAGACCCCAAAATTGAAAATTAATAAAATTCGAAATTTTCTACTTTATTTTAGAAATGTTTACAAAATACTCAATGTCTAGTTTCCGGTATTACATCAACTGTTCTCAAGAAATCATAATAAAATTTGTAAATATAAAACAAGTGAACAATTAACATTTCAAAGTTTAACACTCAAGTATAAATCTAGATTTTTAAAGAAACATATATATAAAATATTATATAAAAAGAGTTTTAGAAAAACGCCCTCCACAGGGTCCGACTACATGCCCCGAAACCTTCATCAAGAAGGACCAATACCGACGGTCGGTCCCAGACAGCTCTTCTCCTCGGTTGGTCCTAGCTACCGATTAGGTGATCTGTCTCTACACTTCCTTTGAAATGGGATAAGAGGAGGTGTGAGTATAGGAATACCTAGTGAGTGGAGTGCAATGACATAGCTGTGTGAGTGAGTGAAAGAGTGAGTGAGTGAATGAGTGTGGAAGTGTCAAACAATAATCTCAAAACAGATTTATGTTCCAACAAAAACATCAAGTAGTCGTTCAAACAATTTTAACAAGAGCCATGATTTTTTTCCAGAGCACAATATACACTTTTCCATCAACCTGAGGTTTGCCTCAAAATCTCTCCACTGATGGCTTGGTCCGGACCATCCGATAGAACCGCCAAGGGGTTTTCATTTTCATCGGTCATCGAATATCAACCCCAACCTTGGCGTTAGCTCGCGGCCTCTTCAGAGGTGCTACCGAATGGTCTCGAAATGGACTTGGGGGGCATCTCTCTACCACCGCCTACCCCCTCAAGTCTACCAAGCTCTCCATGCCGCCCCCTCGAATCAGTTCGTGTAAGCTTAAACTCGACCGGTCATCTCATAACTGGGTGCTCACACCCCATACATGCACCATGGGGGCTCAGGCTCATGCCCCAAAGCCAATATATAAATCATTTGTTTCAAACATCATATCACATACCATAAAAATCAACAAGTTTCACTATTCATAAACTCAGCAAATGTTTCCACAAGAAAAATTCAGCATGTTTCAAAATGAATCTCATGGCTCAAATAAAACACATTTTTGGGGACATTCCACAATCACAAAATATTTCATAAAATCAATTTAGAAATATCATTTTAGAAAATCATGAAAATCATTTCTCATTCACAAACACAACAAACCGTCCACTCACAGTGACAGGAGGATAGTCACTCTCAGATCTATCCTCGGCAGCGATCTTGTCCTGACCAGGTTGTCTAGATCCTTGATTGTGTCTCCAAAGAGATCCATGTGATTCGGGTCACCACAAAACCCTTGATTTACAGCACCAGATCCTTGAGTTTTTCTTCAAAATCAAGACAAAAATCTAATTTTTAGAGAGTTGGACGAGTGGTTTAGAGACCTTACTCTAAAGATTTGGTATAAATCAATGAAGGTTTGGAAAGAGAGAAAAATGATCTAGAGAGAAAAAGTGACATTTGGGTTTTCGTAGGTTCTGGAAGTCCACTTCTCTATTTATTGACAAACTATTTTCAATAATTATTTAGTGGTCCTCTTATATTCCTAAATTACATAAATATCCTGGGTCATTGGGAACGTCACCAAATAGTTTGAAAATACTCAAACTTGTGTTTTGCTGAGGAGATGTGTTTATTGTTTAGTGCCGAACGGGAAAAGATAGACACTAAAATTTTACAGGAAGTAAACTAAGAGAAATGAAAATTTTTGGGATATTTTTAAAATATGAGATATAATATAAATTTAATGAAACATAAATGTATGATTTGGGTAGCTTGTTGGTAGCATAACTTTTTGGAAAGTAACTTTTAGAACTTGGGTTCAATTCCTCATGGATGCAAGTGACGAAAATTGTTGGAGAATTAAATGAAATTCAAGCTGGTGGAAACATTTACTAAAGGCATTGACCGAAGGCAAATTGAATTCTCAGGTGACGTCCAGCAAATTTAAAGAATTCAACTGTTTGGTCGTGGAAAAGAAGGAATTAACCGATGGCTGGTAGGATAATTCTTAGTAAAGGTAAATGGATAAAGGACCGAAGGAAGAATTTGGGACAAACTCCAACTGATGGGAATTCTCATACACTGAACGAACGGAATGACAACCGATAGATAATTTGAAAGGTGACCGATAGATAATTTGAAAGGGTGCACTGACAAGTTTCAATTGAATTTTTCAATGCAACATAAGCGACCGAACAAGAAGACAAAAATGGGGAACCGAACGGCTAAACGAGCATCAAACAAAAAAATGAAAATTTTAACAAGTACCGACAAATTTTGAAAATTTGGTGAGATTGCATCGAACAGCCAAAAGGTGATAAAAAAAAAAAGTCTCCCATTACCGACGAATGTTGGAAATGAGATTCACAAGTCTCATATTACCAATAGTACACGTTGTCGATCAGGGTTTCACATTACCGATCGGTAACAAAATAATGAATAGGGACTTCATGGGTATCTCATAATAAAAATAAAATGAAAATTCAAGATTGGATATCACCGATAGTCAACCCATCTGTTTCATAATATATCAATGGTGAAATTGTTTCATTATCGAATGGGTAAGATAAATGGTAGAGTAAGAAAATATTTGAAGACGAAAATGTACTGACAGGTGTATGAAATGAGGATCACAAATTCTATCTTCAACTGTTCACCAAGAACTTTCACAATTTTAATACCGACGGGGTCTCACTATACCGACGGAAATTCCAATACAACTGGTGAGTAAATGACCAACAGGAGTATAGGAACCTAGTACCGACAAATATAAACTTCATCTTCTCAATACCGATAGGTGTCTCATAATTATCGATCCACAGATGATTACCATCGACTACTAACTGGGAAACCAAAAATTTGAGGGACTGTTCACTGAACTTAGATCTCTACTGAATACTAAAATTTCCTCTGAGTACCGAACGGTTAAAATCCACCAAGTACCGATTGCCAAACACCCAAATAACCGATGGATCTGGTGATCAAGACTCCAATAATCGGTAATTTTAAAATTTTAAAATCTATCAACTAAGTGTTTTAAAAAGTTCTGACCATTCTGAATAAGAAAATTCACATTTTTATTCCCAATAATTATTCTCCCACATTTTCATAAATATAAAAATTTTCTAATAGTCCATTTAAGATAAATATCATAACTCGACGTGTCCGGTGTTACAGTATAGAAACACCAAGTGAGTGTAGTGCAATGGTATACCTGTGTAAGTGAATGAGTAGTGAGTATGAAAGTGTCTAACAATATTTTCAAAATATATTTACATTCCAACCAAGCATGAAGTGATCATCCAAACATTTATATCATGAGTCATGATTTTTCCATAACACAATATACATTTTTCCAACATCACGGGATTTATCTCAAAATCTCTCCACCGATGGCTTGGCTCGGACCATACGGTGGAACCGTCAAGGAGTTTTCATTTCCATTTGTCATAAAACATCAACCCCAACCTTAGCGTTGGCTCACGGCCTTTTCAGAGGTGTAACCAAATAGCCTCAAAATGGACTTGGGAGGCATCGCTCTACCGCTGCCTACCCCCTCAAGTCTACCAAACTCTCCACGTCGCCCCCTCGAATTGGTCCGTGGAAGCTTAAAACACTCGACTGGTCATCTCATAACTAGGTGCTCATACCCCATACATACACCATGGGGGCTCAAGTTCATACCCCAAAGCTAATACATAAACTATTTTGTAAATATCATAGCATGTGTCATAAAAACCAACATCCAGCATATGACACCGAAAAATTCGGTGTTAGAAATTTTATTAATATCTTTATAATATAAAAAAAAATTAATTTTATTGATTTTTAATTTTTGGTATTAAATTTGGAATCTTTGGTATATTTAAAATAACCGTATTTGTAAATTCGAAGTGCATTTCATTTTTGATAAATTTGGAATTTTATTGTAATGTGAGTATAAATAAACATTATTACATATTTATTTATATATATATTTATTTGTAAAAAAAAATTACAGAGAGAAGGCGCAGCGTTTTGCCCAAAACGCTGCATCCTCCCCCTTTAATTGAGATTAGGGTTAAACCCTAATCTCTCCCTCTCTTCGTCTCTCGCGCTCTCTTTCCCGAATCTCTCTCTCCCTCGATTTCTCTCCATCGTCCGCTCTCCCTCTCCTTCGCCACTCTCTGCCTCTCACCGGTGGCTCCTCCGACCGTCACCACTGCCTAGCCGCTCATCTCTCTCTCTTTCATCTCTCTCTCTCTCTCGATTCTCACTCTCTATCTCTCTCTCGAATTCTCTCTCACTCTCTGTCGCACTCTCTCTCTCACCTCTCTCTCTCTACCTCTCTCACGGTGGTTGCTCCGGCCACCGTCTAGCCGGCCATTATCGCTTAAGGCCGCATATCTCTCTCTCTTTCTCTCTCTTTTTCTCTCTCTTTCCCGCGCGCGATATCCCCTTTGCCCCACTCCCTCACGCGTGCGTTGCTGCTCTGCCGCTGCTGCAACTCCTTTCTACAACCTTCGCAGAAGCTCCAAGCCGACTGTAGCAACTCTGTCAGAAACCCTAGGTCGCGACCTACGATTCCTTCTCTGCGTAGGTAAGGGTGATTCTCTGAACAGTAGCCCTAGGGTTTTGATTCTTTCAATGATTTAGCCTAACTGCTAGAATTTGTTTCAGGTTGAAAATACTACAAGTCTTGGACTAAATTGAAGGCTCACGGGCTATAGGGCTGTGAACTGTGAAACCTAGGTAAGGGAATTTCTAATCCCTTCAATAACTGATTGCATTTAGGCTGAATTTAGGATGACAGCCTTGCATAAATATCTTAAAAATATGTTGAATTCGAAGGAAATGCATTTTCTTAAAATTCTATTTGTAGTTATTAAGGTTAAGTCTAGAATGTTGTATGAATTAGGTTGTCTAGTTTGAGAGGATATGTTAAATGATAATAGAACTTTGTTTGGGTTGATTAGAATAGCTTTCTCTAAAGTTTGATTGAAATATGACTGAAAATATTAAAATTATGTAAATTCGGGAGGAAATTGAAAAAATTGAGGAATATTGGAAATTAGAGTCATTAAAGAGGTAAATTGTTCTAGATAAATGAAATGAGAATCTAGAAATGTAAATGTATAAATTAAGGTTATATTAAATTAGGAGGAAATTTGAAAACCCTTTAATGGGACCCTATTTGATGATGAATTGTGATGATTGGTCTAGGTTAACCTTTTGGAGACTTGAAAGGAGTCGTTTTGGAAAACTTGTGGAAACAGAGAGTGAATATCCTCCCTACAGGTGAGTGGATGGTTATGTATCATTTAAATGAGTAAATGATTTTAATATGATTTTCAAATTTGATTTTGAAATGAATTTTGAAATAAATTTATAATGTTTTGTGATTGTGGTGTGCCTGAAATAAATTTTATGATAAATCCATGACTCCTTAGTTGAATATTGATTTGTTTGCACCATGTTACGTTTGTATACATATATGAATAGCGCAGGACCTTTTCTGCGCTCCTCCAGACCAGGGCATATTGCCCAAGTTACCTCCTAGTGTACTCATCGGTGCTGATGACTGCCATACTGCCCATGAGGTATGGTCCCGGGCCCCTGTCTAGAGCCGTCACTATATGAACCTTGGCCTCTACTCCTCTTGGAGCTCTGTCCCTGCCCAAATCCAGGCCTATTCCTTTGGTCTTGCTGGTCCAGGAGTCTGTTTCGTTCTTTGATGTTCTGCTCTGCTCTCAGTACCCATTGCAGAACTCTAGCATATGTATCCTCCTCGGAGACTGTCATCCGGTCTCTGATGGCGAGATTTAGTCCATGTTCAAACTTGAATCTCCTAGTCTCCTCAGTCGCCACCAGCTCTGGGAAAAATGCTGCCAGTCTGCGGAACTCAATCTCGTACTCTGACACAGACTTCTGCCCTTGCTTCAACTCCAAGAACTCTCGCCGCTTCATATCGCGGTCGAACATCGTGTAATACTAGAAATCAAACTCCCTTAGAAAGTCACCCCAAATCAGCGGCTCATCCGCTCTATCCTTGACATTGTCCCACCAGTCACAGGCGTTATCCTCTAGCAGTCTGACTGCTATCACTAGCTTGAGTCTATCCTCAACTCCCCATGTCCTCCATAGCCTCTTTGATAGTTTGAGCCACTTCCTGGCCACAATGGGATCGTGGGTTCCAGATAAGGACTCACACCCTAAACTCCTAGCCTCTCTTAGCAAAGTGGAGACCTCTATCATCTGTCGAGTAATCGGCGTAGTCGTCAGCATAGGAGAGGGTGCTGGTACAGCTGCGGGTATAGGTGGAGTCTCAACCGCTGGTGTGGGTGGTGCTCTCATCTGGTCTCGGTGGTTCGTCCACCATCCCATCATCTCCCTGAGTATAGAGAGTGGTGGGGGAACTTCTCCAGCAGGAGGGGCCTGAGGTGCTTGAGACGATGACGCGGCCTCAAGCGGGGTCTCTGTGGTACGCCTCGGTCGTTCTCGGGGATGCATAGTTTTACATAAAGGACCATGCTTAGTACTTAAGAGTGAAAAAGCAAAAGGTTAGGTGTTAACCCAACCCCCTAATAAAGATTAACATTATAAGACCATAGGAGGCAAATTACAAACTCTTTGAAAACATTTTACAAACACTGGAAGTAAAATAGAGTATATACGGATCCTAGAGCTCTGATACCACTGAAATCTGTCATGCCCCGACCTGCAGGTCGAGCACGCGAACAGACCGCCGCGACTCCTCAAGTCACGGGTATGCCCTACTCGCACATCGAGGTGACGCAAAGCTAATATTATGACCCTACTCGATATCATTAAGTCAAAATCATACAACGGAAGATAAAAAAATGATAGTTTTCAATAAAAATTTTCTTTAAAACATTTGCCTCCAATTTACATATAATATTTATATGCATGGTTCAATCGTAAACAAGAATGGGTATGATCACTTACCCAATAACGTCTCTTAGTAAAACTCGTGGGATAGTACCTCAATGTATGTCAAGTATAGTATAAGCTGAAAATATTAATATGAGGGGTGAGTATAATCCACATACTCAGTGAGTGAGGTGCAATTACTATATAATGACAATAAATGAATTTGTGAGAATGGCAAGTCAAAACATCATTTCAAATTCATATTTCATTCATTTGCAAATATATCATGTAATTCAAAATAATATGCATCCTTATCATTAAATCATATATCAATGGGGTCTCAAAAACGTATTCGACCCATAGTTTGGCCTAACTAAGGTAAAATCCACCAAGTGGTTACTACAATATCATAAGAATAAAACACATATATCTTCTCCCTTCCCTTGGTGTTGACACGGTCCTTACGGGTGCTCGTCTATTGGATCCATTGCCCAGAGACAGGGGACTCAAACCCCTGCTCCCGTGTTACTCCACCACGTCACCCCGTCGGGTAAACGCTTAATACCGTGGTAGGGAGTGTGCTATAGCCACTATGTATCATTCCATAATTATACACTTGTACCATAAATCATCATTTATAAATATTTACTTGTAAAACATGGCACTATCATATCATCATAACATCAGGATGCAATTGTCACAATCATCATTTCAGGACATGCCACAAACACTAAAACATTTCTAAATCACATTTCAAAAATTCATTTATAAAAATAATGATCAAAATATTTTTCATTCAAAATCAAAAATAGTCATCCCACTCACCTCGACCAGGGAAGGTACGTCACTCCCCTTAACTATCCTCGTTTCTCGAACGAGTCATCCCTCAAATCCTAATCCTAATTTAAACAATATCATTTATTAATTCAATATTATATAGTTGAATTATAATCATGCATATAAAAATAGCCTCTTTCATAAGGTTAAATTTCAATTTTCATACTTAGAGAAATTTCTACAAACATATAACGCACAAGTTTAGTAAAATCATGATATCTTCAAAAGTATTAATCGGATTCAATTGATTTAAATTTTCTCTTAAAACTAAGATATATATCTCCTACTTTTATGTTCGGACCATCTTCAATTTCTAAATACACGAATTTATAAAAAGTTTATCACTTTTCTTGCTAAGTTCCTAAAACCAATTCTGCACAGTTTTGGGGGAAATTCCATATCTCTAAGTATACTTTTTCAATTTAAGTGATTCTTATCTCAAATTGAAGATAAGACATATATCTAAAACTTTCTAGTTTTGACCATCCTTAGATTCTAAATTTATAATTTTATGAAATTCAATTTTAATCTCGGTTTCAGTTTTAGAACTACTTTTACACAGTTTTAGTAAAATCAACATAACCTTCTGTATACAACTCTGATTCAAGTAATATTTATCTCAAATTAAAGATAAGACAGAGAACTTTAATGTTTAACTTTTCTCCAAATTCAAAGCAAAAGATACCTCAAAAATTTTATACAATTTACTTGTCGTACACAGGACATGAAACAAAATTTTTAAAATATGCTAAACTTCCAAAAATCGATTCCTTCATGAATTACTTCACATGATATACCATTTTAAAGCTTAGGGAGTCTAGATTATAGAAAAATATATATCTTAGATTTTTAATTTCTACAGAATGAAATATTCTAAGAAAACTATATAAGACTCAATCTAGAAATCAACATCTAGCATGTTAGTATGGATACCAAAGTAACTACTCATCAAATAATTTAATCTTAGCATAAGTTAGAATATGTTACCTCCTTTATAAGATCTCTTTCTAACAATATATATCACCACTCCCTTTGAATCTTTGAATTTTTATCACCTTAGAAAAAAAATCAAATCACAATAAACATAAATTCCTATACAATACCTCTAAACTTCCAATTGAAATTCAAAAATTTCCAAAAATGTTCTTACCTCTTTGGCTCCATGGTTGAACTCAAAATGGATATAGAACCCTCACAATTTCATCCATTAGATTATTTTAAACAAGTTTGAATGAAGAAAATAGGCCAAACTCTTTTTAAACAAGTTCTTTTATAAACCTAGCCAAATATCCTTAACCATTAGATTATTCCATGCATTATCTTGACCTTCCACTTGTTCTAGCACTTAAACCATGCAATTGTTGATTCAAGTAACCTCCATGCACTCCACCAAGTGTCTTTGGACAACTATGTCAAGGGAAAGAAGTGTCACAAGCTAGAACAAGCTATTCTAATTAGTTTTCATGCAAAAATTTCTACCCAATAAGGTTTCATGCATAAATTTCTATCCAATGAGTTTTCTTGAATGTAGAAAATCCTATGTGGCCACTAACCAACCTTGCTTCCCTCTTGATCAATCATTTGGCTCCAATTGTCCATCCTTGAGTGGTTTGCAACTTAGTCCCTTAACTTTCCTTAATTGCATTTAAACCCCTAACTTTTAAAATTTTGTATTTTTTGTCCCTATGAAATTTTGTTTGAAATTTCTTAAATATGTGACATTTTATTTAAATATCTTTATTTAAGTGTGTAGGCCTTCTCTTAGCTATTTTTGACTTCTTTAAGCCTTGCCGGCGCTTTCCGAGAAATTTTTCGGCTTACCGATAAAATTTTCGATTTTAGCGATTTTGATGCTAAATCTCAAAATAAATAAATAGATAATTAAATAGATATCTCAAAAGGATGTTTATATATTTAGAATCATGAGGAGTAGTACATGATATATATAATCACCGAAAATCGGTGTTACATGTTTGTCCAAATAGTGAGTATCCTCGTAGTAATTCCTTTGAACTATTATCTTGATGCTAGAAGTTTGATATACTTGTTTAATAGACATGGCGATATGGAACTGCTTATGATTAAGATATAAAGTAAAATATTCTTGAGAGATTGTATTTATGAGTAGATGTTGGAGTTTGATAAATGTTTTCGTGGTTTATTTTATTAGGTGTGATGAGTATTTTGTTCGGGTTAGTGTATGGGTGTTAATTTCCATGGGGTCTAATAACTCATTTATAAGTGCAAAATTTATAAGCACTTCAATCGATTCTTGACCTCTCTTAGCAAAGGATTTTTGGATGTCACTCCATTGGAAGAATGTGAGAGGTAAGACTACTCCTCTTACTGAGGAGAATTCCTTAAAGTTTCCAAATCGGTCCTATAAGGACCAAAAGAAGGTAGGAGTCAAATTTGGTGCCACCAAGATTTGAAATTCTCTTTATCTCTCTTACTCATTGTAGCCATTAATTTTTAAGCCCTAATGATGACACTATCATAGAACTCATTTTATTTCTCTGGCCTTTATATTATCTGGCGAGGTTAGCCAATTTTGTGGTCCAAGACTACAATTTGATTAGAAATGGTGTAAAATTAGTTGGAGGTAAAATTAGCAAATGCACTTGCAATTATGTCATGTTGCTTGCAGATGCTCACAAACACATATGACATGTATGTATTCTATTTGTCCAAGATGTTATGGACAAAGGTCTTAAAAAGGTAGTAGATGATTGTTAGAGAGAAATCGAAGATGGAGGATTTCAAGTGCATCTTAAATTCAAAGAGTCTCTAAAAGTTAGATAAGGAAACTTCTGAAAATATTAGAGTAAAGAAGAGTACCATCCTTGATCAGATGGATGTTTCATAGGTTGGATATTTAAAGTGCTTGCTTATGATGTTTATTTGTTAGAAGGTAAGTCTTAGGTAAAAGGTAGGGCTTTTATACTCATTTTATTTACGCATTCTATTCAAAAGTTACAAACATAATATTTCCTCTCATGGTAATGTAATCCATTTCTATTTTTGAATGTCATCTTCAGACAATGCTAAAGAGTTTAGAGGTTCTTGGTATAAATTTTAAAAAGGGAATAAGGGTATAAAAAGTATATTTATTATGGAAATTAGTATCTTTCTCTTTAAATAGTAATGTTATAAGACCATCAATAAGTATTATCAATTCAAGCATTGGCTATTTTAAATACTATATGAATTCAAGATTGTTTGAACTATATTATATGAGATGTGAATTTGGTACATTAGGCAGAATGAGTTAGAAGTTGGTAAGAGTAGACAGAAATAATATTGGTAGGAATTGCTTGAAAGTTCCTTCTAATCGTCTGTAACCAATGATTATGATCCTTTGAAGGGATATTCGTATTGTGAAGATAAGGTTACTTTAAATTATTGATATGAGAGGAGTAGCATTATCATGGTCGAAGAGGTCTTTTTGTAGAAAGATGCAAAATTACAAACTTAGAGAATAAAGAATTTGTTGTAAAAACAATTTATTTCTCCAACATACAAACATCTCCAAATGAATTGATTCAATATTATTTTCAGGATGTAAGGTATATAATTGAGTTGATGTTTAAAGTGTTGATTTCTTATGCTATTATACTTTACACCCAAAATAATAATATTTTCTTTGACGTTTAGGAAGTTGTTTCCACTACAAGGGATGAAATAACTGGTGAATTGATAGGTGATGATTACTACAAAGAAAATAAGCTTGAAGCTAGGCATATGTGATAGAAGAATATAATTCCATATGGAAAAGTATCGTGATATAAAAGATTGTATTGTACAAAACTATGAGCAAAATTATGTATACCTTGATTTCGATACTGCTAAATCTCCCACTAGGAATTATTAGTCACTAGAGAATTGGGAAAACTAAAGAGGTACTGAACAATAGGTTCAAAACTAGAAAGAGAGTTATGTAGATGTCCTACTATGGTTGCACATTGCTAAGTTAAGATGATTAATGTGGATATACTTCAACAAGTTGGAAATGTTAGGGGTGAAAATGAAATTTTAGTTTATTTTGTTGATGTCTTCCCTTCTATTTAATGCCAAATGTATTACAGCATATATGTGGTTTATAGTTAAGCATACCGCCCATAGATATAGAACTAGTATAAGATTCTGTGTAGAATGAAACATGAAAATTGTTATCATTTAGTGTTTTCTTGAAATTTAGTTCAAATAGGAAAGTTATATTGACAGCACTGTATGCAGATGTGAAGATTGTAATGTCTAGAGTGCAACAGTGATAAATATAAAAGACACTAGAATGGTTATTACCATGATAATTTGGGGGTATTAATACAAACACCGGGTGATATGTGGTTATATGTGCTTGATTTGATTTGGATAGAATATTGGTGATATTGCATGATACTAAAGTTGATTGAGAATGATCATGATAGAAATACCTTGATTAAAAAAAAAAGGTTATCCAACTAAGGATTTGAGATTTAAAGCTTGGAAGCATTCTAATATTGTCAGTGGATTAAATTTCCTCACTTAGTCTAGGTCATATTGAGATTGATCTACATTTCATTATACACAAGTTTGATGATATATGGATTTGCATACCTCTTGCACTAAGTCTTTAGACTGTGGCTGTCACATGCACCATCTTAATGGAGATTATTGAGTTTTAGCTATTATTATCTCTAGGAATATATGTATTTTGGTTGCACTCATAGTTCATGTAATTAATCTTGGAAGTAGGGACAAATGAGATTTTTTACTATCTTTTTCTCATATATCTTTCATTCTGGTACCTTATAAATTGTGTCTCTCTACCTTTGGATCTGCAATTGATATGGACATGACATGATAATGGTCATTTCTTATTTAGGGTTTCTTTTGAAAGATAATTTAAGGAATTTTCATAGTTTTGGAGTCTTCATAGCTTGCTTGTTGATTCTGAAGTTAAAGCATGTCAGTCCTAACATATCATAAGAAGTATTTGTCGGATCCTTCTCATATAATTGAAACTCCTCTAATAGAGTTGAACCTAGACTTGAGTTTCAAAATGCAACCTGTGCAAATACTAGATCAGCCACTCAAACAGTTAAGAAATAGGCAGATTCCTATGGTTAAAGTGTTATAGAGAAATAATCAAGTGGAAGAACAGACTTGGGAGATTAAAGAATCAATGCGGAAGCAACACCTGTAACTTTTTGATGTATAAATCATATTTTGAAATTTCGAGGATGAAATTTGTTTTTAAGGAGTTAAGTATTGTGACACCAAAAAATTCGATGTTAGAAATTTTATTAATATCTTTATAATATAAAAAATAAATAAATTTTATTGATTTTCAAATTTGGGATATTAAATTTGGAATTTTTGGTAAATTTAAAACAACCGTGTTTGCAAATTCGAAGTGCATTTCATTTTCGATAAATTATTACTTATTTATTTCATTTGGAGTTTTATTGTAATGTGAGTATAAATAAACATTATTACATATTTATTTATATATATATTTATTTGTAAAAAAACAATTATAGAGAGAAGGCGTAGCGTTTTGCTGAAAACGCTGCGTCCTCCCCCTTCTCCCTCTCTTCGTCTCTCTCGCTCTCTTTCCTGAATCTCTCTCTCTCCCTCAATTTCTCTCCATCGTGCGCTTTCCCTCTCCTCTGCCACTCTTTGGCTCTCACCGGTGGCTCCTCCAACCATCACCACCGCCTAGTCGCTCATCTCTCTCTCTTTCATCTCTCTCTCTCTCTCTCGATTTCCTCTCTCTGTCTCTCTCTCGAATTCTCTCTCACTCTCTGTCGCGCTCTTTCTCTCTCGCCTCTATCTCTACCTCTCACGATGTTTGCTCCGGCCACCGTCTAGCCGACCATCATCGCTTAAGGCCACACATCTCTCTCTCTCTTTCTCTCTCTTTTCTCTCTCTTTCCCACGCTTGATAGCCCCTCTACCCCACTCCCTCGCACGCGCGTTGTTGCTCCGTCACTGCTACAACTCCTTTCTGCTACCTTCGCAGAAGCTCCAAGCGGGCAGTAGCAACTCTATGAGAAGCCCTAGGCCGTGACCTGTGATTCCTTCTCTGCGTAGGTAAGGGCGATTCTCTGAACAGTAGCCCTAGGATTTTGATTCTTTCAGTGATTTAGCCAAACAGCTAGAATTTGTTTCGGGTTGGAAATATTGCAGATCTTGGACTGAACTAAAGGCTCACGGGCTATGTAACACCGAAATTGCGATGCCCGTATTAGTGTTCCTATTCATGAAATTTAATAAAATATTTTTCAATTTATATATATATTGAGAAATATTTAATTTTATTGATTTTCGATTTTGGGGTATTAAATTTAAATTTTTGGTATATTTTAAAATGCTGCGTCCGTAATTCGCAGTAAATCCCAATTCTACGAAATTTATACGCTAGAGAAAAGTGGATATAATAATATATATATATTGATAATTATTCAATTATTTATTTATTAAAAAAAAAAAAGGTTGCAAAACGCAGCAAAACGCTGCGTTTTGCCCCAATTAAGGATTAGGGCTAAAAGCCCTAATCCCTCACTCTCTCTCTCTCCTCTCTCTCTCTCTACTCCCTCTCTTCCCGCGGCCACCTCTCCTCCGCCTTCCCTCCCTTCCGCCGCCGCGGCTCTTCCTCCACCCGATCAACCCCTCCACCACCATATCCATCTCTCTATCTCTCTCCTTCTCTCTCGGCTTCTCTCACCCGCGAGTCTGTCTCTCTCTCCCTCTCGCGGTTCTCCGCCATCGCGCCACCCACAGCCGCCGCACGACCACCACTCTCTCTCTATCTCCCTGTTCTCTTACTCTCTCTTGGTTCCCTCCCTATTTCTCTCTCTATCTCCCGCTGTTTCCCTCCCGCTCGCGATCTCTCTTCGCGGTTCTCCGCCGCGACTCGGCGCAACCACCGCCAACCGCAGCCACCGCGACCCACCACGGGTCGCCACCTATCACTCACTCCCTGTTGCGCGACTGCGCGCGACTGTTCGCACGACTGCGCGCGATTGCTCGCGACTGTCCTTGCCTTAGCGCACGCGAGGCTGCGCCAGCGCGCGGCTGCCCTGCACGCCCGACTGCAGCGCTCACCTATCCTTCGCACGCGACGAAATCCCCTCTCCCTCTGTTCGCTCGCGTCCCTGCTTCTCCTCAGCCACGAACATTTATGCGATTCTTGTAGAAACCCCAGCGCAGGAAGCCTTCAAAACCCTAGGCCAAATCTGCTGACTTCACTTTCTGCATAGGTAAGGATGAATTAGGTCTAGGGTTTCGATATTTTTAGTGATTTGGCTAAATTATTGAAATTTTAGTTCAAATCGGACACATTACAGGTTTCGGACTGAATCGAATGTCGCACGGATGTTAGGATTTGGACCGCAATGAACCCTAGGTGAGGGATTTCTAACTCATTCAATTTATTGGATGCATTTAGGGTGAATTAGGATAAAAAGTGTTGTATATGTGTAAGATGTATGTTAGATTCGATTTTATAATGCTTTTGGTGAAATTATATGTGATTATTAAGGCTAAGTATAGAATTTTAAATGAATTGGGTTGTTCTAGATGATAGAATCGTATTGAATTGATTAGAATGACTCCTCTTAGAGTTTAACATGACGAATGCATGAAAACAGTCAAAATTTGGTATTTGAGTTTCAGGATCGATGCGGTCTTTTCATTATAAGCTGTCCTACATATAGGCAATCAAAATACTATTTCCGTATAATGAAAATAGACTTCAATACTTTGAAAATGACATATGGTTTAAAGAAATCAGATGAGAATTGAAAAGTATATGATTTTTCAAAGATTTTTCTATTTTGTAGACAATTTATTAATCTACGCATGTTTCCGACTTTGAGTGGCTTTGGAGTTGAATTAGACTTGGTTTTGATTGTGTTAATTATAAATGAAATGCAATTGATGACATTAGAGTGTATTCATAAATTGAAGAATTGAGATTTGTACAAAAATTAGAGAAAATGGAAATTGATGACATAATTATGATTTTGTATTAGGAAGGTCAATCGAGGATCGAGTAAGATTTCATTTGATTGAATTATGAGTTTATACAAGTGTGTATGAGCTGAAAAGTGTGCATAAGTTTTGGGTTTTGTTTTTGTTTGGTTTGGGGGGGGGGTTTTTTCCCCTTTTTGTTTTTTGTTGTTTTTTTTTTCTTTTTTTTTTTTTTTTTTTTTTTTTTTTTTTTTTTTTTTTTTTTTTTTTTTTAACTCATAATTTAATCGTTAAATGTGCTTTGGAACTGATTTCGATGACCTTCCTAATACAAAATCAAAATATGTATCCATGTGGTTGAAACGTGAAATGTGCCATTTTATGCTATATGTTGCATTTGGTTTGTGAACCTGATTTACGGCACATGTTTGATATGATATTGATATTGGCCTTGAGGGCTGTGATATGTATTGTTCCGTAGCTACGAAGGACACCGTGAGAGGCGCTTGGGTGGCGTCCGGATATGCCTAGGCCTGGGGTATCCCACGAGTTGTCGAGATTATATTTACTACACGGTACTAGGCAGGTTGAACCCGAAAGGGGGAGGATTTGGATGCTATCCAAGTCTAGCACCTGGACGAGGTCCGTCGCCAACGCCGGGGTAGAGAGCACTTTAAATAAAAATCGCATATAACACCCCTGGTGCGCCTGTCATAGGTCGTGGTAGACCTCTGTCAGGACATTTTCGGCTGGCAGCTCTATGATTTTGATGACAGTGTTTTGAATGCATATTTGATTTGATAATGCGTGCTAATGAGATGTTGTTGAAATGAAAAGCATGATGATTTGAAATATGATTTGTATACTTATGTTTTGACACTCCAGTTTCACATCCCATATTGCACGATTACATTGACCCACTCACTCACTGAGTATTCTTCCTTGAGTACTCACCCCTCCTCTTTCCCTCCCCAGACAGGATTATGGTGCTAGAGCGACGCATTTGGCTCTGGAGGGTTTGATAGCTTGGTGGATTTGGTGTTTACGACGGTGAGATTAAGTTTTAATTGAAAAGATGAATTTCATATTTTATTGTCGACCCTGCGTGGTCTTGTTGAGATCCGTAGTTGACCGTGTACATATTTTGGGATGACTGTATAATTTTTGGACTTCTGTTTACGAAACTCTCATTTCACTTGCATTGAGGCATTTGTAAATGTTTAAAGTGTTAACTTGGGAATTTGTGATATATTTGTATAAATTTAGGCCCGCTCGGTGTAGCGGCTGCTCATGCTCTAGTTGGGCATGACAGTAGAGGTCTGTGGCTAGGACTGTTGGTGATTTGTTAGCCTTGCGTTGTCTGGATGTCGGTTGGGAGATTTGGTGGATTGTTTTGAGGCCAGGATGGCCATGTATTTAATTTACATGATGATTTTAATTTATACAGGTATACAGGTTTAATTGTACATGGGAGACCTCCAATTTATGAGGAGGTTTTGCCTGATTTTCTGTAGAAATACAGCCGACATCCAGGGCAACGGCGGCTGTTCACGATTCCCAGTTCGGGGCGTGACAGTTCGGTTGGTATTAGAGCTCTAGGTTGTAAGCTATGTAGGAAGAGAGTCTTGAAAACATTCCCAAGTGTGTTGTGCTTAAAGTCCTCAATGCATGAGAGTTTCATACAGTCATGAGATCCCAGTACAACGGTTTTAGGCATATGAGTTATTCTTTTCAAGGGGTTAGATACGGTGTGTATCTAACCTAGCATATCATTTCTAGCGGTTTTTAAACCGGTAACTTTAATTATTTTTAGGGGGTTAGTTATTTCGCAACTAATCCTAATCTTGAATCATATCTGATTTAAGTTCTTTCTTTAAACGATTATGATTACTAGACGATGTACTAGATTTGTACCTGAGACATCTAAAATACTTGAGGATGTTTCCTCATCGGGTGTACCCTTCTAGCACTCTCTCAGCCGGCTATTATAGCCATGGTTCTATCACCATCAATAGATGCATTTAGGTAGGTGTATGAGTAGTATACCTCCTATTGGCTGCAGATGCTATCACTTCGACCACAGAGTTTTGGGGCACCAGCCCCTAGTGTCACTACACAGTTTACGGCATAGAGATAGCCTTTCTGCCACAAATGCGGCAACCACCATGCATACGGGGCATGAAGAATACGGGTTACTTGCTTCCAGTGTGGGAAGCAAGGTCATATTATGAGTGCCTGCCTGGATTTAGGTCGAGGATCGACTTTACAGAGTCGTACTGGTACTTCTGGCATAGGCCAGCAAGGGGCACCTGTGCACTCAGCTCTTACCGCTCCTCAGATTGTAGCCGGGAGTAGTATAGTGTTAGGACCATCACGACAGCAGCCTAGGGCCCAGGCTAGTGTGTTTGCGATGACCCAGGAGGACACACCGGCAAACCCTAGAGTTATTATGGGGGATCCTCCCACGGACCCTCAGTGTAACGTTTTTGTTGTATGCTCTTTATGGGATCTAGTATATCACGATATTGATGTACAATTTTGTCTAGTTAAAGCTTTGAAAGCTTAACTAGTTTGATATATATATGTCTACTTTTCTTAGTATTTTAAATGTTTTAACCTTTTCTTATCTTTAAGTACCATACGAATATTTGGTATTGATGCTCGTATTCTTGTAGATATTGGGTCAAATCTTTTATATGTGAGTGACACATTCGCTCGCCATTCTGATAGGCCTCTCTCGCCACTTGATGGGGAGATTATGGTAGTCACTCATTTTGGCAAGCATATCATTCGAGATGTAGTCTATAGAGGCTACGAGTAACGGAGAGATTGTTACATGGGGATGCTCTCAATTAGTGGGAGGCTATTGGTGATAAGATTACAGATCTATTGCGATAGAAAGACTTCTTGAGGAAATTTGACCACCGATATTTTATGAAGTTTAAGTAGGACTTTTGTTCAGTTAACATATTTCAGTCCTAGGATTCTTGTATATGGTATACTCATGGATTGATGGATCCCCTTGGAATTAAATAATGAATACCAAATGGATTTCTAGATTGCTAGTGACATTTTCTTACTAAAGAGGTTTTAACTTTATAAATTGATGAAGAAAATTCTAGGGATAGGAAAAGATTACAAATTTGGTAGTTAGGTCCATTTTACTTTTGAAGGAAGCAAGCTACATATAATTTCAAAATTGAAACATCTCGAGAAATTTGTGTGTACAAAACTTGAATTGGTGTTGAGTATAAATAAAATGGAAATGAGGTTGTTAATAAAGGAGTCAGAGATACTTAGTGTGTGTGTATATGTATATTTAATTGTGATTGAAGATTTTCCTTGATTGTTTGGCTGAATGGTAAGTACTCTTATAGTAATCATTGTGGATTGACATTTGATGTTAAAAGTTTGATATTTTGTGTAATAGGCATGACAATATATGATTGTTTATGATTAAGATATAGGGTAAAATGCTATTGAGAAATTGATATTGTGAGTGGATATTGGGGCTTGATGAATGTTATCTTGTTTATCTTATTAGCTACGATGAATATTTCCAGTTGATCACACGGGTGTTCATTTTTATGGAGTTTAATAACTCGTTTATAAGTATGGAGTTTGGTTAGCACTTTAATCGATTCTTGACTCCTCTTGATAAAGGACTCTTAAATGTCATTGCATTGGAAGAATATGAGAGTTGAGACTATTACCTTTTACTGAGGAGAAATTCTTAAAGTTTTCAATCAGTCCTGTAGGGACCAAAAGAAGGTAGGAGTTTAATTATTGATGACACTATTATAGAATTCATAGTATTTCTTTGTTCTTTATATTATTTGGCGAGGTTAGCCAATTCTGTGATTCAAGACTGTAATTAGATGGGAAAATGTGTAAAGTTTAATTGGAGATAATTTAGCAATTTGCATTTGCAATTATGTTACGTTGCTTGTAGCTGTTCTTAGATACATATGACATGTATGTATTCTAATTGCCTGAGGTATTATGGACAAAGGTCTAAGGGAATGAGGGTATGAAAAGTATATTAGTATCTTTTCCGTTAGATAGTAAAGTTATAATACTATCAATAAGTGTTATCAAATTCGAGCTTTAATTATTTTATATATTTTATGAATTCAAGATTTTTTTTGAACTATATCATATGGGAATTTTTATTTATAGAGCCCATGTTGGGTTTGACTTTCTTAGGCCATCCTTTTTGTATAAGTTTCTTTTACTCATCACTTGAAAATGGAGAAGATGACAAAATTAATGAATAGTATTTACATGAAGATAAAATCATAAACTTCAGTTTATAATTGAAATTTGAGCGTATATGCATTATTTTATGTATATTTTTGGATTGAAAATGCTTCTTGGTGGTTTGATACTTAGTGGGTGATGAATTCTTCAAAGAAAGTAAACTTGAAGCTAGGCATATATGATAGAAGAATGAAATTCCACATGGAAAAGTATTGTGATATAAAGGATTTTATTGTACAAAACTATGAGTCTACTGAGAAATTATTAGCCCTTAAACATATAATATCGCTAGAGACTTGGGAAAACTAAGGAGGTAGTGAAACATTGTGTATTGTCTGCAGGAGCAAATCGTTAAAGTATTGATGCTCATACAATTATCGACATGGAGTTTATGGGTTTGATAGGAAATTGAACAAAAGGTGACTTGTGCTCTATTATTGAATTTCCAATGGAAATGGGAAACTTAATATTTAGTTATTGGATTTCTCTGTTTGGAGGTTAGTATTCTCGTTATTTATTCATGTTCATTTTATGTAGATCGTTAAATGAGGTAATATAGAGAGAGTTTGAGTCTGTCTTTTTGGCCTTGAAGTTGGAAATAATGTCTCTTGTGACAATAGAGTTAGGTAAAATGAGGTATATATTTCTTATATCTAAATCTTGATAAGTTGGGAGTAGTAATGCAAACACCGGGTGATATGTGCTTGATTTGATGTGTATAGAATATCAGTGATATTGTATGATACTAAAGTTGATTGAAAATGATTATGATAGAAGTACTTTGATTGAAAAGTTATCCAATTAAGGATTTGAGATTTGAAACTTGGAAAGGTTCAAATATTGAAAGTGGATTAAGTTTTCTTACGTAGTCTAGGCTATCTTGGTATTGATCTACATTTCACCATACACAAGTTTAATGATATAGGAAATTGTATATATCTTACACTAAGTCTTAAAACTGTGGCTGCTATATGCACCATCTTGATGGAGACTATTGAGTTTTGACTAATATTACCTCAAGGAATATATGTATTTTGATTTCACTCGTAGTTCAGGCAATTAAATTTTGGATTGTAGGGTTTTCATTTTAAAGCCCTAAAATAGTGAAAACATTGTGTTTTTAATTAAGGCAATAATATTGAAGAGGGTTTGAAGCACCCATGGAAGGGTATTAGAAGGTTAAATGACAAGTATTGAGGATAACTAGTGCAGCGCGAATGAGATCCACGTGGTATAATATTTTTCAATAAGAAGTTATCCAAGATTAAGGAAAGGAGACTAAGACATAAGTTGGTAGTTTTATGAGTGGAAATCTTAGTGGATAGAAATGTATAAATGACAAGGAATGAAAACAATGGATCCAATTTTATGGGAGTAAAATGTTGCTAGTTTAATAACCAGATTTTACTTGACAAAGAAATTTGGGAGAATTAAGGAACAATGTGAAGCGACACCATTCATTTTTATGTATGAACAACATTTGAAGTTTCGAGGACGAAACTTCTTTTTAGGGGGTTAGAAAATTTAACACCGAAATTGCGATGCCCGTATTAGTGTTCCTATTCATGAAATTTAATAAAATATTTTTCAATTTATATATATATTGAGAAATATTTAATTTTATTGATTTTCGATTTTGGGGTATTAAATTTAAATTTTAGGTATATTTTAAAATGCTGCGTCCGTAATTTGCGGTAAATCCCAATTCTACGAAATTTATACGCTAGAGAAAAGTGGATATAATAATATATATATATTGATAATTATTCAATTATTTATTTATTAAAAAAAAAAAAGGGTTGCAAAACGCAGCAAAACGCTGCGTTTTGCCCCAATTAAGGATTAGGGCTAAAAGCCCTAATCCCTCACTCTCTCTCTCCTCTCTCTCTCTCTACTCCCTCTCTTACCGCGGCCACCTCTCCTCCGCCTTCCCTCCCTTCCGCCGCCGCGGCTCTTCCTCCACCCGATCAACCCCTCCACCACCATATCCATCTCTCTATCTCTCTCCTTCTCTCTCGGCTTCTCTCACCCGCGAGTCTGTCTCTCTCTCCCTCTCGCGGTTCTCCGCCATCGCGCCACCCACAGCTGCCGCACGACCACCACTCTCTCTCTACCTCCCTGTTCTCTTACTCTCTCTTGGTTCCCTCCCTATTTCTCTCTCTATCTCCCGCTGTCTCCCTCCCGCTCGCGATCTCTCTTCGCGGTTCTCCGCCGCGACTCGGCGCAACCACCGCCAACCGCAGCCACCGCGACCCACCACGGGTCGCCACCTATCTCTCACTCCCAGCTCGCGCGAATGTCCTTGCCTTAGCGCGCGCGAGGCTGCGCCAGTGCGCGGCTGCCCTGCATGCCCGACTGCAGCGCTCACCTATCCTTCGCGGGCGACGAAATCCCCTCTCCCTCTGTTCGCTCGCGTCCCTGCTTCTCTTCACCCACGAACATTTCTGCGATTCTTGCAGAAAGCCCAGCAGCAGGAAGCCTTCAAAACCCTAGGCCAAATCTGCTGACTTCACTTTCTGCATAGGTAAGGATGAATTAGGTCTAGGGTTTCGATATTTTTAGTGATTTGGCTAAATTATTGAAATTTTAGTTCAAATCGGACACATTGCAGGTTTCGGACTGAATCGAATGTCGCATGGACGTTAGGATTTGGACCGCAGTGAACCCTAGGTGAGGGATTTTTAACTCCTTCAATTTATTGGATGCATTTAGGGTGAATTAGGATAAAAAGTGTTGTATATGTGTAAGATGTATGTTAGATTCGATTTTATAATGCTTTGGGTGAAATTATATGTGATTATTAAGGCTAAGTATAGAATTTTAAATGAATTGGGTTGTTCTAGATGATAGAATCGTATTGAATTGATTAGAATGACTGCTCTTAGAGTTTAACATGACGAATGCATGAAAACAGTCAAAATTTGGGATTTGAGTTTAAGGATCGATGCGGTCTTTTCATTATAAGTTGTCCTACATATAGGCAATCAAAATACTATTTCCGTATAATGAAAATAGACTTCAATACTTTGAAAATAACATATGGTTTGAAGAAATCGGATGAAAATCGAAAAGTATATGATTTTTCAAAGATTTTTCTATTTTGTAGACAATTTATTAATCTACGCATGTTTCCGACTTTGAGTGGTTTTGGAGTTGAATTAGACTTGGTTTTGATTGTGTTAATTATAAATGAAATGCAATTGATGACATTAGAGTGTATTCATAAATTGAAGAATTGAGATTTGTACAAAAATTAGAGAAAATGGAAATTGATGACATAATTATGATTTTGTATTAGGAAGGTCAATCGAGGATCGAGTAAGATTTCATTTGATTGAATTATGAGTTTATGCAAGTGTGTATGAGCTGAAAAGTGTGCATAATTTTTGTGATGTTGTGAATGTACATTGATATAATTGAGGTCGAGGTGTGAGAAATATGTGATGTGTTACAATTGTAGTGACTTGCTTGGAGATTGATCGAGGGGAGCACGATTTCGACACTTGTGCATTGTAGGGAGTGATTGACCCTCCCGTATACTGTGAGTGGGTTTTATTTCAATGTTTTCGTTTAATATGTAAACTCTGCTTTACAACAGTTTGATAAATGCGCATGATTTATCGTGTGCTTGAAATGTTTTGACTGGCTTTGGAAATGATTTTTGTGAACCGATGGAGTGTCCAAAAATGTGGTTGAATTATGAAAATATGCATCCATGTGGTTGAAACGTGAAATGTGCCATTTTATGCTATATGTTGCATTTGGTTTGTGAACCTGATTTACGGCACATGTTTGATATGATATTGATATTGGCCTTGAGGGCTGTGATATGTATTGTTCTGTAGATACGAAGGACACCGTGAGAGGTGCTTGGGTGGGGTCCGGATATGCCTAGGCCTGGGGTATCCCACGAGTTGTCGAGATTATATTTACTACACGGTACTAGGCAGGTTGAACCCGAAAGGGGGAGGATTTGGATGCTATCCAAGTCTAGCACCTGGACGAGGTCCGTCGCCAACGCCAGGGTAGAGAGCACTTTAAATAAAAATCGCATATAACACCCCCGGTGCGCCTGTCATAGGTCGTGGTAGACCTCTGCCAGGACATTTTCGGCTGGCAGCTCTATGATTTTGATGACAGTGTTTTGGATGCATATTTGATTTGATAATGCGTACTAATGAGATGTTGTTGAAATGAAAAGCATGATGATTTGAAATATGATTTGTATACTTATGTTTTGACACTCCAGTTTCACATCCCATATTACACGATTCCCCCCCCTCCCCCCCCCCCCCCTTTTTTTTCCCTCCCTCCCCCCCCCCCCCCCTTCCCCCCCTTTTTTTATTTTTTTGGGTTGTTGGTGTTTGGTTTGGTTTTTGTTGTTTTTTTTTTTTTTGTTTTTTGTTTTTTTTTTTTTTTACTTGTTTTTTTTTGTTTTTTGTTTTTTTTTTTTTTTTTCTTTTTTTCTTTTTTTTTTTTTTTTTCTTTCTTCTTTTTTTTTTTTTTTTTTTTCTTTTTTTTTTTTCTTTTTTCTTTTTAAAAACTTTTTTTTTTTTTTTTTTTTTTTTTTTTTTTTTTTTTAATTTTTTTTTTTTTTTTTTTTTTTTTTTTTTTTAAATTTAGGCCCGCTCGGTTTAATGCGGCTGCTCATGCTCTAGTTGGGCATGACAGTAGAGGTCTGTGGCTAGGACTGTTGGTGATTTGTTAGCCTTGCGTTGTCTGGATGTCGGTTGGGAGATTTGGTGGATTGTTTTGAGGCCGGGATGGCCATGTATTTAATTTACATGATGATTTTAATTTATACAGGTTTAATTGTACATGGGAGACCTCCAATTTATGGGGAGGTTTTGCCCGATTTTCTGTAGAAATACAGCCGATATCCAGAGCAACGGGCGGCTGTTCACGATTCTCGGTTCGGGGTGTGACAGGCTATAGGGCTACGAACTAACCTAGGTGAGGGAATTTCTAATCCCGTCAATAACTGATCAAATTTAGGCTGAATTTAGGATGAGAGCCATGCATATATATCCTGAAAATATTTTGAATTTGAAGGAAATGAATTTTCTTGAAATTCTGTATGTAGTTGTTTAGGTTAAGTCTAGAATATTACGTAAATTAGGCTCCCTAGTTTGAGAGAATATATTAAATGATAATAGAACTTTGTTTGGGTTGATTGAAATAGCTTTCTTTGAAGTTTGATTGAAATATGACTGAAAATATTAAGGTTATGTAAATTCGGGAGGAAATTGAAAAAATTGAGGAATATTGGGAATTAGAACCATTAAAGAGGCAAATAATCCTAGATTGATGAAATAAGAATCTAAAAATGTGAATGTATAAAGTAAGGTTATATTAAATTAGGAGGAAATTTGAAAACCCTTTAATGGGACTTTATTTGATGATAAATTGTGATGATTGGTCTAGGTTAACCTTTTGGAAACTTGAAAGGAGTTATTTCAGAAAACTTATGGAAATAGGGAGTGAATACTCTCCCTAGAGGTGAGTGGATGGTTATGTATCATTTAAATAAGTAAATGATTTTAATATGATTTGCAAATTTGATTTTGAAATGAATTTTGAAATAAATTTATAATATTTTGTGATTGTGATGAGCCTGAAATAAATTTTGTGATAAATCCATGACTCGTGAGTTAAATATTGATTTGTTCGCACCATATTACGTTTGTATACACATATGAATTGTGAAATATTGCTCTATTTTATACATTGAGCATGAATTGATTTTGGTATTGATTGTGGTAACGTTGTGCTGAGAAAAGACTATAGTCTAAGTCCTGCCACAGACCTGGCCAGAGGGGCGGCGTGGTTTGGGCTAACTTGTGATTAAATTAGAGGCTTGGAGGTGGCGGGTTGGAGAGCCACTCAAGTCATCCGGATGACGTGGTGGCACCCCATGAAAAAATTTTCAGACCAACGCCAAGGGGAAAAGGGATTTTTATGCAAAAATTGTAGAAAATCCTTTGGCGGATCCTGCCAACGACCATTGGTAGGATAATGTTTTCAGCACACCCCAAAATTATGGAAAAATGAATTTGGATTGTTTGATTTGATTACATGAATCATGGTGGTTTGATATGAATGATTTTATGTAAATGAATTTCTTTATTGCATCAAATTATATTTGATACATGTATTTGGCATCACCACCCTCATCCCTCATTTATATGCTGTATACCATTGCACTCCACTCACTGAGTATTTAAAATACTTACTTCTCTCATTCTAAATCCTTTTCAGAGAACATTTAAGGGGACGACGTCCACTTTTGCGGATTGGAGGATTATTTTTGTTGATTTTGGATAGGTATGGATTATGTATTTATTTTGGAAGTTTGTAGGTCATTGGACCATGGAAAGGAAGTTCTGTACATCTCATACCGTGTGGATTTTACTGACACTAATTTGACTTTTCGAGCAAGTTTGATAAAATCCAACGGTTATTATTTTGGACTTCATTATTTTGTGTAAACTTATATTTGAAAGATATTTATTTTTGAAATGGGACATTTGGAATATCTCCCTTGGATTTCTAGGATTTATAACTTGTTATGTAAATCCTATAAAATGATTGAGAACTCTAGATTGGCTAGGATAGTCACACTACATGCATGCATGTACAGGAACCCCTCCCCAAATGTATGCCGATGTATGCTTGTATGTACAGGGATGGGCCAGATAGGCTCTTTGCATGTGTATTGTTTATATAATTTTTTATTTTGATGGGTTTTATGTTTTGGGAAGATTTATTATACAATTGGAATGCCTTGCACTATCTTGATATATGAGGAGGTCATGCTCGTATGCCGAGATAACGCAGCGGTTGTTAAGTGCTCGACGGGAGAGTCGAGGTGTGACACAGCAAACGATATCCGTAGGAAAATTGATCATGTCTCAAAAATATATTAACAAGTGCACAAAATCTCATGGCTCAAACAAAACACGTTTTTAGGGACATTCTACAATCACAAAACATTTTATAAAATCAAATTAAGAAAATCATTTTATTCAAATCATGGAAAACATTTCTCATTCACAACACAACATACCGTCCAGTCATAGTTCTTAGGAAGGGTAGTCACTCCCAGATCTATCCACGGCAAAGGTCCTATCCTGACTAGCTTGTCCAAACCCTTGATTTGTCTTCAAAGATCCTTTCGATTTGGGTTACACCAAAACCCTTGATTTCTCTTTCTTTGTGACCGCATTAAACTCTTGGACTTTCCTCAAGATTCAAGACTAAGTTTAATCTTTGGAGAGTTCATGTGTCATTTGGAGCCTTTGATCTAGAGATTTGATATAGATCGATTGGGTTTTGGAAGAGAAGAGAAAAGAGAGAAAGAAAGAGAAGAGAATACTCTAGAGAGAAAAGAGAAATGTCCTTCCGTAGGTTCTAGAACCTCATTCATCTTTTTATCATCAACCAATTTTTTAATATTTACCGAGTGACCTCATCCACTTTTTATTTTCACAAAGTGCCCAATATGTTCTTTTGGTTGTTGGAGCAATCAACCATATAGGTCTAAGTACTTGGACTTTTATTGTATTGAGAAGGTGTGCTTGGTTACAGACAAGAAGAGTTGAAATGGGTATTACAAATTCACAAGAAGCAAAGTAAAATTATAGAAATTTTGGAATGTTTAAAAATATGAAATATAATATAAATCTAACATATAATGATTGACGAGTTGGGATGGCTTGGTGGCATAAGTCTTTTTGGATGGCCCAAACTACTTGAGTTATATTCTCAACAATGGCAAGAAATGAGAGATTTTGGCAAATTTTACCAATACAAGTGTGAGAGCCAAAGGTGAGAGTCGAACGGAAGATCAAAGCAATACCTATTTGTATATGTTGATCGAAGGGGGAAAATTTAGCACATGTTGACCGAAGGGAGAGGCAAAGTGAGGTCCGAAGGGCAAGACTAAGAGCATTTTCTCAAGTGAGTGAACACCAAATAGGTATCAGATACCCACCAACACAACAATACCGAAGAGTCTCTCAAAATCAAAGAAGAGGAGTTCTACTTTTGATTTTCATTACCGATGGACATGAATTTCACAATAGAAATGCAAGTATTCCCCCACCGATGAGTATATTGAAATTATGAAATAATGAATATATTAACAAGAACTTTAAATTTGAAAGAAAAGTTGAGAGTATACTTGAAGGAATAAATTAACTAATGACTGAATAGCCGAATAGCCATGTGATGACTGATGACCGAACAACCGAAGAGCCATGTGATGACTGATGACTGAACAGAACCAACTAACCAAATGGGTATATAAAAATGAGTCCAACAATATGCCGACGGTGTGATTGTTTCATTACTGAACAAGTAAGATAGAGTAAAGTACCGATGGGAAAATAATTGGACACGAAAATGTACCGATAGGTGTATAAAATGAGGGATTATAAGTTCTATTTTTCACTGTACACTAGAAGTCTCATAATTTAAATACTGATGGGTTCTCACAATACCAATGGGAGTTTCAATACCAACATGTGGCTAGATAACCAACAGGAGTTTAGAAACTTATTACCGACAGAGAAATATTGCATCGATAGACTATAAATTTCATGTTATGACCAAGAAATAATACCGATGGGGTTTTCACTTGTAAAATAACATATGACACTACAAAATTAAAGCATTGAGATGACGGTAACATTTATAGGCGGTGACATGTAGCGACCGTTTTTTATGGCGTATAGCAATATTTGTGACGAAACCGTTTGGAAATATATATATTTTACGACAGTATAATATTATTCGTTAGGAAAAGCTTAGCAATTATCAATAAAGGTTGGATAACCATTTATAAAAAGCAATGTTGAATATTCACTGTTATTATTTGTAGTCAGTAAATATAAAACTTTTAGGGATGGTTTGAAAATAGTCAGTATATAACCGTTTTTATTATCTACCTAACCATACCGTCTGCATAAATTCTAGATTTATACTAACTCATATATTATACAGTCATTAAAAACTATGTTCAATTCAGACGCTTATCTTTTGTGATTAGTAAATAAGGTAGAGTTTTAGAAACGGTTTGAAAATAGTTTCGATATGACTACTTTTACTCACTACTTAAGCATATCGTCTTCATAAGTTTCACACAAATCTAACGATTATTATTTGTGGTTAGTAAATATGGCAAAGTTTTAGAGAAAGTTTAAAAAATATCTCTAAATAACTCTTCTTTACTATCTAGTTAACCATACCGTGGACATAAGTTGTACATCTATGCTAACTTATTCATTGTACAATCTTTCAAATTCATGTTTAATTCTAACGATTATCATTTGTGGTTAGTAAATATGGCAGAGTGTTAGGGGACAGTTTAAAAACAGTCTCGATTTGACATTTTTTACAGTCTAGTTAAGCATACCAGTTTTGTAAATTCTATTCAATTCTGACAGTTATTATTTGTAGTCGGTAGATATGGTAGAGTTTTAGGGACTGTTATTTAACTGTTTTTATATGTCTATTCTTTACTATTTATTTAACCATACCGTCTGCATACGTTCTTCATCTATCCTAACTCATATATTTTTCAGTCGTTAAAAGTTATGTTCAATTGAAACGCTTATCTTTTGTGGTCAGTAAATATGGCAGAGTTTTAGAAACGATTTGAAAACAGTCTCAATATGACTACCTTTACTCACTACTTAAGCATATCGTCTTGATAAGTTTCACTCAAATCTGATGATTATTATTTGTGATTAGTAAATATGGCAAAGTTTTAGAGACGGTTTAAAAAATGTCTCTAAATAACTCTTCTTTGCTAACTACTTAACCATACCATGGACATAAGTTGTATATCTATGCTAACTTTTTCATTGTATAGTCTTTAAAACAAATGTTCAATTCTGACACTTATCATATGTAGTTAGTAAATATGGCATAGTGTTAGGGACGGTTCAAAAACAGTTTCGATTTGACTCTTTTTACAGTCTAGTTAAGCATACCAGTTTCGTAATTTCTATTCAATTATGATAGTTATTATTTGTGGTCGGTAGATATGGTAGAGTGTTAGGGATGGTTTGGAAACTGTCTCTATATGTCTATTATTTACTATCTACATAAGCATACTGTCTGCATAAGTTCTTCATCAATCCTAACTCATATATTATCCGGTCATTAAAAGTTATGTTCAATTGAAACGCTTATCTTTTGTGGTCAGTAAATATGATAGAGTTTTAGAAACGTTTTAAAAATAGTCTCGATATGACTACTTTTACTCACTACTTAATCATATCGTCTTCATAAGTTTTACTCAAATCTGACGATTATTATTGTGGTTAGTAAAAATGGCAAAGTTTTAGAGATGGTTTAAAAAATATCTCTAAATAACTCTTCTTTACTATCTAGTTAACCATACCGTAGATGTGAATTGTATATCTATGCTAACTTATACATTATACAGTCTTTAAAACATATATTCAATTTTGAAGTTTATCATCTATGGTTAGTAAATATGGCAGAGTTTTAGGGACGGTTTGAAAACAGTCTCGATATGACTCTTTTTACAGTCTACGTAAGCATACCAATTTCGTAAGTTCTATTCAATTTTGACAGTTATTATTTGTAATCGGTAGATATAGTAGAGTTTTAGGGACTGTTATTTAACTGTCTCTATATGTCTATTCTTTACTATCTACTTAACCATACCGTCTACATAAGTTCTTCATCTTTCCTAACCCATATATTATCCAGTCTTTAAAAGTTATATTCAATTGAAATACTTATCTTTTGTGGTCAGTAAATATGTCAGAGTTTTAGAGAAAGTTTGAAAACAGTGTCCATAAGAATATTTTTGCTTGCTATTTAAGCGTATTGTCTTCATAAGTTGTACTCAATTCTGACTGTTATTATTTGTGGTAAGTAAATATGACAGAGTTCTAGAGATGGGTTGAAAAATGTCTCTTTATGACTCATCTTTTACAATCTAGTTAACCATACCATCGAGATAAATTCTATATCTATGCTTACTTATATATTGTGTAGTATTTAATACCTATGGTCAGTTTTGACGCATATCATTTGTGGTTAGTAAAAATGACAGAGTTTTAAGGACGGTTTGAAAATAGTCTCGATATTTTTCTTTTTTCTGTCTACTTAAGCATACAAATTTCGTAAATTCTATTTAATTCTGAGAGTTATTATATAGAGTTTGAGGGGCGGTTTGAAAATGGTCACTATATGACTATTTTTACTGTCAACCTAACCAAACCGTCTGTATAAGTTCTATATCGATACGAACTCAAATATTATACAGTCTTTAAAAGCTATGCTCAATTCAGACGTTTATCTTTTGTAGTCAGTAAATATGCAGAGTTTTAGAGACGATTTGAGAACATTTTCAATATGACTATTTTAACTTACTACTTAAGCATATCGTTTTCATAAATTCTACTCAATTCTGATAGTTATTATTTTTTATTTTTTATTTTTTTTAATTAATTAAATTTTTATATTTTTTTTTTTTTTTTTTTTTTTTTTTTTTTTTTTTTTTTTTTATTATATTAAATTTTAAATTTTTTTTTATTTTTTAATATTAAAAAAAATTTATAAAAAAAAAATTAAATAAAAAATATTTTTTATTTTTTAATTTTATTTTTTTTTTAAATTTAAAAAATTAAAAATTTTTTATTTTTTTTTTTTAAATAATTTTTATTATTTTTTTTTTTTTTATTATAAAAAAAAATTAAAAAAAAAATAAAAATTTTTTTTTAAAAAAAAATATAAAATTATATTTATTATAAAAATTTAAATAAAAAAATTAAAAATTTTAAAAAAAAAAAAAAAATTAAAAATTTTTTAATTTTTTTTTAATATATTATTTTAAAAATTATAATTTTTTATTTTAAAAAAAAAAAATAAAAAAAAAAAAAAAAAAAATAAAAAAATTTTTTTATTTTTAAAAAAAAAAAAAAAAAAATTATAATTTTCAAAAAATTAAAAAATTTTAAATTTTTTAAATTTTTTTTTTTTTTTTTTTTTTTTTTTTTTTTTTTTTTTTTTTTTTTAAAAAAATTAAAAAAAAAAAATTTTAAAAAAAAAAAAAAATAAAAAAATAAAATTAAATTTTTTTAAAAAAAAAATAAAAAAAAAAAACAACTAAACATTTTTAACAATAACTTGACTAGTGATAACTACTCGTAACTGATGTTAAATTCTGGCTGGATTTGAAAAAACTTATCATCTGGTATGTCCAACGACGCTTCTGGAAAAGGAAAAGGACTGTGTGGTTGGCATGCATGCAGTGACCAAGAGTTAGTGGTCTGTTGTCTAGCGTTATGCAAAATGAATATAAGGAGACAGAAGTATACCAAACGCAATGGCTAAGCTCTTCAATCAGGCTTCCAGATACACCCCCCGTGCTTGAAAATGTTTAATTTACTGATGTTACACACTAGTTTTGATATAAATGATATCAAAGTAGGACATGTATGGGATAATGCACATGAGCAGCAGCTACTCCTAATTTGGCTCCAAGCAGCTGCTGGCAATTTATGGGTTGTGCAAGAAATCTGTATTTTGAATAGTTGAACCCTCAATCCTCCAAGTTAATTGCTTGACAGCCACTGCTGGAGGATCTACTACAAATGCATTTCTATACAGGAAAAAATTGGAGTTTATGCAATTACAAGTGCTTCATAATAACTCTGCCCATGCAATTACAAGTGCTTAATAGTAACTGCCAGAAGATCGAAACCTGGAATCTTGCGATCACAATCTCATCATCAATTGAACAGTTTTGCTTAGCTCTACATATGATTCAGCAGTCTATTGGTAACACTCCAATTGCAATGAAGAATCATTCTGATGTACTTACAAAATTGGTAATTGTACAAGGTTGCCTGTAGACGTAAAACATTTTAGAGCCCTTAAATTATCAAGTGATCAGTAGAGGAGTTGCTGAATCCTATATATCTGTCAAAGGCCCTCTTGCTCTTGGTATAACTATGACACCATTTAGCACGCTGCGGACAAATCCATCACAAGGACCACATCAGAATTGTTCTTCTCAATATAGGCATAATGCAGAGGAAAACATGCACACAGTAGAACTGTCTAGAATAGAAAGTGTAGGTGATAGGACTCAAGGAAGAGAATCAAATTATTCTTAAAAAAACAAACCTATTTTTTCTTAAATCCAAATCAAGGAAAATCTTAAATCTATGGGACTCCTACTGTCACGCCCCGAACCGGGAATCGTGAACAGTCGCCCGTTGCCCTGGATGCCGACTGTATTTTTACAGAAAATTGGACAGAACCTCCCCATAAATCGGAGGTCTCCCATGTACAATTTCACCTGTTTAATCCTGTAAAATTTAAAATCATCCTAAAAATTAAACAAATGGTCATCCCGGCCTCAAAACAATCCACCAAATCTCACCATCGACATCCAGACAACGTAAGGCTAACAAATCACTAACAGTCCTAACCACAGACCTCTACTGTCATGCGCAACTAGAGCATGAGCAGCCGCTACACCGAGCGGGCCTAAGTTTTTATACAATTTACAAAAATTTTCCCAAGTATTACTCAAATACGTATAATTGTCTTAATACAAATGAAATATAAGAGTTTCACAAATAAATATACATAAATTATACAGTCATCCCAAAATAAGTACACGGCCAACTAAGGAGCTCAACAAGACCTCGCAGGGTCGAAATAAAATACGAAATTCATATTTTCAATTAAAACTTAATCTCACCGTCGTAAACGCCAATCCACCAAGATCTCCAAAATCTGAAGCGTCGCTCTGGCACAACAATCCTGTCTAGGGAGGGAAAGAGGAGGGGTGAGTACTCAGGGAAGAATACTCAGTGAGTGAGTGGGTCAATGTAATCGTGTAATATGGGGTGTGAAACTAGAATGTCAAAACATAAGTATACAAATCGTATTTCAAATCATCATACTTTTCATTTCAACCACATATCATTAACACACATTATCAAATCAAATATGCATCCAAAACACTGTCATTAAAATCATAGAGCTGCCAGCCGAAAGTGTCCTGGCAGAGGTCTACCTCGACCTATGACAGGCGCACCGGGGGTGTTATATGCGATTTTATTTAAAGTGCTCTCTACCCCGGCATTGGCGACGGACCTCGTCCAGGTGCTAGACTTGGATAACATCCAAATCCTCCCCCTTTCGGGTTCAACCTGGCTAGTACCGTGTCGTAAATATAATCTCGACAACTCGTGGGATACCCCAGGCCTAGGCATATCCGGACGCCACCCAAGCGCCTCTCACGGTATCCTTCGTAGCTACGGAACAATACATATCAAAGCCCTCAAGGCCAAAATCAATATCATATCAAACATGTGCCGTAAATCAGGTTCACAAACCAAATGCAACATATAGCATAAAATGGCACATTATACATTTCAACCACATGGATGCATATTTTCATAATTCAACCAAATTTTTGGACACTCTATCGGTTCACAAAAATCAGTTTCAAAACCAGTCAAAACATTTCAAGCACACGATAAATCATGTTCATTTATCAAACTGTTGTAAAACAGGGTTTACATATTAAACGAAAACATTGAAACAAATCTCACTCACAATATACGGGAGGGTCAATCACTCCCTACAATGCACAACAAGTGTCGAAACTGTGCTCCCCTCGATCGGTCTCCAAGCAAGTCACTACAATTATAACACATCACATATGTCATGAATAGAAAAATTACTAAGTTAGTTAGCATTGTAACTAACCCTATATCCAGCCCAAAACTAGGGCATGCTAAATACTCTCTCAAATACGCACATTTCATCTTCCTCTTTCTCCATCACCAACAACTTCCATGTTCCATAGATTCATTCCTTATAGTATCACCACCAAACATACATGCCTCTCATTCCAACCTTTGGTTACACAAAACAGTTTGCATACAACATATTTATTCTTTATCAAATTTTCTCCTTCAACATATAATTACAATACACATACCTTGATCATACACATACAAGCCTCCATTTTGCTCACTAGATTCATTCCCAATCTTTCCAATGGATTCGGTCAAGACATTTTTTCATCCACATGCTCACTAACCTCTATCCAAAATTCAGCATACAAACAAGTACATCAAATCCACATTTTAACACTCCAAAATTACATTAAAACCCATCAAACTTCATACCCAAAGTTCTAAATTTTCCTATACATGTTTCCTTAGGGTTTCTCCCCTCAATAAGTGTTCATTTAAGAATTAAATCAAACATTTTATATACTGAAATTTTCTGCACACTATAACATTCATTTTCCCAAATTTTATACAAATCCAAATTCTTCGATTTATAAATATACTCTAATGTCATCAATTTCATTCCATTTATAAATAATTAATCAAATCAAAATCAAGCCTGATTCAATCCTAAAACCAATCAAAATTGGAAATACGCTTAAAATAAATAAGTTTCCTACGAACTGGAAAAATTTTTGAAAAATCATACACTTTTCGATTCTCATCCGATTTCTTCAAACCATATGTCATTTTAAAGGTATTGAAACCTATTTTCATAATACAGGAGTTGTATTTTGATTGCCTATATACAGGATAACTTATAATGTAAAATACCACGACAGTTCTTAAACTATAACCACAACTTTTAATCTATTCTTCATATACATACCGTTATGCAAATTTAACTACTTAATATAACTTGAGAAAGACACAAAATGCTACAGTATGCTTCATTTCACGGCACATCTCATTTCTACTCTGATCCCAAATGCTTTCATGCATATTTTAAATAAACTTTAAAGGAAACCATTCCATTCAAGCAAACATGAATCCTTCATCCTCTAGCATGCTTCTTTTATACTAAACAGTCTAATTCGTGTAAATTTTTAAACTTAACCCTAACATTTAGGCATAGCATTTTCAAAATTTCATTCTATTCCAATCGAACATAATTTCTAAACTAATGTAAGCCTTTTCACCCTAAATTCACTCTAATTTTATTCAATTAATGAAAAGACCAAAAATCTCTTTACCTAGGGTTTTCGCAGTCCACAACCCTAACGTCTGTGCGTCTACAACTCAGTACGGACCTGCAATACTTCAAATTGAAGCAAAATTTTAGTAATTAAGCTTAATTAATATAAGAATCAAAACCCTAAATCTATAGGTCAGAACTTTTGTCCTTACCTTCGCAAGAAATGAGTGCAGGCAGTCTAGGGTTTGGGTGACTATAGCTTGGGGCTCTGCAAGAGTGGCAGAAAGCGCGCAAGCAGTGAAGGAGCTACAGCAGCGTGCGCAGGAAGGGGCTATCGCACGCTGGAGCATGCGCAGAAGGGCTGTCGAGCGTGGTAGTCGCGCACGCAGGGAGAGAGAGAGTGAGTGAGAGAGAGAGAAAAAAAGAGAGAAACAGAGAGAGATCTGAAGGGAGAGAGATTTCGAAAGAGGGAGACAGAGCAAGAGAGCGAAATAGAGAGATGTAGAGAGAGAATGGAAGCGTCGGTGTGTGGGATGGCTGTAGGTGGCGGTTTGCGACGGTGGACAGCGACCAAGTCGCGACGGAGGGAGAGAGGATTCGGGTGAGAGAAATCACGAGTGAGAGATCGAAAGATAGAGAGAGAAACAGAGAGAGAGGGAACTGAGAAAGAGAGAGAGTGAGAGAACAGAGAGCGGATAGAGAGAGAGAGAGGTGGCTGTGGGGGTGGTTGGTGGTGGCAGAAATGAGAGCAGTGGCGGCGGTGACAATGGCGGAGGAGATGAGAGATCGAGAGAAAGAATGTGGGCGACGGGAGAGAGATGGAGTAGGAGAGAGAATTGAGGAAAAGAATTAGGGCTTCATGCCCTAATTCAAAAATTGGGGGAGGGGGGCCAAAACGCTGCGTTTTGGCTCCTCTCTTTTTTTTTTATTATTATTATTATTATTTTCATTATTATTATTCTTTTTATATATATATATTTGGATAAATTTGGAAATAAATAATTTCATAAACGAAAAGAAAAATATATTTATATATTTATATATTTATATATACTTTATTATTCTATTTTAATAATTGAATATACCAACGGTTTGAATTAAAACCCCAAAAATCGAAATCAATGCAATTTAATTTAAGGAAAAATTTATATATATAAACGGAGGAATATTTTATATATATTCCATAAACAGTATACTTGTACGAACACCGCAACGTCGGTGTTACACCTACCTGAACCACTTTCACCTCTTGGATCGGCCCCCCTTTTTGATCTAGATGGAGCCACATTTGGGATAAGCATTGCTGGCGGTTAAGTAGACACGGAGTTAAATTTACTCCAGCAACCGGACTTGCTGCAATAGAAAATTCTGAAGACTGTAAGACCGTATATCAAACCTATTCAAACTCCTTTTCACCATTACATTCAAGTCCTTTTCACACTCTTTCTCGTCTTTCGTAATGGTGCGGTCTTAGCTTTTGCTTTTCTCAAGAGTGGCTCAAATGGTTCGGAGATTGGTTTGATTGATTTTTTCTTTGTTTCCATCTTTTCTTGTATCTTTTCCATGACACTAGATTTTCTTCTCGTGCTCCTGACACTCAAACTAGCCATGACAATCCTACCCCTAGGCATCTGTTTTCGACATTTGGTTCTCCTTAAACACCCACAACAACTACATGGGGTAACACTCCTACCCCTTCTACTACTCTCAATCCTTTTACCATTGAGCAAGTTGTAACTAGTGTAATAGCGAATTCGGAGTCGGAAGATACTACAAGAGAGAGAGAGTCAAAAAAATTAAGCCAAAAGTTAAAAATTTCAAGTAATTATGTGTACTTGCTTACCTTCCCCTGCTTTTTGCATTTGTATTTGTAGTTTTGTTCATTTTGTATTTTGATGTGTGTTTCATTGTTGATGTGTTGATTTCTTCTATTTTTCAATGTTAAAAAATTCAAGTAATTATGTCTATTTTGTATTTTTCTATTTGTATTTTAATTTGTTTTGTAATTTTTTTTATTCTCTTTGTATTTTGATTTGTAATGTAACGTTTAGTTGTATTTGTAAGTAAGATGGAATTTCACTTGTATCGGAATTTCAAATTTGTAATGTAATGTTCTGTTGTAGCTGTACTATTTATTAAGAACGTGATGTTGGAAGTGTTTAAAGTTTGTTGATCAACCAAGCTATTAGGTGAGTTAGGACAGTAAGGAGTATTAAACAAAATGTATAAAAAGGGGTAAGCTCTAGAAGAAAGAGGGAAAATGGATTGTTTTCTTAATTTGTTCCAAGTCTTCTCTTCTCTATCTCTCTCTCTATCTCTAATCTTCTCCATCTCTGCAACTCCTTCTTTATGCTCTCCTTAAATTTTCCTTTCAAACTCTAACCTTTCTTCTATCACTATAATGATTTTTATCATAATGCCCAAACCAACCATACTCTGTTTTTACTTCGTACTCTGTTTTTCTGCTCCATTTCATGTTTATACTTGCTCTGTTTTTTATTTCCATTTCATTTTTAAACCAATGTCTTTAATGTTCCAGAATTGAGTATTGTGCCACCGAGCAGTAGGTCGCAGGGTGAGCACCCGTGCAAGCCACCGTGCTTCCATGCACCATAGGCGGAGGCCCCTGCTAGCTACACAAGCCCGGTAACCCCTCGCGGGCACAGTCTCCTACTCATGCTGCCCCCGCCCAGGTATGGGCATAAGCCCGACAACCCCTCGCGGGCGCAGCCTCCTACTCATGCTGCCCCCGCCCAGGCATGGGCATAAGCCCGGCAACCCCTACCGGGTTAAAATAAGGTCTAATAAATGTTTCAACTTCATGAAAACTACCAACTTTCTTGTAATATTTTTTATGTTTTAAGAAAAAAAGAACTTTATCTGGTAGTAATATATAGTGATAGTAATATAAAAGAACAAAAGAAAAAAAACAAATTAACAAAGAAAAAATATATAAAAAAAAATGTAGAGTAAAAAAAAATCAAAGAAAAAATGTAACTTCCACTTCCTAAAAAAATAAAAACAAAACAATCGTAAAAAGAAAAAAATGAAAAGCTAAAAGAAAAAAATGAAAAGCTAAAAGAAAAAAAAAAACAAAAGAAAAATTAAGTAAAGAGGGTTGCCCCCGCCTGTTCAATGCGGGGGCAGCCCTCTTTTAAGAAAGCATATTGTAAAATGTGCTTTCTTTTTTGTTTAAATAAACTTTTTTTAATTTTATTTATTTTTTTAACTCTCTCTCTCTTTTTTGACTACACTTTTTAAATATTAAATAAATAATAAAATTCACATGACAATTCAATAAAATTATAAATATTAATATTAATTTAACATAAATTAATAAATACATAAATAATATTACATGATAAATAATATTAATGATTATATAATTTTATATAATATTAATAATTACATGTTTTCTTTACCATCCAAACTGTCGACTTTCACCTTCTCAAAGTAAAATATCTATATATACACATAATTCATATCAAAAAATTTTAATATTTATAAACCTTGAATTCATATTAATAACATTAAATTAATTTTATTAAATATTGAATTAATAATTATGAACTTACCATAAGCAAGAATATACATCCACCAATTACCATCTTCTTCCTCTTCTCCTCTTCTCCTCTTCTCTTCCTCCTCTCTGAAGAGCTTGAAATTGGCAAATCTCATCAGATAACCATTTTAATACAAAATCAGCCCATTTATATAGACTCGCTTTATCCACATCAATGGTTGCCTTTAGGTGTCTGGAAGAAGGGAAGATATTTGTGATAGGACATAAAAAACATCCGAGAAGGAAGAGCAAAAAGTAGTGTTTAAATTTTGGGGACGAGACATCTTCCATATGCATCTTCTCTTTCAACTCCGTATGTTTTAGTTTGGAAAAATACTTTCTGATATCTACAGACTCAACCAAAGATGAAGAGCCCCAAACTTCATATCCAGTTGAAGTGATTCCTAGGATTCGTCCTACTTTCATAGGTGTCAACTTAAAGTTTTAATTTGGACCAACACAAATAAGTTTTTCCATCAGTTCAAATCTCATTATCAATTCTTCACACAATTTTCGGCTTAATGTATCACAGCTGAGCTTCAAGATATTGCCAAACCCCTTATGTTTTACCACTTCTTTCAGCCCATGACTAAGCGAAAGAATTGCCTCCTTTAATTGCTTTAGAGAGCACCTCGTTTGAATCGGTGCTAGTGCAGGTGATGCCATTGCTCTACTTAGTGTAAGTAATTTCTTTGTTTCATTCACCACTTTGTTGTAGTTGTCCCTCTCCCCTTCCTTTAATTCCCTCCATTCTTCAATACTTTGACTCTATTCTTGCAAAAATTTTTACATTATTAATACTAATAATAATAAAATTATTAATATATGTAGACGATGTTAGATTTCATTACCGGACTCGCACGCAAGCCACTCCTCTTCTTCTTGTTCTTAGCCACTCCTTTCTTCTTTTCTTCTGTATCTAAAAATGTATATAATGTATATTAAATTTTTAGAATTTATAACTTAAATCACTAAACCTCAAATCAATTACTAAAAATCCCTAAATACTCTAATAACTAATAACTATAAATAAGCTCAAAAGTAAATAAATATGCACAAATTAAGGATAAAAAAAAAATTAATCACAAACCTGCAAAAGCCTTATTGTTGGAAGAAACTTCTATTTCTAGTTCTGGTTCGAAATTTTCAAAATCTTTAAAAAAAAAATTCTTCAAACCTCTGCTCTTGGCCTCTCTGTTTTTTAAAAAATTCCTCGATTCTTCTTTTCTTCCCTATCCTTATCTTCACTCTTCAGTCTTTACTCTTTACTCCTCTTACTTTTTTCTTATCCTCCTCCTCGGTCGTTCTCTCTTTCTCCTCCTCCTCCATCGTTCTCTCTTTCTCCTCCTCCTCCCTCGTTCTCTCCCTCTCTCTGTCACTCAGTTCTGTTTACATACCAATAACTTTTTTTAAGAGCAAAATGTGGCTACAAATACTTTTTACATCTTTAATCTTAACTTTCATCAATGTTGATATGAACAAAGCTTCTTGGCGCGAATATTGGTGCCAAAACCATATTTCCTTCTTTTTCTTTTTCGTTGGTCAAAAAATCAAATCGATAATCACAATTTATTTCATTTTCCATTTCATTCATTTATTTGACATATACAAATACTTCTCTAATACTTCTTATCTTCGTTTCTACAAAACAGAAAAAATGGAGAGGTCATGGATGTATTCTAAATCAAGAGGAAGTGATGAATATATTGGCGGGGTTAATGCATTTCTTGAATTTGCATCAGCAAATATTCAATCTATGGATGGCAAGATATCATGTCCTTGTGTTAAATGCTTCAACACATTGAGATTCCCTACACACACCATGTTCAATCACTTATTAAGCCATGGATTTCAATGTGGTTATCAGAAGTGGATATTTCATGGAGAGAGTGTTGCAACGTCTAAATCTCATGAATCTGAGGAGACCAACCACAATCCATCCTACATAACCAACCATGATCCATTGAATAGTAATATTGACAATTTTTTTATCACGATATGTATGACATGCTACATGATGCATTCACACATTTACATAATCCGCAACCAAATTCTCATTAAACTAAACCAGCTAAACATTTGCATTTTCATAAATTACATAAAAATGCCAAAAAACCAGTCTATCCAAATTCTAAATATACCATGCTTACAACTATTGTACACTTATACCATTTAAAGTGTTTGTCCAGGTGGACTAATAAATCCTTCTCTTTACTGTTAGCGTTTGTAGGAGAATTGTTACCTGATGGAAACATATTGCCAAAAGGTTACCCTTAAGTGAAGAAAGCAATTGCAGCTTTAGGGTTGGGATATGAGAAAATACATGTTTGTTCTAATGATTGTATGTTGTACTGGAAAGATAGAGATAAAGATGATGCTTGTTATATGTGTGGTGCTTCTAGATGGAAACGAAATGGAGATAAAGCAGATGGAGATCAAGGAGATCAAGATGGGGAAAAAAACCAGCCAAAATATTGAGATGGTTTCCATTGATTCCTAGATTGCAAAGACTATTTACATGTGGAAAAACTGTTGTTTCGATGAGATGGCATTATGATCAGAGAACAAAGGATGGACTCTTAAGACACCCAACAGATTCACCTACATGGAAAAAGTTTGATTCCCTGTACCCTAATTTCTCAGCTGACCCAAGAAATATTCTCTCAGGATTAGCGGCAGACGGTTTCAATCCATTCAAAACAATGAATGTTACATATAGTACTTGGCCGGTGGTAATGATATCATATAATCTACCTCCTTGGTTATGCATGAAATCTACCAACTTTATACTGACATTACTTATTCCTGATCCTAGAAGTCCCGGTGATAAGACAAATGTGCACATACAACCACTCATGGCAGAGCTAAAAGAATTATGGTATAAAGGAGTTAATACTTTTAATTTTTCAGTTGGCGAAAACTTTAAAATGCATGCGGCATTCTTATGGACTATTAATGACTTCCCGACGTATAATTATATAATTATATATAGGTTAAGTGATATTTTCTAGGAATCAACAAAATTTCACAAAAATGGAAGGATTCATATAATTATTAATATTATATAATTATATATAAATTATTGTATACAAAACCAAATGACAACGCTATTATTATTTTGAATTTCAAAGTTGCTATTTAATTTACATACACATTATTTAATTATTAAATTAATAAAAAAATTAGGTAAATTACGTTATCTCAAAAAAAAATGGATATTTTAACTTTTGGTGACAAAAATTTATTTGAAAAATAATCTAATCATAAATTTTAAATTAACTGTGGTTTCCACTATTTTTAGTTCCTTGATCTACTAAAAATCCTAAAAGTCTATTAAATTACATGGTAACAAGTTATAAAAATTATGTAAATTCCAAACATATGACCAACTAAAAAAATGAAAAAAAAATTAAATAACTAAAAGTGATATGAGATACCGCCAATCGAAAAATTTGTAATCTAAAAAAAAGGCAAGTAAAAATGTGAAAAAAAATGCAAGCAAATAGGCGGGTTTTCAAATTAGGTAAATCCTAATTCCCGCTACTTAACAAATTAAGGTAAGTTAATTGGCGCCTAATGAAAAAAAAGTCCGAAAAAAACATTGTGGGCTTGGCAGCTTCATAATTATCAACTTTTTCTCAAAGCATTGTTGTAACAAGTGATAAAGCATAGTAACAAGTTATAGGTACCAAATCCCCAAATTGCATTGAATCAAATCTTGAAATTTTAAATGTAGTATTACTTTAAATAATGATATATTATCAATTACATAATTTATTAAGAATATTATATAATATAATATTAATTAGTATTAATTTCCGATGGAAATTCTTTTAAAATTAAAGAAATAATCTTAATTATCAACCACAAACCAATCGCCAACTCTATATACACGTTATTAATATTACTACATGTTACTATATATTACAATCCATCAAAATTTATTACTATATATCACTATATATTACAATCTGTTACTATATACTACTATATATTATAACGTTACTATATGTTAATATATATTACAATCTATTATGATGTATTTTTTAATTACAATTACTATATACCTTAGTATTAAATAACTATTACTATTACATAGTAGTATTACATACTACTATATATTATTATATATTAATATACAATACCATACTTGGTTATATTTGTTGGAGTGTCAATGTGTTATTATCTATTACTATATATTACTACTGCCTATATATTACTATTTTATTATATAATCTTGTTCTATAATAGTATATTAGTACTTTTTTTTAATTACAATTATATTTTATTATAAATTACTATTATATTATTAATATATATGACTACTATAGATACATTTAATCTAACATTGACACTACAATTGCCACTTCTATTATTGATTTTATATAGTAAGTTAGATAAATTGGAGTAATATTTAAACTAAATATCTTATCATCAATATTACATAAACCAATAAAATTTCAAAGAAAAATAGAAGAATTCATATTATTTATTCACATTATATAATTTTATATAAATTTCAAAATAAACGAATGACTACATTAATATTAATTTCAATCTCGATATTCATTTTTACTTTAAAGATAGTGTATTAGTTAATTAATTAATTAAATTATTCAATACCATTCACTGTTGTTGTATTTAATATCACACGATATAAATATATTCTATATATTTCTTTAATTTAATTTACATGTAATTTCATTTAATTTGGATCATAAACATATATTATGAATAGATGAAGAATTTTGAGATGTGTGTTATCTATTTTATTTAATTGTTATTTGCAATTATGCATACTAACAAGTGGTAATAAAGTGGTAGTAATTAAGTCATGATAAAATCTAATTTAACAAGAATTTAATAATAAATTTTAGATTGAGTAACTTTTTCACTGTTCTAAGTTCTCGACTTTGAAATTAAAAATTATATAAAATCAAAAGAAAACAAATGTTACCGACTTAAAAATATGAAAAAAAAAGAAATATATGAAAGATGAAAAATGCAGTGGTAAGAATTTTACTTTAAAAAAGGCAGTAAGAAGTGCGAAAAAAAGGCGGGTGAAGAAAAAAAAAGAGCGGTACAAAATGGCGCGCTTTGTAATTGGATTCTAATCCAAAAATATTATATTAAGTATGAAGTATTTCTTTTCTCAAATCTCTGCAAAGCTCTTACTCTGAAAATATTTACTGTGCGAACCACCATAGCTATGGGACGAACTAAACGCCGAAAGAATATTGTTACTCAGCATGAAGAATCACAATAATCCCAACAAGAAGTTCAATATGAAGAAACCCAATCTCGCGAAAATGTTACCCCAGGTATTATTTTAATTTGAGGTTTGATATTACCATGGTGTCAACTGACAACTCATGTTTATTTTTTCAGTAGTTGTCAAGAAATGTAGAGATCCAACACGCTGTCAAGATGTTTGGGACTTAGAAAAAGGTCAACGTATGCTGGTTGAAATGAACAAATTAAATCAACCAATAGGAATTGATGATACAATCTTTACTAGATTTCTTGGTTCTATAGTCAGAGTCCATGCCATTACTCCAATCAACTATAAAACTTGGCGTGATATGTCAACGGACTATAAAGATGATATGTGAAACATTGTACAGGTGTCTATTTTTTTTTACTCAATGGCTAGATGGAAAAACTTATCTATAAAATTTTATTTCAATTGGAATCAATGACTATAAAGATGATATATTTTCTTTATTTCAATTGTAGTCAAAGATTACCATCAGGTCACTCAAGGAAGAGACTAAGAAATGGGTTATTGAAAGTTTGAGTGAAAAATGGAAGAGTTTTAAAAATTCTCTTAAATCAAAATGGTTCGATGATTCACTGGAAATAGATGAAAATATCAGAGAATGGAAGATGAAATAGTTGATCCACATAGGAGCTTGTTACTTTTTGGTTGAGTGATAAAGGAAAGATGCAAATGCAATCTACTATACAACCTATTTTTTCTCAGCGCCATTCTTATACATTTTTCTCTGTTCCAGGAAATTAGTAAAAGAAATTCCGAATGTCATTCCAACTTGATTGATCCATATTGCTTAGGATCGAAATCATTTGCAAAGCTCATACATGAGCAGGTATAAATAATTCATCTCTCTTTTACTTTTAAACATTTCAAACTCTGTTTTGTTTTATTTTTTTTTCATTATAGTTGACACAATCTGAGAGGAAACCTTCTAGAGCTGAACTTTATATTACAAGCAGAACACGATTAGATGACAGTTTAGTTTCTACAAAAGCATCAGAAGTTGTGGTATGGATGATAATCCTTTTATGTAATTCTAACTGTTTTATTTATGCGACTTTGACATTTTACTTTTTACTTCTTACAGGAAATGATAAAGACTGGAATGGAGTCTACAGAAGATATGCAAATGGAAAGTTCCAATTTATCTTGGGAAAGTGATTTATATCTAAAGTTAAAGGACTTGATTCTAGGGGAAAAATTAGATATGTGGGAAAGGTTACAACTCCCAATGTGCATTCAACTAAAGCCGAGAAGCAAGAAATGACTACTATGATGGAACGTTTAATGGAACAAAATCATAATCTTAGTAATTTGGTCCGCAATGTTCTTATGCATGTTCTGCACATGCTGGAAGTGGACAGTAAAATGAATTGATAAACCTAATTAATGAAGCAAGGTTTATTCCTGGTATTCAGGTGTGAATGTGTATAATCTTACTATTTTTATTTTATCTTTTATTAATAATTCTAATCATTTATATTATTAGATTCCTCCAATACCAGATGCTAGTAGTGCACCATCATCATCAACACCTAATTCCATCTCACGGGTAATATTTTCATTTGTAACCATTCTTTATATTCTTTATAATGTTACTACATGATTATGTTAACTTCACTTTTTTATTCATTTTTTTATTGACAGGAAGAAATTTTGACATAAATTTGTTGCTCACTGCTTTGCTTAGTTTTGGAAATATGGTGGGATTGTGACCTCCAAATTGTAATGGTAATATTTTTTGTGATAAAATGAACGTTTTTTGTTTCATTTTTGGTTTCATCAAGAGATGTTTTTTGTTTCATTTTTGTTTCACCCTCTTACTATTAGTACAAGACAGACATGTTATTGTGGAAAAGGAATCTTTCTTTCCTCTTGGTCTTGTATCTATTACTTAATGTAATGTACTACTCAATTTTGTTTATTAATACAATTTTGTTTATATTTATAATATTTTTGTAATTCTTTTATACACTCTTAAATCATGTGGTGGTGATAACTAATTTTATATCATTACATTATTTAATTTAATAATAATCAAGTGTATTTATTTTAATAATAATATTTTTAAAATAAAAAATAATGAAGTAATCGCTCTCACATGCATGGTATTTTCTTACACTCGGCATGCATGCGCAGGCCCCCATGAGGCATATGCTTACACCCATCCATTCATGCGCGGGCTCCCGTGAGGCATATACTTGCGCCCATTCATCATGCGCGAGCTCCCGTGAGGCATATGTTTGCGCCCGTCCATCATGCACGGGCCCCCGTGAGGCATATGCTTGCGCCCGTCCATGAACTGATAGTAATTCCATGGTAAGCGATAATAAAAGTAGTAACACATAGTAACACAAAGTAACACATAGTATAGTAACACATAGTAACACATAATAACTGTATTTTGTCACTCAATGCTAACCACGTTTTGTAGCACTTTTCTACCGTTAATATTTTGTACAATTTTGTAACTCAACGGTAACTGATATTAAAACACTAATTTTACTAACACTTTTCTACTGTCAATTTTTTAAAACATTTTGTAATTTAATAATAACCGATATTAAAATCATAAATTTTACTAAAACTTTTCTACCTTCAACATTTTGTACCATTTTGTAACACAGTGGTAACCGATGATAAAGTAGTAATATCTCCTAACACATGATAAGTGACTGTAAAACCACCAATTTGACTGACACTTTTCTACCGTGGACATTTTGTATAATTTCATTACTCAATAATAATCGTCAATATTTAGTACAATTTTGTAATTCATTGGTAAGTGTCAACATTTTTTAACATTTTCAACCGATGCTAATGCTAGTAACATATGGTAACACATGATAACCGACCATAAAACCAGAAATTTTACTAACATTTTCTACTGTCAACATTTTGTATCATGTGATAACACATGTTGAGTGTAACACATAGTAACATATAGTAACACGTAGTAACTGACGATGAAGTCACTAATTCTACTAATATTTTCTTCCATAAATATGTTGTAACAATTTCTCACTCAACGGTAACCGATGATAAAAAGTAGTAACGTCTCGTAACACTTTTCTACCGTCCACATTTTACACTATTTTGTAACTCAATAGTAACTGATCATACAACACTAATTTTACTAACACTTTTCTACTGTAAACATTTTGTAACTCAATGGTAACCGATGATGGAGTAGTAATATCTCTTAACGCATGATAAATGACTATACAAACCACTAATTTCACTAACACTTTTCTACTGTTGATAATTTATATAATTTTGTAACTTAATAGTAACCGTCAATATTTGGTACAATTTTCTAACTCATTTCTAACCGTCAATATTTTCTAACATTTTCTATCTCAATCACAACCAAAGATAAAGGTAGTAACATATGATAACAAATGGTAACCATCACTAGTTTTACCATCTGATAACACATGGTAACTGACGATTCATAACTAGTTTTACCAACTCTATTCTTTCATCGATATACATATGTGACATACTCCAATGATATCCTAAAGCATCATGATATATCTATCCTGACTGGTGTATGCCCAACTGAACGTACATCCGTTAGAGAAAGTATTGCTAACGGATTTGATGCGTTATGTAGACGGTTTTTGGCCGTCACCTTAACGCTTTAATTTTGTAGTGTGGTTATTATCGACTACTCATCAAAAAAATCAAAATTTGAAGAATCATTTATTAATTACCAAACCTTTACCGAACAATTAAATTATACTGAATCATAATTTAAACTCTACCGAATACCCATACTATAATAATCGATCGCTTAAAATTATCAATTTGCTAATAGATAGTCTCCAAATCAACTTCACTAAATACCAGATACCAAACAACAAAGTTTCATAAGAAAAATCAGATCCTATCAAACACCAAGCACTTAGGTAACTGATAGCTGTGGTGATCAGGACTCTAATGATCGGTAACTAAAAAAAATTTGAAAATCTATCGACTGAGTATTTAAAGAATTTTCTAATCATTCTACATAACAAAAATTTACAATTTTATTTCAAATACTTATTCTCCCACATTTTTATAAATATAAAAATTTTCTAATAGTTCATTTAAATTAAACATCGCAATCCGAACTTGTCCGTTGTTACATGTTATCATCTCTAAATATTATCACAACATCATAAGATTCACTTTGTAAAGGGTGGTGTAGTTAATTAATACTATTTTGTTTTTAAATTATGCTTGTTCAATTATTTTCTTAATCTTTATGTACTTACGGTGAACAAAGAACAGAAAAGGTATATTTTACAACTATATGTTGTGAAAATCACTAAAAGAAAGAAAAAAGTAAATAATAATTTTGTTGTAGATCAAACAGAGGTAAACGAAAACTTCAGTTGGGTTCAATTTTTTTCATTAAGATGATAAAAATTGAATATAAATAACAATCTAGAATTACAAAAAGAATATGAGAATTTTATGTGGCGCATGTGATAATTTTTGTTTGGTTATTTGAAATATTTTGACAAAATGATTTATGAGTAATTCATATCCCAAAAAAAAAGGAGAGTTCTCAAGGGGATAACTTAGTAATCACAATCACTCTTCTCCAAACTCTAAGATTCAGCGTTCAAATCGCTATGTAACCAAAAAAAAAAAAAAAAAAAAAAAAAAGAACACAGAGAGAGAGAGAGAGAGAGAAATAGAAATAAAAGTTGATGGGTAGGGTAGGATAAAATTGTTGCTTTGAATAACTAAATAATAATAGTAATAATAATAAATCAACATATAGTCGACCTAATGAGTAAAATATTAAATCTTTTAATCAAATCTTGACTTCAAAAGTTGAGAATGAAAAAAATTACATAAAGAGAATCATCCTAAATTGGATCCAACAACGCTTGAACCAAATTAATCAAAATATAATTCTGAATACTGATTAGTTTAAATAATAATAATAATAATAATAGTAATAAAAGTTCGTTTTTTTTCCCCCAAAAAAAATAATAAAGTTCAATTTAAGCAAAGTGACCCAAAATGAGTTCATTTCAGTCTAACAGAACTTGGGCTGGCCCAACTCAAATTTAAAAGGAGAAGATATCTGCAGGCCCTGCATTTGGAGGAGGACTTGGGCCCAGCAACCCACCCTAACATGGGAACAATTTAATTCCTTTTTTTTAATAATCAATTGGCATCAGAAATTATGTTCTGATTAATCTAATTCGAGTATTGTCAAACTCAATTTAAGAAAACTCTTCCAACATAATTTTTTCTATTTCTAAATTTCGTATTTGAGATTTGGTTAAAAGAACTAATATCATTATCCACTATGCCAACTTTCCGTCGGTGACAACAATTTAATTTCGGTGACTCTATTTAATTATTGTTACTTGGTCTAAGATAGACATGCTAAAATTAGAATCCTCCCCCCACTCAAAAAAAAAATGCGAGATGTGGTTGGATTATTCAATAGATGCTACTAGAATAATAATAAGTAAAGATTGTTGTGGAACAAGCCTTTTTTTGGTGGGGATGGGGGAGGGCTAAGCCTTTTCTCCAATTAGAAGAGCATTATGGGATTTCGAACTCTCATCACTAATAAGGGTAAGAAATTGTAGTACCAATCAACCGAATGTTCAATTCAATGGTTTTTAAAGAGTGATGGGACGCGGTCCAGGGCCCAATGAGAAGAGTCAACCTTTGAAAGGCCCATGAAGGGCGCCTACTAACCGGTATCTAACGATTGCCACGACAACCTGCCCAGATCTCTCAAACGATAGGGTCTTAGTCGCCTCGCTAACCGAACATAATACGCCAGGAAAAAGGTGATCACCCCAATCGGGCGATCAAGCGTCAACTCCTCAACCGAACAAGTTTTGAACACTTCTCAACAGTCGGGCGATCGATCGATAGTCAACATCTCTAACGATTTTAAGGGAAGATCAAAACATCCTAATAACTCTAGTTTCTTATTTCAGAGTGGTATTCCTAGGATCTTTCAGTCAAGGAAAGTATCCCTCTTAAGAATAGAAATTTTCCCAAATGATGAGGATCGCAATCAAAATAGAATATTGAATTCTCGAAATTTTTGGATCAGCCCGATAAGAAAGGTAGGGTGGATTCTCCTAGCAGCGCACAACTCTGGAAGGTATAAAATCTCTCAAAACCCGCCAAACCAGGTACACTCTCGAGGCAAAACACATTGGGCATACTAATCATAGGGAATCACTCCCTCAAACTCTCAGTCTATTCTTTCATTCGAAAATCGCTCTTTATTGACTTGAGTGTTTGAATCTCCCTGCCGGAGCACCCTCCGACGGTTTTTGCAGGTGTTTTCCTTTCTACTAACGGAGGTCGTTCGAGTCTACAAGGAGTCGGTATCTGTGGAGCTATAACTCACTTCCAACAAATTATCACATTCCGTGGGAAACAGACTAGAGCAACTCCCGTTATTCTAACGACAATGACGCTAAGAACCAGAGCATCTTCAAGAGTTATCCCCATTGCAGAGGGACGCACTGCAACACCTTCCGAGGCCGCCCTTCCTAGAGCGCCCGATCGCTCCGCTCATGATCAAGCAACCTCTCCTCGTCCCCCTCGCCAGGAACAGGCCATGCGACCTGCAATTCCCAACCAGTCGATTGTGGCCCCTCCTCTAGAGCAAATTAGCCACTCCAAAATGGAGAGGCTAAAATCAAGAATTCAAGATATGAGCAAACAGTTGGAAAGCCTTAGCCGTGCCCTTAAGCTAGAGGGCTAGTGTTCCATTGGAGGGTCCAGGCCTCCTCAACGGTAACCATCACCCCCACATCGAGAAGTGTCTGAGAATTCTAGATCAGACCCTTTCGACCTCTGAAAGCAAGTCGAATAACTCGTTGCCAAAGAACTCAAGTGAGTTAATGCTCAGGGAAACTAACCTTCCCTTGACTCTTCCGTTTCACCTCTCGACCCAAAGGTCTCTTCAGAGTCCATGCCTCGTAATGTGCTCCTGCCTCCCATGGAAAGATATAACGGAACAACAGATCTCCAAGATCATGTGACCCATTTTATAACTGTAATGATATCCAGAGACATGTCCAATGTAGCCATGTGTAAACATTTTCCCACCACTTTGTCAGAAAACACACTAACCTGGTTCATTTCCCTTCCACCGTTGAGCATAAAGACCTTTTCTCAACTACGAGAGCAGTTTGAATCACATTTTATGATAAGCAGAGGGGTCAAGAGGAAGTCCACCTCACTTTTGTCACTATATCAAAGGGAGAAAAAGTCCCTAAGGGACTTCTTGGAAAGATTCAAGGCAGAGATGATGAGGGTACCGTCCTTAAACCACACGATCGCGTTGGCTGCACTATTAACAGGGTTACAACCTTCTGGCATGAAGGTGTTAATTACGAAAAACCCTTCTCAACTATCCAGGAGTTCTACGCCCGAGCCGAGAAATACATTGCCACTGAAAATGCCGAAGCGTTTGATTACAGGAGGAATCAACCCTTTCGAAAGGAACGAAATCGGTCGCCTAGAAGGTCTCCCTCGAGGAAGAACCGAACAAATCCCCTCCTTCACGGAGGTATAACAACTACACACCATTGAATGAGACCCTAGTCGGGTCCTGGCTTTAATCAGAGACAAGCCATATGTGCTATGGCCACCACAGTTGATGGAAGACGACCCCAACAAGGATAGGACGAAGTACTGTTACTTCCATCGTGATTTCAGCCATACAACAGATGATTACAAGAGGCTCAAAGATGAGCTAGAATTCCTGGTACGTGAGGGGAGACTGTGAGAGTTCATTATTAGGAGAGAAGGAGATCCCCCCGCCGATCTCCAGCATGAACCTCCGCGACGCAATCGGGCGGAGGATAGGCCAACCAATCGGCACCCAGTTGACAAAACAGATGGAGTATACTCCAAATTCATGACAATCCATCAAGAAATGAGGCGGGACACCTGATCACACCAATCTTCTATTCCCCAGAGACCCTTTATTCGATGCCACAGGAAGTCCTAGCAACAAGCACTAGTAAACGACAAAAGGAAAAAAAGGCCTGTCATCGGCTTTTCAGATGAAGACCTATTCAAGACAGATCCAAGCTGGCATGACCCTTTCGTGATAACCACCAAGATCGGGCAGTACGAAGTTAGAAAGATCTTCGTCGATCATGGGGGGCAAGCTACAATCTCTTATATTGGGATGCCTTCGGACTAATGGGGTTTACTTCTGCTAACCTCCAGCCTCACGTAGGACCAGTCAAAGGGCTTTCAGGCGAATGGATATACTCCTAGGGTATTTTCTCACTCCCAGTCACTCTTGGAGCGCCTCCTAATCATGCGACAGCTTCCGTCACGTTCAACGTGGTAGATCTTCCTTCGCTCTACAATGTCATTCTTGGCAGACCAGACCTGAACACCCTGGAAGCTTTGCCCAGCACAAAGCACATGAAAATCAAGTTCAGAACACCATTGGGGATCAGGACATTGTCATGCGACCAAGAGCCTTCAACTTCCACTCCTAAGTAATTATCAGATTCCACTACTAATGGCTCTCCTTCCGGACTACGAGGGTATTCATTGAATTGTTGAAACAATCGACTTAATGGATTTTTTACAAGCCCACACCTAGTTCCTATCGTTCGGAGGGTCTCAGTTGCCCAACTCCAGTCGTTTGTACTCATTTTCAATAGGGGATATAACTCCTCGAACGGGTGGACGCGGCCCACCACCTATAAACTTTCTATCATCCGGAGGGCCTCAATTGCCCAGTTCTAGTCACGCGTCGTCAATAGGGGATGTAACTTTCAGGACGGGTAGACGTAGCCCACCACTTATAAACTTCTTATCGTTCGGAGGGCCTCAGTCGCCCAGCTCCAGTCATTCGTATGCATCGTTAATACGGGATGTAACTCTCGAGGCAGATGGACGTGACCAACCACTTATAAACTTCTTATCGTTTGGAGGGCCTCAATCACCTAGCTCCAGTCGTTCGTACTCGTCGTCAATAGGGGATGTAACTCTCCGGACGGGTGGACGCGGCCCATCACTTATAAACTTCCTATCATTCGGAGGGCCTCAGTCGCCCAGCTCCAGTCATTCATACGCGTCATCAATAAAGGATGTAACTCTCCGGACGGGTGGACACGGCCCACCACGTATAAACTTCCTATCGTTTGGAGAGCCTCAGTCACCCAGCTCCAGTCGTTCGTACTCTGCCAAGACCACACAACGAGGATTACAACTAAAAATGATGAAAAGCAAGAGTTTCTCATTAAACAGACAAAAACCACTGGGTACAGAATTTTAAGAGAAGTTATACAGTAGGGCTCCAAGTATTTCCCCCCTCAACTGGGGACAAAGCATCACTTAAACCCATGCTGTGAATTATCTCTTCAGCATACTCTAATCTCTCAGTCAATTTGTGTTAAGAGTTTTTGAAGATGATTGCATCCTTCGCGCGAGACTTCTCAAGCTCAGCTATTCTACGCTCCGCCGTTCGAAGAGACTCCTCCTAGAGCTAAGCCAACTTCTTAACTGAGTGCAAGCGCATCTTGCACACTGTGGCTGCCAATTTCGTCCATTCACATTCCCCTTGGCATTGGGTTAACTCCAATCGAGGTTGCCTTAGCTCTTCCTCTTTCTAGTTGAGCAATGTACCAGACGTACTTTCAGTCCCCACGGTCTCCTTCTCCCAAGTAGGAATCTCTTCTTGAGCTTGAGTCAGATGAGTTAATTCAAAAAGACGTCCCTCCAGGTGACTTATCACCTGCCTCCCTTGCTGTCTATAAAATCTGGCGAGAGCTATCGTCTGCAAAGAAAACTGAGTAAACAAAGGCAAGAGGTAAAAATGAGCCCAACAAGTACGAAAAAATGCTACCATTAAGCCCAAGGACTCAAGGGCCCCGCCGACTTACTCATATGACATTCTATAAAAGTCAAGCTCACATCAATGGAAGTCAAATTGGTTGGCAACACGCTTCACTTCTGTCAAGTCTATGTAGCTATACCGCATATCCCCAGCACAAATGGCAACGGTTCGGCATTCTTTCGAGCCCCTCTTGCCATCGAAGGACCGAACAGGGATAAAGTGTGAAGGAGTCACCCCTTTAGGAATTTTGTGCCTTCCCTTACACGCAGGCCAAATCGGAACAGTAGAAGAAGACCCTGCCATCTTGCCTCTCGTGATCATGGAAGCATCCGCCCTCGCCACAAAGCCACAAGGAGGAACATCTCCTAATCCTCCAAATTGACCTACGCTAGCGCTCACTTCGCCCGACGAACAACCCTTGTCCGAAGCAGTAGTTTCTTTTAATGTGACTGCCACCAGAACCGAATGCTCAGGCAGGATCGCCAATGTAAACAAAGGAGGAGAAAATATCCTCCTCTTTACCAGAGGAGGTGGTGACTCTAGAAGGGCCTCAGAAGCCCCGATGTCTTCCTTAAAGGACCTTTTCGCTCCCGAACAAACCAGCTTGCCAATAGTAACGATCTTTAACACAACGTTATCAAGGGATTCCAGAGAATCAAAAAATTCGATCCTCCCTCTCTCCAACAGAAGAGGCCTATCAATTTTTCTCTTTTCCCCTATCAGCAAGCCAGCCAAGGACAACATCTGGTCATCTAGTAAGGAATCAACCTGTATACTTCGACCGGTAGACTTATAGTAACAACCAACCGATCGAATGAAATAACTTTGCTTTGATGCGGTAGGGGGTTTCAACCCCAAAGAAGGCACCTCATTGGCTTTGGGTAACACTGACATACAATCCTTATCCAAGAATTCAACATAAAAGAACTTTTGTATCCAGTTTTTGTCGATGGATTCGTTATAGAAAAATCTCCAGTTAGACTCAGGCCAGGTCTGTAATTTATACCATCCCTTGGTCAGGCCACTACTCCCACATCTCATCAAAATGAAAATGGATGACAAGATGTCAAAGTCGAAGTCGAAGCGGAGATGACAAAACCCTAATAAGGAAACCACGGCAACTACCAGTCGCCAGGCGCTTGGAATCAGGAGAGTCAGAAATATATTCCGATGAAGTAGAACCTCTGTGAATGGACCTATGTATGGGACTTTCAATCTATACTTGACAGCTTAGAGATACATCGGCACACAGCCCTCGAGTGCCATATTAGCCCTATCAGCTTTCGTAGCGGACATTAGAGAGAAGTCATCCCCAACAATATCTCGGTTTGCACCTCTTGGAGTTCCTTTAAGGACATGATGCTCACAATGTCACTGATGATTGGAAAGGTCTGAGAAATGGACATCTTCGCCACCGTTCTTAGGAGTAACTTTTCTGACATGAGGATCAGAAGAGCAGAAGGTATGTTGGTATGAAGAATGCTTTGATGGGTACGAACCCTTTATGAAGCATATGAGAAACGATTCGCAAAAACCGAAACGACAGAGGTCGCATTAAAAAGGTTCCGTACCCCTTTTTTAAAAATCATTACTCATGGCGCCTCTTTTTCAAGAGTACCAAGAGTAGGGGGCATGTGATGGGATGTGGTCCAGGGCCCAATGAGGAGTCAACCTTTGAAAGGCCCACGAAGGGCGCCTACCGACCGATATCTAACGATTGCCATGGTAATCTACGAAGGGTCTTAGCCTCCCAGATCTCCTAAACGATAGAGGCTTAGTCACCCCGCTAACCGAACGTAGTACGCCAGGCAAAGGGTGATCACCCCGATCGGGCGATCAGGCGTTAACTCCTCAATTGAACAAGTTTTGAAGACTCCTCAATGGTTGGACGACCGATCGATAGTCAACATCTCAACAATTCTAAGGGAAGATCAGAATATCCTAATAACTCTAGTTTCCTATTTCAGAGCGTTTATCCTAGGATCTTTCAGTCAAGGAAAGTATCCCTCTTAAGAATGGAAATTTTTCCAAAGGATGAGATCGCAATCAACACAAAATATTGAATTCTCAAGATTTTTGGATCAGCCCGATAAGAAAGGTAGGGTTGAATCCCTTAGCGACGCACGACTCTAGAAGGTATAAAATCTATTAAAACCCTCCAAACCAGGTACGCTCTCGAGACAAAACACATTGGGTACACCAATCACAGGAAATCACTCCCTCAAACTCTCAGTCTGTTCTTTCATTCGAAAACCGCTCTTTACTAACTTGAGCGTCGGAGTCTCTCCGCTGGAGTACCCTTCAACGGTTTTTGCAGGTGTTTTCCTTTCTATTGACGGAGGCCATTCGAGTCTACAATCGGTATCTGTGAAGTTATAACCCACCTCCAACAAATAGCTATAGCTAATTTTTCTTTTTTTAATAATATTGGAAACCTTAATAATTTTCCTTTAGTTGCATAACGAGAAATTCATTGGGCACTGTAATAGTCTGCAAAATGCATGTGTAACAAAGATGCCAAAAATGATTCACAATGTGTTAAACGGTACCCTATGTTCCCTAAGAGTACAATTTAGTGATCACAATCTCCTCTCTCAAATCGATAATTTCATGTTCAAATCTCAATGTAGCAAAATATATATATATACCCTCCGGATTGGCAGACTCTTAATTTGGATATCCGAAATATGCTGCTTTTGGTTCCATCCTGGGCTATCTCTTTTTAGTGGCCTCTTGGGTAAGCTAACCTTGTTGGCTCAATATCTTGCACGGTAAGCCACTCCATGGGCTTAGACATGTGGTCCGGGTTCAGTTTTGCCTTCCTCCCTACCTTTTTTCATATTCAATAATCATATTAACCCAATTAAATTCGATTCAAATGACGTTAGATCTATAGATAAAACTCTCTCGGTATCTGATTTCTCTATCCACAACACTTAACTCTAAATCTTATTTAAAAGATACCGATATCCAGTCACTGGATCAATTGGATGTTAATGCCTACCTCTCTTTATCATTATTCATAGTTTTATTTGAAAATCTCACTACAAAAAAATCGTCATTTTGCAACGAATTTTACAACAAATTTAGCGATAAAAAAATTTTTATCGTTATCAGCTAATCGCAAATTTTAGTGACAAAAAATTAAAATTCATCGCAAATTAGCGTCGAATTTTGCGACGACCAATGGTTTGTCGCAAATCTGCGACGAACCATGGTTTGCTGCTAATGTGTGACGAACTCTTTTCGTCACTAAGTTTGTCACTGATCCGCATCGATTCCAAGTTTGTTGCGGTTTTCATTTTGGTCGCAAATTGCGTTGCAAACATATTTAGCAACGAATTTTACAACGAATGTGGGTATTTTGTATCGAAAATTTAGTAACAAATTTTGTAACAAATTTAAAAATTTTGCAACAAAAATCAAATTGAATTCTATAATTTGACCATTTATCCTGTATTCTCTGTTCCTGTCTCTTATTCAACATCATAATTAATTAACAATCAATCAACCAGTTATCTAACAGTATCAACCAACTATCAAACAATACCACTATCAACCAACCATCCAACAACAATATCATCAACAAACCACATTGTAACATCAAAAAATCTGGTGTTAGGAATTCTCTGTTAAACATTCTCGTAATATAAAGAAAAAATTAAAATTTTATTGATTTTCGATTTTGGAGAAATAATTAGGAAATCTTGGTATATGAAAAATTCCCAATTATTGAATTTATCACATGTTTTTATATAAAGGAAATTTGGGAGATTATCAATTTCAATTTTGGGCAATTATGTACCTATATAGAAATTTGGAATGAGAATATATATATATGAGAGTATTTGTTTATTTATTTAATTAATCATTTATCTAAAAAAAAAAAGAGAGAGAGGAGAGGAAAACACAGCGTTTTGCCAAAATGCTACGTTTTCTCCCCTCCCCCAACTTCGAATTAGGGCATGAATCCTTAATTCTCTTTCTAATCTCACTCTCTCACTCTCTCTCGAATCTGTCTCTCTCTCGATCTCGATTTGCTTCGCCCCCTCCGCCACTCTCTTCCCCTCTCTCTCACCGGTGACCGCTGTCCACCACCGCACGAGGCTACCATCATAACTCCACCTCTCTCTATCTCTCTCTCTCGAATCTCCATCTCTCCTTCTTCTCCCTCGCGCGTGAACAGTTTGCCCTCTCCCTCCTTTGTTTGCTCGCGCAGTGCTCGCTGTGAGCACTTCCCTTCAGTAGCCATCCCAAATCGGAGCCCAATTAGACCTTCGAAAAACCCTAGGCCAAGACTGCGATTCTCTCTCTGCGCAGGTAAGGACTGGTTCCTAATCCTAGCTCTAGGGTTTTGAATTTCCTTAGTAATTAGGTTTAATTGCTAAAATTTTCTTCAATTTGGAAGCGTTGCAGGTTCCGGACTGAATCGAACGGCGCACGGAAGCTAGGTCTGCGAGCTACGAAAACCCTAGGTGAGGGAATTTCTAATCCCTTTGATAGTTGAATGAGTTTAGGCTGAATTTAAAATGAGAGTTTTGTATATGTTCTGAAAAATGTGCAGAATTTGAAGAGAGTGCACTTTCCTAAAAATTGATATGTGATTTCTAGGGTTATGTCTAAATTCTACATGAATTTAGACTGATTAATACGAAAGAAACGTGTTAGATGAAATTAAAAACTTGTTGAATGGTGTAAAACAGCTTTCCTTAGAGTTTGATTTAAAATATGCATTAAAAATGTTAGGGTAATGTAAATTTGGAAGAAATTAGGAGAAATTGAGGAATATTGGGAATTTTAGTTCATTAGTGATGTAAATGATCTTGAAATGATGAAATGAGAATCTTGGTTCAAGAAATTAAAGAATTTGATATGTATTAAATATATGAAACTTCATAAAACCTAGATTTTGGGATCTTATTTGATGATAAATTGCGATGATTGATTAGGTAAATCTTTTGGAGACTTGAAAGGAATCAATTCGGATTAGAATGTTAAATAGAGAGTGAATACCCTCTCTAGATGTGAGTGGATACATGTTTATGGTTTTAAGTGAGAAAATGTTTTATTCTAATTTTATAAAATGTTTTTTAATGATTTTACAAATATTTTTAAAATTGTTTTTGTGATGTGGAATGTCCCGAAAAGGGATTTGAATTACCAAATGCATCCATATGTTGTTGAAACTAATGTGCCATGTTTGTTAACTTGTGTTGAAAGTGACTGATGGAATTCATGCACTGAAAAATTCATTTGTATAACTGTTGACACATTTTAGTATATGATTTGATGATTGCGAAATGGTGTTGTGTGCATGGTTAATGGCTATAGTCATTCCCTCTACGGAGCAACCCGACGGGTTGACGTGGTTGGGTGGTTATTTGGATGAAGAGGTATCTACGCTCGAGAGGTGCCTCTAAATCCCTCCCTTCGGACTAGCTTCGTTGCACACCAGGGGAGGCCCATGCCAAAGCCAAGGAAAGGGATATTGTGTATGATTTATTGACATTGATGAGAATCTCTTGATAATTCCACCACTAGTCAGGGCCAAGTCTTTGGTGGAAAAATTTTGACAACCCCGTGATTTTGGAAAATAAGATGTGATGACTGGATGCATATGAATTATTTACCATATTTTGTTGAGATTTTGTTTACATTGAGATTTATCGATGCGATGGTATGATTTTGATGAAAACATTTGACATGTCCACAATCACCACTTATTTATTATCATAACATGCTATACACTCACTTAGTATTTCCCAATACTCACCCCTCTTTTACATCTTTCAGAGGAAGCTTAGGTCTGTGATAGCAATTGGAGCTTGGGAAGGTTTATTCGCTGACTTATTTAGATATAATAGTGATGTAAGGTTATTTTAGCTTGATCTGAAATCCATGGAAGGGAAAACTTGTATAATTCTTTGGGTAATATTAAATCGATACTTGTTTCATATATAGGAGCAAGTATTGGTGGAATCCTTACATCATTTATGTTGAAATTTGTTTGGAACTTGTTCATTTTCTTTTAAATTTTATTTTTGTAAAACTTACTGTATAAGTATGACATTTGGATTGAAATGTTTGATTTCAATATTTACTTTCGATTTTACGAATTTTTGTACATCTCACACCGTCTGGACTTTACTGATGCTAGCTTGTTTTCTTCCGGCAAGTATTAGTAAAATCCTGCGATTATGATTTGGAACTTCTTTTATTTTGAATACTTGATTTGTGCTAAGAATTTTGGAATGGCTGAGATGGCCAATTATGTATGCGTGCTTGTACAAGAACCCTCTTCCCAAATATGTGTGCCGACACATGCTTGTGTGTACAAGGATGGACCGGATGGATCCTTTGCATGTGTATTGTTTCATGATTTTCTGATTTTGATGGATTTGTGCACTAGAAGATTTATTATTCAGTAATATAGTCTTGTGGAGTCTCGGTATATGGGGAGGTTCTGTCCATGTATCGAGACAACGCGATGGTTGTCACGTGATCGATCCGAGGATTGGGACGTGACAACTTTATTAATATCAGAGTTTAGGCTCATGATTTTAAAAGTTTGATGATTTTGAAATATTTTCAAATGGTTCCAAATGTCCAGAAAGTTTTCTAAAGACTTTGAAATGTTTAGTTTTTGAAAAAGATTTAGATCTTTTAAAAGATTTTCGGAAAATGTACAAAGCCTTCCATGGATTTTTTAGGAAATTATAAACATTATTTTTAGGGGGTTAAGTATTTGTCTTTGCTTAACCCTTTGACGTAATTATAGTTTTTTGTTTTGTAGTTCACTGTGCCTCCACGTAGGAGAATGAGGAATGAGAACAAGATTCCTCCACCAGGGCACGAGGATGAGTCGTCCTCGCATGCTCTTCCTACTTCTGCATCCACACACCCGACTCCTTCCACCAGGATTTCAGCTCCTCCTATTGCTACACTCCAGCAAGTAATGGAGTGGTAGAGCACATTCGGAACACAGTACCAAGCTCCGCCTTGATCTGTAGCTCCTTTGCCGGTTCCTCCTTTAGTACCGGTTACTGCACCTAGTACCCCACTAGTACCTCCTCCTCCGGTTGCTAAACCACCGATCGCCCTACTGTAGAGTTGTCTAAGATGATAAAGGAGGCAAGAAAACTAGGGTGTGAAATATTTGTGGGTACTTGTGATGTTTCAGTGGCCAAGGAATGGATTGGTCGAATTCAAGAGACCGTCTCTAACATGAGATTAAGTGATGAGATGAAATTATGGGTGACGGTAAAACTGTTGGATAAAGGTGCAAGGACATGGTGAGAGAATGTGAAGGGTAGAACTCATGTTCCTCCTACTTGGACAGAATTCCTTAGGGTCTTCGAGGAGAAATATTACACTCGATTCTATCGGGATCAGAAAATAAACGAATTCTTCAAGTTAGCTCAAGGAAACAAGACGGTATCCGAGTATGAGACAGAGCTGAGAGAACTTGCCACTTATGTCCCAGAGTTTGTGAACTCCGAGGAGTACCTGTGTTCAAAGTTTGAGTTGGGACTGAACTTGAGTATAAGAGAGAAAATGTCTATCACCAAGGGGCATACCTTCCAGGATATTCTGGAGTTGGCGTTGAGAGCCGAAAAGATGGTTATTGAAAGAGGAAAGGTTAGAGAATACCATGGAAAGAAAAAAAAAAGTCTAAATTCTCGGTGAGTCAAGGGTCCAAGAGAAATAAGAGAATGAACTTCTCTAGTGGAGTTACAGTTTCAGGGTCCATTGGCTCTCCACAAGGCCAACAAATGCCAAGGTTTGGCACTCCCACCTCTAGTGCAAAGTCCAGGAGCAAGTCAGTGGGGCCAAAGAGAGAATCCTGCCGGAATTGTAAAAAACACCACCCTGGACCATGCCTTGAGCCTTTGAAATGTTTTCATTGCGTGAAAGTGGGGCATTTCAGATATTCTTGCCCCGAATTGGGTTTAAGTGGATATAGAGGTCAAATAAGTCGAGATCACTTGATCGGCCATAGAAGTGGTCCATCGAATATCCCTACGCCATCGGCTAGTACCGCTCTACAGACCGGTATTGGTTGTAATACCATTGCTGCACCTTCTCAACGATCCGAACCAAGAACTCAAATAAGAATTTATGTCATGACGAATGAGGAAACTCAAAACAACCCCGACATAGCCACAGGTAAATTCCTTAGAACTTGAACTTGATGATTTAGAGATATTTGGGTCAACTCGTTAATAATTTGGTTAACTCCCTTATAAGAGATGTGAATAGATGGCTATGTTGCATGTGAATGGGCAAATGAATTCAAATTGATTTGTGAAATAAATTTTGAAAGAAAAATATTTTATGATTGTGGTATGTCTGAAATGAAATTGCAAAATATCCATGACTTATGATTTTGAATATTGAATTATTTACACTTGCTACATTTGGATACTCATGTGAATTTTGAATTATTGTCACACCTTATATTTGTGAGTATGAATTGATTGATAAATTAAGTTTGATAACATGGTGTTGGAAAGCCAATATAGACTAAGTCTTACCACGAATCGAGGCCATGGAGGCAGCGTGGCTAAGGCTAGGATAGAGAAATTTTGATTGGTGGTAGGTGAGATGAGAAGCCTCCACAAGTTGATCCGGTGATAACGTAGTGGCACTCCACGGAAATCCGGGCCAACGCCAAGGAAATGGGGTATTATATTAAAAATTGTGAAAAACCCCTTGGCGGATCCTACCAACTACCCTGCGTAGGAGAGTGATTTTGGGCAAACCCTAAAGTTATTGAAAATAAAATATGAAATTGTTTATTAAATTGGAAAACATAAGTCATGAAAAATTTGATATGAATTTATGTTATTACAAATGATTTTGGCATTGTATGAAAATAAAAGTTTAAATGTGTTTGGCACAACTATCTTCAACCCTCATTCATGCTCAATATGCCATTGTCATCTATTCACTAAGAAATTTCTATACTCACTCTAGTCTTTTCTAAAATTCTTTAGAAGAATCTTAGATTTGAAACATGAACTTTGATTTCTAGCAACGACTAAGGTCAAATCTTGAAAAACACATCTATGCATAACAAGTAAGATATGCATAATAAGCAAAACATGATAGTATTATTATAAATGAGACTTACAAAGGTATGTACCTGTGATGAAAATGATTCACTTTAGTAGGTCTTTTATTTTGTTTGATGAGTTAATATTACTTTAGATAGAATGATTAATAGTAGAGAGATTTTGTACGATAATGCCTTAAGAAGATTTATATTTATCTAGGCCATATTTTGTTGATTTGATTATTTTGGTGATGTGGCTTTGTCTAATGAAAGGCTTGTTTGTGACCATGGAGCCTCTGCATTTAGGTCAATTTGAAGGATTAAAATTTTAATACTTAAATGTGAGTTGATTGCTACTTGTTAAATTTTAAACATTGATGGCAATGCAATCATGGAAACATTGCCTCTAAGTATGGGAATTTTCTCATATAATATCCCTTACCTCCTTAGTTTCAACCATGATAATTAAGTGTTCACTGAGATCATACATCTTGGGGAAGTGTAGGTTTTAAAGGAATATTTGTTGAGGAACTTCATTTGAGAAATCTTTCTATTTTTGTTGACACCCTATTATAAGATCGGATATCATGAATGATGACTCCAATTCTAGGACCATTTTAGAGAGTCATATTTGGTGAGCTTGTGTAATAAATATTTGGTATATTTATGTTACATTCATATTTACAGAAGATGATCAAATTGAGATTTTTAGTTTTTCTAAAATTTTTATGACTATTCATGATGTCGTTGGTGCTAGTAAAGGTACCGCTAATAAATGAGGAGTCAATGAAGAGGCAATACCCTATGTATATTATGGATGATTTGATGATTTAAATTTCGAGGATGAAATTTGTTTTCAGGGGATTAAGAGTTATAACATCGAAAAATCCAGTGTTAGGAATTCTCTGTTAAACATTCTCGTAATATAAAGCAAAAATTAAAATTTTATTGATTTTCGATTTTAGGGAAATAATTGGGAAATCTTGGTATATGAAAAATTCCCAATTATTGAATTTATCACATGTTTTTATATAAAGGAAATTTGGGAGATTAGCAATTTCAATTTTGGGCAATTATGTACCTATATAGAAATTTGGACTGAGAATATATATATATATGAGAGTATTTGTATATTTATTTAATTAATCATTTATCTTAAAAAAAAGAGACAGAGAGGAGAGCAAAACATAACATTTTGTCCAAAACGTTGCGTTTTCTCCCCTCCCTCAATTTCGAATTAGAGCATGAAGCCCTAATTCTCATTCTAATCTCACTCTCTCACTCTCTCTCGAATCTGTCTCTCTCTCTCTCGATTTGCTTCGCCCCCTCCACCACTCTCTTCCCCTCTCTCTCACCGACGACCACTGTCCAACACCGCACGCGGCCACCGTCATAACTCCACCTCTCTCTCTCCATCTCTCTGTCTCTCTCTCTCAAATCTCCATCTCTCTATTTCTCCCAATTCTCCATCTCCGTTGCACTCTCTCCCTCTATCGTCTCTCTCTCTACCTCCTACGGCCGACACATTCCTCCTCGGACCACCGCACGCGGCCATCTTTCCCTCGCTCTTTCCCTTTCTCTCTCTCACGTGCGCGAATGGAGCTTTCTCTTCTTCTCCCTCGCGCCTGAATAGTTTGCCATCTCCCTCCTTTGTTCACTCACGCAGTGCTCGCTATGAGCACTTCCCTTCTGCAGCCATCCCAAATCGGAGCCCAATTGGACCTTCGAAAAACCCTAGGCCAAGACTGCGATTCTCTCTCTGAGCAGGTAAGGATTGGTTCCTAATCCTAGCTCTAGGGTTTCGAATTTCCTTAGTAATTAGGTTTAATTGCTCAAATTTGCTTCAATTTGGAAGCGTTGCAGGTTCCGGACTAAATCGAACAGCGCACGGAAGCTAGGTCTGCAAGCTACAAAAACCCTAGGTAAGGGAATTTCCAATCCCTTCGATAGTTGAATGAGCTTAGGCTAAATTTAAAATGAGAGCTTTATATATGTTCTGCAAAATGTGCAGAATTTGAAGAGAGTGCACTTTCCTGAAAATTGATATGTGATTTCTAGGGTTACGTTCAAATTCTACAGGAATTTAGGCTGATTAATATAAAAGAAACGTGTTAGATGAAATTAGAACTTGTTGAATGGTGTAGAACAGATTTTCTTAGAGCTTGATTTAAAATATGCATCAAAAATGTTAGGGTAATGTAAATTCGGAAGAAATTAGTAAAAATTGAGAAATATTGGGATGTATTAAATATATGAAACTTCATAAAACCTAGATTTTGGGATCTTATTTGATGATAAATTGCAATGATTGATTAGGTAAATCTTTTGGAGACTTGAAAGGAATCAATTCGGATTGGATTGTTAAATAGAGAGTGAATACCCTCTCTAGAGGTGGGTGGATACATATTTATGGTTTTAAGTGAAAAAATGTTTTATTCTGTTTTTATAAAATGTTTTCTAATGATTTTACAAATATTTCTAAAATTGTTTTTGTGATTGTGGAATGTACTGAAAAGGAATTTGAATTACCGAATGCATCCATATGTTGTTGAAACTAATGTGCCATGTTTATTAACTTGTGTTGAAAGTGACTGATGGAATTCATACACTGAAAAATTCATTTATATAACTATTGGCACATTTTGGTATATGATTTGATGATTGCGAAATGGTGCTATGTGCATGGTTAATGGCTATAGTCATTCCCTCCACGGAGCAACCCGACGGGATGACGTGGTTAGCCGGTTGTTTGGATGAAGAGGTAGCTACGCTCGAGAGGTGCTTCTAAATCCCTCCCTTCGGACAAGCCTGGTTACACCCCAAAGGAGGCCCGAGCCAAAGCCAAGGAAGGAGGTATTGTGTATGATTTATTGACATTGATGAGAATCCCTTGGCAATTCTACCACTGGTCAGAGCGAAGCATTTGGTGGAAAGATTTTGGCAATCCCGTGATTTTAAAAAATAAGATGTGATAACTAGATGCATGTGAATTATTTACCATATTTTGTTGAGATTTTGTTTATATTGAGATTTATCGATACGATCATATGATTTTGATGAAAATATTTGATACGTCCACAATCACCACTCATTTATTATCATAGCATATTATACACTCACTGAGTATTTCCCAATACTCACCCCTCTTTTACATCTTTCAGAGGAAGCTTAGATCTATGACAGCAATTGGAGCTTGTGAAGGTTTATCCGCTGACTTGTTTAGGTATCATAGTGATGTAAGGTTATTTTAGCTTGATCTGAAATCCATGGAAGGGAAGACTTGTATAATTCTTTTGGTAATGATTAAATTGATACTTGTTTCATATATAGAAGCAATCTTTACGTCGTTTATGTTAGAATTTGTTTGGAATTTGTTCATTTTCTTTTAAATTTCATTTTGGTAAAACTTACTATTTAACTGGGACATTTGGATTGAAATGTTTGATTTCAATATTTACTTTCGATTTTACGAAATTCTGTACATCTCATACCATCTGGACTTTACTGATGCTGGCTTGTTTTCTTCCTGCAAGTATTAGTAAAATCCTGTGACTATGATTTGAAACTTCTTTTATTTTGAATGTTTTATTTGTGCTGAGAATTCTGGAATGGCTGGTATGGTCAATTATGCATGCGTGCATATATAGGAACCCCCTTCCCAAATATATGTGCCAACTCATGCTTGTGTGTACAGGGATAGACCGGATAGGTCCTTTGCATGTGTATCGTTTCATGAGTTTCTGATCTTGATGGATTTGTGCACTGAAAGATTTATTGTTCGGTAATATAGCCTTGTGAAGTCTCGGTATATGGGGAGGTTCTGCCCGTGTACCGAAACAACGCTACGATTGTTACGTGGTTGATCTGAGGATCGGGGCATGACACACATTATCAACATCATCAACATTGTCAACATCATCATTTTCTAACTATGAAATACCCATAAAGAATGTCAACAACAAACATAATACAATGTCAAAATATTCAAAAATAATAGTATGTAAAAACCACATTTAAATGTAACCATCAAATAACATATAGAAATATCAAGAAACACCACCATCATCATCATCATCACCATTGTCACCAGTTTCACCAGCAGGCGAATTATTAGAAGAAAACATAAATGGGGTCGTCTAACTTAAACCGAGAGCTAACTGAAGATGACACATTATGAAATCCTGGTTTGCGTGTAACTCGCTGATTACATTCTCATTTTGCCTTTATTGTGTGCGTAATTCTTCAATTTGATTGTCTTTTTGTACGAATAGCTCTTGCATCTGGCTCATCCGATTGTTCATTTGTATCATTTCTTCCCTTACAACTGCTAAAGTGGAAGGGGATTGACCGGTGATTTTACAAGTTCGGCTCAAAGAGCCCATCCCAAGTACTCTTCCTCCCTTTTTTGCACCACCACTTGCCTCGACCCATAAAGCTATACTATTAACAGATGGCTCAGATGAGCCAACATCTTCATTATCGATCGAATTCTGCTGTAGCTCATCATATCTCTCTTACATTGTCATTTTATAATTTCAAATAAAATTAGAGTAACAACATATATAATATCGAGGAAAAAAAAACAAAATATTCATTTATAGTTTAACAATGTAATCATATAAAATAATGACAAATTCAACAAAATAAATTCAAATCCATAATGAAAGTGTTTATAAAATAAATAAAAGTTTTCAAATTAAATACCACAATAGCTCTAGCTCTCTCCCCACTCCAGCTCTTGTCTTTTTTTTGGAATGTTCACGTGAAAGTCTCTATAAATGATGGTTGGGATCCCATTTCCTTGGCCTAAAAAAATATTGTTAAATATAATGAAATAGTTATAAAATAAAAAATTACATTTAAAAAAATTTGTGTTTTAATAATATTACCAATATATTTATATGTTCATCAATATTGATTGAGCCTCCCGCATAAATAGCAGATATTTCCCTAGAATTGAAAGCTCATCGGATTCCCAAAAATCCAAAATTATGCGCCAATTTTCATCGGTTATGTAATTTGGCTTCTTTCTACTAGTCTTTACATGACTTAATACCCCTCGAATGTGATGACCACATTTCTTGTTAAAAATTCTTCTTATTTCAAAGTCCTCTGCCTCGTCCCAAGTGAACTGTCGCTGCAATAAAAAAAATAGTTATATTAAAATGATATAAGTTTAGTTTTGTATTTCATCTGAAACTTGAGCCACTAAATATGAAAAAAAAAATTGAGAATTGAAATTAAACAATTAAAAAAACAAACGATATTAGGATTTTATTCGAAATAAGTAAAGTCAATAATAAATGAATGAAAAAATTCAAATAAAATAGAAAATATGATATTTACCAAAAAAAGTCGGAGAAGGCGTATGAGAGTCAGCAATCAGTCGAAAAGCACGAGTACAGCCACCTCTGTCAGTTTGTCCTCTAACACCATGTTTTTTAAAAGAAAAAAAAAACAATTTCATGTCACATCATTTAGACCTTAATGTATTATCATTGTCAAACGACTAAGGAAAAAAAATCATATTTTATAATAAAAACATATATGAAGATATCAAATATTACCACATATGAAGATAAAATTCAATATATTAAGAAAAGAAAACTTCCTAGCCATCAAAAATCAAAATCCTCATCATCATCATCATCATCATCATCATCATCATCCTCATCAGTCTCAAAAATAGATTCAACATCCTCATCATCCTCTTCTTCATTCTCATCATCTATCTCAAAATTTGAATCTTCATCGTCATCGTTATGAATTTCACTTGGATCCACATCAATCAACCATAATCATGTCATAAATTTACATTAATAAGTGCATACATACAAACACTCACATTACCAACCATAAATTTAACCTCTCAAAGATTATTCGACATGAAAATTTGAAAATGAAGGCAAAACAATGACTGCATGCAAAGAAAAGCCATATTTGGAAGGGCAAATTCATCACAAGGAAAACTAAATTGGCAGCTGAATTAAATTCTATTCTTTCAAGCATTCTCCTATATTATTTATTTGGCAGTGTATTAATGAGTTTAGGAAAGACGGTCGTATGTGTTTATGAAACTCGTGAGATAGATCGTATGAACTTCTACTAGTTTAGAGTATATCTATTTCCACAAATAGTTATATGATTAGTATATATACGTATTTAAACAATAATATGAATTTTACTTGTTATTTTCTGAATCTAAATATATAAATTAAAAAAAAACGCACAATAATATATAAATTATTTGCAATAAATCAAGTTGATCTATGAACACCGAGTGAAGAGGTTTCTGAAATGAACATTATATTAAATTCTATTCTTTGCAACAAAATAATTACACTCAGCCAAACATTAGCTAATAGATGAGCTCACAATGCAAAAAATTGCAATTTGTGGCAAAGAGAAAATATGCATATTAAATAAGGCATAATCAAGAAAAGCATTTCCAAAGAATGATTTAGAGCATGAACCTGAGTGCACCCAAACAACTTTAGGATTCTTAATAATGAACAGTTATCCTCAATATAACCCAGAAGCTGATCTGTCAAATAACGACACAAGGATAAATCCAAACTTTGCAAATTTATGGAATGCCTGCCAAGTGATTGGGCAGTGTTGTAGCTAACCTGTAAGAGACGAGGAAATAGGTCAATGTTAGCCATCTTTGATCCAGATTATCATTGCATCAAAATAAGACCCTATAACTAGATCAAATTTGCTTAAAAACTTCAGCCACAAAGCATGCCCAAGTATAGATTTCACGGAAAAACGAAATTAATGAAATTCTAATTAGGATTTCAATTTCCAATTTACTCACCTATATGATATTCATTTTCATATGTTCATATTAGCCACAAGTCAAATAAATAAAGATCAATCCGAACCATGCTGCTTCGTCCCCAATCACCAAGTATAAATGAAATGCTTCTTTGTCTGATGGGAATGGATCTTTTTAAAATACAGGGCTTAGTCAAGTTTTCAGAGATTTCCTAGAGGAACCAAAACAAACAAAACCCACAAAATTTAGTCAATCACCAAATTTGGACATTGAAACTTAATGTTAAAGGCAGAATTTTATTTAGCTCCCAAAAGTTCAAGTAGATGTTTTTGCTAAACTACAGGTTTCTCTTTTTCTGTGAAGTGTATTCAAAAATTGGGAAGATCCACTAGCTGCAAACAATGAATTTGCAAGTTGGGAAGATCAAACCTGCAAATGCACAAAGACATATGATTAATAAATTTGAGAAAAAAAATAAAAAACATAAATTAGTTTAATTATGTAATTATTCAGAAATTTGTAATAAAAAAAAAAACAAAACGGGGAGGGAGGGCACCCCCTCCTGCGGCGGCAGCGGCCAGAGGAAGGGCGCTGCCCTCGCAACCGCACCTGGGTGCCAGGGGAGCAGCCCTCGGGGCCACACCTAGGCGCCAGGGGCGTTGACCTCACGACAGCGCCTGGCCGCCTGGGCCGTGGCCCTTCCAACTCAAAGCCAGATCCGGTGGCTTTGCCGTCGGATTTGGTCTTCCACAGGCAGATCCAACGGCTCTCCCATCGAATCTGCACGAGAGAGAGAGAGAGAGAGAGAAGAGAGAGAAGAGAGAGAGCTTACCTTGGTTCAACAGCAATGAAGCATAGCATTCGAAGAAAGAAAGGAAACAAAACAAATGTAAAGGAAGCAAGCAAATTTTTCTAAGTAATAAAAATTTACAACAAACTTTGCGACGAACTAAACAGTTCATTGCAAACTTTGCGACTAACTAAATGGTTTGTTACAAACTTTGCAACAAACTAAATGGTTCGTTGCTAATTTTACGAAGAACTCAAAGATTCGTTGTAAATTTGCGATGAACACTAGGTTCGTTACAAATTCTTCGACAAACTCAAAGGTTCGTTGTAAATTTTGCGATGAATATTAGGTTCGTTGCAAACTTTTGCGACCAACTCAATGGTTTGTCACAAAATTTGTGACAAACATATTGCTAATTTTGCGACGAACTCAAAGGTTCGTTGCAAATTTGTAACGAACACTAGGTTTGTTGTAAAATTGCGATAAACATCAGGTTTATTGTAAATTTTGGACAAACTCAAATTTTGTTGAAAAATTTGTTGCTAATTGGCAACAAACTTCAGTTTGTCAAAAAATTCGTCTTTAAAATTATATTTTTTTGTAGTGTCTCTACTACTAATAATAATAATAATTAATATATAAATTAATAAATAACACGTACACACATTCAATAACTTCCCATTAACCACACACAACTCTACTCTTATCCATTTTCTTTCTAATTTATTTTTTTCTAAAAACTTTGTGTTTCCCTATTTTTATAAGTGAAATTTTACTCCCAGTTTAAATATAAAAACGAGCCAATATGGGAAATGAGACACGATGATTAGCAATATTTTAAAAGAGGGATGCCATGTTTAATAACTAAAGGTCAAATTAACAATTTTATTTTAAACATTTTTAAATAACCCAATATTAAAAAAGGTACAAATTTCTGATATGAGGTATTTTTGTTATTTTCGTATTTTAATACTTTTCTTCACCTGAAATCCGACCTAACATAATTCAAATTAAAACATATCATATGATAAATATATATATATGTATATTAAATTTATAAAACAACCTACTATAATGTTATAAAGATAAAAATTATCAAAACTAGATACATGATACTTGTCACATTATTTTCTTCCTAATTTATACTCTAAATTTGTGCTAATAAAATATATTTACCAGAATTTAATTATAATAAGCCATGATATTGCAAATTAAAAAAGAAAAACATTGAAAAATGCAAACGAAAGGCATAGGAATTAAATATGATAATGAAAACAAAAAGGGAATCAAAAGTTGTTGGAATCATACAATGGAAAATCAGAATTATGGGCAAGTAGTATAAAGGCAAACTAAACCACTAGCTCCCCTTATTTTCCTTTATTTTTATTAACCCCCTTACGTCATTATATTCAGTAAGACCAAAATTAGTTGATTAAAAAGTCCTAAAAAGCGAAAAACAAAAAAAAAAAAAAAAGAAGAAGAAAAGAAAAAAAAAAACGTCACTCAAATTTCTATGATAGATCTGCTTTTCCTAATGTTGTTGCAAAGCTTATATTCAAGGACGAAAAGTTTTATTTTAAATAATTTCTCCATTGATTTAAAATTTTTGCACTTTTTATGCATCGAGGATTTGATTTTTGTCTCTTCTTCGATACCAAGCTGAATGAAAAGGCCAAAATATATATATATATATATATATATATATATATATTTATATACACACTTAAAATGTCACTAAAATTTAATAATTACGTGAATTGCTCGAATAACTTGATTGTAAGGTTGTACAACAGGAACAAGAGGGTGGGGTGGTAAAAGAAAATATATATATATATATATTTGGATTCATCCGGTGTATAAAGTACTCTCGATGTTAGTATAGGAGTAAAAGGAGGATAGACATATATATACACACATTCTCTTTGTATTTTTACGAAAAGTCTGTTTTTACGTCTCAAACTCGATTTCACTAAATAAATAATTTTACTGTTACGTCGAGATTCGCTATTTAAAATAAATATATATATGTATTTATATCTTTTAGTGTATTTTAATAAACATTGCTAAAAGTTTTAAAAGTGTCGATAAAATTTTTTTACAATATTGTTGGGTCATTAATCTTTTATACTAAAAAAAAAGTACTGGTTTCACCTCGTTAGGATGTTTATTCTTAGTAAATGCTCAAAATTTTGATTATATCCTTGAGGGAAATCCCTCAAGCATCACTCCTGTTGCACGTTAGGCTTGTTGCCAAAATGGGAATCCATCCGGTGTGGTTGAGATAAAGGATGTTTAGTAAAAGAAGATAGATATTTCATATTTTGAAATCATTTTTAATTAATTAGTAAAATCCTTCAGGTTATTGTGTGGATAGTATAAGTGGATAAAGATAAGAAGTGTGTTCGGATTTTTGTATGTTAAGGTCAAGGCAGATGAGGTTTGATACTGATTAAGGGTTAAGACTTGTGGTTATATGTGGAATAAATAGGCCTTGTCCGGGGGGGGGGGGGTGGGAGGGGGGGAAAAAAATTTTTTTTTAAATTATTTTTTTTTTAAAAGGGGCCCCCCCCTTTTTTTAAAACCTTAAAAAAAAAAGTTTATAACAACAGTAATAATTAAGTTTTTATTTCAAATTAGTTATATGAATATTTATAAGTCATTGTATTTTATTTTATTTATACAATTATTTTTTTAATAATATAATAATAATCAAATTTTTTATATCAAAAAAATTGAGAAGGATTATTGCAAATAAATTAATTCTCAATTATGATTAATAATTAGTGCTAAACTCCTAAAAAAGAAACCCAATTAGAAAACAGTTCATTTTCAATTATGTTTCTAGTGGACAAGAAAGCAGTAACATGTTGGGCAGTTCACAGATTTTGAGAACAATATAGAATCCATGAAATCAGATTCCTGTCACCTACCCCAAGAAAAGGATATAATCAGAGCCACCTTCACGTAGTCGCAGCTTCTGCACCAAAATTAATAACTACGCCAGGCATCAGCCTGCTTTTATGAACCTCTGTGGTTTGGGCTGGGTGGGCTGGGGTGGCACATCAGAGACTGCAGACTTCCTATGCACCCAGTCTGACTCGTGATCTCTTTTCTTGTGTCCACAACTTTTTACCCTAATTATTAGTCTTCACAATATAGTTAAAAAGAGTATACTGTTGGGTCATCCTAGTGGGGGACCAAATGAGAACAATCTGTTTCAATAATAATTATTATCTATAAACAAAAATAGGGAAAATTATTTCTCATGATCTTGAATTTTACAATAAATTCATAAATTAGATTTGAAATTTTAAAATACAACAACTTAGTTCTAATACTTCCAAAATCATAATGTCATTAGTCCTTCTGTCACTAACGGTACCAAATTAACCGTTTAATGTTGAGTTGGTATCTGAGATGGACCAATATTATCTCACATGGCTTCCAGTATTAAACCAATTACTGACATGTCCGATGACACGTCAGCATCTCACCCAATCTTGATTACAATATCAACTGTTGAATTAGGGGCTAAGTATCCAATTGGCGAGGTAAACCCTATTTGACAAATCTCGTTCGATAGGCGGGGCGACTAAGCCTTTATCGTTCGGGAGATGGGACGACTAAGACCTTTCAGTAGATCAGTTGAATAGTCATAGAAAGTAGTCATTTGATAAATTGGGCTGTGCTCACCCATCGGTCGGTAGCTGTCCTTTGTGGGTCTCATGTGTAGGTCTTTTAAGTGTTGATCATTTGAAATGGGTATTGGGATATATCTCATCATTTGCTCCCGACTCATAACATTCTTTGCAAAGAGACGCCATGAGTGATGACTCATTAAAGCAAGGCGTGTCTAATACGTTACTGAAGCATAGGACTGCTAGGCTTTTCCTTGACCATTTCGCCCTTTCTCAAGAGGGCAGGTGCGTCTCATCGGAAGTGACTCCTTTTATAGGGAATTGAAGGGAATTAATTGCTTCACTTATGATGTGTTATTCTCGCCGATCCGTTTCACCTACCCTGAATTAATCAAGGCCTGTTGATTTACGGCTATAAGTAGTGAAAACGTGTAACACCGACACTACGGTGTCCGTATTGTACTCTTGTATTTGAAATTAATAAAAATATTTTCTCCGCTTATATATATAGATAGATATAGAAAAAATTTTAACATTTATATTGATTTTCGATTTTGGGGTATTAAACTTGAATTTTCGATATATTTTAAAATGTTGCGTCCGTAATTCACAGTAAATCTCATTTCTATGAAATTTATATGCTAGAGAAAAGTGGATATAATAATATATATATTAATATTTATTTATTTATTTATTTTAAAAAAATGAAGAGGAGAAAGGAGCCAAAACGCAGCGTTTTGGCCCCCTCGCCCAAAAATTCGATTAGGGCTAAAAGCCCTAATCTCACTCCTCTCTCTCTCTACTCCCTCTCTCCCACAGCTTCCTTGCGCCTACGCCCTGCGGCTGCCGCTGCCCTCCTCCGCCGCCGCCACTGCAACCGTAACCACCCCACCGTCTCACACTCTCTCGGCTCTATCTCTATTTCTCTCTCTACTTCACTGTCTTCATCTCTCTCGCTCTCTTTATCTCTCTCCCTTTCGCGATCACTCGATCGCCATCCCCGCCACCTTCTCCGCCACCGCGGTCCTCCACCGCCAACCCGTCGACCACCCATCTTCCACTCTCTACCTCCCTCTTTGTCTCTCAGTCTCCCTCAGTCTCTCTCTCGCTCTGCTACTCCCTGCGTGCGCAACATAGCATGACTGCTCGCGCGAGACAGCCCCTACGCGCGCGTGACCCCGCGCGAGATAGCCCCCCTCATGCGTGCGTGTCACGCCCCGATCCGGGAATCGTGAACAGCCGCCGTTGACCTGGATGTCAGCTGTATTTTTACAGAAAATCGGACAGAACCTCCCCATAAATCGGAGGTCTCCCATATACAATTAAACCTGTATAAATTAAAATCATCATGTAAATTTAAACATATAGCCATCCCGGCCTCAAAACAATCCACCAAATCTCCCAACCGACATCCAGACAACGCAAGGCTAACAAATCACCAACTGTCCTATCCACAGACCTCTACTGTCATGCCCAACTGGAGCATGAGCAGCCGCCATACCGAGCGGGCCTAATTTTATACAAATATAATAATTTTCCCAAGTATTACTCAAATATGTACAATTGCCTCAATGCAAATGAAATATGAGAGTTTCGCAAATAAACATACATAAATTATACAGTCATCCCAAAATAAGTACACGGTCAACTACGGACCTCAATATCAAGACCACGCAGGGTCGACATAAAGTATGAAATTCATATTTTCAATTTAAAACTTAAATCTCACCGTCGATAATCACCCAAATCCACCATCAAGCCATCAAGTCTCTAAAGCCAAATGCGTCATCCTAGCACCATAATCCTGTCTGGGGAGGGAGAGAGGAGGGGTGAGTACTCAGGGAAGAATACTTAGTGAGTGAGTAGGTCAATGTAATCGTGTAATATGGGGTGTGAAATTGGAGTGTCAAAGCATAAGTATACAAATCATATTTCAAATCATCATGCTTTTTATTTCAACAATATATCATTTGCACGCATCAGCAAATCAAATATGCATCCAAAACACTGTCATCAAAATTATAGATCTGCCAGTCGAAAATGTCCCGGCAGAGGTCTACCACGACCTATGACAGGCGCACCGGGGGTGTTATATGCGATTTTATTTAAAGTGCTCTCTACCCCGGCATTGGCGACGAACCACGTCCAAGTGCTAGACTTGGAGAGTGTATCCAAATCCTCCCCCTTTCGGGTTCAACCTGGCTAGTACCGTGTCGTAAATATCATCTCATCTCGACAACTCGTGGGATACCCCAGGCCTAGGTATATCCGGACGCCACCCAAGCGCCTCTCACGGTGTTCTTCGTAGCTACGGAACAATACATACCAAAACCCTCAAGGCCAAAATCAATATCATATCAAACATGTGCCGTAAATCAGGTTCACAAACCAAATGCAACATATAGCATAAAATGACACATTTTTACGTTTCAACCACATGGATGCATATTTTCATAATTTAACAAATTTTTGGACACTCCATCGGTTCACAAAAATCATTTCCAAAACCAGTCAAAATATTTCAAGCACACGATAAATCATACTCATTTATCAAACTGTTGTAAATCAGGGTTTACATATTAAAAGAAAACATTGAAATAAAACTCACTCACCATATACGGGAGGGTCAATCACTCCCTACAATGCACAATAAGTGTCGAAACTGTGCTCCCCTGGATCAAGACATCCAACACTTACGCATGTATAAAATCAGCAAGTTTCAAACCTGCGCAATTATAGAAAATAGGCTATAATTGCTAATACACCTTTACAAATCAAGGGATTTCTTATTTCATTTTTAAAGCTAAGGATGTCTAGTGTCTAAGGCAGAAAACCTCACGTCATTCGGAGCTGTGTAGAGAAAGTTATGCTAAAAGACTACATGCTGTTCAATTGGCTAAAATGCATGTTTTTCACTTTCAAATTTCCAATATCAAGTCGAGTCTTTTAAGCCACAACCTTAACTCTTCATATTTTGTTCATGCTTACAACATATCCACAAGACTCAAGTGATATTACTCAACCAATCCTACACAAAGCTCACACAAATCCAATCTCTCACCGCACATAAGAGTCAGCATATATACCAAAACACTTTTATTCAAAATTCTTTATCAACATCTTCTCTTCAATACCCCAATACAATTCTATACATTTATCATATAAATACAAACACATGTTTTTGCTCATTCTTTACAATTGCACATTTTCATTTCACTTTAACACACTCATATCATTATATATATGCATACACTTTCTATTCCTTATTACATACACATATAAACCTCCGTCTTGCTTACTAGAGTCATTCCAAATCTCTCCAATGGATTCGATCAATACTATTTTACATCCACATACTCACTAACCTCTATCCAAAATTCAGCATGCATAAATCCTCACACTCTTGGCCTCAATTTCACATATACATAGCCAATAACACACCACACTTAAATGCCAAAAACACAAGTATATCAAATCCACATTTTAACACTCAAAATCACATTAAAACCCATCAAATTTCATACTCAAAGTTCTAAATTTTTCAGTACATGTTTCCTTAGGGTTTCTCCCCTCAATATGTGCTCATTTAAGACTTAAATCAATCATTTACACAATCACCTTTCTAGATTCTCATTTCATCACTTTCATTCCATTTATAAACAATTAATCAAATCAAAATCAAGTCTGATTCAATCCTAAAACCAATCAAAATTGAAAATGCGCTTAAAATAAATAAGTTTTCTACGAACTGAAAAATCTTTGAAAAATCATACACTTTTCAATTATTATCCGATTTCTTCAACCATATGTCATTTCCAAGGTATTAATGTCTATTTTCATAATATAGAATTTGTATTTTGATTGCCTATATGCAAGACAACTTAAAATGAGAAAGACTGCATCGATCTTTAAAACTCAAATCCCAATTTCTCATTATTTTCATGCATTCGTCAAATTAAACTCTAAAAGCAACCATTTAAATCAAGTCAACATGATTCTATCATCCGGAACATTCTCTTTCCATATCAGACACTAGACTCAACCTTAATATTCAAACATAGAATTTCATAAATGCATTCAGATCAAATCTAAATACATCCCAAATATATAAAGATCTCTCCATCCTAGATTCACTTAATTTATCGAAGAAATTTGCATTTTACCTCACTAAGGGTTTTCGGATCGCAGACCTAAGTTCCTTGCTCCATTCAAGTCACTCCAAAACCTGTAACACTTCCAACTAAAACAATGTTAATAATTAACTTAGCTACTGAGAACATTCAAACCCTAAGGTATTTAACTCGGAGCTGTTATCCTCACCTTTGCAGTAGATGAGTGCAGACCCGGCCTTTACCTATGCAATGAAAGGGGTCACAGTGGGCTCTCGAAGGAGTGTAGACTGCTCGAGTGAGTGAGCAAGGGCAAAGCAGCACAGCAGCCGCGCGCTGGGGCAGGGGCTGTCGCACGCGCAGGGCTAGCGCGCGCTGGGGCCATCGCGCTGCACGGGCTGGAGCCATCGCGCGCTGCATGGGAACGCAAGGCGGTCGCGTGCTGGCACGCACGCAGGAGGGGTCGGTGTAGCGCGCAAGCGGCCGCGCGCGTGAGGAGAGAGAGAGCGAGGGAGACTGAGGGAGACAAAGACAGTGAGAGAGAGATTTCGTGAGAGAGAGAGAGAGAGAGAGACAGAGAGTGAGACCGAGAGGGACTGAGAGATAGAGAGCGGTGAGCGGTGGCGCTGAGTCGCAGCGGCGACGGAGAACCGCGAGAGGGAGAGAGAGAGCTCGCGGGTTAGAGAGGGAGAGACAGCGGGTGAGAGAGAGAAGCCGAGATATACAGTGATATCGAGAGAGCGATGGAGAAGGGAGACGGTGGTGGAGGGGTTGATGGCGGAGGAAGACAACGGCGGAGGGGCGATCGGGTGGCGGCGGCGGAGGATGAAGCGTCGTGGGAGGGGGAGATGAAACGGCAGCGAGGGAGAGAAAGAGGGGAAGAGAGAGAGAAATTAGGGCTTTAAGCCTTAATTTCGATTTCTTTCTTTTTTTTTTTTTACTATTCTTATTATTATTATTATTATTTATATATAACTAGATTTTTATAAATAGCTAATTGAGTAATTAAATAAATTAATAAATGAATAATTATTTACATATATATATTTATACTAACTTTATTTTACAAATTCCAGAAACGGTATTTAAAATATACCAAAAATTAAATTTAAAAACCCCAAAATCGAAAATCAATGCAATTTAATTTAATTTTAAAAAAAAATTATATATATTAACGGAGGAATATTTTATATATATTCCAAGAACAGTATACTTGTACGAACACCGCAGTGTCGGTGTTACTTATAGCGCCACGACAGCGGCGATGCCTCGCACTGCGCGCGACAGCTTCTGCGCTCGCGGCTGCAGCTCCTTCCCTGCTCGCGTGCCTTCTGCCACTCTTGCAGAACCCAAATCGACAGCCTTTGTCAGAAACCCTAGGTTGAGCTACGATTCCTTCTGTGTACAAGTAAGGGCTGAGTTAGATCTTAGTTCTAGGGTTTTGATTTCCATAGTGATTAAGTCTAATTTGCTAAAATTTGCTTCAATTTGGAGACATTGCAGGTCTTGGAATGAATCGAATGGCGCACGGACGCTAGAGTTGCAAATTGTGAAACCCTAGGTAAGAGAAATACTAGTCTCTTAAATGATTGAATGAGTTAGGCCGAATCTAGTATGAGAGTTTTATATATGTCTTGAAAATGTGTGGAATTTGAAGAGAATGTATTTTCCTGAAAATTTATATGTGATTTCTAAGGTTACATATAAATTCTATATGAATTTAGGCGGATTAATATGAAAGAAACGTGTTTGATGAAATTAGAACTTTGTTAAGTTAATTAGAATAATTCTCTTGAAGTTTAATTTAATGTATACATGAAAATAGTGGGAAATTGAGATTTGAGTTTAAGGATCGATGCTGTCTTTCTCATTTTAAGTTGTCTTGCATATAGGCAATCAAAATACCACTTCTATATTATGAAAATAGACATTAATACATTGGAAATGACATATGGGTTGAAGAAATCGGATGAGAATCGAAAAGTGTATGATTTTTCAAAGATTTTCCAGTTCGTAGGAAACTTATTTATTTTAAACGTATTTTCAATTTTGATTTGGTTTTAGGATTGAATTGGATTTGATTTTGATTTGATTAATTATTATAAGTGAAATGAAATTGATGAAATGAGAATCTAGAAAGGTGATTGTGTAAATGTTTGATTTAAGTCTTAAATGAACACATATTGAGGGGAGAAACCCTAAGGAAACATGTACAGGAAAATTTAGAACTTTGGGTATGAAGTTTGATGGGTTTTAATGTGATTTTGAGTGTTAAAATGCGGATTTGATGCACTTGTGTGTGCTGGATTTTGGCATTAAAGTATGATGTGTATATATGTGTATTAGTGAATGAAATGAGGAATGAATGAGTGCAGGATTTTTTACACAAATGGAAACTAAAAAGGAAGTCATTTTCATGTGAAATATGTAGTGAAATGTAAGGAAATGGAATAAGAAAGTATGCATAATTTTGTGGTGTGTTATTGACTATGTGTATGTGAAATTGAGGCCATGAGTGTGAGGAATTATGTATATATGTATGCTAAATTTTGGATAGAGATAAGTGAGCATGTGGATGTAAAAATGTCTTGACCGAATCCATTGGAGAGATTGGGAATGAATCTAGTAAGCAAAATGGAAGCTTGTATGTGTATGATCAAGGTATGTGTATTGTAATTGTATGTTGAATGAGAAAATGTGATAAAGAATAAATATGTTATATGCAAACTGTTTTGTGTAATCAAAGTTTGGAATGAGAGGCATGTATGCTTGGTAATGATACTATGAGGAATGAATCTATGGAACATGGAAGTTGTTGTTGGTGATGGAGAAAGAGGATGATGAAATGCGCGTATTTGAGAGAGTATTTAGCATGCCCTAGTTTTGGCCTAGATAAAGGGTTAGTTAAAATGCTAACTTAGTAATTTTTCAATTCATGACATATGTGATGTGTCATAATTGTAGTGACTTGCTTGGAGACCGATCGAGGGGAGCACAGTTTCGACACTTGTTGTGCATTATAGAGAGTGATTGACCCTCCCGTATACAGTGAGTGAGATTTATTTCAATGTTTTCGTTTAATATGTAAACCCTGCTTTACAACAGTTTGATAAATGAGCATGATTTATCATGTGCTTGAAATGTTTTGACTGGTATTGGAAATGATTTTTGTGAACCGATGGAGTGTCCAAAAATTTGGTTGAATTATGAAAAATATGCATCCATGTGGTTAAAATGTATAATGTGTCATTTTATGTTATATGTTGCATTTGGTTTGTGAACCTGATTTACGGCACATATTTGATATGATATTGATTTTGGCCTTGAGGGCTATGGTATGTATTGTTCCATAGCTACGAAGGATACCGTAAGAGGCGCTTGGGTGGCGTCCGGATATGCCTAGGCCTGGGGTATCCCACGAGTTGTCGAGATTATATTTACGACACGGTACTAGCCAGGTTGAACCCGAAAGGGGGAGGAATTGGATACACTCTCCAAGTCTAGTACCTGGACGAGGTTCGTCGCCAACGCTGGGGTAGAGAGCACTTTAAATAAAAATCGCATATAACACCCCCGGTGCGCCTGTCATAGGTCGAGGTAGACCTCTGCCAGGACACTTTCGGCTGGCAGCTATATGATTTTATTGACAGTGCTTTGGATGCATATTTGACTTGATAATGCGTGCAAATGATATATTGTTGAAATGAAAAGTATGATGATTTGAAATATGATTTGTATACTTATGCTTTGACACTCCAGTTTCACACCCCATATTACACGATTACATTGACCCACTCACTCACTGAGTATTCTTCCCTGAGTACTCACCCATCCTCTTTCCCTCCCCAGACAGGATTTTGGTGCCGGAGCGACGCTTTAGATTTTGGAGATTTTGGTGGATTTGGGTGATTCACGACGATGAGATTTAAGTTTTAATTAAAAATATGAATTTCGTACTTTATGTCGACTCTACGTGGTCTTTATATTGGGGTCCGTAGTTGATCGTGTACATATTATGGGATGACTGTATAATTTTTGGACTTTTATTTGCGAAACTCTCATATTTCACTTGCATTGAGGCATTTGTAAATATTTAAAGTGTTAACTTGGGAATTTGTAATATAATTGTATAAATTTAGGCCCGCTCGGTGTGGTGGCTGCTCATGCTCTAGTTGGGCATGACAGTAGAGGTCTGTGGCTAGGACTGTTGGTGATTTGTTAGCCTTGCATTGTCTGGATGTCGGTTGTGAGATTTGGTGGATTGTTTGGAGAGACCGGGATGGCCATTGGTTTAATTTACAGGATGATTTTCATTTATACAGGTATACAGGTTTAATTGTATATGGGAGACCTCCGATTTATGGGGAGATTCTGCCCAATTTTCTGTAGAAATACAGCCGGTATCCAGGGAAACGGGCGGCTGTTCACGATTCCCGGTTCGGGGCGTGACATAACGGGTGCTCGTTTCTTCCCATAAGAAATTAAGGTTTTTCTTTCTTTCTGGAGATTCTTCTGAGAGTTATCTACTTCTGGGAGCTGCTCTATGAGACATTTCGACATACGGAGCTTTACGACTTAGATAGCTTCTGCTAGAGTGAGATCGCATTAAGGAGGGCGACTACTGGAGTGAGATCTTATTATGTCGGTCGCTAATTGGTTGGTATGGTAAGATTATCCATCACTGGTGAAGACATGTCTTGGATCGGTTTGGGTTAACTGTCTAGGTTCCCCTCTGTCATCCAATCATGGTGGGCATGCCTCTCGTACAGTCTTTGGTTGGTAGGCAGGGCTTGGGTCATTTGGGGTGGCAAAACTTAAGCTCATGTCCTCTCTTATCCATAACACTATATAAGAATTATTGTTTTTGTACTCTCTACTGTAGGGATTATGGTTTCTTTATCCAGGGGCAATCCTGTTATGTACTTCCCTTGGTGCAATCGGTCCGACCCAGGGACTTGCATACTCGTTAATGTAACTGGATGTACTTCTTATGTAAGAATGAAAGAAAAGTTATACTTTACTTACTTGAATTTTGTTCTCTTTCGACGTCTCTTTGTTGACTGCATACTTTTTTACGGTTCTCGTCAAAGTGGATCTATTTCTAACTTTAGGCCCTGTGCGGAGATACTAAGCAATACTGGCTATTTGGGCTGTCAGACATCCATTCGATAGGAAGCTTTAAATGGGAGGGTTGTATCTACCCGTTCAGGAAGTTTCATCCCTTTATGATGACACGTTAGATATGAAATTTTAGATAGTAGGGCTGTGTCTATCCGTTCGGGGAGTTCCATCCCTTTTTGATGACACGCTCGATAGGAAACTTTAGATAAGAGAGTCATATCCACCTGTTCAGGGAGTTCCATCCCTTTTTGATGACACGTTCGATAGGAAACTTTAGATAGGAGGGTCGTGTCCATCCATTCGGGAAGTTTTATTCCTTTTTTATGACACTTTCGATAGGAAACTTTAGATAGGAGGATCGTGTCCATCTATTCGGAGAGTTTCATCCCTTTTTGATGACACGTTCGATAGGAAACTTTAGATAGGAGGGTTGTGTCCACCCGTTCGGGGAGTTCCGTTCCTTTTTGATGACACGTTCGATAGGAAACTTTAGTATGAGGGTCGTGTCCATTTGTTCAGGAAGTTTCATCCTTTTTTCATGACACGTTTGATAGGAAACTTTAGATATGAGGGTCATGTCCACCTGTTCGGGGAGTTCCATTCCTTTTTGACGACACATTCGATAGGAAACTTTCGATAGGAGGGCCGTATCCACCCATTCGGGGAGTTTCATCCATTTTTGATGACAAGCTTAATAGGAAACTTTAGATAGGAGGGCCGTGTCTACCCATTCAGGGAGTTCTATCTCTTTTTGATGATACGTTCGATAGAAAACTTTAGGTAGGAGGGTCGTGTCCACCCGTTTGGGGAGTTCCATCACTTTTTAATGACACGTTCGATAGGAAATTTTAAATAGGAGGGCCGTATCCACCCGTTCGGGAAGTTTTATCCCTTTTTTATGACACATTCGATAGAAAACTTGTCTGGTAATCAGATGAAAATGAGGGAGAGAATCGTTCAGTTCTTACTGAGTTGATTCTTCTGGCTACGGGAAGTAACGGAGTCTACTGATGGTATATGCATAGGTTTTTTGAGTTCCAAATCCTAGGCACAGCCGATCCGTCTAGATTGTTGAGGCGATAGGTTCTAGGTCGGACCACGGAACGCACTTGATACGGACTTTCCTAGGAGCAAGTTTGCCCCCAGGTTGGGACTGACCGATAGCTTCCACCCTTCTTAGTACTAACTTGCTGGGTTTGAACGTTCGGTCCTTGACTTTTCGGTTATAATACCATGCCATCTATTGCTGGTAGGCAGCCATTCGCGCCGATATGGATTCCCGTAACTCTGGGAGCAAGTCTAGTCTCTCATGTAGGGTATGCTTATTTTGCCTAGCATCATATTTGGCTACCCGGAGTGAGTGAATCCCTATCTCCACGTGTATGACTGTTTTACTTCCGTATGTTAGACTCAATGGTGTTTCACCGGTTGCTCTTCGAGGCGTAATGCGATATGATTAGAGGATGTCGTAGAGCTCTTCCGCCCATTGTCCTTTAGTATCGTCTAGCATTATCTTTAATCTTTATAGGATCGTTCAGTTGGTTATCTCAGCCAACCCTTTGATTTGCGGATGAGCAACTGATGAAAATCGATACTGAATCTCGAGTTTTTCATAGAACTCCCGGAAGCACTTGTTGTCGAACTGCTTTCTATTATCCGTGATGAGAACACGTGGTATGCCGAACTGAGTGACGATGTGAGCCCATACGAAGGACTGGATCTTGGCTGCAGTGATCTGAGCTAGAGGTTCGGCCTCCACCCACTTGGTAAAATAGTCAATCGCTACTATGAGAAACTTCCGTTACCCTGAGACTGGAGGGAACGGTCCGAGGATGTCCATACCCCACCGATCGATTGGCTAGGGGCTGGCCATAGGATTGAGTTCGGTGGAGGGCAGTCGAGGCACCGAAGAGAAGCATTGGCATTTGTCGCATCGTTTTACGTAGTTGTCAGAGTTAGCATTCATGGTCGGTGTAACACCGACACTGCGGTGTCCGTACAAGTATCCTGTTCACGAAATTAAATAAAATATTTCTTCATTTACATATAGAGAGAGAAAATTTTAAATTATATTGATTTTCGATTTTGAGGTATGTAATTTGAAATTTTTGGGATATTTAAAATATCCGTATTTCCGATTTGTAAAATAAAGTGAGTATAAAAAAATTATATAGATGATTTATTTATTCATTTATTCATTTATTTATTTATACATTACTCAATTAAATTTTTTGTTAAATTTATTTACAAAAAGATTTATTTATAAAAAAAAAAAAAAAAAAAAAAAAGAAAAAGAAAAGTCAAAATTAGGGCTAAGCCCTAATTTCTTCATTCTTTTCTCTCTCTCCCCTCTTTCTCTCCCTCGTCGCCTCTCCCTCTCCGGCCATGCCTTCCTCGCGCCCTCGCCCGGCCGCCGCCGTTGCCATCGCCGCCACCGCGACCACCACGGGTCGCCGCTTGTCTCCCTCACGCCTCGGCGCGCGCCCTGCGCGCAGCGAGCGATTGCTACGCGCCCTCGCGCTCCCGCGACCACGCGCCGCTCCCGCGCGCCAGCCCTGTTCCCGCGCGACTCGCGCGCCGCTCCCGGCCGCGAGACGCCTCTCTGGCCGCGCGTCGCGGCCCGCGCGCAACGGCGCGTGACCTGCGCGCGACTCCTGCGCGCGCCTGCAGCCCGCAAGACAGCCAAAGCGCGCGTGACCCCGCGCGTGATTGCCCCCGCTCTCGGCGCGCGGGCTCGGCTCCATCCTTGCTCGCACGCTCGTGTGCCTTCTGCGCTCCTTCGAGAGCCCACTGCAACCCTTTCACTGCATAGGTAAGGGTTGAGTTAGATCTTAATTCTAGGGTTTGAGTTCCATAGTGATTAAGTCTAATTGCTAAAATTTGCTTCAATTTGGAGACATTGCAGGTTTTGGAATGAATCGAATGTCGTACGGACGTTAGGGTTTTTGGATCGCAGTGAACCCTAGGTGAGGGATTTCTAACTCATTCGAATTATTTGGATGCAATTAGGGTAAATTAGGATCAAAAGTGTTGTATATGTGTTGGAAGTATGTTAGATTTGATTTTAATGCTTTGTGTGACATTATAAGTAATTATTCAGGTCAATTATAGAAATTTTATATGAATAATTGGAATGTTCCGGAGGAGATAATCATGTTGATTTGATTTGAATAGTTGCTTTTAGAGTTTAATTTGACGAATGTATGAAAACTAGTCGAAATTTGGGATTTGAGCCTAAGGATTGATGCATGTTTTACATTATAGTTGGTATTGCATATAGGTAAGTCAAATACACTCTCTATATTATGAAAATAGGTTTCAATACCTTTAAAATGGCATAAGGTTTGAAGAAATCGGATGAGAATCGAAAAGTATATGATTTTTCAAAGATTTTTCTATTTTGTAGACAAGTTATTAATTTACGCATGTTTCCGACTTTGAGTGGTTTTGGAGTTGAATTAGACTTGGTTTTGAATGTGTTACTTAATTATAAATGAAATGAAATTGATGACATTAGAGTGTATTCATGAATTGAAGAATTGAGACTTGTACAAAAATTAGAGAAAATGGAAATTGATGACGTAATTATGATTGGTATTAGAAAAGGTCAATCGAGGATCGAGTAAAATTTTAATTGATTGAATTGTAAGTATATGCAAGTGTATATGGACTGAACAGTGTGATGTTGTAAATGTACATAGATTCAATTGAGGTTGAGGTGTGAGAAATATATGATGTGTTATAATTGTAGTGACTTGATTGGAGACTGATCGAGGGGAGCACGATTTCGACACTTGTGCATTGTAGGGAGTGATTGACCCTCCCGTATACTGTGAGTGGGTTTTATTTCAATGTTTTCGTTTAATATGTAAACTCTGATTTACAACAGTTTGATAAATGAGCATGATTTACCGCGTGCTTAAAATGTTTTGACTGGCTTTGAAAATGATTTTTGTGAACCGATGGAGTGTCTGAAAATGTGGTTGAATTATGAAATATGCATCCATGGGATTGAAATGTAAAATGTGCCATTTTATGAAATATGTTGCATTTGGTTTGTGAACCTGATTTATGGCACATGTTTTGATATGATATTGATATTGGCCTTGAGGGCTGTGATATGTATTGTTCCGTAGCTACGAAGGACATCGTGAGAGGCGCTTTGGTGGCGTCCGGATATGCCTAGGCCTGGGGTATCCCACGAGATGTCGAGATGAGATGATATTTACTACATGGAACTAGGCAGGTTGAACCCGAAAGGGGGAGGACTTGGCTGCTAGTCAAGTCTAGCACCTGGACGAGGTTCGTCGCCAACGCCGGGTAGAGAGCACTTTAAATAAAATCGCATATAACACCCCTGGTGCGCCTGTCATAGGTCGTGGTAGACTTCTGCCAGAGTTTTACTACTGCGCCTCTATGATTTTGATGAAAGTATTTTGGATGCATATTTGGTTTGTTGATGCGTGTAAATGATATATGGTTGAAATGAAAAGCATGATGATTTGAAATATGAATTGTATACTTATACTTTGACACTCCAGTTTCACACCCCATATTACACGATTACATTGACCCATTCACTCACTGAGTATTCTTCCCTGAATACTCACCCCTCCTTTTTCCCTCCCCAGACAGGATTATGGTGCTAGGGCGACGCATTTGGCTCTGGAAAGCTTAATGGTGGATTTGGGTGATTATCGACGGTGAGATTTAAGTTCTAATTGAAAATATGAATTTCATATTTTATTGTCGACCCTGCGTGGTCTTGTTGAGGTCCGTAGTTGACCGTGTACATATTATGGGATGACTGTATAATTTTTAGACTTTTGTTTGCGAAACTCTCATATTTCGCTTGCATTGAGGCATTTGTAACCATTTGTAAACATTTAAAGTGTTGACTTGGGAATTTGTAAAATAATTGTATAAATTTAGGTCCGCTCGGTGTGGCGGCTGTTCATGCTCTAGTTGGGCATGACAGTAGAGGTCTGTGGTTAGGACTGTTGGTGATGTGTTAGCCTTGCGTTGTCTGGATGTCGGTTGGGAGATGTGATGGATTGTTTTGAGGCCGGGATGGCCATTTGTTTTATTTTCTAGATGATTTTGAATTGTACAGGTTTATACAGGTTAATTGTACATTGGGAGACCTCCGATTTATGGGGAGGTTCTGTCCGATTTTTTTTGTAGAAATACAGTCGGCATCCAGGTCAACGGGCGGCTGTTCACGATTCCCGGTTCGGGGCGTGACAGTCGGCCAATAATATCCCTGGCGAAGAGCCTTGTAAACCAGATTTCGGGCGTCTAGGTGATTGCCACAAATCCCCTCGTGGATTTCTCGGAGGTCGTAGTCCCCTTCTTCGAGAGTTAGGTACCGCAGGTACGGATGATTGAATGACTTTCAGTAGAGGATTCTATCGATTATGGCATAGTGTGCGGTTCTTCACTTTAGTTTCATTGCTTCCCTTGGTGATTCTGGCAGGCGGTTATGCTTCAGGTATTGTTCTATAGAGTCTTTCCAACTAGCGGACTGATCGATAGTGAGAGTCTCTTTGGGCTCATTAATACTAGGGTATGGCAAGCTCTCGATATATGCCATTCGACTAGAGGCAACTGAGTCAGGACTGGCCAGGTTCGATAAAGTGTCGGCTCGCTTGTTTTCTGATCGAGGGAATTGCTAGATGTCCAGTTGTTCCATCATTTCGTTCAGCTTACTCAGGTGTTTGGCCATAGTTGAATCTTTCGTTTCATAGACCCCTTCAATTTGTTTGACAACCAACTGGCTGTCAGTGAATACCCTGACACTCCGTGCTCCCATGTCGATGGCGATTCGAATGCCCGTTAACAAGGTTTCATATTCTATTTGGTTGTTGGTGGCCCGAAAATTGAACCGAAGGGCGTACTCTACCTTAAAATTGTTTGGACTCACCGGTATGAGCGTGGCACCGCTTCTTGAAGAGTTCGATGACCCATCGACATGAATGGTCCACTTTGAAATCAACCATTCCTCCCGATTGTTAAGAGATTCGTCCTCGAGCGCCATTGGCAAGGTACATTCAATGATGAAATCAGCCAATGCTTGGCCCTTTATCGCTAGTCACGATTGATATTGGATATCGAACTAACCCAATTCCACACTCTATTTGATGAGTCGACCAGAAGTGTCTCTTTTCTGAAGGATCTGTTTTAGCGGTTGGTCGGTGAGCACCACGATGGTATGGGCCTGGATATACGGTTGAAGGCGTCTTGCTGAGATGATTAAGGTATATACTATCTTTTCGATCGGTTGATAGTTAACCTCGGATTCCTTTAGTATCTGACTGATGTAGTAGATCGGTTTCTGGATAGCGGACTCTTATCTTACCATCACAGAGCAGAGCGCTAGATCGGAGATGGAGAGGTACAAATAAAGCTCTTCCTCGGGGATTGGTCGTGAAAGCAGTGGCGGCTTCATTAGATATTTTTTTAGCTATTCAAAGGCTACCTAACATTTAGATGTCCATTCAACCGTCAAGACCTTTTTAATGCGTTAAATATGGGTTTGTACTTCGCACCCTACCCTTGGCATGATCCGGCTCAGAGCTGCTATCTGTCCGGTTAGACGTTGCACTTCTTTCAGTGTCTGAGGGGGTGACATGTCTAGTATCGTTCGTATCTTTTCAGGATTAGCCTTTATCCCTCGATCGGTGATCATGAATCCCAAGAATTTTCCGGAGATGATCCCAAAGGTGCACTTTATCGGGTTCAACCACATATTATAACATTCTAACGTCTGAAAGGTTTTTTCAAGGTTTGCAACATAGGTTTTTGCAGTGATGCTCTTGATGAGTATGTCATCAATGTATGCTTCTACATTTCTGCTTAGCTGGTCTTTGAAGACCGTATTGACCAACCATTGAAAAGTTGCCCCAACATTTTTTAAATCGAAGAGCATGACCCGGTAGCAATATGTGCCGAATTCGATAATGAAACTCTTCTTCTCTTCAGCATCTGGTGTCATTCTAATATGATTATAGTCTGAATAGACATCTATGAAACTCAAGAGCTGATGCCCTAAGGAATTATTTACGAGTTTGTCGATGTTGGGGAGTGGGTAACTATCTTTCGGATATGTTTTGTTGAGATCAGTGAAATCCACGCACATTCTCTATTTGCCATTAGCCTTTTTTACTAAGACGATGTTAGCTAACCACTCGAGATATTTGACTTCACGAATGAACCCGACCACTAATAACTTTTGAACTTCTTCTTGTATAGCACGTTGACGTTCATTGGCGAAAATTCTCTTCTTCTGTATTACCGGTTTGAAACTGGTATTGACTGTTAGCCTATGGGCTATGATGGATGGATCTATACCCAGCATGTCTTCTAGGGTCCAGGTGAAAAATTTGACGTACCATTATAGACAGGCGACTAAGACCTCTCGTAAGGAAGATGATAGGTTGGTCCATATCCAGACAGTCTGATTTGGGTCACCTGTTAAACCGTTTCTTTGACTGGTTCGGGTTTTGATCACGGCCCGGTGTCGTCCCTAAGTTGCAGGGTATTGATTGGAAAATTTTCTAGTACATCTTGGGTAGCAAAGAGGATATAAGGATCAAGATCGCTACGTACGATAGCGACCCCTTGCAGCGTTCTGAACTTCACCTTCATCTGTCTCGTACTCGGTCATGCTTCTAATTCATCCAAACTGAGTCGTTTGAGAATAACGTTGTAGGGAGAGAACAATTTTACCACGTGAAACAGGACATTGGCAGTCGTATGATTAGGAAGTTTTTCGAGAGTCACGGAAAGGGAGATAACATATTCAGTATAAATGTGCTCGTCTGAAAATCCTTTGAGGGACCCGGTTGATGGCCGAAGCCGAGCTGGATCAAGGCCCATTCGATAAAAGGTGTCATAGGTAAGGAGATCACAGTCGGCCCTTTGATCAATAAGGATCCTCTTTACGATGTGGGATTCCACCTTGATGGTAATGACTGTGGGATTATCGCGGCGAAGGTCAACCCCCGTCAGATCATCATCGTCGGAGCCTATGACAGCCTCTTCCTCTTGGCGGATGTTACACAGTGACTAACGACTGTAGATGTGGACATGAACTTTCGGAAGATCAGTCTGCTTCCCACGGACGGTGCCAATTTGTTAAAGGTGGATTGTGACTCCACAGATTCTGACTCCTTGATGACTCGAACGATTGCCGTTGATGGGATGTGAGACTTGTAAAAACCGCCAGAGGGTGTTCTGACGGAGGAGGCTCCGACATTCAAATCAGAAAGAGCGATTTTCGAGCGTAAAGAAATAGACTAAGAGTTTTAGAGAGGTAGAGGTTCCTTGTGACTAGCGTGCCCAATGTGTAAGGCCGAGAGAGCGTACTTGGCTTAGAAGGGTTGAGGGTTTCTTATACTTGATAGAGTCATATGCTTTCGAAGTGTTACAACCTTACTTTCCTTATAAAGATAATCCAAAAATTTTGGAAATTAAATATTCCGAATTGTTAGTGATCTTAATCGTATGAGAAGTTTCGTTATTCGGAGGATCCTTTTCTTATCTTGAAGATCTTGGAAATATTGCTCTTTATTAGGGAATCGAGTCGTTGGGGTGTTTTGACCCTTTCGCAGGATCAATAAAGGCCGTTGGCCTCCGAACGGTTATTTAGCCAATGCGGAGCCTTTGGGTTTGTTCGCTCGATGAAGTAGGGGTTATGTATCCGATCGGGGAGGTAAATCCTACTTGGGAAATCTCGTTCGATAGGAGGAACGGCTAAACCCCTATCGTTCAGGAGATTAAGCGACTAAGACCTTTGGGTAGATCAGTTGAATAGCCATAGAGAGTAGTCATTCGATAATATTAGACTTTGCTCACCCATCGGTCGGTAACTGTCATTTGTAGACCTCATGTATGGGCATTTTAAGTGTTGAATAGCCATAGAGAGTAGTCATTCGATAATATTGAACTTTGCTCACCCATCGGTCGGTAACTGTTCTTTGTAGATCTCATGTGTGGGCATTTCAAGTGTTGATCATTTGAAATGGATATTGGATTATGTCCCATCAATTATAATCATATAAAGAAATCAATCATATAATTGATATGTTATATGAAATAAAATATAATGACGTAAAAATATTTAGAGTACCAATTTTATTTAGTGAAATAAAAATTTGATCGGTCCTTTTTTTTTTTATGATGGATGGGATGGGATTTGATTGGTCTCATTGTGTGTGTGTGTGTGTGTTAGCTTTGATAAACTTTTTGGGGTGGGCATGTGGGATTATTAAGGATGTTGCATACTAAGCCACCAAACTCTAATCGTTATAACAGGATTGTTAATTCAAATCATGAATTGAGAATGGCATTAAATTCCCTACCAGTTTGGCTTTGATCATCGGAGATCAGAAATCATAAGCAATTTGGTCCATTGAAACACATTTTTCCTTTTTGGGGCTCTTTGAATAATTTTATTTTGATGAACCAATCAATTGCCCTGTTAAAAATAACAGAGAAAAATGAAAACTACCTAATTTTATTTATTTCAAATATTTTCAAATATTAATTCTGGTTATTCATACTTGAGCCGTAGACTACTATTTCACTAACATGTCAAATACTCCTCATCAAAATGATTCAAACTGCTTAAAAAAACGTGCATTACTCTAGAATTTATGTGGAGTAAAATAATTGAAATCTTCATCTTCTTCTTCTAATTTTCATTTTTTAACCTAAAGAGTAATATTTAATAATTTGATTAATTTAATTTAAATAGTTATAAAATTTAATTTAATATCTGGCTCTTCCAACGGTCAATTTTTCATTCCCTATGCTCAAATTTAAAATTTAAATTAACAAAATTTAGTTTCCTATGATCGGATCACAGTTTGATTTCTTTTGAAAAATTGTCCATCATTTGTTCATACGAACAAGGACATCTTGTAATGAAAATGACATTATATTCTGTTTTTAAAAGGCTTAGATTCGAGTTCCTTTAACATCATAACATAATCGTGATGGGAGATCTTTTATTTTGAACTTGACAGAAGGTCGATATGATTTAATCGTAACACAACTCCAAATATTAAGTGATAACTAAATCAGGATTAAAAAAAAAATTATCGAAGGATCATAATGAACAGGGCAGACTTGTATTGAATAGTCTAATCTAAAGACACACCTGCACTTTAATAAGCATTTATTGTTTAATTATGGGACCCATTAACCTAATTACTTATTACAAGAAAGGGAAGACCTTGGAAACTTCTAAATTAAGGGCTGCTTGTACATAACCTCAAGCTTTTTTTTTTTTATTATTATATTAAAATTTGAATTCAATATTATTTTAAAAAAAATTATAATTATTAAACTATTTTATTGAAACACATAACCTCAACTTCTTGTATGCATTTAGGGTTCAGATCTATTAATATAAAAAATAATTTATATGAAAAATTTATAATTTTTTTGATAAAATAAAATAAAATAAAATAACATCTTACATAAAAATAGAAAAATCAAAATCAAAATCAAAATAAAAGGAAAAACGTTGATCTCTCCTAATTTTGCAAAACTCTTAAGAAAGAAATTGGGATAGGGTGTGACTTGAAAATATCTCTTTTTTTTCTTTTAATTTAATTTAATTTTATTGTTTTCTTTGAGGGAAAAGCCAACTCTGATGCCATGATTAGAAGGACATGTATCTCTTTGCACTCAGATCCAAATTAACGAAATTCTATGAATTAAAACATTATACCTAATTTTATTTATATTACTTGTCAATTAAGACAATAATCTCTTTACAGAAAATGTATGAATCTTTGATAACTATATAAAAAAATTATGAAATTATCGTAATTTTTATAATTTCTGATTTTAAAATAAATTTTTTTTCTTGAAATCTCTTATTTGTCGAATGCTATTTAACGTTGGTTTAGGACGAGTTCTTTATTGCAAAAATTGTATGATAGAATTTAAAAAATCTCAATGGGAGATTCAAATCATTCTTGTATAAGAAATTTTGGGTTTTAAAAGTACGTAGGTCTCAAAATATCACAAATTGAGAAAAAATATCATGCGTCCAAAAAATAGAAAAATTTAGAAAATTCCTGATTTTATGGTGAATGAATATATAAAAAGATATTATCAATATCTCAAAATATCAATTTTAAAACAAAATCAAGCTCGATAATATACATAATCAACTCACAAATTTAAAATGACAAGTTTATAAAATACAAATATTTTTTATCTATTGTGTGAAGAGTTTGGCATCTACGTCTCAAGATAAAATGAACTGATTATCAAGTGATTTAATCGAAATTAATTTATCAGTCTAACTCTTCAATTAAATTAATCTTTTACCTTAATAACCCTAAATTTCTCATTAAGAAGTCCATATATATACATTACTAATTAAGGGAACCATAATCTAATATCTAAAAATTATATATGGGTTTTTATATATGGATACCTCAAAAAAAAAAATACGCGTTATTATTAGCACAGCTTAATAATTTTAATGTTTTAAAACAATATATTCCCCCAAAATTTGTATTTACCAAATAATACAAACTTTAGATGATTTTTATCTAATTATGTTCATTGGAGCCTTTGAAATCTAAAAAATGAACAAAACTATTTTTTTAAAGAAAAAAAGAGGGGAAAATAAGGGTGGATACTCGATTGAAATTTCAATGAAGAAACCAATAGAGTGTGGGATTGGGCAAGAAATAGTATGTGAAGACTACCATTTTTTTTTTTTTTTTTTATAATTTTTAGCAATTTAAATCACGAAGAAACTGGATGCTGATGCTTTTTATTTTTTATTTTTTAAATTTCAATTTATATAAGAAAAGGAAATAAATAAAAAAGAGATAGGAAGAAGAGGATTCTTGGGTCAGATTAGTGACAAATTCAAATTAAGAGTATACTCTTTCAATTTCACACATTATCACTAAGATACATTGAGGAGAACGGTTGAACGTCTCTCTCCCCCCCTCTTGTTCCTCCCTCTTTCTCTCTCACCAAAGCCTTTTCCGTAAAAATTTTCTGAGAATTTTGTTATTGGATTTGTTCAAGTTGTCGCCACCCATTACGGCTCCACCTTCTTTCTTGCAATTGCCGCCCCCCTCTCTCTACAATGTCTTCTTCGACCTCTGGAATTCTCGCTCGCTCCTCCTCAAAAAAAGGCATCTTTCTTAAACCCTTACAACCCCATTACCAAATCAAAACCCCTCTTTCGGAGACCCACCTCTTTCTCTCTCCTCTCTTTTTTACTCTCTACACACAATAAAGTATAGCTCTCTAACTCCTCTCCCCAAATTGTGTTCTTTGTTCATAAATATACCAAAACTAGTGTAGTGTGCAGTGTTTTTGAGTTTTAGAACAAACCGACCCCAAATATTTGTGATTTCCTCTCAATTTAGCTGATTTTGTCATCTGGGTATTGCATGAATTTTGACAATTTTAGTGATTGAGGTCTCTGATCTTCAGATCATGACCACAGAAAAACCTCTCTTGATTCCTTCACCGAGAACTCCATCAACCCTAGAATACCCAAGCTTACCGACTTTGGCTGATCTGTTAAAACCTGTTCATGAGGACTCAAATTCTGTGTCTACTATGGATTCAAACAACCTCCCAATTGAGAATCAACAAAATTCTGAACACACTTTTCATCCCTCCTCAAGAAGAAGCATACCTTCATTGCAATCAAGGAACACGGGAGGTCGGAATTCTATGAGGGAAGTGCCTGTGAGGCATGGATCTAAAGGAGCTGAATCTGATGGGTTGGGGTTGTCCCAGAAAGAGATTCGTGATGAGGATGCTAGGCTGATTTACATCAATGACCCTGCAAAGACAAATGAGAGGTTTGAGTTTTCTGGGAATTCTGTTAGGACTGCAAAGTACTCATTTATCACTTTTCTTCCAAGGAATTTGTTTGAACAGTTTCACAGGGTTGCATATATGTATTTCTTAGTGATTGCCATCTTGAATCAGCTACCACAGTTGGCTGTTTTCGGCCGGGGAGCTTCTATCTTGCCATTAGCTTTTGTGTTGTCTGTTACAGCCATTAAGGATGCCTATGAGGATTATAGGCGGCACCGTGCTGACAGAATTGAGAACAATAGGTTGGCATGGGTGCTTGTGGATAACCAGTTTCAGCAAAAGAAGTGGAAGGATATAAGAGTTGGTGAAGTGATCAAAATTGCTTCAAATGAAACTCTGCCTTGCGATATGGTGTTACTTTCCACCGGTGATTCTACTGGTGTAGCTTATGTGCAGACTATTAACTTGGATGGGGAGTCGAATTTGAAGACTCGGTATGCTAAGCAAGAAACCCTTTCGAAGGTACCTGAGAAGGATAAGATTAGTGGGGTGATCAAGTGTGAGAAACCCAATAGGAACATATACGGCTTCATGGCAAACATGGAGGTTGATGGGAAACGGGTTTCGCTTGGACCTACCAATATTATTCTTCGTGGATGTGAGCTCAAGAACACTGGTTGGGCGATTGGCGTTACAGTTTATGCTGGCCAGGAGACGAAAGCTATGCTCAACAACTCGGGAGCCCCTTCTAAGAGAAGCAGACTTGAGAACCAGATGAACCGAGAGACAATTATTTTGTCTATGTTTCTGGTTATCTTGTGCACAATAGTTTCTGTCTGTGCTGCCGTTTGGTTAAAGCGCTTTGCAGATGATTTGAGCATAATTCAGTTTTACCATAAGAAGGATTACACTGAAAACCCAGCAGAGGATTATAATTATTATGGATGGGGGTTGGAAATTTTCTTCACATTCCTCATGTCAGTTATCGTGTTCCAGATTATGATTCCTATTTCTTTATACATCTCAATGGAACTTGTGCGGGTTGGCCAGGCTTATTTCATGATTCGAGACACTAGGCTGTATGACGAGTCCTCAAATTCAAGGTTCCAGTGCAGGGCTTTGAACATCAATGAAGATCTTGGACAAATAAGGTATGTCTTCTCCGACAAAACAGGCACGTTAACCGAGAACAAGATGGAATTTCAATGTGCAAGCATTTGGGGTACAAATTACAGTGGTGGGAAACCCAGTTCACAAGATAACCACGGTGGATACTCGAGTCAAGGTAATGCAAATATGTTGTACCATATTTCCTAATTAAAGTTTTTCTTTTTTCTATGAGTTGATTGTCTTTTTTCCTCTATGTTTGTCTAAATAATATACATATGTAATTTTATTTTTAATTGTCAGGTAATGGAAAGGTTTTGAGGCCGAAAGTTGTGGTGAAGACGGATCCAGAGCTGCAAAGGATCTTGAGGAGTGAAAAAGAAACCAAGAAAGGCAAAAATGTCCATAATTTCTTCCTTGCCCTGGCAGCATGCAATACCGTTGTTCCCCTAAGTAAGGATACATCTGATCCCTCTGTTAAGTTGATAGATTATCAAGGGGAATCTCCAGATGAGCAGGCATTGGTATATGCAGCTGCTTCTTATGGGTTTATGCTTGTTGAACGAACTTCAGGTCACATAATTATTGATGTACAAGGACACTTACAAAGGTAATTCTGGGTTGCCACTGTTCGCCCTTTATGGGTTTCTCTTTTTTGTGTCATTAGTGGTTATGACTAACATCATGACAGCAGCTACTTGGTCTACTCAAAACAGTATTTTTCCTAAAGAAAACTTTCCTTTTTCTTGAAGGGAGGGGGGGTCATGTGTTGTGATTTTTGTCTAATGAAATCTACCATCGAGATGGTTCCAAAAGTTTTCATTGCTCTACATGATTCATCATTCATCTCACTTTGATTATATTCAATTCCATTTTGTTTTCTGCCAAGCTTGATTTTATTCAATTCAGTGTTCAGACTTGGACATTTGTGAGCTCACACTTTAGGTAGTGTGACTTCCGTAGCCATATTTTTCTCATTATCCATTGCTATATTTTGTTCAAATATATTTGATCAAAACACCATTAGAACACCTATTTTAATAGAATAATAGCTGAAAATGATTGCTATTGGTACCCAGTCATCATCATATAAAAGCCTCGACCACACAGTTTGCTGCAATGCAACTGTAGGGCTTTTGTATTGGTGGTTGTACTAGAAAAATAGACAGACTGTTTCTTGTTTCTGTAGACTGAGGGTAGGGCTGTATTCTATGTTTCTTTGTGACTCTTATTACTGTTGTTTCAATTGGTGTGTTTTCCCTCTAAGGGCTGGTGCTATATGCATATGGTCATTGTTTGAGATTATTTATTGACATCCATTTTGAAATTGTCCCTGTCATGGGCAATGCAGGTTTGATGTTTTGGGTTTGCATGAGTTTGATAGTGACCGGAAGAGGATGTCTGTTATATTTTGTTGCCCTGACCAGACTGTCAAGTTATTTGCGAAAGGCGCTGACATATCTATGCTCAATGTGATAGATAAATCCTTGAACTTGAATGTTATAAATGCCACTGAATCTCATCTTCACAAATACTCTTCATTGGGTTTGAGGACTCTCGTTATTGGCATGCGGGAACTAAGTGATTCTGAATTCCAACTTTGGCATTCTGCTTATGAATATGCAACAACTGCTTTGTATGGAAGGGCAGGATTACTTCGTAAAGTGGCTTACAGTGTAGAAAGCAATCTCAACATATTGGGTGCCTCTGCAATAGAAGACAAGCTGCAGCTTGGCGTGCCTGAAGCAATAGAAGCTTTACGAGTGGCAGGAATTAAAGTTTGGGTTTTGACTGGGGACAAACAAGAAACAGCAATATCGATTGGCTACTCCTCTAAGCTGCTGACAAGCAAAATGAAACAGATAATAATTAACAACAACTCCAAGGAGTCATGTAGAAAGAGTTTGGAAGATGCCAAGAATCTGTGTAAAAAATTCTGGACTACATCTAGTGGTACACAAAATGGTGAAGGAAGTTATGGAGCTGGTGAAACTCCAGTTGCCTTGATTATTGACGGAACCAGCCTTGTCTATATTCTTGACGCTGAACTTGAGGAGCTGGTAAGCATGGTTTATAGCTGCAGAACATTTCCTCTCTCTTTGCGATTCCTTGTTGGTTGATGGAGTTTTCATTTTTGGATGTTACAGCTGTTTGAACTGGCTTGTGAATGTTCTGTGGTTTTATGTTGCCGAGTGGCTCCTTTGCAGAAGGCTGGAATTGTTGCCCTCATTAAAAACAGGACGGATGACATGTCCCTTGCTATTGGGGATGGTAAGGACAGACATTATGAACTGCTAATCTGCTGCTTCAGTTTTATTTTATTACTAGATATAGGGATAGGTAAGGGGAGAAAGTATGGTTTTATTTTCTCCTGGTCTTGTATACGATACTGTAGGCTTAGAACTAAAGGTGTATCTAATGTTTCCCAGGTGCAAATGATGTCTCAATGATCCAAATGGCTGATGTTGGAATTGGTATCAGTGGCCAAGAAGGACGACAAGCTGTCATGGCATCAGATTTTGCCATGGGGCAGTTCAGATTCCTGGTTCCTCTTTTACTAGTCCATGGACATTGGAATTACCAGCGAATGGCATACATGATTTTGTACAACTTTTATCGTAATGCTGTGTTTGTTCTTGTTTTATTCTGGTAACTACATTCCACTCCGTTTTGCTGTGAATTTTTATTTTTTATTTTTATTTTTATTTTTATTTTTTTTTGATTGCCAGTTTATCATTGTTTATGCCGGCTGACATGCTTTCCTCTGTTTATCCAGGTATACCCTCTTCACTGGCTTCACATTGACAACAGCAGTCACTGAATGGAGCAGCATGTTGTATTCTGTAATGTACACCTCATTTCCTACAATTGTTGTTGCAATCTTTGATAAGGACCTAAGTAGAAGGACACTTCTTAGTTATCCTCCTCTCTATGGAGCTGGCCAAAAAGAAGAAAAATACAATTTAACACTGTTTTGGATAACCATGTTAGATACCTTGTGGCAAAGTATAGCTGCCTTCTTTATCCCTCTTCTCGCTTATTGGAAGAGCACAATTGATATTTCAAGCTTGGGAGATCTTTGGACACTTGCAGTCGTGATTTTGGTTAATCTACATTTGGCTATGGATGTGATAAGGTGGAATTGGATAACTCATGTCACGATTTGGGGATCTATTGTTGCAACCTTCCTTGCTGTCATGATCATTGATGCTATCCCATCATTATTTGGCTACTGGTATGTTCTCTTGTCTTATTTGTGCACTGTTTCCTTTATGTTGGCGATCTTTTTTCTTTCTATGGGTGAGACTCTTTGACAAGGTCGGGGATTTGAGTCAGGCAAACATTTGGACCTTTTCTTAGTGCAACTTGAATATTCTGATGCTTTGTGCTTGAATATGCAAAACTAGGATAACCAAATAATGCAGTGATTAGTGACCTATTAGGGACGTGAGGTGGATATATTAATGGATATTTAGACTTAATAGGCTGAAAGAAGTCTAGTCAGTAACTAATAAAACACTTTTTCTATGTGGATGATCAGGTAACAAATTCTTTTTATGACTATTGACGAACAAACTACACATAACAAATCTATAGTTGTAAACTTAATATTTTCAATATTTGAAGTAACCAACAGAAAACACGAGCTTAGAAGAAATTGGTGAAGAAAGGTAACAGAAATTTGACAGTAATAGTTGTATTTATATCTTCAGAATTTGTTATGACTTGCTTTCTGGTCCCAAAATGTTGAGAAATGTGAAAGCTCTGAGAGTACTTTTCCTGCTTGAGGGGATTTTTCTTTTAAGGTACATTATGTATTTCTAATTGGAGATTCCAATGTTGGTTACGTGTATTGGAGATGTCCTCTGTACTTGTGGCTAGATGTATCGAACAAGTATCTAGGACTATCCTAGAACTGCCATCTGATGCATGTGAACCTTTGAGGCTTCTTTTTAGGAGCATTATGGTAGTTAGGAGCATCTATAATGAAATTGACGCAGGACAAGGTAGTGGGCATAATAATAGTGATAAAAGTAAAAGGAAAATAGGGAAATTGGCCTAGATTGCAACCTGAGGTTCTTAAGCTTCACACCTAAGGGAACATTGCATCTCACAATCTGAAAGAATGTTTATTAACAAAAAAAATCTATCTTTGAAACGCTACATAAGTGTCTATTTATAGAAAATAAAGCTTAAGAAATCCTAACCAAACATAACTCTTCTCCCATGTGGAAACCAATTCATATAGAACGACATAAGAACCTAATCAAGATAAACAAGGGCTCCATCTAAAAATAAAAACCTAATTAAGATAAATCTTATTCACCAGGAAAAAAATCTTAAAATTGAATTTAAAACTAAAAGATAAAATCTAAAATACTTGAGATAAATTCTAACTAAACTCATCATTATCATCCATATCCCAAACCAAAGTTTGTGCTTTTAATCCTTCGTGTCTCTTGCCAACATGCTGTATCATCTCTCATTGGCTTGAAAGAACTTGACTTTGGCAAGTTAAAAGTATGGAAACTATCATAAAGAGCTGGATTAAGCTGCTGTAATTCCTTTTCTACAACCCAAAGTGCAATCTAAAAGTGGACGTCCCTTCCACCTAACAAGAAGCTTCTGGTGAATGCTATCTGTAATGTGATTGTCTTGGAAGTCTACAATTTCTTCAACTTCTTCTTTCAATTGTGGCCCCAATGGAAGCTTAGAAAAAGCAGTGTTATTTGTAAGTGTTTCATTTCCATAGTATAAGGTCAAATCTTTAATATTGAAGACATTGTTTATGCCTATATCATCTGGCAAGTCAAGGACATAAGTATTTGAGCTGATCATCTTAAGGATTTTATAAGGACCTGCACTCCTCGAGTGAAGCTTCTTATATCGCCCCTTAGGAAACCTCTTAGGTCTTAGTCGAATCATGACCATGTCTCCTTCCTTGAATTTAGCAAACTTCCTCTTCAAATCAGCATGTTACTTGTAGCTTTCATTGTGTGTAGCAATTTTCCTTTTAACTTCATCATTTAACTCTCAAATGTGCTTGGCAAAAGCTTCAACTTCTACACTTGGATGAGCTGGATGAGCTTCAATTGGTAAAGGAACCAAATTAATTGGCTTCTTAGATATCATTCCTATAACGACCTCAAAAGGACTGCGACCTGTACTCTTATTAACTGAGCTTTGTAGGCAAATTCAACCATAGGAAGTGTCAAATCCCAACTAGAAGTATGGTCTTGCACACAACGTAGAAGATCTCCCAAGCTCCTATTAACATCTTCAGTCTGTCCATCTGTTTGTGGATAACATGCTGATGAAAACTTTAGTTTGGCGTTCAGCAATTTTCACATAGAACGCGAAAAATAGCTCATAAATTTCATATCACGTTCAGAAACAATTGTAAGTGGTATCCCATGAAGCCTCACAACTTCTCTTAAGAATATTTTTGCTATATGAAGGGCATCCAAAGTCTTTGAACATGGAATGAAGTGAGCCATCTTAGAATAGTGGTAAACTACCACAAAGATAGAATCAAAACCCTTATAGTTTTAGGCAATCCAAGTATAAAATCCATACTTAAGTCTTGCCATGGTTCATGTGGAATAGGCAAAGGGGTATAAAGACCTGTATTCTTCCTCATTCCCTTTGAAATTTGGCATACCCGACATCTAGCCACAATTCTAGCAACATCTTGCTTCAAACTTCGCCAATTGAATTGATCTTCTGCAAGAGCCACTGTTTTATCTCATTCAATGTGCTTTGCTACTCCTCCTGAATCAAGTTCTCGAATAATTTCTTCTCGTAAAGATGTTTTAGGTAGACATAATCGTGTTCCTTTGAATAGATATCAATCAGATATAGAAAAGTTAAGATAATTAGCACGCTGTCCAGCAAGTACCTCAGCATATATGATGCTAAAATCACTGCAAGAAGAATAATCTCTATTAAGTGATTCAAAACCAATCTCTTGAATAGCCATAGAAGTAAGGATTTGCTATTTTTTGCTAAGTGCATCTATCGTTTTATTCTCCACTCTAGCCTTATGCTTAAGGACAAAAGTATATTCTTGTAAGAAAGCAACCCATTTGATATGACAATGGTTTAGCTTCTTTTTAGAGTTTATATACTTGAGGGTTTCACGGTTAGAGTATAATACAAACTTTTTTTGGAAGCAAGTAATAGCACCAATATCATAGGGTTTATAACACTGCATAGAACTCCCAATCATGATTAGAATACCTTTGTTTTGCCTCATTTAGTTTCTTACTAAAATAGGCAATTGGATGTCCTTCTTGACTTAGCACTTCTCCAATACCAGTGTATGATGTATCGCAAGCAACTTCAAACACTTTGTCAAAATCTTGCAGTCTTAAGACAGGTGCTTTTGTCATCTTTTTCTTGACTTCTTCAAAGGCCTTGGATGCAGCTTTGGTCCGTAAAAACCCTTCTTCATACAATCTGTGATAGGAGCCATAATAGTGTTCAAATTTTGAATAAAATGCTTGTAGAATGTGGCCAAACCATGAAAATTTCGAACTTCATGTAAGGGTTGGCCATGTTTTAATTGCCTCAATTTTGTTAGGATTTGATGAGGTCATTAAGATTGCAAGGAATTCGCATGATCCAATTCAAGTTCCAGTTGGACCGATGACAAAAGCTCGATTTAGAACGTTCAAAAAAGCACTGAATAACTTAATTCAGAAGGTTTTATATCCAGAAATTGGAGTCTAAGTGAATGAAGAATCAAAATGAGTCTTAGTTATGCTCATACAAGCCTAATTGGAAGAATAAAGAGTCCAAAACTATCTAAAGAAAATGACGTACCCAGTGTCAAAACTCCCACACTGTGGGCTCTTGGGAAGGGAATATCTAGGTAGTATTCCCCTTACTTTTTTTTTTTTTTTTGGCAAGGAGGCTGATTACTATCCAAAATCAAGGGATAACGAAAATAAAGAAAAAAAATAGCAACAAATATTTGGTCAAAATAGTTTGCTTTTACTTTATTTAGTTTTCTAATTTTTATCTTTATAATTTATATTTTATTTTCTTAATTTTTGATTGTTTAGGGAGTTACTAAATTTTTAGTTGTCTTTTTAGTCTTTACCTTTAGTCCATAGATAGGTCATTATACATTGTGTAAAAAAACAATTTTGAGAGAATTAATAAAATTGTGAGGTTTCTTCACACTAGTTTTGTTCTTTTGAGAACTTTTGAACTTATTCAAAATAAGAGTGTTGTTTAGTTTTTTGACTTATCAATTTAGACTTCGAACCACCTTAGATTATGGCGTCATTCATTCCATCTTTATACCAAAATTTTTGTTCTATTGAGAAACGAGTTTAAGATCATATACTTTAGATTTTTTCTCCTTTAGGGTAAGGGTTGAGATTTTTATTTTCTACCGGTTCAAATCATTCGTTGGGAAGATTTTTGACCTATATTACTTGTTCGTAGGTTCTAAGATTTCTATACCCGTCGGATTTATATTAGGATCCACCTCAACTCTATTAGAGGAAATAATATAATCCAAGAACACCATGCTAGAACTCTAAATATTTGTTGCAAGTGAAAAATGTGCTGCTTTGTCTTTGCTGTATATTAGAATGTCATCAAAATAGACAACAAGAAATTGTCCAATGAACAGTTGAAATATTTAGGTCATGAATCTAATGAACGTGCTAGGAGCATCCAAAGGGCATGGCTAACCACTTATAGAGAACATCTCTGGTTTTAAAAACAGTCTTCCATTCATCTTCTGGCCTGATTCTCATTTGGTAATATCCACTTTTCAGGTCTAACTTTGAGAAAATAGTGGAACCACTCATCATATTCAGCATGTCATCAATCTAGGTGTAGGAAACCAATACTTAACGGTTATCTTGTTAATAGCTCGACTATTAACACTAACACACTAGCTTCCATCTTTCTTTGGCGTGAGTACTGTTGGGACTGCACATGGACTTAGGCTTTCCTGAATAAAACCCTTTGATAGCATCTCTTCAATTTTTCTCTTCAGCTCTTCATGTTTATTTGATTCATCTTGTGGGCTGGTAGATTTGGTAACTCGGCTTCAGGTATCAAATCAATAACATGTTGGATGTTGCGCATTGGTGGAAGTTCCTTAGGCAATTCTTCATGTGCAACATTAGAAAATTCAGCTAATAGCTTTACTGCCTCTGGAGGCATGTTGCTGATAAGAGTATCTTCTGAGTCTCCTACTTCTCTTGCGACCACAGCAAACAGACATTTTATTCTTGGCTTTTCATATCAAACTTCTTCTTTATTAGGACATAAAGATGTCTTTTGCTGCTTTCAACATTGCTTTCAGACTTTGTTGGTGTTTTGCCCCATATTTCTTCATCTCAAAAGTGCTCATAGGTTATAGCATAACGAGCTTATTCTCATATGAGAATGTGTAAGTAGTCTTTCTGCCATTATGACTGACATTCCAATCATAAAGCTATGGACGACCCAAAAGAATGTGTCACTTGCATAGGGGATGACATCACACAGACTAGAATCACTATAAGCTCCACACTTGAAGAGATGAGGCACTGTTTGGTTCCTTGGATAGTTGTGTTATCAATTCATGCAACTTTGTATGGCTGAGGGTGTGGGTTGGTTGGTAACTTGAGGCGCTTTATAGTAGAACAAGACACCACATTCATGCAGCTATCTCCATCAATGATAAGGTTATTAGCATGTTTTCCACAATGTATTAGTGTTTGGAAAATTGATGTACGGTTCCGGTCTTCTTTCTCTGCCTTTGGAGCTGTTAGGATTCGTTGTTCTATTGTCATTAATGATGTGTCCACATCATTATCACCTACAAAATCATCATGTTGATATTCTCCATAATCAAAAGAGTCGTTTGTTTCATCATCCTCGATTGCCTCTTTTGCTGTTCATTTTGCTCCCTATGCAAATTATTCTTTTGTGGGCATTGGAAACCTTTGTTGCCTTGCTCTCCACATTTGAAGCAGGTAACATCCTTATTATTCTTTCCTTCTGACTAATTTGTTTTGTTATTGGGATTGATCCCATTTGGTCTTTTGTGAGTTGTCGATTTTGTGGGAATTGTCTCTTTGCTCTAAATTCTCCACTTTGAGCCCCAATTCTTTTAGTACTTGGATGGTTCAAATATTCTTCCACGTCAAGTGCAACTTGGAAGGTGTGCTTCAGATTGTAGATGGGTTGTTTAGTCGGTTCTTGCTTAATATCTGCTCTTAATCCTACTTTAAATCGAGTTGTTGTTTACACTGCACTTTCCTCGATTTCGGCTGCACGGCTGCACATCTTGAGTTCCTCAAATTGTTGCATATATTCAGTCACATTCATACTGCCTTGTATAAACTTTTTCACGCATCCAGTCAAATAGTTATAAGGCAAATATTTCTCTTGTAGTTTAGCTTTCATCTCTTACCAAGTTCTAACAGGTTGCTAGCCTGGTTATTGTAGGAAGCTCTCTACCGTACTCCACCATAACTTTGCCAAACCAACCATCTTCTTCTTAACAAATCGAAATTGTCGAGAATCCTCCATATCATACTAGTTAAAAAATTTTTCAAGAGAACTAAGCCAATCACAAAATATGACAGCATTGATTTTCCCTTTGAAATTTGGGACTTCAATCTTGATTTTCTTTGTGATGTCTCCAGCTGTATCTTGATCAGCTCTTCCTCGGGGATGTGGTTGTACTACTTGAAGGTTTTGGGTTGCCATGGTTAGAGCTTTAGACATTCCTTCATCAGTGGATTGAGCTAACCCTTTAAACAACGTCTCAATTATCGCGGTTAAATTCTTTATCTGCTCCCTCACTTCTTGCATATTACCCTCTAGGCGTTCAACTCTTGAACTCAACTCCACATTAGTCACCATAGTTTTGCATGAGAAAATAATTTTAAAATTAATAAAAACTTCAGCTCTGATACCAACTGACACAGGACAAGGTAGTAGGCATAATAATAGTGGTAAAAGTGAAAGGAAAATTAAGAAAATTGGCCTAGATCGCAACCTAGGGTTCTTAGGCTTCACACCTAAGGGAAGATTGCATCTCACAATCTGAAAAAATGTTTATTAACTTGAAAAATCTGCCTTTGAAAGGCTACATTAGTGCTTATTTATAGAAAAATAAAGATTAAGAAATCCTAATCAAATATATAACACTTCTCCTATGTGAAAACCAATTCATATAGAACAAAGACTTTATCTAAAGATAAGAACCTAATCGAGATAAACAAAGACTCTATCATAACTTAATCAAAATAAATCTTATTTACCAAAAAAAAAAAAAAATTAAAATTGAATTTAAAACTAAAAGATAAAATCTAAAATATTTAAGTTAAATCCAACTAAACTCTTCATTATCATCCATATCCCAAACCAAAACTTATGCTTTTGATCCTGCACGTCTTTTGTAAACCTTAAGAGGTTGTTACAAAAGTGCTTAAGAGGTTGTTACAAAAGTGCTGTATCAGAAACATTGCTCCATTTGTCAATATCGGACACTTCTTTCATCCAACTGCGCTTTAAAAGTTAGGAAAACAGTTCTGATTGATTTTAATTTGAGGACCAATCTTGTGTCAGTATTAAATGGTAGTTGATGGTGACTTTTGGCAAGGGCGACAGAGGCATTGGTTAATTTACTCCATTTAAGTCTGTGGTTTCAAGTAATCCTTTGGGCATTTTACATTCCTTTTGCAATTCAACCAGTTCCCAACATTTATAATAGAAAACCGTATTGATACGGATCATGTTGATTGCAACTTGAGTTAAATTATGTCCAACTACCATCACTTGTATCAATCATTGGATTGTCTGAGGCAAAGCTCATGACAATCAAACCTACAGGAAAGCCTACTTCATTCATCAATTTGTGATTCCCACCATGCTGCACGGCATCTTACACAAATTCTGAACTTGCTAGACATGAACCTTTTTCCTAGTTTAGCTAATCCCGCAATCAATTGCTCATGGAGAACTTCAATCTATTCGACAGGGCCATCTTCCATGTAGCAGGGACTGCAGCATTTTGGTTGTGTTTGCTTGTCATCATCGTTGCAGCACTGGTACCTCGTTTTGCTGTAAAATTCTGTTTTGATTACTTTAGACCTTCCGATATTCAGATAGCAAGAGAAGCTGAGAAGTTTGGAGATGCAACCCAATTGGGAGGAGCAGAAATAGAGCTGAACCAAATGCAAGAACCCCCACAAAAGGTGGCTAGGCATTGACCTGCTTGTTTTTTGATTTTTTTTTTTCTTTTGTAAAAAATTTTCTCATATTCTTTAGGCTGCTTCAGAGTATATCTCATGCGTGCCATATTATTTTCTGCCATCCAAAGGATAGCATGTATCTTCTTAGGGTTTGTAATTTGTTTGTTGTATTTCCCACAGAGGTATTTCAAATATAGGATGTAAATTAGCATTGTTTGCAACATAGGAGACTGTAAGTCAATACATGCAATTTTTCAAGGGAAGAGCTTGTTTTGAACATTGGTTATCAATTGTCCAATGCAACAAAAATTCACTTGATCCTAGCTTCAGGGTTTAATATATATATATATATATATGTATGTATGTATGTATAATTGCAATTTTTGAACCATTTTTAATAAAAGCGGTTTAATCAGTCATGTCAGCATCATACAAGATAGTTAAATTCTCTTGATCGGAAATAGTTTGGAAGTAATGCTAACATGAATGTTTAATTTTTTTGATCGGAAATGGTTTGATGATGACCTTAAAATGAAGACTATTTATAATTTTATCCCTAAAATTAGGATTTTTGCCCACATTATCAATCTGCCTCTTTTCTATCATAAAATACACCTAACTAACTAAGATCTGATGTTAAATTCTCATGATATCATCTCAACCGTCTTTACCAATAAAAGTAACACACACTGCTAGGCTCATTCAAGTAAATATTGCAAAACCTCTATGGAAGACATGAGGTCGACCACTGCAAAACCCTACTGAAACCTAAAGGATATATGATCGTCTTTTGGTGCAAGATGGTTAGAAAACAATTAGTGCAGTTTGAATTAGGTGTCTATTTTTTTTTTTTTTTGGTCAAATTGAGTAGTTCACGTACTCTCCAATTTAGTTTTACAGTGTTTAGTCACTTGTCTGAAAAAGAAAATCTAAAACAGTCTTTGACAACAGAATCAGCACTCATACCATAGATTTTCTTAAAGAAAGTACCTCTGGATAAAGTTTGAGTTTTCATGTGCATCTGGACCAGGAAAACTTGTCACCAACCAAAATTGAATGCTCTTCTTGAATGTGATCTTCTTGTTGCCTTTTATCCAAATACATCATATCAAATCATTTCTTAAAGCTCTTGATCCTCCAGAAACTAATTGTAGAACTTGTAGATCAGTAGCAGGCTCAAAGGGTCTGTGTTATCTCAATTAATGCTGATAAGGTCTTCTATTTATTGCCAACAAACAAATTTTCTGGGTTTATCCGCTGCATTGAAGTGGATATGGAAAAGTACAACAAATGCCCAATGATGGAAAACACCTTATAGGGAGCAGTTCCGTGAATTTTCATTCTGAGCCTTCCCTGGCATCATTGCCATTGTCTGCGGCATCATCATCATCTTTGTAATACCAGAATCTTGATGTTCAGTATTTTGGAAATATTTCTATAAGAAAGTAGAAAAATGTTGACTTTGTGTATATATATGTATTTGTTTAGTTATTTAAATATATTATAAAAAAAAAAAAAAAAAAAAAAGAAAGTGGAGATGCTGCGTTTCGGGGTGAAACGCAGCACCCCGCTGTTCCCAAATCGATTAGGGCTGAAAGCCCTAATCGCTCACTCCCTCACCCCCTGCTCTCTCTCTCTCCCGCTGGCGACTCTCTGTTCGTCACTCTCCCTCTCTCTACGATTGTCCTCCGGCGCGCCACCCTCACCCACCGTGAACTACCTCGCCTCTCTCCCTCTACTCACTCTCCATTTCTCTCTCTATTTCCAGTCTCTGCACTCTCTCTCCCTTCGCGATTCACCGTTCGCCATCTCGATCTCACTCTCCATCGATCGCCACCTCTGTCCCGAACCATCTCTCTCGGTCTATCACAGTCGCTCTCTTCCACGCACAAGCGGGCGATTCTTCGTCTCCTTCCCGTGCGCGCGACAGCAAGGCTCTTGCTCTCCCTCTCCTCTGCTCGCTCGCACGCTTGCACGGCCCCTGTCCTCTGTCAAGAGACATCACTGCAACCCACTTTCACTGCAAAGGTAGGATCGGTCCTAACCCTAGCTTTAGGGTTTCGAAATTTTGTGGTAATAAGCTTAGATTTACTGAAATTAACTTCGATTTGGGAGCTTTGCGGTCCGAGAACGGACCCGAGAGGACATTAGAGCGAGGATTTCGAACTGCAAGAAAATGCTAGGTGAGGGATTTTCAATCCCTTCAATACTCAGATTATTTGTCTAATTTAGGTTGAGAATAAGTGTGGATATATTCTAAAAATATGCTAGATCCGTAGGAAATACGTTATTCTTGAAAGTTTGTATGAAATGATGGAAGTTAGGTCTAGAATTTGATGTAAATTGGATCGAAGCATGTTAAAATGTCGTTGATAGTATTAGAGTTTTATTTGATTGAATTACGTAGTTTTTCTTGGGAATTGAATTGAAATTGGCGTGAATTAAATTAAGATTATGTAATTCGGGAGAAAATTGATTAAATTGAAGAATATTGTAAATTTAAAGTCGTTGGTGATTTGAAATGATCTTAGATTGATGAAACGAAAGTTTAGGAATATAATTGTGTAGTTAAGGCTATTTTAAATAAAAAGGGAAATTTGAAAACCCTTTAATAGAGCTTTAATTGTTGATTAATTGTGTTGATTGGTCTAGGTTGACCTTTGGAGACTCGAGGGGAGTCTTTTTGTGTTGATTTCGAAAATAGGGAGTGAATACCCTCCCTAGAGGTGAGTGGATGGATCGTTGTGTAGTAAATAAGCAAAATGTTTTTAAATTCTTTGATAAATGATTTGAAATGATTTTCACATGATTTATATGCCATTATTTGTGATTGTGGGATGTCTGAAATGAGAATTTGAATTATGAATGCATCCTATGTGATTTTACATGAATTTGTGCCATGTGACTTGATTTCCTGATTGGTAAATGCTCATGACATGATTTTCGGATTGAATTGATAAAATATGGCACATTGTTGGAAATGGAATGATTGTGAAATGATGGTGCACGAGAGAAATGGCTATAGTCATTCCCCCCACGGAGCGACCCGACGGGGTGACGTGGATTGGGGTATTATATGCGAGAGAGGTACGCGACCTCTGCTCTGCCCCGTCGGACTATCCGGATTGCACCCCGGTGAGGTTCGAGCCAACGCCAAGGAAGAGGGTAGTTTTGAAAAACTGAAATGGAAAACCCTTGGCGGGCTTTCGTCTGGGTTTGGCCGCCCTGAGACGGAAGTGTTTTCGATGGGACCCTTGTGATTTTCTGAGAAAATGGTTGATATGGATGCATATTTTATAAATGATGTTGAATTACTGAAATGTTTGGATATGAAAATGATGTTTGAAGTATGCTTTGACATTCCCCACTTTCACCCCTTATTTATTACACAATCATGCCATTGCACTCCACTCACTGGGTATTTATAATACTCACCCCACTCTTTAACATTTTTCAGAGGAAGATTAGATTTGTGACAGAGATTGGAGCTTGGGGAGGGCCTACCAGCTGGCTTTTGTAGGTATACATCGAGATGTATAGTCATTTTTGGTTTGAGTTGAAATCCGAAGAAGGGAAGACTTGTACAATTCTTTTTTGTACGGATTTAATCGATACTTGTTTCCTGTATAGGAACAAGTATTGATGGAATCCTTACGTGGTTGTTGTTTACTTTCTTTCTCTCCTAGTTTTTGGTAAAAACTTATTGTATAAATGGGACATTTGGACTTTATTCGAATTTTGAAATGGCTTGGATGGCCATATTGTGTGTCGTGCATGCACAGGTTCCCTCTCCCCGATTGTGTGTTGATGTGTAAATGCGCATGTACAGGTTCCCTCTCCCCGATGTGTGCTCGTGTGTACAGGGATGGACCGGATGAGTCCTTGCATGTGTTTGTTATGTGATGTTTTCTGTTTTTATATGATTGATGATTTGTGTAGAAAGAATTGTTGTCTTGCTGTCTTTGTAGCCTTGCGGAGTCCCGGTATATGGGGAGGTTCTGCCCGTATACCGAGATTTCGCGGCGGCTGTCGCGTGGTCGATCCGAGGATCGGGGCGTGACAATCTTCTTCTTCTCACTAGAAAAGTTCAATAAAGAGTAGTCTTCTTGGAGAGAGAGAGAGAGAGAGGATAAGACTTCTTAAGACTAAATCCATAAATTTCACCTATTAAACTTCTGTGTCACAATAAGCCCAAGTAAATGAATAAAAAACTGAAAAACTAAAATATGTCCATAGTAAACGAATATAGCTTGGCCAACAAAAATCTAAAGAGAAGGGTAAAATGTAAGGTATTTACAACAGTAGGTATATGCTAATGTGAATTAATCAAAAGCATAGAAACTGAAATAAGTTTAATTTTCTTGAGAGTGAGAGAGAGGAGACTCTTGATTGCTGTGTGGGTCAACCTTCCATGAATCCTGAAGTTGAGCTGCAAACTGCAAGTTCCAGAGAATATCTTCCACAGATGGCCTCTCTGTTGGTTCACTTGAGAGACATCTTACGCATATCTCAAATATTGTCTTCAATGCTTCCTCCGAGCACTCCTTTTGAATTGCAGGGTCCATGATGCTTCTTCGAGCTGCATCATCAGCTGATATGCTCACTTGTAACTGCATCATAAAATGGTTTATAAGATCACTTCTTGTAAAGCTTTAACTTGGTCTCTTTAAAGATTTGGCAAATATGAGTTCCTGGAAATCCATTAACCCTTTAGGAATTTAAATCCATCATAAAATGGTTTATAAGATCACTTCTCGTAAAGCTTTAACTTAGTCTCTTTAAAGATTGGCAAATTTGAGGGAATCCATTAACCCTTTTGGAATTTGAACCAACACGAATCATAAGCCTAATGACTTATCAAGGGTCACACAAAAAAAAATCTCACTATGTTTGGTTCAAGCAAAACATGAACACACAACCACAAGATCCTCCATAACATTGCTTCCAAGAACCAAAACAAAGACCTCAATGCAAGATGCAATCAAATTTACTATAAGTGGAAGTTCTGATCTAGCAGTTTCCTTTAAGAACTAGCTTCATCATTTTTTTTTCACTCCTTTTCTTTCAATCCGGAAATCAGAAATCAGTCATCTTATTATTGAATGGCCAAGTTCTTGCATGGATTTTCTGTGTTCCACTGTCATTTGCAATACTGACTGGAATACATGAACTGAAATTGTTAGAAAAGAATGGGGAAGAAAATATACCATATCTCTTCCAATGCGAATGTCCATGTCAGATATGACAGTCCTCCCAATAATTACTTCAAGTAATATCTTTCCTATGTCGTATACATCACTCTTATCATTGTTTAACCTGAATTGGAACACAGAAATATGGGCTTCAGGAAAAGAAGTATTGAAGCTGCATACAAAGAAGTATGTGTGTTTGTGTGTGTCTCTATATGTATACAAAACTAAACCACATCTCTTTTTCGATCCTCAGATGTTCCTATGGGGTCCAAAGATATCGCCTACCTAGCATGAACATTTTCTTTGGTTTTGGTAGGACTACCTCCCGAAACAACCTGAAAAAGAAAACACAAGAACTTGAATTAAACACATGCCTAAAGTTTTTGAATCATTTGTTTTGTTTCTTTCACTTTCTTCACCTTTTGCTTGATTTCTGCTAATAAAGGGTGGTTATAACTACTAATCTTTGCTTGAAAGTCAAGATCCAGCAGCACATCTGTAATTTTCAGATTATTTGAGAAAACACCTGGAACAACACCAGTATGCAGAAACTGAAGACCCTTTGTGGCTCCAATTGCAGCTGCCAACCTTTGTGTCCAGTTGAGCTTTTTACCTGAAAGTCCTTTTGCCAAACAAAGAATCAGATCATATTGGGTAACCTAGGATCAATTAAATCACCAACCTGAAATCCATTCTCTTAGAGTTCCATTTTGAGCAAACTCAAAAATAAGATATATCCTGGTAACATTGGACTCGTCTGGATACAACTCAAAGCAGTGACCAAGAGCAGAAGCTAAATGGCAATGCCTTAGTTTTGAAATCATCTCAATGTGGTGCATGTAGGCCTGTGTGCTTCGCTTTTTTCTCATGTCCAAGGTTCTAATAGCCAAAATACTGCCATCAGCAAGCTTGCCTCTGTGGACCTGAAAATCGTAACATACCAAAAGCATAAAACAATGACCATGCAGAAGAAATTTTCGGCTTCAAAATTTATAATGGAGCAAGAATTGAAAATATGACAAGTTAGTCTAAAAAAGTGAGTGCCAAGTATAAATGGGTGCTGATTGTGCTGCAATATATATTGCTTTACGACATATGTTGCATGGGCACCTCTAGAAAGGAATGCTCGTCGACATGACATGATACAATGTATTCTAACTTACAGTAATGTAAAATTTTTACAAATTTGTGGTATCATTTTGTGTCTGTCTGTGTGTCATTGTTTACAACAGAATACTATATATACCTGACCACAAGAACCTTGACCCACATAACTTGAGGTGTCAAAGTTGTTGGTAGCTTCTTTAAGCTCTTCAAGTGCGAATGTTCGGTAGGACGGAAGGCCAAGTGCACCAAGTTTCTTTGTTTGAGTAATATACCCTGCAACCAAAATCAAAATGTGAAACTTCAATTCATTAGGTACTTAATCTAATAAAACACCAAAAATTGCAAGAGCTGCAGCACATCCTTTTGCACAGAAATTGGTTCCCAAGGCTAACTTGCTTGATTCTGCCACATTTAATTGACCTCGGGACAAAAAGTCAATTATAAGAGCATTTAAAACCTACTTGAGAATGTTCCGATTCATGTAGGAATGTGAAACTTAGCTACTTGGTTCAGTAAGTTCAGGCCATGAATCTCAGGTTTCGTATTCTGAAACAGAATATGAAGAACATGCTGCAGTCTGAGAACCAAGAATGGAACGCAGCAAGGAAGATAATAAACAACAAAAAGAGAGATACAAAAAATGAAAAGAACTCACTTGCATCAGAAACCAGCTTTGATATGTAAACATTGGAGACTTTCTCCATTATGAACCTCTCTGGACGTGTTTTATCGATCCTGTTTTCCACGTACCGCCTTTTTGCAACTAAAAAGCCTATACCTAGAAACACGACTGCCCCAGCAATGCCTCCCACCATGCTTAGTGCAACAACAGCCTTAGGAGCCACTCTTTTCTTCTTCTCTGTTGAAGGCCAAAACTTGACAGCCAGAGCCTCTTTATGGCAAAATGAACTCGGATTCTGCCATTGAGTGCCATTCGACAAACAATTACCCTCATAAGACACAACCCTTCCCTTGACTAGACAACTAGGCAAATCTCCAGTTAAAAGATTAGAAGACAAATTCACAAACACAAGTTGATTATTACAAGTCATGTTGTTAAACAGCATTCCAGTGAGCTTGTTCTCTGAAACATCAAGGTAATTAATTGAAGGCAAAAACAACAATGATGGCAAAAAGGGTCCTACAAACTCATTTGCAGATATATCAAGCCTTTGAAGCTCATGAAACAAGCTTAAGTTCCCCGGAAGACCGGACCGAAACCGGTTATTCCTAAGTACTATAGAAATCAACTTCCTATGCAGACTAGGAAAACTTGACCCAAAGTTGTTATCTGCAATGTCTAGAACTTGAAGATTAGTCAAGTTGGAGAAATCTGGTACTTCCCCAGACAAGTTATTCATGGAAAGATCGAGAATTCGGAGGCTTTCCAAACTTGTTAAAGAGTTTGGCAGGGACCCACTAAATGAATTGTTCTTCAGACTCAAAACAGTCAATCCTGGAAGAGATTTAAGCCAATTTGGAACTTGCCTATCAAACAAATTGTGATCTAGTATAAATGTTTGCAAGTTCTTCATCTTGGAAACTTCTAAAGGAACACCACCAGTAAACTGATTATTACTCACATTGAGTATTTCCAATGAAGACAATTCACCTATTTTTCCTGGCAATGAACCTTCGAGTCCCAGAGAAACTAAGGACAGAACTTTCAAGGTTGTGAGACCAGAAAGAATGTCAAAAAAGGCATCAACATAGAATCCATTAGGCAACAAATACGACCCATTTTGGCCATTGATGTGAAGCTGTGTTATGCTATCTTCATAGCAATCTACATGGAAAAATGGGTCTTCTTCAGAAATGCAAAAGTCTTTGTATTCATTCCGATCCCAAGCATTAAGTGTCTGTTGTTTGTTCAAAATGAGCTTTTGAAGCTTCAAGAGTGTTTCGTGCTGAGAGGGTTGAAGTTGAAGCGATTGTTGGACTGAGAAAATAAAGATCAGCAAAAGTAGATGAAGTGAATGCTGATTTTGCAACTTTTCCATGGACATTGTCACCTACACATCGGAAAGAACAATAAATGTGAGGAATTCTGGTTATGAATCTCTTTTGAAGGAAAGTATCAAAAAGAGCAGTGAGTTGTAAGGTGTGAGCTTCAAAATTACCCAAAAACTAGAAGTAGAGAATAACCATTTTTTTAAAAAAAAAAATGTTTTTTTTAGGCAACAGATGAAGACATGCACAAATAAATAGAAAGTGTCAATTATGATGTTTGTCTTTACCTTCAGAACCCCAGAAGCCATTGGCTCCTTCACAGAAAATGACATTTTTCTGCTTCTCGACTTTAGCAAGATTCAGCTTCTAAGATGAGGAGTGTGGGGGTCATTTTATTTATTTATTTATGCAAACAACAGTTATTTGTCGAGAAAATACTTATTAATTGTTTTTTACACCTAAAAAGAAAAATTAGAGGTAGAACAGTTATTATCAACAATGAAAATATACATTATCGTTTGAAATAACTTAGGGTATGGTGCTTTAAATCCTAAAAAAGAAAAAAAAAAATTAACCTTTTTAGCAAAACATAACAATTATTTAATAGGGAAATACAACATATTTTGACATTTTAAGAACCCAAAACTTGGTCCTTTTCCAGGTTTTAGCTTGGAGCACCAAGATAATAATAATGATTGACATAGCCTACCATTCGTGCTCGTGAATGCTGCGGTGGATGTTTGCCGTACTACAAAATGAAAATAATTTGTGGCTGTTGATTAATAGCCTTCTACATCATTGCCATCCAAATTAGTGGTTTAGTGTGAGTAATTCTTTACTAACATAGGATATAACTCTACACCTAATTTGGAAGGGTCAGTATCAATAAATTTTACACGTGAAACTCAAAGGAATAACTATCGACCGATATTTGATATTCTTAGTGATTAGAGCAACCTCTATTACTCTGACAATTATGCCTCTGAGAATCAGAGCAATTTCAAAAATCGCCCCTCTTGTAGAAGAGCGCACTGCAACACCTTCTGAGACCGTCCTTCCTGTAACACCCGATCACTCTGTTCGTGATCATACGACCTCCCCTCACCCGCCTCATTAGGATCAGGCCCTACAGCCAGCGATCCCCTGCCAGTCAATTGTGGCGCCTGCTTCAGAGCGAGTCAGCTGCTCCCAAATGGAGAGGCTGAAGTCAAAGATTCAAGATATAAACAAACAATTGGAGGGTCTTAGCCGCACTCTTAGACCTGAGGGCCAGTTTTCTATTGGGGGTCTAAACGTCCCCAGCAGCAACCGTCGTCCCCACGTCATGAAGTATCAAAAAACTCTAGATTAGATCCCTGTAATCTTCGAAAGCAAGTCGAACAATTCATTGCTGAAGAACTTAGGTGGGCTAATGCCTAGAGAAATCAACTTTCCCCCTATACTCACGCTTCACCTTTCGATCCAAAAGTTTCTTTGAAACCTATGCCCCGCAACGTATTCCTACCCTTCATGGAAAGGTACAATGGGACAACAGACCCCCAGGATCATGTGGCCCATTTCGTGATTGTGATGATTTCCAAAGACATGTCCGATACGGCCATGTGTAAACATTTTCCCACTACTCTTTCGGAAAATGCATTAATTTGGTTCAATTCTCTTTCGCCGTTGAGTATAAGGACTTTCTCCCAACTACGAGAATAGTTCGAGTCACATTTTATGATAAGCAAATGGGTCAAGAGAAAGTCCACCTCATTGTTATTGTATTAGAAGGAGAAAGAGTCCTTAATGGATTTCATGAAAAGATTCAAAGCAGAAATGATGAGAGTTCCATCTTTAAATCATTCAATAGCTGTGACTATGCTATTAACAGGACTGTGACCTTCCGACATGAAAGTATCGATCACGAAAAACCCTCATGCTATTATTCAGGAATTTTACGCCCGAGCTGAGAAATATATCGCTATTGAGGATGCTGAGGCGTTCGACTACAGGAGGGATCAATCCATTCGAAAGGAACGTAATCGATCACCCAGAAGGTTTTCACCAAGAAAGAGCCAAACAAATCTCCCTCTTTTGCAGAGGTTTAACAACTACACCCCACTGAACGAGACCCTTGGTCGGGTCTTAACTTTAATCAGAGACAAGTCATACATTCGCTAGTTCGCAAGGTCGACCGAGGATGACTCCCACAAAGACAGAACAAAATACTGTCACTTTTATCATGATTATGGCCATACGACAGATGATTGCAAGAAGTTAAAGAATGACTAGAATTTCTGGTGCGCGATGAGAGATTACAAGCGTTTATCATCAGGAGGGAAGGAGATCCCTCCGTCGATCACCTGCATGAACCGTTACGATGTGACCGGTCGGAGGACCGGCAAGCCACTCAGCCCCCAGCAGATAGGAGAGATGGAGTAATACTCCAAATTCAGAATGGACCAGTCCTTCAGAAGGTTTCTCGTTCTTTTGATAATCCATTAGAAAATGAAACAAAACGTTTGATCACGTCAATCTTTTACTTCCCGAAGACACTTCTTTCTATACTACAAGAAATTCTAGCGACAGACGTTGATAAACGACATGGGGGAAGAGGCTCGTCATTGGTTTCACAAACGAAGATCTAGTCAGAATAGATCCAAACCGACACGACCCCCTCATGATGACAGCCAAGATTGAGCAACATGAAGTTAGAAGAATCTTTGTTGATCAGGGGGTAGGTTGTAACCTCCTATATCGGGATACCTTCAGATGAATGTGGTTTACTTCTGCCCATCTCCAACCCCACGTAGGCCAGTCAAAGGGGTTTCAGGCAAATGGATATATTCCGAAAATATTATCTCACTTTCGGTTACTCTCGGGACGCCCCCTAACCATGTGACGTTTTCTGTCATATTTAACGTGGTGGATTTTCCTTCGCTCTACAATGTTATTCTTGGTAGACCGGGGTTAAACGCCCTGAAAGCTCTGCCCAACACTAAGTACATGAAGATCAAGTTTAGAATATTGCTAGGAATTGGGACACTATCATGCGATCCGGAGTCCTTAACCTTAGCTCCTAAGTGATCATCGGGCTTTATTGTCAATGGCTCCCTTATCGTTCGAATGCGTTGTCAATAAGGAATGGAACTCCCCGAATGGGTGGACGCGACCCCTCTATCTAAAGATTTCTTATCACTCGGAGGGCCTAAATCGCCCAGCTCCTATCGTTCGAACGTGTCGTCAATAAGCGATGGAACTTGCCGAACGGGTGGACGTGGCCCCTTTATTTAAATATTTCCTATCGCTCAGAGGGTCTAAGTCGCCCAGCTTTTATCGTTCGTACGCGTTGTCAATATGGGATTGAACTCCCCGAACGGGTGGATGCGGTCCCTCTATTTAAAGATTTCCTATCGCTCGAAGGGTCTAAGTCACCCAGTTTTTATCATTTGAATGCGTTGTCAATAAGGGATGAACATCCCGAACGGGTGGACGCGACCCCTCTATCTAAAGATTTCCTATTGCTTGGAGGGTCTAAGTCATCCAACTTCTATTGTTCGAACGTGACGTCAATAAGGGATTGAACTCTCCGAATGGATAGATGTGACCCTCTCTATCTAAAGATTTCCCATTGTTCGGAGAGTCTAAATCGTCCAACTTTTATCGTTCGAACGCGTCGTCAATAAGGGATAAAACTTTCCGAATGGTTGGATGTAACCCCTCTATCTAAAGGTTTCATATTGCTCGGAGGGCCTAAATCACCCAGCTTCTATCGTTCGAAAGCGTCATCAATAAGGGATGGAACTCTCTAAACGGGTGGATATGACCATTTTATCTAAAAGCTTCTGCCAGGCTGACATGACAAGGATTGCAACTGAAATAGCAAGATGACTTCTATTGATGAAAAAACAAAGGTTTCTTATTGAACAAACAAAAGTCATCTGATACAAAATTTTGAACGAAGGTTATACATGATCAAGGAGGGGGGACAGCCGAACTTTAAGTCTTTTCCGCTTCCTTAATCGGGGCAGAGCATCACTTAGACTCACACGACGGATTATCTCTTCGGCGCACTTTAATCTCTCGGATAATTTGCGTTGAGAGTCTTTATAGACAATGACATCCTTCGTGTGAGATTCCTCAAACTCAGTTATTTTGTATTCCGCCTTTCGAAGAGACTCTTCACGAAGTTAGGCCAACTTCTCTATCGATCGAAAATATGTTTCACGCACCATAGCCTCCGATTTTAACCTTTTGCATTGCTCTTGATACTGGGCCAACTCCAATCGAAAGTCTCTCAACTCTTCTTCCTTCTTATTGAGTAACGCACTAGACGGATTCTCGCTCTTTACAGCCTTTGCCTCCCGAACAGGGATCTCTTCTTGCGCTCGAGTTGGATGGGTTAACTCAAAGAGATGCCCCTCTAAGTGACGTATTACCTGCTTTCCCTGCTGTTCTTGAAATTCGGCAAGAGCCATTGTCTAAAAAGAAAATTGAGTCAACAAAGGCAAAAATGAGAAAGAACCTAACAAGTATAAAGAGAGCAATACCATCAAGTCTAAGGACTTAAGAGTCCCATCGACTTGCTCGTAATATATCCTGTGGAAGTCAAGCTCAAACCGATGAAAATCTAACCAGTTAGCGATATGATCCACCTCAACCAGATCTATGTAGCTATATTGCATATTTCTAGCACAAACGACGATGGTTCCTCATTCTTTTGAGCCTTTCTTTCCATCAAAGGACCGAACGAGGATGACAACCAGAGAAACCGCCCCTTCAAAAACCTTACGCTTTCTCTTATGCGAAAGCCAAACCAGAACAATAGAAGAGGGCCCTGCCATCTTGCCCCTTGCGGCCCTGGAAACATTCGCTCTCGTTGTGGCGCCAGATGAAAGATCATCTCCTGATCCTCCTAATTTGCCCATACCAGCACTCATTTCACCCGATAAACTACCTCTGTCCAAAACTGTAGTTTCCCTTGGCGTAACTACTGTCAGGGCTGAACATTCATGTAAAATCACCAATGTGCATCTGGATGAAGGCGAAGGAGAAGAAATCACCTTCCTTTTCAATGAAGGAGATGATGACTCTCGAAGGGCCTCAGATGCCCCGATGAAGATCCAAGAAGGGCCTTAGATGCCCCGATGACCTCCTGAAGAGACCTCTTCATACCTGGTCGAACTGGCTTATCAATAGTGATATTCTCTAGCACGGTGTCATCAGGAGAATCCAAGGAATCAACCAGTTTGATTTTCCCACTCTCTAATAAAAGGAGCCTGTCAATTATTCTCTTCTCCCCAATCAGCAGGCCAGTCAAGGACAGCATCTGGTTATCCAGTAGGGACTCAACCCATATATTTTGATCGGTGGATTTGTAATAACCACCGACTGATCGAATAAAATGACCGTGTTTTGATGTGGCTGGGGGTTTCAGCTCCAAAGAAGGCATCTCATCGGCTTTGGGTAGCATGGGCATGTGATCTTTATTCGAGAACTCAACATAAAAAAAGTTCTGCATCCAGCCCTTGTCAACAGACTCCTTATAGCAAAACCTCTAGCTGGACTCAGATCAAGTTTACAACTTGTACCAACGTTTGGTCGAGCCACTGTTTCCACATCTCATCAAAACGAAGATGGACGATAGGATGTCGAAATCAAAGTGAAGATGACAAAACCCTAATAAGGAAGCCACAACAACTATCAAACGCCAGGCACTCGGGATCAGAAAAGTCAGAAATATATTCCAACGACGTAGTACCTTCGCGAAAGGACCCGTGTATGGAACTTTTAATCGATACCAACCGATTGCAAGTATATCGGTACGCAACCCTCTGGCGTCATATTCGCCCTATTGGCTTCCGTGGCAGACACCAGGGTATAATTATTTCCCATCAGCATCTCGGTCTGCGCCTCTTGGAGTTCCCTCAGGGACATAGTACTTGCAATGTCACCAATGCTCGAAAAACCCTGAGAAACGGACGTTTTCGCCATTGTTTTTGGAGATGACTTTTCTAACAGATCTTAAGGAAGGATTAAAAGAGCAATGAGTAAGAAAGCTAGGGTACAAGGTCCTCTGACGAACGTGAATTTTTATGAAACGTGTAGAAGACGATTCTCGAAAACCAAAATGACGAAAGTCATACTAAAAAACTTCGTGCCTTTTAAATTATCATTACTCATGGCGCATCTTTACCAAGAAGGCCATGAGTTGGGGGCAAATGATGAGATATAGTGCTATCCCCAATTTGAAAGGGTCAGTATCAATAAAGCCTACACGTGAGGCCTACAAAGGGACATCTATTGACCGATATTTGATATTCTCTATGACTCTTTACCGAAGGGTCTCAGTTGCCCAGATTTTTCGAATGACATGACCTTAGTCATCCGGTCCTCCCGAACGATAGGATCTTAATCACCCCAAACGTGATTTATCAAGCAAAGGTAACCGTCTTGATCGGGTATCCAATCACTGATCCATTAAGCGAACAAACTCCGAAGACCCTTCATCGGTCGAACGACCAATCGATAGCCAACAGTTCTAACGATTCCAAGGGAAGGTCAAAATATCCTAATAGTTCCGATTTTCTATTTGAAAGCAGCATATTTAGAATCTTTCAGTTGAGGAAAGGATCCCACCAGAAAACGAAAACTTCCCAAAGGATGAAAATCATGACCAATTTGGAATATTGAACTCTCGAGATTTCCAGGTCTGTTCGATAAGGAAAGTAGGGTTGAAGCACCCCGACGACGCACAACTCTCACAGGTATAAAACATCCAAAAATCCTCCAAGTCAGGTACGCTCTTTTGGCCTTACACATTAGGCACTCTGATCACAGGAAACCACTCATTTGAGCTCTCAGTTTGTTTTTCTTTTATTCGAAAATCGTTCTTTTTGACTTAAGCGTTGGAGTCTTCCCACTGGAGCACCCTTCGACGGTTTTTGCTGGTATTATATCCCTTTTGAAGGTAATTGTTCAAATCTACAAGGAGCAAATATCTGTGGAACCGCAACCCACCTCCAACATTAACCATGTCTGAAGTCGGTGACAAAATAATAAACTTATTTAATTAAAATTTTAAATTTTAGTGTTAAAAATAATAAAATATATATTAGAAGAGTCGATTCTAAATTAAATCATATAATTATTTGATCTAAATTAATTGAATTTTTGAATAACGATATTCAACTACCAAAAAAATGTGAGTAATTCTTTAAATCGATTAGTTGTCGGGTAAGGTCTGATGACTTTTTAAGAACAATTTATCTCCCAAGGAACACATTGCTTGTTGCTTTTTACTTAGTTACTTCAATCTTGCTTGAGCTATGGCATTCTCGTTTGACTCGTGCTTCTTCCTCAAAGGTTCATATTTCTAATAGCTAATTAGGTTTTTTTTTTTTCAAATTAAAATTGCACTTTTTGATCTTCTTCATTTAAATATTTGGGGTTTAAATTTCTAAGGGGATAATTTAGTGGTCACAATCTCTTTCTTCTAATCTGATGATTTTGAATTCAAATCGTAATATAATAAAAAAAACTTTAGGGGTCAGGATGCTAGTAAGAGTAGTTCAAAATATTTTTTGGTTTTCTTTGATCACTTTCCTTGCTATACTTGAGTTTATTTTATCAAAATTTATCGAAACTCCCTTATGATATATACAACACGGAAAGCGTATTAAAGTGTTTGGATCCGATAATTTATAAAAAAAAAAAAATGTCAAGAGTTCTCCTTTCTTTCTATTCTTGTAAGTTGATATTGTTCAAGCAGTTGTTCTATCTCCTCCTCTTTGTGAGGCACTTTGAGTAGAAGTCCTCAATACAATGGGGCCGTTTAGTAATAGAGATTATTTTTCTTTTTCCAACTCCAAGTTTCTACTTAATTTTCATTTTTCATTTTCTAATAGAAAATTAGAAAATATGTTCATTTCTCAATGTTTCTCAACATTTTTCCAATTTGAATATAATTGCCATCGAGTAAAAGTGGTAAGAGTATTTTTGTATATAAATCATGTATAATTGTTGTTAAATAAAATTGATGAGGGTAGTATTTATCCAATGATCGGAGAATTGGGAAAAAAGAGCGTTTTCCAAATGTGAAAAAATAATGGAAAATTTTGGAGAATGTGGACTTGTGCTTCTCCAACTTTAGGTATAAATTTAGAAAATGGAGGAGAGTGTTTTTCATTCTCCAATTTGAAAAAAAATATCAAATTCGAACACATTCTCCCTTTCAAGAGTTTTAGAATAATACTCCATTTTTGAATAGCTCATATACATTATTAATCATATTCCTTTCATCAGCTCTCATGACAATCAAATTCCTTATCCACTTTTATTTGGCCCTCCTCGAAAACATAATCTTCTACATGTTTTTGGGTCTGCTTATTTTTCTCTCTTTAGTCTTCTGAAAGAAATAAAGTAGAACCCTCAGGCACATTTGTGTTGTTTTTTCTTTTTGGGTATAGGACAAAAGATAAAGAGGCATTGGGACTATGATATTACCTCAAATGTTTTTTACCTCTTGGACACGTTATCTTTCGGGAGTAACAGATGTTTAATAGGATGCTTAACCTCTTTTCACACGCTACCCTTTTACACTAACTTTGTCCTTTCTGTACTCGGCTTTTATCTTTTTCTAGATTCCCCGGATTTTGATACAAATTTGTCAAGGTCCTCAAGTAATGGGTTTGCTACTTACTAGCCGCTCCCCTGTTGAGATCTCCATGCTAATTCTGGATAGGATTGATAGAAAATTGAAGAAAATCAATCAAACATAAAATTGAAAGAAGAAATCCATTAATGGATTGAAACTTTATTTATCAAGAATGCATCAATGGCTACAATTCTGCAGAGAGAGAAAGAGAGAGAGAGAGAGAGAGAGAGAAGGAGATTATGAATCAAGATTAATGTCACCTATGCATACATTGACTTTTCTTTCTTTCTAAATCAGTTTTCTAACCAACTAACTAATTTTTATGTCACTAACTCTCTAGCTTTTCTATTTCTCAGCTGCTCTTAACTACTTCTAACTACTTGCTAGCTGACTTGGATAACTTTGCGAGCTCTTCTAAACAGCTCATCTCTTTACTTGCCAGTTCTGCAGCTCGTCTTCTTTCTTCTTATTTTCTTACATGCATCAATCCCTTCCTCTTCAAAAAAATCATTGTCCTCAAGGATCAAAATCAGGGTATCTTTCTTTGAGATCATGCCAGTTAATTCATTTGGCATCTTCAGGAAGGCAATTACTTCATTGAACCAGAACTTATGTAATAGTAGCATTCCCTTTCTTCACTACTCTTCTGTCCAACACTGCCACATAGGGGTGTGTAATAGTTGGTGATAGCCGAATATCCGACCGAATCGAATTAAATTTGAATTCGATTTTTAGATTTGAATCGGTTTTCGGATAGAAACGAATTCCAAATTTGATTTTCGGTTCGAGTTTACATAGGGGTGTGCAATAGTTGGTGGTAGCCGAATATCCGACCGAATCGAATTAAATTTGAATTCGATTTTTAGATTTGAATCGGTTTTCGGATAGAAACGAATTCCAAATTTGATTTTCGGTTCGAGTTTTGAATTAAAATTTTTAATACGAATTTGAACCGAAAATCGAATTAGGGTTTTTAATTATTTCATTTTTATTTGTTTTGATTATTTATTATTTATTTTATTTTCTTTTTATGCAAATTTTGATTGGTTATTTTTCTTTTTTAAGCAAGTAATAAAATAGTAGTTAAAAAATTCATTATTTTATCAATTCGAATTTGATTAAATTGGATTTATGTGAAAATTTAGATCTCAAAAGTCAAAATCGATTTATTTGGTTTATTCGATTTAATTTGAATTCAAACCGAAAATCGAATTTTGAATTTAAATGAATTCGGTTCGGTTTTTGGTTTGGAATTAAAAAATGTTAAATCTAATTAAGTGAACCGAATTAATCGAAGAATTCAAAAATTGAACCAATGAACACCCCTACTACCACAGGCTTCGGTAGCATTTGACCTTGATCATTAATGTCTTTAGGCAGCTGGGGTGTAACTGGTTGATTGCCAATCTTCTTTTTGAGCAATGATATATGAAAAGTAAGATGAATCTTTGCTTCTCTGGGTAGTTGCAGATGGTATGCAACCTTGCCCACTCTAGCTTGAATTAAGAAAGGACTAAAGTATCTTGGGGATAACTTCTGACAATGGTGAGATTTCAGAGAGTGTTGTCGATAAGGCTGAAGCTTGACATAGACCCAACCCCAACTGCAAATTGTCTATTAGTCCTCTTCCTGTCTGCTAGTTGTTTCATTCGATTCTAAACATGACTGAGATGGTGTTTAAGGTTATGAATGAGACACTCCCCTGCTGTTAAGCTTCTATTAATGACCTCTACATTATAAAACCCAGGAATATAAGAGTGATGAATAGGAGGAGCTTGTCCATTCAATACCTGAAAGGGGGTTGTTTTTGTGGTTGTATGATAGTTGGTGTTATACCAAAATTCTGCTAATGGTAACCATTTCACTATTTCTCTAGATTTACCATTGACCATATATCATAAGTACTGCTCTAAACACCTGTTCACCACCTCAGATTGTCCATCAGATTGTGGTTGATAAGCTGAGGAAAATTGCAACTTTACTTGCTGCAACCTAAAAAATTCTCTCCAGAATTGACTAAGAAACACCTTGTCTTTATCAGTTACAATAGATTTTGGCATTCCGTGGAGTTTAAAAACTGAATCCATAAAAACTTGGGCCACTGTCACTGCTGAATAAGGATGAGACAATGGAATGAAGATGTGCATATTTACTCAACCTATCCACAATCACTAATGACAGATTTTTCAAAGGAATTTGGAAGTCCTTTTATAAAATCCATAGTTATATCGCTCCATACTGAGGTGGGAATAGGTAGGGGTTGTAAAAGACTAGGATAGGCATTATTGTTTGATTTAGATCTATGACATACCTCACACCCTATAATGAATCTAGCCACTTCTAAGTACATGTGTTTCGAGTAAAATGACTGTTTGAGTTTCTTGTCGGAAACTTCTACACCAAAAAGTCCTCCGATAGCACTAAAGTGCCATAATTGAATTAGTTTTAAACACAGCTCAGGTACATTGCCTACTACTATTTTCCCTTTCCTGCACAAGACTTCATGGACCCATGAATAATGTTTGACAGGTTTTCTACATTGTAATTGCGAAAGTACCTTTTGGAGTTTACCATCAACTTACCAACTTTGCTGAATTTCAAACATGAGACTTGTGTTAATAGTTGATATAGCCTTAATTTCAGACTCCTCAAATTCCAAAGGCCTCCTGGATAATGCGTCCGCTATCACATTGTCACTACCCTTCTTGTAGACTACTGAGAAGTCATAACCCAACAGTTTAACCAGCCATTTCTGTTGTGCTGGAGTTGAAATTTTTTGTTCTAGGATGTATTTCAGACTTTAATGATATGTTCTTATTACAAAGTGAGTTCCCACTAAATAAGGTCTCCATTTCTGAATTGCCAACACCACAGCTAGTAATTCCAGCTCATACACAGGTAGAGCTTTATGTCTAGAGGCTAAGGGTTTACTGAAAAAGATAATGGTTTATTATCCTGCAACAACACAGCTCTTACTCCACTGCTAGAGGCATTTGTCTCAATCACAAATTCCTTTTTGAAGTCTAGTAATGTAAGAACTTGGGATCTACACAAAGTTTCTTTCAAATTTTTAAAAGCAAACATTGATTCATTTGTCCACTTGAATCCTTGTTTTTTCAGCATAGCCGTGAGTGGTTTAGCTAAAATTCCATAATGTCTAATGAATTTCCTATAGTAACCTGTAAACCCCAAAAATCCCCTCAATTTCTTGACAAATCTGGGTTGAGGCCATTGTTCTATAGCCTTTAGTTTTTTAGGTTCAGCTCTAACCCCAGAATGATCAATAATGTGTCCCAAATATTGGATTTGAGTGATAGTAAAGAAGCATTTACTTTGCTTAACCTTTAGTTGGTGTTGTCTCAAAAGATCAAAGACTACTTTGAGGTCTTGTAAGTGTTCACGCTCATTTTTGTTGTAAATGAGAATGTCATCAAAGAATACTAATACAAATTACCTCAAGTGTAGCCTAAATACATCATTCATAAGCTTTTGAAATGTTAAAGGAGTATTAGTCAATCCAAAGGGCATGACTAGAAATTCATAATGCCCATCATGAGTTCTAAAGGCAGTTTTTTCTATGTCACCAACATGCATTTTGACATGATGATATCCTGATCTTAAGTCCAGCTTGGAAAAAATTTGAGAGTCAGCTAACTCATCCAATAATTCTTCAATTAAAGGAATGGGAAACTTATCCTTAATGGTGACATCATTGAGTTTTCTATAATCAACACACATACACCAAGATTTATCATTCTTCTTCACTAATACCACAGGAGAAGAATAAGGGCTAGTGCTGGGTCTAATGGTGCCATTAGAAAGCATTTCTTTGATTAACCTTTCAAGTTTATCTTTCTGAAAATGGAGATATCTATATGGTCTCACATTTACATGATTTACACCTTCTTTTAAAACAATTCTATGGTCACATCTCCTTGTTGGAGGCAAGTTCATTACTTCTTCAAATATATCAGAGTATTCAATCAAGAGTTGTTGTATACAAGAATAAAATTGAATGCCAAATTCATCATGTTTATCTGTATTTACCTTTGCAGGTAAGAGTTGCGGGGATGAGCCAAATTCTGGAATCTACATTTCCTTTGTTTGGTTTAACTGGATCAAACATAGTTGGGCAGATGATGTCTATAAAGAAGCATTCAAAATTCTCTGCATCTTTGAGCTCTTCACAACCTTCAGCTCAGTTGATCCCTTTAACACTACTTTCCTTCCATTATAGATGAATTCCATTCTAAGGGTTTCAAAGTTCCAAGTAATATCTCCCAACGTTGACAGCCACTGAACTCCCAGCACTACATCATATCCTTTAATGGGTAGTACAATGAGTTTTGTACTAAATTCTTGCCCTTGCATAACCTATCTAAATTCAGTACATATAGTAGACGTTTAAAGTCTTCCACCATTAGCTAATGCTACTGACATCACCCCTACTTCTTGTGTTTTCAGTCCATACTTAGTTACTATGTCAGGATGAATAAAATTATGAGAGCTTCCCCCATCCAATAGTATACAGAAATTACTCTTTCCTATGTGACCATGTACTCTCATTGTATGGAAGTTAAGAAGTGCAAAACAAGACATTGCATGCACTGATATGTGAGCATTGGCAGCAGCTTCATCTAACTCACTAGCATCCTCTTCTGATCCTTCTTCTTCCTCCACATCCTCTGGCCACATTTCCACTATGTATAATTGTTTTCCCTTGCATTTGTGCCCTACTTCATATTTTTCATTGCACCAGAAGCACAAACCTTCCTCCTTTTCTCTTCCCACTCAGCTGAAGTGAGAGTTTTAAATGGTCTCTTGGTGGGTTCTTGCTGAATTGGTCTTGGTGTTTGTAGAATTACAACATTATCCTTGGTGGAAAACCTACTATTTCCAGCTACATTTACTATCTTCCCTGGAGTTCCTTTCCAGTTTTTCCAAGCTGCTAAAAACTTTTTTTCTTCTAGTTCGGCTAAGCCCACAGCATGGGATAAAGTCTTAGGCCTAAACATTCTCACTGTAATTTGAATTTCTTCCTTTAATCCACTCAGAAAGTAACTTATAGCATAAGGTTCTGATAGTTCTACTCTATTAAGGAGTTTCTCAAACCTTTCATGATATTCTTTTACTGTTCCCATTTGTTTAAGACTCATTAACTACGTGTTGTTCCCAAATCGAGCAGCTAGATTCTTCACATATTCCTCCCAGTTAGGTAGTTCACGAGTGTATCTGGATTTCATAAACACTTAATGCCATTGAAGAGCTTCACCTTCGAAATGCATGGCCACCAATTTCACCTTCGTCTCTGGAGGTGTCTCATCAACATCGAAAAATTGCTCGCATTTGTATAGCCATCCACGAAAGCCCTCTCCATAAAACCTAGGAAAGTCCAGTCTAGAAAGCTTGGTATTTGCTACACCTCCAGACCCTCATATTCCTATAGGATTTTATCCCTGTCCAGATTGACGAGGGGAGTGATTGTTGCTTCGCGAATAACTCTCTAAAACCAGGGACCTAAGAGCATCCATTTCTCTATCGAGGGTTTCTTTGTGTTCCTTGAATAAGGCTTTCATTGTTTCCTCTAACTTTCTGTTCAAGTCTTGAGATCGAGTTCCCTCTGCCTTTGTATGATTCAGACCTAGCTCTGATATCAATTGTTGCAGGGAAAAGAAGATCTCAATGCTAATTTTAGGTAGGATTGATAGGAAGCAGAAGAAGATCAATCGAACTTAGAATTAAAAGAAGAATTCCATTAATGGATTGAAACTTCATTTATCAAGAATGCATCAATGTCTATAATTCTGCAGAGAGAGAAAAAGAGAAAGAGAGAGAGAGAGAGAGAGAGAGAGAGAGAGAGAGAAAGAAGTAGACTATGAATCAAGATTAATGTCACCTATGCATATATTGGCTTTTCTTTCTTTCCAAATTAGTTTTCTAACCAACTAACTAATTTCCATGTCATTAACTAACTCTCTAGCTTCTCCATTTCTCAGCTGCTCTTAACTACTTCCAACTACTTGCTAGCTGACTTGGATAACTTTTCCAGCTCTTCTAAATAACTCATCTCTTTACTTGCCAGTTCTGCAACTCATCTTCTTCCTTCTTATTTTCTTACATGCATCATCCCCCTTTGGATTTGCCTCACCGACACAGGATTTCTCTCCTTCTAAGCCACCTAAACCCTGAACCCTACTCATCTTTATGAATTTCATTTTTATCTTGCTTGCCATATTATATGAACCTTTAACTTATAGAGATATAATTCATATTGGGATTGAATTATGTCCTATGAAATACAAACTCCCCGATCAACGAACAATTAATTTAATAGGTAATGATGTTAAGTTTTTTAATTAAATCTCGATTTTAAAATTTGATAATAAAAAAAATCATAGAGTTTTTCCTAAATTAAACGTGATAATATTTAAATTGGATTAATCGAAATATAATTTTGGATACCAATTAATTATATTAAAAGAAAAGAAAAGAAATACCGACCCTTCGGAAGAACTATATTTAGGATCTTGTTGATTTGTCACTTGACAAGACTATTGTGTAGCTCAATTGACTGCTATAATGCATGTCTTCTTGCTCGAGGTTTCACTTAAAAATATGAGGTTGATTATAATGAGACTTTTGCGGTAGATGCTTGGTCAGCTCTATTTATTCTTTAAGTGATATTTTGGTTAGTAAAAATCGGCTACTTTATCATATGTACATGGAGCCTCCTCTTAGGTATGACCATCCTCCTCACAAGGTTATTGCAGACAAATGCTTGTAACGATTTGTTGAGTTGTTAATTTGAGATAAAAGACCTGGTATCATAATTGTTTTTGGGGTCTTGATATAAGTTTTAGTCTAGTCGGATGTTTTCTCTCTCAGGCAAAATAGGGATCGGATCTCCTAGCACATACTAGCTTGACATATAGTAGAATGGCAGCAACACCACTTGGGATAGTATACGACGTGCAATGAGTGCATCGCGAACTATTCTTTCACTTTTTACTAAAGAAAAGTCATGTAGTTTGGAGTGAATGTGTAACGCCAGCCAAATCCGATGTTTAATTTTTCTTTTGAAATGGAAAATTTAAAAATTATATATATATTTTATGAAAGTGTATGAGAAATAATTAATAGAAATATGAGATTCTGGTTTTGAGATTGTTCAGAAAATCCATCGGGTATTGATCGACAGATATTTTAAATTTTAAGTGATCGGTTAGTAGAGTGTTGGCATTCGGTAGAGTTAAACTGTATTATGTGTTTGGTAGAAATTGAGGTTTCGGTGGGAAATTGCTTCCCTAGTAAAGCTATGTATTTGATAGATTAAATTTCTAATTTTTGATTTTTAACTGATGATCAGTAGCTTCCACCCATCGGTAACCGTCGGTTATTTTACCAATTAAGAATCTCTGTTGGTATTTTACTCCATTCATTCGGTCGGTATATCCATTCGGCTCATGATGTTTACTTTACCAATTTTTAAAATTTTTATCCGATACACTAGATTTCCATTTAAACTGATCGATTATTTTGCCACCGATCGGTAAGATGTACCATCGATAACATGAGATTTGTGAATTTCATTTTCATCATCCATTGGTAATATTTTTGACTGTTCGGTACAATCATCCATCGGTAACGTTTTTGACTGTTCGGTACAATCATCCATCGGTAATGTTTTTGATTGTTCGGTATAATGCAATTCTATTTTATATGTTTGGTACTCATCCCCTATTTTTATTTACCTGTTCGGTGCCCTCTTTGATTATCACATACCCATTCGGTAACTGTATATTCAATTGACCAAACACCCAATGTTGACCGAACACCCAATGTATCTTCGGCATTTTTCCTTCAGTGACCGAACAACCACTTGCAACATTTTTATAAAATGTCCCATCGGTTTTGGAGCAGCCAAAGCCCATCGGTTGAAACATTTGTCTCTAAAGTCTGAATTTTGAACTCCCCGTTCGGTATAGTGTCTCCCACAATTTGTCTTTTCACATTTTGTCTTGCCTCACCAAATTTCCAAAGTCTCCGGTTGCTTGCCATTTCTGGATTTGAACTCATGACCATGCCTTTGTCCAAAAAGAATATGTCCACCAAGCCATTCAACCACTTTAATTATAATATGCAAAATATTTATGATATTCTATAATTTGGGATTTCCACTAATGTGTTTCTATGTGTGAATGTAACCCATCGGTGGAGTATATTTTTCTTAATACTGTGATGGAACAATTTTCTATTCTTGTTCGGTAACCGATGAGAATTGACCCAATCCTATCACCATCACTCTTTTCTCAACCAATAAAAATTTTAAATATTTAAACTAATTATATTGAGTACCAAATTACCAAAAGGGACATATTGGGAACTTGTGTAAGTTGGGAGAGAAATGAGTAATTAAGTAAATAAGAGAAATGAGTTGTAAATAAAAAGTAGTGGGGGAATTCTAAAACCCACGAATCAAAATTTCACATCTTCTATCACTCTTCTCTCTCTCTCTGCACACACCCCTTTTTCTCCTATTTTCTTGCTTCCATTGAAGACCCATTAAAATATCACAAAACCCACACTCTAAAAATTCTAAAACTCATAACCCAACCTCCAGCAAGTTAAAGCCAGTGAGAGATTTGAGGTTTTTCTGGAAGGAAGAAATATAGAGTTTGACGATAGCTAGATATGCAGTGGAAGTGGTAAGGAAAATCTAGGTAATATTCTTATTCTCAACTTGGGTTTATTTATCTCATTCAAGACTTTGAAGTCTTATATTAAAATTTGAGGGATTAAATTTTGGGAAATTTGAGTCACTGCGAATGAGAAAAATTTAGGGTTTTGAATGTTAAAATTTTGGGTAACCATGAGGTGATAAATATTGAATATTTTGGTTACTTAATGATATTTCATAAGAGTTGGACAAAACTGATCAAGTAGGGTTCATTATGTGAAGAAATCTGAGAGTGACTACCCTCCCTTGCACTGTGAGTGAATGGTTTATTGTACCTTTAAATGAGCAAAATTGTTTTAAATTCTTTAAAAATGATTTTGAATGATTTTACATATTTTATTGTGATTGTGAGATGTTTGAAAGAAAATTTGAATCACATATGCATCCATGTATTTATAATGACTGTGTGCCTTATATTGATGGATATTTGATTCATGAATGCCTTGATGTGATCTTGAATATTGTTGGTTGAATTATGACACATGAAATATGATTTGGTTATTTGTGAAAGAATGGTGCATGTGATAAATAGCTATAGTCATTCCTTCTATGGAGCAACCCGACTGGGTGACATGGTTGGGGTTTAATTACGAGAGAGGCCTCTTTTCTGTCACGTTGTACTATCCGGATTGCACCCCGGTGAGGTACGAGTTAATGCCAAGGAAGGGGGAAGTAGCTTTTTCAAAACAAAAGGATAGAAAACCCCTTGGCGAGCTCTCGTTCAGGTTCGGCCAAATCTAGGACGAGAGTGATTTTTTAGAGAGATCCCATGATTTTTGGAAAGCCTAAAATCTATGGAAGCATATTTATTTGAGTTATTCTGATTGTTAAACTATATTATATCTGAAGAATTGTTTATGAAATATGCTTTGACTACCCCACACTCACCCCTCATTTATTGACACAATCATGCCATTGTACTCCACTCACTGAGTATTCCCATACTCACCCCTCTCTTCTATATTTTTTAGGGGAAGGTTAGGTAGGAGACATCGATTTGGAGCTGTGAAAGGCATCATTTTACTGAAGTTGTATAGGTATTGGTGATATAGGATTTATTTTTGGATTGATATAGTAAAACCTATGGAAGGACAGATTTGTACTATTCTTTTGTTTTGGATTTAATTGATACTTGTCCTATCTCTCGGGGCAAGTATCGATAGAATCCATGTTTGGTTATTGTGAAACTCATTTAATTTTGTTTAGAAGTTATTTTGTGCACACCTTATTATTTTACTAGGACATTTGGGCTTTATTGTGAAAATTTTATTAAGAATTATTTGATTGGCCGGGATGACCCTATGTATGCATTGGATCTTGATTGGTTGGGATGGCTTCATGCATGCCTGTTATGATAAAGTGGACTGAGATGGTCCTATAAATGTTGTTAAATTGTTTTTTAAACATGTTTAACAGGTTGAATGCCTTGCGGTATCCAGATACATGAGGAGGTTTTACCTATGTACCGAGATAACGTGACGGTTGTCACGTGTTTGACTCAAGGGTCGGGGCGTGACAGAATGACTCTCATTTCCAAGTAATTTCTTTGGTTATAAATTGATGGCACTCGGTTTAAATAGCTTTCAATTCTCCTATAATCATCCGGTAAGAAAGGAGATCTCCATAATATTAGAAACTTTTCTTGTTCACGTAGGATTCTAATTTTCTTGAACTCTCAATAAGGAAAGAAATTTTCTTAAAATCCTAAATCTTCCTTAATCCCAAGGAAGTCTAAATGTTTTAGAAGTTTTTGACCACAAACATCTGCCATTTTGGAAAATCTCATACAAAAAGAAAACTAGGGTTTTCTTCACCCATTGGAAGATTATAAATACAGAACATAGGCAACCATCAAAAGTCATTCAACCTATCGATCTCTCTATCATTTGAACTATTGGTCTCTCAGTCTCTTATCACTCTCTCAAACTCCTGATCATTTGAATCAATTGATCTGTTGGTCTCTTAATCTCTTGATCATTTGAACCATCGGTCTCTCGACCTCTCGATTATTTGAATCATTCGACCTATCAGTCTCTTGATCGTTTGACCTATCAGTCTCTCAATCTCTTGATTATTCGACCTATCAATATCTCGACCTCTTTATCATTTGATCTCTTAAATCGTTCAATTGGTCTCTCGACCTCATGGTCTCCTACCTCTCAGTCTTTCGGCTACTTGGTAACAAATCAAAATTTTCCTCAAACAATTCTGACCATTTGTCATCGGTACCTTCTGCATTCAATGCTCCACTTTTGTGCCCGTTCTATTTCATTGAATCACTTTACTTCTAATACCATTTTTTCAAAGTGTCATTAGGAGTGGGGGGCAAATGATGGTACCCAGTTTAAACAGTTTCTAATTCTTCTATAATCAGCCGGTAAGAAAGGAGATTTCCATGATACTGGAAACTTTCCTTGCTCCCATAAGATTCTAATTCTCTTGGATTCTCAATAAAGAAAGAAATCTTCCTAAAATGCTAAACCATTCTTAATTCCAAAAGAGTTTAATTCTTTTAGAAATCTTTGACCACAAACACCTGTCATTTTGGAAGATCTCATACAAAAAGAAAACTAGGATTTTCTACACCCCTTGGAAGGATATCAATATAGAGTATAGGCAACCCTCAGAGGAGACTCAATTTTGACACACGAGAGAGAGACAACTTTATACACCAATCAACCAATCAGAGAGGGTTTTATACCCAATTCTATACACTATTCAGATGTGATTCTATACACAATTTTATATACCATTAAAAGAGGGCTTCATACAGAATTCTACATATTGTTAGAGATACGGCTTCATAGCCAAGTCTATATCACCATAGAAGTATGACTCCATTTGATTTTATACATACACGTATGACTTCATACTCGATCATACACACATGGTACGTTTATTATCTCTCTCCACATACATATATCATATTAAGACTATACAGAGTCCTATCCGAGACCCTTCGGTCGTTATATTATCATTCTTACTGACTTGAATGTCGGAGTACCCCCACTGGGCAACCCTTGGTGGGGTCATCTGTAGGTTTCTCTATCGATGACGATCTAACCAACTCATTAGAATCAATCAAACCGTACATATACACACAGGGACAACACAAGGTTATATCCTCTTGGTTCTCTCAGTCTTTTCCTTATTTCATTATCACTCTGTCTAACTTGAGCATTGGAATCCCCTGCCAGGCCAGTCCTAGTGGAGTCTTTTGTAGGTTTTCCTTCAACAAAGACCCAATGAGCACATCTCCATCAAGTTTCCCGTTCGATTTGGAAGAGTGATCATCTATGGAGTAAAAATTGACTCCAACATAAATATTTACTAAACTAAGATTGGTATCTTTTGCACTTTGAAATTTAAAGGGGGTGTTGGGGAATTATTTTAAAATGATTCAACTAAATAGTCTAAAATTAACTTTTTAAGCGAATAAAAGGATTTGTTTTATAAATAGCATTACTCTTTATTATTATGATGCTCCTCCCACAGCTTTAGTTTAACTTTATATGCTACCCACAAGAAGGACAGTTCATATATGAACACAACATTTGTCAGTATGATAGTAAGTCATATGAACTTAATATATAACTTATCTTTAATTATTTGTGTTGACATTTTTATAAAAAATTGTGTTGATATTTTTATATACATTTTCTATATATAGAAACAAGCTGATGAAATGACGACAACTCAACAAGCCGCCTCAATAGAATCTTCCATCAATCAAATCGAGGATACAGTGTTTCTCAAAATGACTGGTTGCTCGAGTAGATTTAGAGGTAAAGGAATGGGTTCAACACCTATCAACTAGTACGAAAAATCATTATCTTTTCATACAAAGGCTAACTCTATCCAAGAGTTAGCTGAGGTGCATTGTGAATTGAAGCAAACAAAAGCAATATTTAATATCTTGTTTCAGATATTTATCTCAAAATTTTGGGATATGGAAATACCTTCTGAAATGTGGAAATATTTAATATACTAACTTTTATTTTTAATATAATATAAATTATCTTACGTGATATTTTACGTGATATTTTAGGTGACTAACTAACTTTTGTTCTCTACAAGATGATGATGGTTTGCTTTGTGAAGGTGATGGCCTCATTTCATACGAGGGATGGTCCTATGTCTTGAGACATGATACAGATTTTATATGTAATAGGATCTTGGTTGATAAACTTTACTTTTTTTTTTATAAACTTTTTTATGTTTTGTTTAATAAAGTCTTTATTTTTTTGATTTAAAATTATGTTGGTGGTTATTTTTTTTTAAATGTGCATTATATTTAAAGTAATGAGTTATTTATTGTTCAAAGGTGATGGATACATTATATTTATTGGAGTAATGAGTTATTTGGTATTGATGATTGAATGGTTGTTTATTTGAAATATGAGATATAAATGAAATATAAAGTTTAGAGTTGTTATGGTTGATGTTTGATATTGTCGATGTTTGATATTGTGAAATATGAAGTTCAGAATTATTGTGGTTGATATGTGATATTGTGAATGTTTGATATTGTGATGGATGACAATATGATGAATAGGTTTGGATTTGGTTTGGTAGCAAATGTAAACAAACCAAACTGTTTAATAAATATATAGTTCTTGCTCACGTTTCTAAGGATAAATGTTGCCAAATCATCTCTTTTTGCTGATATTTATGTAAAAATAAACTTTGGCAATGTACCGATCGTTTAACTACAAATGTCGGGACAATTTTGGACCAGTTTTTTCTTAACATCTTATTTGAGATTTATTCTTTCATCACCATGTTCTTTAATCATTTTTATAAAATGTTGGAAATGGTTTTAAAAAAAAAAGTTAGGAAAAGTGTATATATATATATATTTTAGAGATTCTTTGGACAGTAAAAACTGGCTTCTTTATCATTTGGACGTTGAAAATGTCTTTCTAGACCAATGGTTGATTGGGGCGATGAAAAGGACGCTGCGATCTCTTAATCAAGTGTTCAGATTCGAACCTCCTTAGGAAGGGAAAAGATGTCATTGAGAGACCTCCCTAAAAAAATGAGTCCGATAGTAGGTCAAACTAGATTAGTCACGACAAAATCCTAGATACCGTGGCTCAATCAGGGTAAGAAAGAAATGTCTTTCTAGATGGAGCTCTTACAAAGATGGTTTTCTCTCAAAGAAAGTCGACACCTAGTCTCCTCCTAGGTAGGACCATCATCCTCACAAGGTTTGTCATCATTGTCATGCTTTATATGGTCTAATTATTATTTTTAGTCATATTGATATGGTAAGATTATTATTGGTGATGATATTATGGACAAATTTTTTTAAGGATTTGTTGAGCTGTCAGTTTGAGATAAAACACTTGTCATGTTAACTATTTTTGGTGTCTTAATTTATGTTCAAGTCTAGTTGGATATTTTCTCTCACGCAAAATATGGATCTTGATCTCCTAGCTCGTACCAGCTTGACCTAACTTACTCCTCCAAGTGGCAATCCTCTTGATAATGCAACCCTGTACCATCAGCTAGTTTGGAGTTTAGTATATCTGAAGGTCACAATTGAATAATATATCTTGATATATATAAAAGGATCCTAATAACAATAAGAAATATTTATTGCAATGGTGTCATAAGATATCATGCGTGTCTTCTAAAAATATTTTCCTTTCATAGAAGTTAACGTTAATATTGCATACATTCATTCATGGCCACTTCTTGATTTACCTACATTGCTGCTATTCTTGGCATTCTTAGATATGTGAAGAGAGTTATGTTTCAATCGATTTCACTCTCCCATCATGTAATCCAGACAGTTATATACATCAAGTCCATTGTGGGGATCATAGTGCAATCTGGATTGCCTACAATAATGTATTTTATGAGCACCCCAACGTAAGAATGACTCTCATTTTCAAGTTACTCCTTCGTTTATAAATATTTATTATACTAAAATTGTATCTACTCCACTTTGAAATTTAAAGGGGGTGTTGGGGGAATTATTTTAAAATAATTCAATTGAATATTCTAAAATTATTCCGCCCTACTCTACCCTTGCATAAAATTCTCTATTCTCAAAGGAAAAACACGTCTTATTTAAATTTATTAAATTTCCATATAATAATTGGTTGATGGTGAAAAAATGAAATGATGAAAAAAGAAGTAACGTGGAGGATGGTTGGGTGGAGAGAGAGAGAGAGAGAGTACTAGAAGAGAAGAAAAATCACAATCTGAGTATAATGGACGAAAAATTCCAACAAACAAAAAGTGGGGAAGCACATGCCTTTCTGTCTGAGGAAACTCACGGGAAAGTAAGAAAACATAAAACAATTAAAGCAGTCATCCATCATTCATCCTGAATAAAGTTACAAGTCATTCCACCACAAAACAAACAAACAAACAACAAATGTGTTTTGGTACCCTCACGTGAACCCCCTTGACCTAATTACGTGGATGCTACTATTCCAAGTGTCACTTTGCTGTCTTCTCTTCTTCTTTCCGTTCAGTCTTCCCCATTTTCCAAAGCTTAGAGAGAGAACTTGTGTGTAAACAACAATTCTCAGATAATGAAGGAAAAGACTAATGTTTCCTAGTTCCCATGCTAAAAACCAATAAATAAATAATGAAGGAATGTTTGGTGTCTAATGTTTTAGAGCTTATAGGTGTCAACCTCTTAAGAACTGAGAATCAAAGACAAAGACAAAGCATAGTGCATGAATCACTCTAATGCTTTATGGTAGCATGAGTAGGGTAGGATTTGACTAGCACGATATCTGGGTCACTTTCCACCACTCATGCAATGTACTAGGAGAGAGATGGGTTCACTCCAAAATTCCCTCACCCTCACCCACCCCCTTTTAGCTAGCCTTCTATAGGTTCACGTGAGAGTCCTTGGAATGTTTTATTCTGAATTTGAAAGCACCCAAATCTTTAACTTGAAAATGAAAAGGGGCGAGATTTTCTTAAACGAGTTTAATAATATTTAGATTAAATTAATTAAAATATAATTTTAAATATCGTTTGATTATAAAAAAAAATATCTTTAACAACTTACACTTCCTCCTTAAAAAATAAAGAAACAATATTTGCCTATAAAGAAAACTACCTTTTTGGATCGTTGGTGCTAAGGTTGGTTTAGACAATCAAAAGATTACCCCAGCATGCTAGTTGAGAAACGCAATAGACATGAAATTATATTAATCATTTGCAGAAAATCTCGCATCCATGGGAGACCTGTAATGGGAACAATCTTGACAGTCAGACATACAACACGAGGCTTCACGGGCAAGAGTGAAAATTCTCATAAGTATGCCTCTTGTACTACTCTCGCCAAAATTCTAATTTTAAAGTTAAAATGTATAACTAATCCAAAATAAAATTTAATTATTTTAATAGAGATCCTGAGGGATACTAATTTTAATTGCTCTTTCTGGAACTATTAAATTCCTAACTCAGTAGACTCCAGAACCTTGCAAATTAAATTGTAAATTTAATTAATAATTAAACACATTTAATTAATTAATTAATCATATTATTCTTTTTGGCTTTGTGACTTCCTGAATTCTTCACTAATTAGCAATAAGATCTTCATATCAACGCCTGGATATGATGGGAAACTCTCTTTTTCACATTTGGAGTAAAAATAACAAAAATCTACCTAACTATCACAAGATCATTAACACCTAACAAAGTGTGTCATGACTACCTAAAATGAGAACTTTAGTTCAATTATAAACATTTAGAGGAACCTATGATCATAATTACCCTATACTAAAATTCTTGCATTGCAAAGTGTTGAATTAATAATGGTCATGATTAATATCAAATCCTAAAAGCTTAATAAGCTTACAATTCTATATATTCTTGATTAGTAAAACAACAATGAGGATCTAGTTTCAGAAAACCTTTAAAAAAACATTTTCCATATATTTTATCTTGTTTTCATTTTAAATTCATATTTCGCATATCTTATTTAAGAATATATCTGTGCAATGATGTAATGTGCATATTAGATTTAATTGTAGTTTAAGGGTTTCGATAAATGTCAAACTCTCCAGAAGAATCATATTTAGGATCTTGTTAATTTGCCACTTGACAAGACTATCGTGTAGCTCAATTGAGTGCTACAATGCATGTCTTCTTGCTCGAGATTTACTTAAAATTATGGGGTTGATTATAAGGAGACTTTTGCCATAGATGCTAGGTCAGCTCTATTTATTCTTTCAGTGCTCTTTTGGTCAGTCAAAATCGGCTACTTGATCATGTGGACGTCAAACATATCTTCCTAGAGGCGGCCTTTCAAAGAAAGTGTACATGTTGCCTCCTCTTAGGTATGACCATCTTCATCACAAGGTTATGATATTATGGACAAATGATTACAAGGATCGTCTAGCTGTCAGTTTCAATGCTTTCTCTGTTAGGCAAAATACGGATCTAATCTCCTAGCTTGTACTAGCTTGACGTATAGTAGAATGGCAGCAACATCACTTGAGACGGTATATGACTTACTCTGGCAATCGTCTTGATAATGCAACTTTGCATTGTCACGTAGTTTGGAGTTTGGTATATCTCATGATCACTCATCTCCATTCAAGGCCACTTCTTGATCTCCTTATTTTATTTCTATCCTTGGCACTCTTAGATATGTGAAAAGAAGTATGTTTTAATCGATTTGCTCTCCCATCATGTAATCTAGACAGTTATATCCATTGTGCGGATAATAGTGCAATATGAATCGCCTTCAATAATGTATTTTATAAGCACACCAAATATAAGAATAACTCCCATTTTCAAGTTATTTCTTTGGTTATAAATATTTATTAAACTCAAATTGGTATCTACTACCCTTTGAAATTTAAAGGGGATGCTGGGGAATTATTTTAAAATGATTCAATTGAATATTCTAAAATTAACTTTTTAAGCGTGTACAATAATTACGTTTATAAATAGCATTACTCTTTTTTAGTATGATGCTCCTCCCACAATTTTAGTTTAACTTTATATGCTACCCACAAAAAGAAGAATGGTTCATATGTGAATGCTGAATTTGTCAATATAATGTTAAGTCTCATGAACTTTAGATATAACTTATTTTTAAGCATTTGTACTGATATTTTTATGAGAATATATGTTGATATTTTTACATGTATTTTCAATACATAGAAACAAATTGATGAAATGGTAGCAACTCAACAAACCACCTCAATGGAAGAGTCCATCAATCAAATCGAGGATAGAATGTTCCTCGAAGTGACTAGCAAGGAACATCCAAGCAGATTTAGAGGTAAAGGGATGGGGTCAACACATATCAGCTACTATAGAAAATCATCATTTTTTCATACAAAGGCGAGCTCTACTCAAGAGTTAGTCAAGGTGTGCTGTGAATTGAAGCATACAAAAGCAAGATTTAATATCTTGTTTCAAATGCTTATCTCAAAATTTTTAGATATGGAAATACCTAATGAGATGTGGGAATATGTAATATACTAACTTTTATTCTTAACATAATAGAAATTATCTTATATGATATTTTATATGACATTTTAGGTGACACACTAACTTTTGCTCTCCACAGGGTGATGATGGTTTTTCTAGTGAAGATGATGGCTCTCATTTCATACGAGGGGTGGTCCTACGTCTTGGGAGATGATGCAGATTTCGTATGTAATAGGACAATGTTATATTAACTTTTTTTGGTAAACTTTTTTAAGATTTTGTTAGCAAAATTTTTATTTTTTGATTCAAAATTATGTGTGGATGGATGTTTATTTTAATTTTTTGAAATGTGCATTATATTTGGATTAATAAGTTATTTGTGCTTCAAATGTGATGGACACGTTATATTTGTTTAGTGTAATGAGTTATTTGTGAATGATTGTTTGTTTTAAATATGAAATATGGATGAAATATAAAGTTTGGAGTTATTGTGGTGGATGTTTGATGTTGTTGATATTTGATATTGTCTAAAGTGATGAGTTATTTGGTCTTGGTAGTTGAATATTTGTTTATTTGAAATATGAAGTATGAATAAAATATGAAGTTTGGAGTTATTGTGGTTGATATTTGATATTGTAGATGTTTGATATTGTAGTTGATGACAATATGATGAATAGATTTGGATTTGATTTGGTAAAAAATATAAACAAACCATATTCTTTAAAAAAGACATACTACAAAATTAAAGCGTTATAGTGACGGTTACATTTATTGTCGGTGACTTTTAGTAACGATTTTTTATGTCCTATAACAACACTTTTGACGAAACCGTTAGGAAATATATATATTTTACAACGGTATAAAATTATTCGTCAGGAAAAGTTTAGCAATTGTCAGTAAAGTTAGCACAACAATGTGTAAAAAACGATATTGAATTGTCACGGTTATTACTCGTGGTCAGTAAATATGAAAGTTTTAGGGACGGTTTGAAAACAGTTACTATATGACTGTTTTACTGTCTACCTAACAATACCGTTTGCATAAGTTCTACATCTATACTAACTTAAACATTATACAGTCTTTAAAATCTATATTTAATGCAGATGTTTATCATTTGTGGTTAGTAAATATGGTAGAGTTTTAGGGACGATTGGAAAATAGTCTCGATATGACTATTTTTACTATCTATTTAAACATATCGTCTTCATAAGATCAACGCAATTCTGACGGTTATTATTTGTGGTCAGTAAATATAACAAAGTTTTAGAGACGATTAGAAAAGTGTCTCTATATGACTCTTATTTACTATCTAGTTAACTATATTGTCTGCATAAGTTCTAAATCTATGCTAACCCCTATACTGTACAGTCTTTAAAGGATATGTTCAATTCAGACGCTTATCGTTTATGGTCAGTAAATATGACAGAGTTTTAGGAAAAATTTGAAAATAGTTTCAATTTGAATCTTTTTACTGTCTACTTAAATATACCGACTTCACAAGTTCTATTCAATTTTGACGGTTATTATTTATGGTCAGTAGATATGATAGAGTTTTAGGGACAGTTTTGAAAACTATCTCTATAAGTATTATATATCTATATATTACATATTATTATTTGTTACAATATATTACTACTATATATTAATTACAATTAATATTATATTATATATTTTTGGTTTATATATTAATATATCCATTATTACTATTAACATTATATATTACTATTATATACTATATATTAATATTATATTTTATATATTATTGTATTATATATTATATATTGTTTTATTAGTTTACAATATATTATATATATTATATTATACACCGTAACAAATTATTACTATATATTAATATTAAATATTATTACTATTTATTACTATATATTATTGTTGCTTTTTCTGATTAATATATATATTAATATATAAAAATACATAAATATTATTACTATATACAAATATATAAATATTAGTATCAGTGTAGAGTAAGAAGACTGGCGCCCGCAACTATGTGCGGGCGCCCGCACACAGGAGGGGCTAGTGCCCGCCCCATACGCGGGCGCCAGACATAGGGGGGCTGGCACCCGCCCCAAAGCGCGGGCGCCCGTGCACAGGGGGGCTAGTGCTCGCCCCCAAGGCGCGGGTGCCCGCCCATGCGCCGCCTACTATGTATATATTTTTGTATTATATATATTATAATATTAGTATTATAATACTAATATATATATATAATACCAATATATAATACTAAAATATATATATAGTAATATATATGTTGTATTAGTATTATATTACTACAAATTACTATAAATTTTTTTAATTACTTATTAAATTATAATAGATCTTTAATATTATTTATTAAATTATGACTATATAGTACATCACTATGTATTAATATATATTACTATATACTACTATATTATATATATATATATATATATTACTACATATTACAATAATTGCTATATATTACTATATATTGTTGTATAATATATCATTAAATTATATTATAATATGCATTAGTATTATATTATATTCTATTATATATTAATATTATATACTATATATTAATATTATATATTATTGTATTTTATTTTATTATATTATTACATTAGTATTGTTACTATATATACTGATATATCAGTATATATATTATATTAGTATTATATTATTATAAATTACAAAAAAAAATTTAATTACTTGTATATATTTTATAATTATTTATTAAATTATAACTATATAGTACTCTATATATACATATATATATATATTACAATAGATCATTATATATTATTATATATTTCAATATATTACTATATACTACTATATATTATCTATATGGTATTTTATATTACAAATATATTAATTACAACATATTTTTTTAATTACTTGTTGAATTATAATATATTTTTCTAATTATTTATTAAATTATAACTATATAGTACTATATATATATATATTACTATAGATCACTATATATTATTATATATTACTATATACTACTATATTTTTTATATATGGTATTTTCTATTACTAATATATTATTATAATTACTATATATTACTACTATATATTATATATTGTTATATTATATATCATTATATTATATACTATATTATGCATTAGTATTATATTATATAGTACTTATATTACTTTTATTTCATACTATTATATTATTATATTAATATTATTACTATATATTATTATATATGATGTTAACAATATAATTTTTTAATTATTTATTCAATTATAACAGATTTTTTTAATAATTAATTAAATTATAACTATATATACTAATACATATTACTATACATTACTATACGTTATTATATATTATTATATATTACTATATATTACCATCTATTAATATATATTACTATACATTGCTAATATATTAAAATAATTACTGTATATTACTATATATCACTATATATCATTATATATTACTATTTATTACTATATACTACTATATATTAATATATATTACTAATATATTACTATAATTACATATTGTTGTATTATATATATTAATATATTATATTATAACAAATATTATTATGCATTAATATTATATACAATATAGTATTATATTTTATATTATTGTATTATGTATTATTATATTATATTATAACACATTAGTATTAGATTTTATACTACTATATATTAATATTATCTATTATATATTAATATTATATATTATATTAGTATACATGTTGTATTAGTATTATATTATTACAAATTACAACATAATTTTTTAATTACTTATTAAATTATAATATATTTTTTAATTATTTGAAAAAGTTTGAAAAAAGGAAATAGAAAAAAAAATTGAAATGGCGGATCCCAGCACCCATGCAAGGGAGGCCTGGTGCCCAGCCCCCATGCGCTAGTGCCTGCGCACTGGGGGCCTGGCACCCGCCTCCGGCGCGGGTTCCAGCGCACGGAGTCCTGGCACCGGCCCCAGCACGGGCATCCGCCCATACACTATATATATTTTTTATTATATATATTATAATACTATATATATAACTAATATATAATTCTAAAATATATATATTATTATATTATATATTGTTGTATTATATATTAGCATAATATTTAAAATAGACAAGATTATCAATATTATGTAGTTTATATGAAAAAGAAATCTAATTCCTAAATTAATTATCATTATTATTTTATTCTATACAAAATCCAAAGAATAACTAACAACAACAATTTTAATTAATAATTTTTGACACAAAAATTGGTGCCAAATATATATTTTACTAATTTAACTTTAATTTATGTGCTACTAATTTTTGGATGCCAAAAGTGACACCAAAAACATATTATTAATAATATCGTAAGAAATAATAACAGATATAGTTATAATGGATGGTAACAAATAATAAATTTTAGTAACAAGTGATAATAAGTTCTAAAATTACATTAATGAAATGTAGTAATATCAAATATAGTAATAGTTTAGATAATGATATATTATTAATTACATTATTTTATATTAATAATTATTGATATTATATAATATAATATTAATTAATATTATTATCAATGAAAAAATTAAAAAAAATAAAGAAAATATTTTATTTTTCAAAGTCGAGGCTGGCGCCTGCCCCCATCCCTGGGCAACCACGCAAATATAATTTTTTAATTACAATTATATACATTTATATTAAATTATATTAACATTATATATTACTATTATATAATACTAAATATTAATACTATTATATATTACTATACATTCCTACACATTACTATATATTACTAAACTCCAATTATCATTTTAAAATACCAATTTAAAATAACCCATTGAAGTTAGATATATAGAACTAAAATTTAAAATATGCAATTTATGATAAAGTTAAATAAGTATCAATATTATATAATTTTATATGAAAAAAAAAATTCAAAAAAAAGGAAGAATTCATATTAATTATCAATATTATATAATTATATATAAATTTAGAAAAAAACTAATGACAACATTAATATTATTTTAAATTTCAAAGTTCATATTTAATTTCAAGACACATTAATTAATTAATTAATTAATAACTTTAACCAATTAAAAATATTTTTCTAGTCTGTTATTTATTTGTTTTTGCATTTTATATCATATCATGCCTTCCATTTGTATTTAATATCATAAGTTATAAATATATTATATATATTTTTTGAATTTGCATCAAATTTGCATCATAAAGATGTATAAGAGATTATGAATGAAGATATACAAATATAGACATAAATAGATAAAATATTTAGTGATGTCTTATCTATTTTATTCTTAGTTAATATCTATAGCAACAAGAAGTAATAAAGTGATATTAAGTGGATACTATATCATAAAATTAGATTTGATGATAAAAATTTATTTTTTGAAAATAATCTATTATTAAATTTTTAATTAAGTGGCAAAAAATGAACAAATGATGGATTGACAATGTGGCATAAGATTAAAACTAAAAGTTAGGTAACAAGTTAGGTAACTAAAAGGTGGGTAAAATAAAAGTGAGAGGGAGATTAAATTTTTAAAAAATGGCAGGTTTTGAAATTATTTGTGAAAATAAGGCCGTTAACATCACTTAAATCCATCAAAGCTCTCTCATTCCCTCGAAAGCTCTCCCTTCTTCCCTAAACTCTCAAAATCCATTAAAAAATTATCACTCAACCAAATATACTTTTAACAAAAACTCTCATTCAACCAAAATCTATACTATATTTTCAACATGCAGACCTATCAAAACTTTCACTCTATAAGTAGATCATATCTCACAAGAAAATTAGATTTTGATGATAAAATTTTAATTTAAAAATAATCTAATGATAAATTTTAAATTAAGTGGCTACTATGACTATATTTTAAGTTACTTAATCTAGTTAAAATTACAAAAATTGCATGAAATTACATGATAACAATTTATAAAAATTATATAAAATGTTGTACAATTTAAAGGAAAGACATGTGACCGACTAAAAGTATGAAAAATATGAGGCATGGCTAAATCTAAAATAGGTAAATATTGTAATGAAAAAAATGCGAGTAAAGAAGTGTGAAAAAAATGTGGGTAATGAATAAAGAGTGGATTAAAAGTGTTAAAAAAATCGCAAAAAAAAACAAGACGGGCTTTGAAATCGTCTCTGAAAATCCAATTCCAAATATATTATATTAACTTCAAAACCTTTCTTTCCCTCAAAGCTCTCAATATCGATAGAATTTTTTACTCAACCAATAAATATTCAAACCTCATTTTCAACTCAACTTTTACTACACTTTAAATACTATCTACTATGCGAATGAGTATTTTAAATATTTTAAATATTTTTAGCAGCTATTTTTAACAAAATGTGTAGTCCTTTTGAATATTACATAAAATTATAAATATTAATCTTGAAAATGGTGATGGAAGAGATGAATTAATACACATGAATGAAGATGATGAGGTTGATAGAGTAGGATGCGATGTGTATATATATGACATGTAATGTAATGTGATGATGATGTTGATAGAGTAAGATAGGATGCGTATACGTATGAAATGAAATATAATATAATGATATTTCATTTATGTGATCATTAATTTGTTTTCTCTTTTTTTATTCTACTTCATATTAATATAATATAATATAGAAGTGATAATAATTCATAATATAATATGATAACAAGTGGTAATAAGTGATAATAAGAGATAATAATGCATGATATAAAGTGATATTATTTTATTGATATGGTTATAATACATGTATGATAACAAGTGATAATACGATGAATGATATATAGTGATAATGGTAACAAGTGATAATAATATGGTAACAAATAATAACAGAGTGATATATCTATAATAGATTGTAATGAACGACAATAAGTGATAAAGCATGACAATAAGTGATAAACTATGATAACAAGTGATAATAACATATTACATTATCAAATTGTTTAGATAATCATGATTTTATATAAATAATTATGAATATTATATAATATAATGTTAATTAATATTAATTATCAATGAAAATTAAAAAAAATGAAGAATTAATATTAATTATCGCACACAAGACTGACGGCTGCCTCCATCCACGGGCGCCCGCGTCCATCTGCTGGTGCCCGTGCACGCAGGAGCTCGGTGCCTGCCCACATGCATGGGCGCCCATGCAAGTGGGGGACTAGCGCCCATCCCCTTGTGCCCGTGGCACCCATGTAGGGAGTTCGCACCTGCACACTTGCGTGGCGCTGTATATTATTATATATTACTATTTATTACTATATATTATAATCTATTATTATATTATATTATATTATATATTATTGTATTATATATTATTATATAACTATTAGCATATATATTAGCATACAGTACAATATATTTTTTAATTACAATTAGTATTAAATTGCTATTAGTATTATATATTACTATTACATACTATTATATGTTAATATTATATATTATTACTATATATTATTATATATTACTATCAATTACTATCATTATTATATACAATTGGACAGACAATGTAATGTATTACTATATATTACTATATTACTATATATTACTGTGTACTTATTACTATATATACATTACTATATATGTTATTACAATGTATTATTATATATGTTTTACTATATTTTACGTTATATATATATTAGTATTATATTTATATTATTATATTGTAAGCAAAAGAATAAAAAAATAAATAAAAACACAAAAAATTTAGAAAAACAAAGAGAAAAATAACAAAATATAAGAGGGGCGGTTCCACCGCCGGTGGAATCACCCTCCTATCTTGAACGTTTATTTTCATTTTATTTTTTTATTCTTTTTCTTTATTTTGTTTTTTATTCTTTTTTATTTTGATTTCTTTATTGTTTTTTTATTTTTTGATTTTTTTATTCTTCTTTTATTCTTTTGTTTTTTTATTATTTTATTTTTTGTGCCTTTTTTCTTTTGTTTTTAATTTTTGTTCTTTTTTTTCTTTTTTTGTTCTTTTATTTTTTTTTGTTTTCTCCCGCACAAATGCGTGGTAGATAGCGTCTTTTGTTTTTTCCTTTTGTTATTTTTTTTAAAATCTAAAAGAAACTTTTTCACGATTAAATCTGAAATTTTCTAAAATTTTTGTCCTAAAACCATTTTTTTTTAAAATAAATCCAAGCATTATACTTTCATGCTCACACATATGCATTTTTATTTAGAAATTGCAAAAATTCTTGTTGCGGTTTATAAGCTTTTCAACATAGCAACAAGGTAGATTTTTTTTTTATTTGTTATCACTTAATTAGAAGTAATAAATTGTGTTAATATAATATAATAGTATTGGTAAAAATATAAAAGAATAAAAAAAACAAAAGAAACAAAAATGAACAAAAAAAATAATATAGGAGGGGCGGTTCCACTGCCGGTGGAACCTCCCTCTATGTTGAACATTTTTTTCATTTTCATTTTTATTTTTTTATTCTTTTTTTATTTTGTTTTTCTGTTCTTTTTTACTTTTCTTTCTTTATTCTTTTTTTTATTTTCTTTTTTATTCTTTTTTTTTCTTTTGTTTTTTTATTACTTTATTTTTTATGCCTACTATGTTAAGCTTTTTTTTTTCTTTTCTTTTTTTATTCTTTTGTTTTTAATTTTTGTTCTTTTGTTCTTTTCCTTTTTTTGTTATTTTGAATCTTTGTTTTTGTTCTTTTGTTTCTCCTGCACAAATTCGTGGTAGATCACGCCATTTTTTTCCTTTTGTTTTTTTTTAAATCGAAATGTGCTATTAACAACACAAACTTTTTCATGACTAAATCCAATGTTTTCTAAAATTCCTATCCTAAAACCATGTTTTTTCTAATGAAATCTAAGCACTACGCTTTCATGCTCACACAAACTTTGGTGAATAGTATGCTTGTGCATTGCACAGCCACGAATTACTAGTAATTACAACAAAATAAGAGGCGGTATTGACTAAAAGTATAAAAAAATGAGGAATTAAGAACAAAATGGGCAATGAAAAAAGAGGCGGGAAAACAAATGTGTGGGCAATGAAAAAAGAAGCGGGAAAAAAGTGCAAAATGGGCGGCTTTTCAAAATTGTTTTATGAAAATGATACATTATAAATTATCCGCATGAAAAATTTCACAATTAAAACTTTAACTTCTCCTTCCCTCGAAAGCTTTCCTCCCCTAACTCATTTAAACCTCCAACTTACTTTGCAAGCTTCGGTTTGGGATGGGCTGCAGAAGGGAAGTGCTCACAGCGAGCACTGCGCTAGCAAACAAAGGAGGAAGAGAGAGAACTGTTCGCGCACGAGGGAGAAAAGGAAAGAGAGAGCTCTATTCGCGCGCGAAAGAGAGAGAAAACAGAGAGAGAAACAGGGAGAGAAGGAGGAGGGCGGCTGTGTGAGGCGGAGCTCGCCGGTGAGTAAGGGAAACGCGGAGGAGGGAGGCGGAGAATGAGAAACAGAGAGAGGGAGCGACGAGCGAGAGGGAGAGAGAGTTCGAGAGAGAGCGAGAGGGAGAGAGAGACAGGAGGAAGAGAGAGATTAGGGCTTCTTGGCCTAATTGAATTTGGGGGAGGAAGGGAGTGTCGCGTTTTGACCCAAAACGCTATGCTTCCTTCTCTTTTTTTTTTCTCTTTTTTTTTTATATATAAATAAATTTATAAATAAATAAATGTTATATATATATATATATATGTTTTCATACCCACATTTCACTAAATTTTAAATTTCATAAAATTTGGATTCACTACGAATCGCGGACACGGCATTATATATATATTTACCCAAAATTTCAATTTAATAACTCAAAATCGAAAATCAATATAATTTAAAATTTTTTATTATATTATAAAGATATTTACACAAAATCGAAAATCAATATAATTTAAAATTTTCTATTATATTATAAAGATATTTACAAAATTTCTAAAATCGGTTTTTCGGTATTACACAAAAGCTCATAGTCTATTTCATTACATTTGAAAACTGCCTTTTCAGACTTGGAGAGCCTCCGGCGGTTTTTATAAGTCTTGCATTCCATCGACGGTAACTGTTTGAGTCATTAAAGAGCCGGTATCTGTAAAGTCATAACTCGCCTCCAACAATCTGCTAGTTTGGAGTTTAGTATATCTGATGATCACACATCTTCATATTGCATACATCCATTCATGGCCACTTCTTGATTTACCTATATTGCTGTTATCCTTGGCATCGTTGGATATGTGAAAAGTATGTTTCATCGACTTCACTCTCCCATCATGTAATCCGACGGCTACATTTTCAAATATATTTGGGTCGGAGATCTATACCACATATTATTTATTTATTTTTAGGGATAGATGAAGCTTGAAATAGACTATGTTAGCTTGAGGCAAAATACTTGCAATAGCTTTTTTTTTTCTTTAACTAGGGGTCACGAAAATTACGAAAATATATGCGTGTTCATGATGATTCAAAAACCTAGATCTCGGAGAAGACATTTAAGGAAGAGCTTTTTACCATTTAATTATCTCTAAAAGAACACTTGCAATAGCCTCTATGGCTCATTCTAGTGGTACCTATGTCCATTGTGGGGATCATAGTGCAATCTGAATTGCCAACGATAATGTATTTTATGAGCACACCAAACATAAGAATGAGTCTCATTTTCAAGTTATTTCTTCGTATATAAATATTTATTAAACTAAAATTGGCATTTACTACACTTTGAAACTTAAGGGGGTGTTGGAGAATTATTTTAAAATTATTCCACCTACTCTACCTTGTATAAAATTCTCTATTCTCTAAGTTATTTTCTGCTTAATTATTTTAAAACTTGGAAAGCAAAATTTGGATTGAAGACAAAGGAAAAGCACGTCTTATTTAAATTTATCAAATTTCCATACAATAATTGGTTGATGGTGAAAAAGTGAAATGAAGGGAGAAAAAAGAAAAAAGTCACGTGGAGGATGGCTGGGTGCAGAGAGAGAGAGAGAGTACTAGAAGAGGAGAAATCACAATGTGAGTACAATGGACGAAAAATTCCAACAAACAAAAAGTGGGGAAGACATGCCTTTTCTGTTTGAGGAAAGTCACGGGAAAGTAAGAAAACAAAAAACAATTAAAGCAGTCATCCATCATTCATCCTGAATAAAGTTACAAGTCATTCCACCACAAAACAAACAAACAACAAATGTGTTTTGGTACCTTCACGTGAAACCCCTGAGACCAAATCAGGTGGATGCCATTATTCCAAGTGTCCCTTTGCTGTCTTTTCTTCTTTCTACTTCACTCTTCACCATTTTCCAAAGCTTAAAGAGAGAACTTGTGTGTAAACAACAATGCTCAAATAATGAAGGAAAAGACTAATATTTCCTAGTTCCCATGCTAAAATCCAATAAATAAATAATGAAGGAATGTTTGGTGTCTAATGCTTTAGAGCTTATACCTTGGCTACACAAGCTTTAAGCATGAAATTTACCAAAAGTTTGTCACTTGGAAAGGTATCAACCTCTCTGGAATTGAGAATCTAAGACAAAGCATGGTGCATGAATCACTCTAATGCTTTATGGTAGCATGAGTGGGGTAGGATTTGACTAGCACGATATCTGGGTCACTTTCCACCACTCATGCAATGTACTAGGAGAGAGATGGGTTCACTCCCAAATTCCCTCACCCACCCGCCACCCCCTTTTAGCTAGCCTTCCATAGATTCACGTGAGAGTCCTTGGAAATTGCTTCAATTTATTTGAAAACAACCTAATTTTTAAATAGATTTATAATATTTGAATTAAATTAATTAAAATATAATTTAATTAAAAAAAATATCTTTGATAACTTGCGCTTCCTTTTATCCTTAAAAATAAAGAAACAAGATTTGCCTATGAAGAAAATTACCTTTTTAGATCGTTGGTGCTCAGGTTGGTTTAGACAATCAAAAGATTACCGCAGCATGCTAGTTGAGAAACGCAATAGACATGAAATTATATGAATCATTTGAAGAAAAACCTCGCATCCATGGGAGACCTATAATGGGAACAATCTTGACAATCAGACATACAACACGAGTCTCCTGTAAGCCACGGGCAAGAGTGAAATTTCTCATAAGTATGCCTCTTGTACCACTCTCGCCAAAATTCTAATTTTAAAGTTAAAAAGTATAATTAATCCAAAATAAAATTTTCTTCTTTTAATAGAGATCCTGAGGGATACTAATTTTAAAAGCTTAGTGTTTCTCGAGCTATCTAAATTCCTAACTCGGTAGGAATCCTAACGTATAAGAAGTTTATATTTTTAGGAATTTTCAAATTCCAGAACCTTGCAAACTAAATTGTAAATTTAATTAAAAATTAAACACATTTAATTAATTTAAATAATTAAAATTCTTCACTAATTACCAATAAGATCTTTATATCAACGCCTTGATATTATTTTTTTTTTAGTATATAAAAGAGGGTCGAATTCAAAATCTCTAAGGGAAAAGAGGACGGTATTAGTTGAGTTATACCTCATTGGTACACCTTGATATTATTGGAAACTCTCTTTTTCACATATGGAGTAAAATTAACAAAATACACCTAACTGTCATAAGATCATTAATACCTAACAAAATGTGTCATCAATTCAATTATAAACATTTAGATGAACCTATCATAATTACCCTGTACTAAAATTCTTTTATTACAAAGTGTTGATTTAATAATGGTCATGATTAATTTCAAATCATAAATGCTTAAGATTACAAAATCTCATCTAAAAAATCAATTCTATATATTCTTGATTAGTAAAACAACAATAAGGATCTGGTTTCAGAAAACCCTAAGAAAACCTTTGCCAAACATTTTATCCAATTTTTTAAATTCATATTTCCACTACTAGAAAAATGGATATCAGCGAAGGAAATATCTGTCAATGATAGTCAAATTTTCGTCACTAAAACGCATAATGATAGAAAATTAGCGACGAAAATTTCATCGCTAAAAGTCACATCGCTAAATTTAGCGACAGAAATATTTCTGTCAGAAAGTTTAGCAACGGATTAGCGATGGAAATTTTTCGTCCGCACTCGCTTGCTTGCCCGTCTGTGCCCCTGCTTTTTTTCGTTAGAAAAATGCTCTCACCCGGGTTCTAGAGTATATGTTGAATTATCTCAACCATTATGCCACAATCACTTATGTGTTATTTCGTTTTTTTTTTTTTTTACCTTCATTACTTTCTATCTCACTCTAAATACAAAATTATATTTAATAAAAATATAAAATTATATTCAATAAAACAATAACCCAATTTAATTAAAATACAAAATACAAAATTATATTTAATAAAAACACAAAATTATATTTAATAATTACAAAAAATTATATTTAATAAAAATATAAAATTATATTTAATAAAAACATAAAATTATATTTAATAAAAAATAAAATTATATTTAATAAAAAAATACCCTAATTTAATAAAAATACGAAATCATATTTAATAAAAATATAAAATTATATTTAATAAAAATACAAAATTATATTTAATAAAATTGCAATAACCTAATTAAATAAAAATACAAAATCATATTAAATAAAAATAGAAAATTATATTTAATAAAAAAATACCCTTATTTATTAAAAAACAAAATACAAAATTATATTTAATAAAAACACAAAATTATATTTAATAAAAATATAAAATTATATTTAATAAAACAATACCCCAATTTAATAAAAGTACAAAATACAAAATTATATTTAAAAAAAACACAAAATTATATTTAATAAAAATAGAAAACTATATTTAATAAAAATATAAAATTATATTTAATAAAAACACAAAATTATATTTAATAAAAATAAAAGCTTATATTTAATAAAAAAAATAATACCGTAATTGAATAAAAATATAAAATCATATTTAACAAAAATAAAAAATTATATTTAATAAATTTGCAATACCCTAATTTAATAAAAATACAAAATCATATTAAATAAAAATACAAAAATATATTTAATAAAAGCACAAAATTATATTTAATAAAAATACAATATTATATTTAATAAAAAATACCCTTATTTAATGAAGAAACAAAACACAAAATTATATTTAATAAAAATACAAAATTATATTTAATAAAAATATAAAATTATATTTAATAAAAGTACAAAATTATATTTAATAAAACAATACCCTCATTTAATAAAAGTAGAAAATACAAAATTATATTTAATAAAAATACAAAATTATATTTAATAAAAGAACAATACCCTAATTTATTAAATATAGAAAATAGAAAAGTACATTTAATAAAACAAAAAAATTATATTTACTTAAAATACAAAATTATATTTAACAAAAATACATTAGCCTAATTTAAAAAAAAAAAGAACAAATTTTTTTTTGCGTGTTTTAGGGACGGATTACTGACGGAACATTTAGCGACGGAATTAGCGATTGAAAAATTTGTTGGAAAAAATTTGGTAGATAATCTGTCAGAATTAGGGCAAATCGAACCATTCAACGTCAAATTTGTCGAGATTTAGTGCAAATCGAAGCATGAAAATGGTAGAAATATTTTTCTGAAATCATGATCTACATTTTGGTATGCATGTTGTGTATTAACATTGCCGAAAAGTGGAGTTTCAAAATTGGCCACAAAGCCTTGCCCAGAAATGGAATTTTTCCAATTTTTGAGGGTTTATACTATAAAGGTGACTAATTGTTGGTTTTTGAATACTGAATCTTAGTCCGAATAGTGAGATGCAATCCCGGATTGTCGTGTATGGCATCCGTTGACTCATACGCTCATCTTGAGTCTGTATTCGAGTCATTTGAGTCTTGATAATTCGTAGGGTGCACAAAATTATGATATTGAGCATCAGTTGTCACTAACATTTCTCTTTTCTGTGTGACAAAGACATGGCTACAACAAAAACTATCATTTTGGATCTTGTGAAAGGAGATAGGCTGAACGGTGACAACTATAAGATATGGTACCAGAATGTTCAGTTTGTTATCGAGGAACAAGAGCTCAGGGAGGTTCTTAAGCACGAGATGGTAGACCCAGGGAGGGTAACACACCACAGGCTAGATGGGATTAGAAGGTATATCGTGTTTGGAAAAAGAAGGATGGCCAAGCTAGGGTGATCCTTCTTAATAGTATGCACGATGAGCTAATCCCCGTGTATGAGCAGTATCCTACGCGATGTCGATCTGACTTGCTCTGAGAGAGCATTACGACTCCAAGTCAGCTCCCAAGTTAAGGATGCTAACTTATAAGTTCATGACATACAAGAAGAGACCTGATCATACTATGAAGCAGCATTTGATGCATATGTCAAGTATAATTGCTTGCCTCTTTAAAGAGTATTGGAGAGCCTATGTCTGATGAGCTTTAGGTACTGGGTGTGATCCAGTCTTTGACTAATTCCTGGGATGAGGTTAAGATCTACCTTGCACACACTGGAAGTATCCATACTTTAATGGATGTGAGTAGGCATTGGGAGCTCGAGGAGGAGTATCAGGAGATGGCTAGGTCTACTTCAGTTCATGCTAACTTCACAGAGTTGAGTAAAGGCTCCCAGGGCATTAAGCACAAGTGGCATAAGCATGAGAAGAATGCCAAGGGCCAAGGCAAGAAGAAGTAATCTGCGAAGACTGACGATAAAGGGCAGAAGCATAAGAAGAAGGAGCTCAATAAGAGCAAGGTCCAATCTTATATATGTGACAAGCATGGGCATTTCATACACGAGTGTGGCGATCGAAACATATGTTCTTCTTCTTTACATGGTTTGAGTTATGTGTCATTTAGTGTGATACTCACAAACTCTTCTCTTTTGTGGATTGTAAACTCAGGAGCCACAGACCATGTAGCTCACGACAGGAGCGCATATGTGGAGTTTCGCCATTTGAGTCCCCATGCGAAGAGGCTATATGTGGAGAACGGAGTATTTGTGGAAGTGAGAGGGATTGGTACGTGCAAGCTGATGCTGTGAAATAACCAACTCTTATATCTTCATGATGTTTTGTATGCTCCTGAGATTTGGTAAAATTTTGTCTCTGTCCGATGTCTAGATCAGTTAGGATATTCTATTTTGTTGAGAAACTCTAGAGTTTCCATTTGTCATGACAGTTCTTTAATTTTTGTTTTGGTTTAGTCCATGAGGGACTTTATGTATTGGATTTGATTTCAAATTATGAGATTTATACTTATCCTCCTATTGTCTTTGCATCTGATAGTGTAGTTGATGATGTGATTGTATGACATAGTAGACTTGGCCACATAGGGCAAGAGAGGATGGGCCGGTTAGCTGGGAGTGGTTTGTTGGGCCCGCTAACCAAGGTCGAGTTGTCCTTGTGTGAGTTTTACCTAGCGGGCAAAGCTATGAGAAAACCATTTGGGAAAGCAGTGAGAGTTGGGACTCCATTGCAGTTGGTCCATTCCGATATTTGCAGACTCATAAATGTGAGAGTCCGAAATAGAGCCACGTATTTCATTACGTTTATAGATGACTACACATGTTTCGATTATGTCTACCTAATCTCGCACAAGTCTGAGCTACTAGAATGTTTCAGGAGGTTTATTAGCGAGGTTGAGAATAGGTTAGACTTGAGGGTAAAAACTCTCAAAATCGATTGGGGGCACGAGTATCTGTCTGAGTAGTTCAAAAAGCTCTGTTTCGAGAGAGGTATTATGAGACAGCTGACTATTCCTACTACTCCTTAGTAGAACAGAGTAGCCGAAAGAAGAAATAGAACTCTGTTGGAGATGGTGAAGTCGATGATGGCACAGACCAATTTACCTATCTCCCATTAGGGGGATGCGTTATTGATTGCCACCTACGTCTTTAACCATGTCCCAACGAGATCCATAGTCAGCACCTCGTACGAGCTTTGGACAGAGAGACAGCCTGACCTGAGCCATTTGAGGCCATAAGGTTGTACCGCGTATGTTCCTGATTCCTGGCCCATGAGGAAAGAAGTGTATCTTTATAAGACACTCAGAACACTCCAAAGGATATGTGTTCCTAGGAGACCATACAGACGGTACTGTCACTGAGATTGAGTCTCGTGATGTCACATTTCTCGATAATGATTTTCCTAAGAGAGGAGAAATCGATCGGGACTACACTTTCTATGAGATTGATGAGCCCAGTGGCTCAGTTGGCCTCACAAACGAAAACTCAAGAGCCGGTTACGGATCTTGGTCCTAATGGGAGCAGTCCATCAGAAGGTGAGGAGGCTTTCTATCCTTGTAGGAGTAGTCAGAGATATGTACCTCATCGTCATTTCCCAATTGAGGATAAGATCCTCATTGTGACTCCCGAGGACGATGAAGAGTTGATGACATTTAGGGAGGCTCTTGAGAGTTCAGCGAAAGACCAATGGTTACAGGCCATGAAGGAGGAAATGGAATCAATGAGATTCAACGGGGTCTGGGACCTAGTTAACTTACCTGAGGATAGAAAGATCATTGGGAACAAGTAGGTTCTCAAAATCAAAAGGAAGATTGACAAATCTATCAAGAGGTATAAGGCCCGTCTGGTAGCCAAGGGTTACATGCAGACAAAGGGCATTAACTACAAGGAGACTTTCTCCCCAGTAGTTAAGTTTACATTGATCCGTTTACTTTTGGCAATTGTTACTAGTATGGATTTGGAGTTACACCATATGGATGTTAAGATCGCTTTCCTTAATGGGAGTTTGGATGAAGAGATCTACATGGAACAGCCCCTGGGTTTATTCTAGTAGGTCAGGAGGATAAGGTCTATTGACTTTGAAAGTCGATATACGACCTAAAACATTCATCCATGCGATGGTATCTATGATTTCACAAGGAGGTGATATCTTATGGTTTTACAATAGTAAATGAGGATCATTGTGTCTATCTGATACGGTCCGATAACTCTTTTGTGATCTTGTCATTGTATGTGGATAACATAATGTTGGCTAGGAACAATATTGAGTATCTAATAACTATTAAAGCATGGTTATCATCTAGCTTTGACATGAAAGACATGAGTAAAGCTGAGTTCATTTTTGGAGTTCAGATCTAAAGGGATCGCTCGAGAAAGACGTTGGCTCTTTCACAAGAGACCTACATTAGAAAAATTTTTGAGCGATTTGGGATGAGTGACTGTAATCCCATAGATACTCCGATCATCAAAGGTGAAGGCTTGAGCCTGGAAATATGTCCTATAACTCAGGAAGAAGTAAGGGACATGAGTAAAGTACCTTACTCCAATGCAGTAGGAGACCTAATGTACGCAATATTGTGTACTCTATCGGACATATATTATGCAGTCATTCTGGTGAGTAGATATCAGGCAAATCCTAAAAGGGGTCACTGGAGAGCAGTAAAAAGGATTTTTCGATATCTTAAGGGAACTGCGAACTTCTTGTGTTATAGAGGAGGGGATTTGTGCCTTGTGGGTTATTCGGACGCCGATTGGGGAGGTGATTTGGATAAGCGCAAATCGATATCAGGTTTTGTTTTTTTGCTCAATGGCGGGACCATCTCTTAAAGCAGTAAGAAGCAAACCTGTGTTACTCAGGAGAGTGTTTGACTCCAGAGACTATTGGATGATTTAGGGATTGTAATAGATAGTGGGTGGCTTGTAATGATTTATTGTGATAATTAGGCCGCTATCACTTACACTTGAGACCCTAAGTTTCATAGTAAAACCAAACACATTGATACCAGATATCATTTCATGAGAGATATCATCGAGATGGGTGAAGTAACCGTCAGTACATTTCTACACATAACATGGTGGTTGACCCCTTCACTAAACCCATCACTAGAGACTCCTTTTTAAGGCATAAAGAGTCATTGGGTTTGGGTACTTTTTGACATTTCTCAGTTTGTACTTTATTGACGACATTGATGCTTGTTGATTTTCTATATATATAATTATTGTGCATTATTTAGTCACACTTGTGTTATATTTTAATTAATGCACTTACTTTTGTTATCATATATATGTTTTGCAATGTGATAATAGATATGTCAGGTAGGTGAAGTTGACTCTCTCATATGAGTGACCACCTCCAACTCTGAGTGCTCGGGGATGAAACGGTTTCTAACTGTAAGGGGTTTTGACAGTAGCCCTGCTAGAATATAAGTCGCCATGATACGTGTTCAGGATGAGGTCATATGCGATATGACCGACATGAACGACCCACATCCATATTGCCTTTAAGTAGTCAGGTTTGAGATCTCAGATATCACCTGTGATTTGTGATATAGTCTTTGAGATAATCTCTCTGAGATCTCTGGGTAAAGTCTTATGTGTAGACTGAGTCCCATACCTGCACAATTTTAGAGAAATCTGACATATGCCCTTTTGAGAGATGGGGGAATAACACTATGATATATATTTCGTATCACGTGTGATAAGATGACTAGGGATAGTGGGAGCTATATTACTTGAGACAATGACTTGATATTTATCTCCGAGCCCCACTGTGTGAGACCCGAGATCCATTTGGCGGGATCTCTCGTACCCTTATTACTTTCGGCTGTCTCTTGAGATCCTGATCCAATATTTGCTACTTTAGTCTATTTACCAATGGTTCGAAAAATAAATTGAGGTCTGAAGGACAGGTCTAGAAAAGCAGCTGAGTTGAAACCGATAGATTCAAGTTTGGAAAAAAGAAGACCAAATGACATTGTATCATTGTGTTGTATTCACCGACCGATCTTTTATGTCCATCCATGTAGGGATTTGAACATAATAGTGAATACATAATCGAGCAATTTCTGAGGATTATTTTTTATGAGAAAAGTAGCTCGATAGATGTAATTTGTCTTGGATCTGGGGTACGACGAATTTTCTTTTGGTACTAACGGTGACTACTCGATCATCCTAATAGGTATGTCAAGAAGTCTTTGGTTGCAGGTATACTCACAAGTCGTACGATGTCTAACCTTGTATGAAAGCCTAGTAGGATGATATGATAGATCGCCTGAGTTGTGATTTAATGACGGAAGTAAAATCCCTTGTGTGCAAGTGGGGGATATAGGTAAATATATCCACGTAGGTGCATTTTACCCTAGGTAAATATTTATTTTAAATTTGAATAAGGGATAATGGGTAGTTGCCCATTATCTCCACTCCCTTGTTTTCTCTCATTAGTAACTCCTACATCAGTTACAATTACACAATTATTTAATTTGTGAATTAAGAGTGAGATTTATTCTTTGAGAGAAAAATCTAATTGAGAGAGAATTGAATCTCCATTGTTGAGAAGAACAATAGAGATTGTTGAGATCATTGAGTGGGTTTTCCGATCGTCACAAAAATCATCGGGTTGAGGGTTGCGACGTTATGACATTGTGGTGATAGTTTGATCTTTGTGGCTATTATCTCGACTACGAGTTGTTCGAGATCAGAGTTTACGGTTTTTGAAGTTTTTTACATCACCCATTGAGGTATACTGCGAACTCGAATATTTTACGATTCCAAAAATTTATTGTATGTTTCCGTTGCATGATAGAGTCCCATATTTTAACATCTCCTTTCTCCCTTTATCTCCCTTCGAACTGATGACTATGACCATCTCCGATGACAGAAACTACCGTCCCTTTTGCTCTCTAAGGTAGTATTTGATTAAGGGATATGAGAATTAAAAATGAGATTGAAACCCATTTGAGTTGTTAGATTAATGGAATGGAAATAGAGATTTGGGAATGAAACCCCTAAAATAAGGATTTTATGAAACTCAAATAAAAATTTGGGTTTTGACCAAAACCTATGTCTAAAACCTTAAAAAAAAAAAAAAAAAAAAAAAATCTACCCATTTCTTTGCCCTTCCATTCAGCTGACACTCTTTTTCTTTTTCCACCATTTCTCTTCCTCGAATTTTCTTCATGAGTTTTCCATGGCTGCTACGTGATTAGATCGTGTTAGTGTTCAAAAGTCATGGTTTGAATCTATAACTTGCATCTCTCTTATAGGTGATGAAACTACGCTTTTATTATAGTTGGATGAAGAGAAACCATTGTTAGAGTCGAGTCCCCTTTTGGGGTCATCTTCAATGCTTGAGATTCCAGAAAGATGAGTTGTTTGTAAATCTTGTTGTTGTTGCTGATATTGGAGAAGAGGACTTCCTTGGTGGTCCATTATTGGTGAAATTGGAGTGAGTCACAAAGAGGAAGAGAGATGAGAGGGAGTGGTGAGTTTAGGAGTGGTTCTTTCACTTTTTTATGACAAGTGCAGATAATTATTGTTATTTTTTTTCTTTTATTTCTTTGTGTAATTCTAATTCTAATTTTTTTTCTTTTCCATTTTTATTGTTACAGGCTAAAAAAAAGCACAAAAGGTCAAAAGCTTTTTTTCCCCTTATCTTGATAAAAAAGAACATTTTAAAGGTTTTTTCCCTACATTTTTTATCAATATCAAAATTGATAATTATATGATTTACATTTCAAAAGATATATAAATCAAATATCAACAATTGTTATCATACTCATTTTAGAATTTGAACTAAACAACTGATATCGGAATTAGTTTTTCCATTCCATTCCCAAAATCTTTGATGTTGAATCCAATTTCGATTCTCGAATATGAATTAAATGCCCACAAGTCTCCCCTCCCCTCCCGAACCCTAATTGGTCATTGCCTTCGATGAGGTCTCTTTGTCATTTCCTTGCTCTGTCTTTGTCTTTTAACCTCTTAGCCTTCTCCTCTTATAGCCAAAAGCTTGGACCCAAGTTCTTTTTCTCCCTTGTATTTGCAATATTCTTCAAGCCCAAATCCAAAATTAAACCTTTAACCTGAGAAATGAGGATTGGAAATCCAAAGTCTATCTTCTCCTTTATGGATTCACAATACCAGTTTCAATGATTTCGAAGGAGGCCATGAGTTTTATGGGTTTATCTACACTCTTTCACATTCTATCATCATGTTCACTCAAAAATCATCATGCTTTCAATGTTTTTGAAGAACAGTAGAGGGATTCAAATTGAAAAATCACATTAGAACTCGGTATCATACTCTTAGTGATGATTTTCTACCTTTCTCTCTCTCTCTCTCTCTCTCAATATTTAGCAACTTTAAATCCTTTACCCTCATTTGATTTTTGCTTTTGTAATCAAAGACTATCATGTAGGCTGTAAGAATTATGCTTTGAAGTAGCATTAAAATACCTAATTGGAGTAGAAATTTAACCCTATTCACACCAAGTAATTTCTACTTCTTATTTCCCTTCTTTTTCGATCTTCATAAACTTAATTCCCCTTCATTCAAAATACATTAATTGAAATTCAATTTTGATTTTATAAAACAACGTGTGAAAATGAAAGAGAAAATGGAAAATAGGGCATAAAAATTTGTTCCTTAAGTGTCTCAGCTACTTTGTCCATTTCACTAAATTTTTTTTTATTTTGTTTCTGTTCAATTTCTTCCTTATGTTTTAATTCATTTTTTTATTTTTCTTTTTCTTCTTCTAGTTTATTTACTATTTTAATAAACTCCTTGTTTTTCCTGTTCATTCTTTCTAACTCTTTCAAGGATTTAAGAAGTGCTTGTTGTAATTAAAAAACAAAAAAGTTTTCAGAATTGGAATCATAAGAGGTAAAGCATTGAGAATTTAACTCGTCATTGTTTTCGTGATTTTCTAGAGCCATGAAGCAAATGTTAACTTGTTCTTCAGCTGCTTCCTCTTCCTCTAAGCTATTGTCTTCATCGCTCCAAATTGTTAGTGCCTTTTTTTCCCTTTGTTCTCTGCTTTCTTTTCATTTTTCTTGAGTTAAGAGAAGTCTGCTTTGATATGGCCTAGTCTTTTGCACTCTTGGCACCTTATCTCATCCTTTTTCTCCTTTTTCTTTCCTTTCCTAAATTCTCTTCTTTCTTTGTTCTTTCTTCTCATCATGAACTACTTGAATTTCCTAGTTAGTAAAGCCATATCTTCCTCATCATCCTTGTCAGACTCATCATCCTCCTCACTTTCAGTTTTCAATGCAATTGTTTTGTACTTTTCATCCTCATTTGAACCCTTAATATTTATTTTCATCTCATGGGTGGTGAGGGAATCAACAACTTGGTCCATGGTTAGAGTCTTCAATTTTTTGGATTCCTTTATGGTAGTTACCTTGGCTTCCAAGAACCTAGGCATATATCTCAACATGTTACCTACCACATCTTCCTGACTAATTCCTGTCCCTAGTAGTCTTAGTTCACCTGATTTATGCTCCCATATGTCACCTTTAGACTCTCCCAGATTTCTTTGGTAGTAATATAAGAATATATCATATTATACTCATTTAGACTTAATGCTAAATGTAATAGATTTACAACTTTGCAGTTTGTCCTAAATGTCTTCTTTTCTTCTACTCACATGTTTTTTAGTTTTGCCGGTACTCTAGCTATATCTACTTCTTTGGTTGGAAATTCTATCCGTTCTTCTATTATCTCCCAATTCTCATCCTTTGTTTCTAAAATACTTTCTAGAGAGGGTGAATAGATTGTATGACACTTTGTCTATGATTTTGAAAGTTTTTTAGTTTATTGAAAATGATTGGGAAATGAAAGAGTTGAAGAATGAAGAAAAACATAGCATATACAATTAGGATAAAAATGAAGAGATAACAGAAGATAGGGCACATGGAGTTTTTATAGTGGTTCTACCAAACTTGATGTATATCCACTCCCAGGCACCTTGGTCGATTTTTCACTATTTTCTCAAATTGTACAACCCACTTTCTTCACAGGTGCAAGTGGAACCTTACAAGTATACTCACAACTTATCTTTCTCTCTCAAAAACCTAGACCGAGAAAACCTCTCGGTTCTTTAGAACTTTCAATATAGAGATGAAAGGTGTTACTGGAAGATGAGGCTGATCGTCAGATAGAACAAGATTTTTGAGCTCAATAAAGATTACACAGAAAGAATATATGAGAAATTAAAATCAGAGTGTGTTTTTGAAAGATAGAGTATTCAATGCATTGGTTGTAGGCTCATTCAATTTCTCAACCCCACTTCCATGTCTTCTTAATTTCAATATTTATTTGACTTGAAGAGAGCATTGAGTTGGTAGAAGCATTTTGACCGTTGCTTATTAATTGTTCATTAATATTTCCATCGTTTTTCATTAAATGGTTTTGCCCATTATTGTACCTTGACGAATAGGAAGCTGGTTTTCTTCTTTTGGACGGCTAACTTCTATTTTCCAAAGAAATATTTGCTTTTCATGCACATTAGCATGTTATACATAGAGCCCAATAATCATAAAATGTGTTTGCTTAGAGTTGACCTGAAAGTGTATTGGGTCAACATAAATTTTGAATCTTTAGACAGTTGGGATATAAATGTGAGGTGTGGATTGATCTATAAAAGCTCTAGGGTTGACCTATGTTCTTGGAAATTAAATTTGGGTCAACATACTAAGTGTATTGATTATCCAATTTGAATATTCAAAGTGCATGTCATCCAATTTTGAGGAGTCAAACAAATGGCCTCATCCTCATAAGTAAATAGGTTAACCTTGAAAGCATGTGAGTCGACCTATTTGAACAAGGGGTTGGCTTGTTATGAAAGTCTAGTTAACTTATTGAGGATTGGGTCAGCCCGATGGCTTGGTGGATCAACTTGAGGGAAGTGTCGTGTCGACAAGCAGGAGAAGTGGGTCGACCTGATAGAGAAGTAAGTTAGCCTGATGAGCATAACGGGTTGGCCTAATGGGAACATGGATTAACCTCTTTTGATTGTGGCTCATCCAGGAACATGTGCCTTGAGGGTCGACCTGAAGTGTTCATCCAAAAAATTTTCTAAGTGATATGCTTAGTGATGAACCGGTAAAGCTCAAGTCAACGTGCACTACAAAGTGTCGACCTAGTAAAGGTCACGGGTTGACCTAACTCGTATGGTGGGTCAACCTATCATGTATTGTGGGTCGACGTGTAGAGATCTTGGGTGGAATGATTAGGCTATGGGTCAATCGGACTTAGGGCTGACTTTATTTACTTTATAATAATCATTTAAAAAAATGTCCAGCTTTTACATTGGAGTTTTTATATTTCCATTTACTTAAGATATTACATGTAAATAATGAAATACCTCTTATTTGGATTCAATAAAAATAGTTTCAAAATCTAATTTTTTTATAAATAAAAAGTCAACTTTCTCTTCAAAGAACAAAATTCCAGTTTTGATTTTTAGATGAGTTTGTTCAAAAGGTTAATGATTTAGAAAAATTATTGAAAAAATAGGTTTTAACCAAATTGGTTCATAAAGAGTAAATACCATTTTTTTTATTCTCATTATATTGATATTTTAAATACTTATATTTTCAAGTATTTAGTCTCCAATTGGTTGCTCAAATTTGGATCTTCAATATTCTAAAGTGTCTTATTATCTATCCAATTTTCTTGCCTGAGTAGCACTATTATTTGTTTATGTTATAGGAGTGTGAACTTATTCTTTAATGATCTAAATCAGTAAATTTGTATCGACTAACCTTATACATTTTGTCCATATGCATTACTGAGTCGACTGCTGCTTATGATTCAGCTAATAGTCTCTCAATTCTTTCCTTAATCAAACTAATCATGTTTTGTTTATCATCAAAATCTATAAATATGCAAATAGTTTCCAATAACTATAGTTATTATTGTTAAAGAAAGAAGCTCTATTTATGAATAGGTTTCAAAGGGTACACTATCAATATTAAGTGCCATTTTTGGAGAGAAAAGAGGGTCTTTTATTTATGGTGGTTAAACTTAGCACTAGACATCTACTTTGTACCAATTGAAATTCAACATAAAGGGGTGAATATATTGTATGATACTTTTTGATTTTATTAAACAAACTGTAAAAATGAAAGAGAAAATGGAAAATAGAGTACAAAGATTTTATAGTGATTTCATAGAACTTGTTGTATATCCACTCTCATGCACCTCCTGGATTTTCCATTAGTTCTCCCAAATAGTCCAAATCTCTTGTTTTTAGGTGCAAATAAAACCTTTACAAGTATTTCCTCATGATACACTTATAACATCTCACAAATTGATTCTTTCTCTCTCTAACAAGTCATTTGAATGGAAAGATTTGGATAAACAAGAAAAGATTAAGAGATAAAGTTATAATTTTTTTTTTCTTTGAGAATTTAGATCGAGAGAAAAGAAAAGATTTAGATGGATTTGAGATCCTTCCAAATTTAAAATTTTTTCTCTCCCAAAAGTGAAAAAAAAATGGAGGGAAGAGAAAATGTTAGAGTTAAATATTTTTTATATTAAAAAAATGCTCTTTAAAAACTGATAGCAAAACATTTTCTTCTCTTCTCTTTTCTTTCATAAAACTCCTAAATAAGATAAAGAGAAAATTATAGCTTTTCTTTTCTTTTTCTTTTCTTTTCTAACTAATCTTTTTTTTTCTTTCCAAAACTCGCAAACATATTGTAAATCTCTAACCCAAAGAACTCACTCTAGTCCCTAAATGTTTAGTACAGGAAAAGAAGAAATGTTATAATAAATGAGGCTATGACTTCGAATGTAACAAATTTGAAACTCATAAACGGAATTTGGAGAAGAAAGAATTTGTAGAAGACAAAAAGTATATTGTTGAAGTTGAGAGAGTTCAGGATATTTAGAATATTCAACTTCTTGATTTCTTCTCTTCCATATGAAGTATTTATTGAGAGTTGTTGAGAGCTATTGTGATAGATTCAAATTTGAATGCTCTTTATTAATGCTCAATCCATCACATTGAATGCTTTTAACCTTTTCATTAAATGCTTTCAATCGTTGTTCTGCATAGCCAATGCATAGCTAACAAAAAAACTGCACTGCTAATGTACAGCTAACAAAAAAGCTTTCTTCAGCATTTCTACATAAAATAAATGTTAGAGCTCAATGTGTCGAACTAATTTTCCACTATTGACTTGATTCTTTAGAATCTTAAGTTATAAGAAAGTTTAACTTGAGTGATTTCTATTTAAGTCCATTTGGCCATACCAAAGTTCATGTGTTGACTAATTTAAAATATAAGTTGACCTGATAGAGAGTTTATGTCAACTTATACTCAAGTTTGCCTAGATTATGTTAACTACTTAAAAAATGAGTCGACTAGTGTTATAGGTTTAGTCGACTCATGGTATGCATTGATTAAGTTCAGTTGACTGAACTACGCTTAAGTTGGCTGATGTATATGCAATGGTTACCATCAATCGATTGAGTTACTCATTAAATCAACTGATTTTACTTATGCAATGGAATAATCACCATATGTATGCAGTGGTTGACTAATGTGTGTATGATGTGTGTGTATGTAATGCAACTTGTCTAAATTTGGTCAACGAGCCTATACTTGTGTCAACCGACTCATACAATAGTTGACTGAAAATATTTAGGATGTCGTCTATGAAGTATACTTCTTATGCTATCGGCCGAATAAGATTTTCATTGTGTCAACTAGGATGTGTATATATGGTTCAGTCGATTGAAGTACAGGGTCAGTTGATTGTTTCTTAAGTTAAGCTCAGGGATAGTCAACTAATGTATAAACAAAGTCGACTGAGTTACTCATTAAGCTAATTGAGCTCTAGGACAATCGACTAATGTATATGCAAAGTCAACTGAAATCTACGTGAGTCGATTGATTGCTCATAGGTTGGCTGTCTAGTCATGTTATGTTGACTTTTAAGGCTTCAAGTGTAGACACAAGTTTTTGCTTACTTAAGTTTTTCAAATTGCTAAACACACAAGTCGACTTAGGGGAAATGGAAGTCGACTCAAGCTTAATCGAGATTTTGTTTAAATGTGTGATATAGTTTTGGGCAAGTCGACTTGTCCACTAATCCTAAGTACAATCTGCTTATTTCATAGTCAGCTGATTTCTTCTTGAGCTAACTATCATTACTTGTGTTTAAGTTCCAAATTTACAAACTAATTTCTTTTGAATTATTTTATTTATCATCAAAACCTAAATATGCCAACATTAATTTTAAACAGGCTTGTCAATAGTCTTAAAAGGTTGAAATAATTTTTATATGTTGTTCAATCTCTCCTGTAATAGGCAAATCTTGAATATATTAATCTTGATTTTTAGACTTTTTAATTCCATTGAAATACTAAATTTTTATGCTTTGTTGATACTTGAATGTTTATTAATGTTCAAACATCTTTCCAATAGATTAGATCCATCAAATTGTGCTTGAATTGGGTTAATCTCCATCTCTTTTCTTCGATATTCATTATACATATGAAAAATGATAAATTCTATTGTTATGATTAGGTTGTTTTATGTTTTAGGATATTCTAATAATGTAGGGTATTGGTTAGGGTTTTAAGTAAGAAATTTTTGAAGTTTAATAAATAAAATTATATGTTATATACTTTTGTGCAACTTCCTGAGGGTTATAATCAAATGTTAATCAAATCAAACTTGAAAGACAAATGCTTCACATACATGCATGCATTTATTTTTGATATATCCTATGCTAATACATAAGTTTTGTCTAGATCTAAGTGACCAAAACATGAAATTCCTTATTGAACCATTAGGGTTTCTAGTGAAATTGGCTTATATGATTTGAAATATGTCTCAACACTAATATTGTTATGTTTAAGCATATGGATAATAATATTTTTTTCCCTAAAGCCTCTAGAGTTTTTGGTAATTTGCCTTGTGAATAACTACTCAAATATGGATTTGGGTTTTTGATGAAATAAGTATGATTTTATCTTTTTCTCTGTCATTTATATTATTACATGCAAAATAATGTTTTTTAAGAATTTGTCATGTTTATTTAAGTCCAATTACATGATAAATGCTCAATTCCGTAGAGAATTGATATAATGTCTTAGGATAATAGGAATGACACACTACAAAATAAGAGCACTATTCAAACGGTCAAAATATGTCAATAAAATACAATAAAATCGTCACTAACACTTTCTCCAACGGATGGACCATCAGTTGGTTATACACCAGTTGGGATAGGTGTATCTTAATGATTTGTGTAACCGTTGTAGCATGTCATGTATGTATTGTGACGGTAAAAAAGTATTTGTAAAATTAGAGGTTTTATCGTCAGTTAATAGGATGTTAGGAAATATTAGGATTTTTATTATCGGTTACCATATATTACGAGATGTTACTACTTTTATCGTCGGTTACCATTATGTGAGGAAAAATCTCTGATTTTATCATCGGTTACTATATGTTATGAGATATTACTATTTTTGTCGTCAGTTACCATTAACTTAGGAAAAGTTACTGATTTTATCATCGGTTACCATATATTACGAAATGTTACTACTTTTATCGTCGGTTACCATTATATGATGAAAAGTCACTGATTTTATCATCGGTTACTATATGTTATGAAATGTTACTATTTTTATCATCAATTATCATTAAGTTAGGAAATGTTACTGATTTTATTATCGGTTATCATATGTTATGAGATGTTACGACTTTCATCGTCGATTATCATCATGTTAGGAAAAATCACAGATTTAATTATCGGTTACCATATATTACGAGATGTTACTACTTCCATCGTCAGTTAACATTAAGTTAGGAGATTATACTACTTTCATCAATGGTTACACTCGGTTACCATATATTACGACAAGTTATACTTTCATCGTCAGTTACCAGTAAATTAAGAAATGTTATTGATTTTATCATCGATTATCGTATGTTACGAAATGTTACGACTTTCATCGTCGGTTACCATTGACTTAGGAAATGTGATTGATTTATCATCAGTTACCATATGTTATGAGATGTTACTATTTTTATCGTCGGTTACATTGAGTTAGGAAATGCTACTAATTTTCATCCGTGGTTAGCATTAGGTTAGGAAAAGTTATTGATTTTATAATTGGTTGTTATATGTTACAAGATGTTACTACTTTCATCATCGGTTACCATTAAGTCGGTTATCTTGTGTTAGAAAATGTTAATAACCTTTATTGTTAGTTAGTAGTAGTGTTAGGAAATGTTATTCTCTTTTTCTTTGGTTGTCATGTGTTACCAAATGTTACTACACTTTTAACTTTTATATTAGTTACACTAATGTTAGAAAATGTCACTATTTTGTATTGTCGATGCACAAGTGATAGAAAATTTTGCTGCCTTTTTGGTCGGCTTACATATGTACTATTTAATCCTCGGTTACTTAGTGTTAGGAAATATTAGTATTTTTGTAGTAGGTTACTATGTGCTACAATGAACATATGTGTTGGAAAATATTATTGTTTTTATGGTTTTTATTGTTTTTATGGTACCATATGTTAGGAAATAATAGGTTATCATGTGTTAGAAAATGTTAGTAGCTTTATTGTAGGTTACCATATGTTGCTATTTTTTGTGTTACTACCTTTTACAATTTGTTACTATCGAAGGTTACCACGTGTTACAACCTTATCAATGGTTACCATGTCTTAGAAAATGTTACAATATTTTATCATTGGTTACCATAGTATTAAGAAATAGCTTGAAAAATCACATGGCACAAGTGTTTGGAAAATCACAACCTTATATTGTCATTTACCCACCTCCTACCACAAGTTAAGTTATCAATCTCTTACACAAGTTTTAGTTATCAGAAGTGATAGGAAATCACTGCATGATATGATGTCAATAATTATATCAATAATGGCATGGTTTTAAATTTAAGAGGGTATAAAATAATTACAAAAATAATATAAATATAATTAAAATTATATTAATATGTGAGATTGACTAATATATTGATTGACTAACACATACAAGATCAAAAAAAAAAAAAGATTCCTTTCCCATATCAACATGTCTCCTACTAAGACGATGAAACCAAAAATGAAACAAAAAATATTCACTTTGATCACCAAAAACATTAGGCATTGCAAAAGGAAGGGCACAATCCCACCATAATTCCAAAACTAAGCAAAGCAATGACCAATTAGTTTAAATCTTTCTTCTTGTCAATCTATTAATAAAAAGTGAAGTTAATATAATTACATAGTGACATTGTAAAGATTGTAAAGAACGGTTAAAAATGAAAATATTACCCTGTGGGATGGAGTCAGATATTGATGATGATGGTTGATTTTTATGTACACTACTGGCATCTAGTATTAGAGGAATCTAACAATATAAATAATTTGGATTATTATTGAAAGATAAATGTGAAAATAGTAAGATTATGTGACCAGAGAAATGACATTCATACCTGAACACCAGCAATAAGCCTTGCTTCATTATCTAGGTTCATCAATTCATTTTGCTATCCACTTCCAGCATGTGTAGCAACATGCATAAGAACATTGCTGACCAAATTACTAAGATTGTGATTTTGTTCCATTAAATATTCTATCATAATAGTCATATCTTCGTTCTCAGCTTTAGTTGAATGCACAGGCGGAGTTGTAACCTTTCTCACACCTCTAATTCTTCCCTTTGAATCAGGCCCTTTAACTTTAGATACAATATCACTTTCCCAAGACAAATTGGAACTTTCTATTTGCACTTCATCAGTAGACTCCATTTCACTCTTCATCATTTCCTATAAGAAGTAAAAAGTAAAGTGAATCAAATGTCAATGTCACATAAATAAATCAATTAGAATTACATAAGAAGATAATCATCTATACCACAAGTTCTGATACTTTTGTAGAAACTAAATTGTCATCTGATCGTGTTCTACTTGTAATATAAAGTTCAGCTCTAGAAGGTTTCGTCCCAGATTGTGTCATCTATAATGAAAAAACAAACCACAATTGGCTAAAATTAATTGTAATTAATTGCAAGTAAATGAAATATAAATTCTTTATACCTTTTCATGTATGAGCTTTATAAATGATTTCGATCCTATGCAATATAAATCAGTTAACTTTGAGCGACATTCTGAATTTCTTTTACTAATTTCCCAGCACAAAGAAAAAAATATCAGAATAACAAGTGAATTGTATAGTGGATTGTATAGTGGATTGCATTTGTCCTTTCCTTTATCACTCAACCAGAAACTATCAAGCTCCTTGTATTGATTTGGATCAACTCTTTCATCTTCCATTCTCTTGATATTTTCATCTATTTCAAGTGAATCATCGAACCATTTTGATTTCAGAGAATTTTTAATACTCTTCCATTTTTTAGACAAATTTCTAATAACCCATTTCTTAGTGTCATCTTTGAGTGGCTTGAAATTAATCTTTGACTACAATTAAAATAAAAGAAATACATAAGAAATAAAATTAGATATATCAGCTTTTCCATCTACATAAAAATATATTACTAAATACCTGTACAATGTTCCACATGTCATCTTTATACTCCGTTGGCATTTCGCACCAAGTTTTATAGTTTATTGGAGCAATGGCATGCACTCTAGCTATAGAACCAAGAAATCTAATAAAGATTGTACCATCAATTCCTATTGGTTGATTTAATTCATTAATTTCAACCAGCATGCGCTGTCCTTTTTCTAAATCTCAAACATCTTGAAAGCGCATTAGGCCTCTATATTTCTTAACAACTGCTAAAAAAAAGGGTAATTATTTGATAATTTGTTAATGTGAAATCTCAAATTGAACTGATCGGTAACCTGGGATACATCTTTGCAAGATTGGTTTTCTTCAGATTGAACTTGTTGGGATTGTTGTGATTCTTCACGGTTAGCTACAATACTCATCCGGTGTTTAGTTCGTCCCATAGTTGGTGGAAATAATTAAAATTTTTTAAATACTCATCAAACAGTAGATGGTGTCTAGTGTTTAGCTGAAAATTTTTTTGTTAAGTTAAAATTTCTATTGATTTTGACAGGTTTGAGGAGAGTTTTGAAGGGAAAAAAGTTTAGAAGTTAGTATAATATATTTGGGATTAGATTTATAGAGAAAATTGCAAAGGCCGCCAATTTCAAAATCCGCCAATTTTTTTCTGTAATTTTTTTCACAAGTTTTACCCGCTCTTTTTTCATCACCCGCGCTTTTGTTTACCCACCTTTTTTACGTTACCATCCTTATCTTTGTTTGGCCATTACCCGTGTCTCATATTTTCCATACTTTAGTCATTTCATATTTTTGGTTAGTCACGTCTTTTCTTTAGATTCATTTTATACAGTTTTTATAACTTGTGAGAATGATTTTATATAATTTTTACAACTCGTCAAATTTCATGTAACTTTAAAACTCTACTTAAATTAAAATTTATTATTAGATTATTTTCAAATTAAATTATAGATAAATAAATAGTAATGTCTAATAATATAGTAATTGTAGATAAATAAATACTAATATAAAAGAAGAATATATAATATAATACTATATTTTATATATATAGTCTCCAATTACCAATATATATAATATATATTTATATCACTCTGATAATTTTTAGTAATGTACAATAATATACAATAATATATAATAATATATAGTAATATATTATATTAATATATAGTATTAATATATAATAGCATGTAGTATGTAGTAGTAATATGTAATGCTAGTAGTAATGTAGTTGTAATTAAAAATTAAATATCGTTATCCTATGCTAATGTATATTACTAAAAGTTATATAATATAAATATATATTATTAATAAGCAATATATAATATAATATATTTATAGATTGTAATATATAGTAATGCATACTAAACATAGGTTGGTGTCCCATTCGTAGGCACACGTTGTAAGTTTGCGGGCGCCAGCACCCTGCATGAATGGGCACCCGCGTAAGGGGACGGGCGCCAGGCTCCCACTTGCGTGGGCGCTCGTGAATGGGGCCAGACGCCAGGCCCCTGTGTGCGCGGGCGCCCAGGCATGGAGCTGGGCACCAGGCCCTTGCGTGCACGAGTGCCCACAGATGGGGTCGGGGGCCAGGCTCTATGTGTGCGGGCAACCGTAGATGGGAACGGACAGTGGGTTGACTCTTGATAATTAATATTATTTCATATTTTTTTGTTAATTTTTCATTGATAATTAATTATATTATATAATATTCATTTAATAATATATAATTATCTAAACTATTATTATATTTGATATTTTGTATATTCCATGTAATGCAATTTTAGGATTCAATATCTATGACTTGTTACTATACTTTATCACTTGTTACGACAATGCTCATCCGATGTATTGAAAATATTTAAAATTTGTTATTTAATTTTTTTTTGTAAATAGTGTTTAGAGTATATTGAAAATTTAGTTGAAAATGTATTAAGTTGAAACTAAGGATGAGTTAAAATTTCTATGATTTTAAGAGTTTTGAGGATAGCTGAAAGAAAATCATTGAGTGAAAGAAAAGCTTTGAGGGAAAGAAAAGTTTTGAGAGAAAGAAAAGTATTGAAGTTAATATAATATATTATGTTTACATTACAAACCTACCAATTTTGAACCCCGCCTTTTTTTTTTCAAAATTTTTTCAATTTTTTACCCTTTTTTGTCATTACCAACACTTTTTTCACATTTTACAGCCTTATTTACACTACAATCTTTACTATTACCGTAATCATTCCATTTTTTTTATATTTTTAGTTGTTCACATGTCTTTCCTTTTATACCATGTAATTTCATGTAATTTTTTCAATTTTTATAAGATTAAATAAGTCAAAACGTCACTTAATTTAAAATTTATTATTAGATTATTTTCAAATTAAATTTTTAATATCAAAACCCAATTTTTTGTGAGATAACTTATTATCAATTTATTACCATTTATACATAATAGTTAATAATAATAATACAAATAGAATACAGTAAATACAAATGCTTTTGCTTTGAGATCTGTTGAAATTTATTAATTAATTAATTATATTTCTTTAAACTAAATATCAATTTTAAAATTCAAATTAATATTAATGTCATTATTTTTTTAATTTATATAAAATTATATAATATTGATAAATAATATAATTCTTCCTTCTTTTGAAATATTTGGTTCTATATAAAAAATTATATAATATTGAACATAAAAGTTTAATTTCACAATAGTTAGTAATAGTATATAGCAATAATATAATAATAACATATAATAGTATAGTAATTGCAATTAAATAAATACTAATATACTCATATACAACAAATAATATATAATACAATATTATATTATATATATAGTAGTAATATATAGTAATACATAATAATACATATATTGCCAATCCAATTACAAAGTAATTTATAGTAATGTGTAGTAATATATAATAATATATAGTAATATATAGTATTGATATATAGTTGTAATTTAATACTAGTGTACATTATATAGTAATTGTAATTCAAAAAAATATATGGTACATGCTAATATTTATATAAAAACTCATATATATTATACTAATATTTATTAAATTAATAAAGTAATATATAATATAATATAGTATAATATAATATAGATTGTAATACATAGTAATAGTAATAGTAATGTACAATAGCTCAGCGGGCACCCGTATATGGGGGTGGGCACCGGGCCCATGTGTGCGTGGGCGCCCAGGCATAAGGGCTGGCGCCAGGCCCCTACATGCGCGGGCACCCACAGATAGGAGCGTGCGACAGTATAGGTTGACTGTTATTAATTAATATTAATTCTTAATTTTTTTAATTTTTCATTGATAATTAATTATATTATATAATATTCATAATATAATTAATAATATATCATTAGCTAAACTATTACTATATTTGATATTTGTACATTACACATGGAACTTTAGGCTATCACTTATTACTATACTTTATCACTTGTGTAAAACCGAAAATTCGGTATTTGAAATATTCTGTAAAATATCTTAGTAATTATAAAAGAAAATCTTAAATTTTATTGATTTTCGATTTTGAGATATTAAATTAGAATTTTGGGTATATAAAATGCCATGTCCACGATTCGTAGTGAATCTCATCTCTACGAAAATTTAAAATTTAATAAAAAGTGGGTAAAAAATTATATATTAATGTTTATTTATTTATTAATTAATGATGGTGCACGAATGTAATAGCTATAGTCATTCCCTCCATGGAACGACCTGACGGGGTGACGTGGGTGGGGTTTTATTGTGAGAGAGGTAGACGTGTCCTCTTCTCTGCCACGTCGGACTATCCAGATTGCACCCTGGTGAGGTACGAACCAACGCCAAGGAAGGGGTAGTGTTTGAAATATTGAAATGGAAAACCCCTTGGTGGGCTTCCGTCTTGGTTTGGCAAAACTCCGGACTGAAATGATTTCGATGGGACCCTTGTGATTTTCTAAAAAATTGTTTGATGTAGATACATATTTTGTAAATTATCTTGATTTATTAAAAATGATTTTATATATATAAAGTATTGTTTGAGATATACTTTGACTCTCTCACATTCACCCATCATTTATCACACAATTATACTATTGCACTCCACTCACTGAGTATTTATAATACTCACCCCTCTCTTTAACATTTTTCAGAGGAAGTTTAGGCCTGCGATAGAAATTGGAGCTTGGGGAGGTTTATTCCGCTGACTTGTGTAGGTACATAGTGATGCAAGTTTATTTTGTTTGATTTTGAAATCCATGGAAGGAAAGACTTGTAAAATTCTTTTAATAGGGATTAAATCGATACTTGTTTCTTATATAGGAGCAAGTATTGATGGAATCCTTACATAGTTTGTGTTGGAATTTGTTTGGAACTTGTTTAATTCCTTTTAACTTCTATTTTTTGTAAAACTTATTGTTTGAATGGGACATTTGGTTTGTAATGTTGAGATTCGTTATTTTCTTTCGAATTTGCGAAGTTCTGTACTTTTCATATCAATTGGACTTTACTGATGCTGGCTTGTTTTCTTCAGGTAAGTATTAGTAAAATCCTACGACTATGATTTAAGACTTCTTGTATGTTAAATACTTTATTTATACTGAGAATTCTGGAATGGCTAGGATGGCCATATTGCATGCTTGCATGTACAGGTATCCCCTCCCTAATTGTGTGCTCATGTGTGCTCATGTGTACGGGGATAGACCGGATGGGTCCTTTGCATGTGTATTATTATATGTTGTTTTTTATTTTTGATGAGTTGTGTATTGGAGGTATTGTTACGCTGATTATAGCCTTGCGGAGTCTCGATATATGGGGAGGTTCTGCCCGTGTACCAAGACAACGCGATGGCTATTGCGTGGTCGATCTGAGGATCGGGGCATGATAACTTTATTGGTATCAGAGCTTAGACTCACGATTTTAAAAGTTTGATATTTTTGGAATGATTTTAAATATTTCAAAAGTCCCGAAAGTTTTCTAAAAAAAACTTTGAAATGTTTGGTTTTTGAAAAAGGTTTTTGGAGAATGTATAAAGTCTTCCATGGATTTCTTAGAAAATTTGGAACATTTTTTTTAGGGGGTTAAGTATTAGTTTTCGCTTAACCCTTTGACTTAATCATAGCTCTTTGTCTTGTAGATTACTATGCCCCCACAAAGGAGAATGAGGAACGTGAATAAGATTCCTCCACTAGACCATGAGGATGAGTCGTCCTCGCATGCTCTTCCTCCTTCTGCGTCTGCACACCCGGCTTCTCCAACAAGGAGTTCGGCTCCTCTTATTGCCACTCTACAGCAAGTAATGGAGTGGTAAAGCACCTTTGGAGCGCAATACCAAGCTCCACATCTGACTTCAGCTCCTCCACCGGCTCCTCCTTCAGTGCCGATTGCTACTCCTAGTACCCCGCTAGCACCTCCTCCTCCGGTTGCCACAGCTACTGTAGAGTTATCTAAGTTGATAAAGGAGCCAAGACAGCTAGGGTGTGAAACATTTGCAGGCACTTCTGATGCTTCAGTGGCCAAAGAATGGATTGGCCGAATTCAAGAGACCATCTCTGACATGAGATTAAGCGATGAGATAAAATTATGGGTGGCAGTAAAATTGTTGGATAAAGGTGCAAGTGTCTTTTCAAAGATCGACTTGAGGTCTGGTTATCATCAGTTGAAGATTAAGGATGAGGATGTTCACAAGACTACGTTTAGAACGCGGTATGGACACTACGAATTCCTAGTGATGCCCTTTGGGTTGACGAATGCTCCTGCGGCCTTCATGGATCTCATGAATCGAGTGTTCCATCCCTATCTTGATAAATTTGTCATAGTCTTCATCAATGACATCTTGGTATATTCCAAGAGTGATGAAGAGTATTCCGAACATCTCCAAATCATTTTGCAAACTCTTAGGGTAAAGGAGTTGTATCCCAAATTCTCCAAATATGAATTTTGGCTAAGTGAGATTGGGTTTTTGGGGCATGTGATTTCCAAAGATGGAATTTTTGTGGATCCAAAGAAGGTACAGGTCATTCTGAAGTGGGAACAGCCTAAAAATGTCACCAAGATTAGAAGTTTCCTCAGATTAGCAGGGTATTATCGGAGATTTGTAGAAGAATTCTTAAAGATAGCAGCTCCGATGATAAATTTGACTCGAAAGGGAGTCAAGTTCGAATGAAATGAAAAGTGTGAGGGTAGTTTATAAGAGCTTAAGCAAAGGTTGACCTCCGCTCCTATCCTTGCTCTCTCTACTAGTGGTGGTGGTGATTATGTAGTATACAGTAATGTTAGTAAGCAAGGATTAGGGTGCATGCTGATGCAAGGTGATAAGTTGATTGCTTACGCTTCTCGCCAACTAAAGAAACACGAAGTAAACTATCCTACTCATAATTTAGAACTAGCTATTATTGTGTTTACTTTAAAGATTTGACGGCATTATTTGTACAGGGTTACTTCAAGATCTTTACCGATCACAAAAGTCTCAAATACTTGCTCACTCAGAAGGAGCTCAATTTGAGACAAAGAAGGTAGTTAGAGCTAATTAAGGACTATGACTTGGTGATTGATTATCACCCTGGGAAGGTGAATGTTGTTGCTGATGCTTTAACCTGCAAATCCTCATCTACGGCATTCCAAGGGAGTTTTTACCTCTCTTGTTTGGTTGGACTCCGAGCACTTGGAGTCGAGTTAGCTAAGGATGATTAAGGTGCTTTATTAGCTAAGTTTGTGTTTAGACCCACGTTGCTGGATCGTATTCGGGAGCTCCAGGCTACCGATGATGAGTTAAAGGGCATTGTTGAGAAAATCTAGAAAAGGGAAGGTGGTGAATTCCAGATTCGGGATGATAAAATTATAGTGTATGGGAAACGAACATGTATTCCAAAAAATGAAGATTTTTGAAGGGCCATGCTTGAAAAGACACATTCCTTGGCCTATGCTATGCATCCGGGGAGTACCAAAATGTACCAAACCATCAAAGAATCATATTGGTGGTCCGGGATGAAGAGAGAGATAACCGAATTTGTGGCGAAATGTCTTGTATGCCAACAAATCAAGGCCGAACATCAGAAACCAACAGGAACACTTCAACCACTCCCAGGAAATGGGAACATATCACCATGGATTTTGTGGTGGGATTGCCACATACTCCAAACCATCACGATGTCATTTGAGTGATTGTAGACCATTTCACCAAATCGGCTCACTTCTTGCCGATTCAGAACGTCTATCCTTTGGAAAGATTGGCCAAATTATAATTGATGAGATCGTAAGGTTTCACGGAGTGCCGGTGTCCATTGTATCGAACCATGATCCTCAGTTCACTTCTGGATTCTGGCCAAAACTATAAGAGTTTTTAGGGACTAAGTTGAAATTCAGCACTGCTTTTCATCCTCAAACCGATGGACAATTGGAGCGCACAATTCAAACATTGGAAGACATGCTTAGGGCATGTGTTATGGATTTTCAAGGCAGTTGGGATAAACACCTTCCATTGGTTGAATTTGTCTGCAACAACAGTCATCAAGCTAGTATAGAGATGCCTCCCTATAAAGCCCTTTATAGAAGAAAATGTCATACTCCATTGTGTTGGAACGAGGTTGGAAAGAGAAAGTTTGAAAATATAGAAATGATTAAGGCCACTAAAAAAAAAGTGAAGTTGATCAGAGAAATAATGAAGGTAGTCAAGATCGACAAAAGAGCTATGCCGATAACAAAAGAAGACTTTTGGAGTTTGAAGAAGGAGATATGATGTTTTTGAAGATACCTTCTTGGAAGGGCGTAATCCGTTTTCAGAAACGAGGAAAGCTAAACCCTCGTTATATCGGTCCCTTCAAAATTCTTGAAAGGATTGGACAAGTGGCATACCGGCTAGAGTTACCACCGGAGTTGCAGAGAATCCATGACGTTTTTCACGTTTCTATGTTGAAGAAGTATTTACCGGATCCCTCACACATATTGGAAGCACCTCCAATAGAATTGAATGAGAATTTGAGTTTCAAGGTACAACCGGTGAAAATCATTGATCGGCAGATCAAACAGTTGAGGAGTAAGTAGATTCCTATGGTTAAGGTGCTGTGGAGAAACAATCAAGTCGAAGAACAGACTTGGGAGACTGAAGAATTAATGCGGAAGCAACACCCGCAGCTATTTGATATATAAATTGTATTTTGAAATTTCAAGGACGAAATTTGTTTTCTAGAGGGTTAAGTGTTATAATACTGAAAATTTGATATTTGAAATATTCTGTAAAATATCTTAGTAATTATAAAAGAAAATATTAAATTTTATTGATTTTCAATTTTAGGATATTAAATTGGAATTTTGGGTATATAAAATGTCGTGTTCGCGATTCGTAGTGAATCTCATCTTTACGAAAATTTAAAATTTAATGAAAAGTGGGTAAAAAATTATATATTAATGTCTATTTATTTATTTATTAATATATGTGTATTTAAAAAAAAAGGAAAGAGAAAAGGAGGGGAGACGCAGCGTTTCAACTCGAAACACCGCGTCCCCAATTATCCCCGATCGATTAGGGCTTTCAGCCCTAATCAATCTCTTTCTCACTCCTTGCTCTCTCTCCCTCTCGCGATCTCTCTTCGTCTCCCTCTCTCTTTCGTCACTCTCTCTATCGCTCATGGTGACTCCTCGACCACCGCACGTGGCCACCACTACAAGCTATAGTCTCTCTCTACCTCACGAATCTCTCTCTCTCTCCAAATCGCTCTCTGTCACACTCTATCTCTCTCTATCACCATCTCTTTATCTCTCCCTCTGTTACTCTCTCTGTTTCTCTCTGCTCTCTCTTTCCCGAGCGAACAGAGAGCTCTCTCTCTCTTTCCTCTCTCCCGCACGCGTGACGACAGAGCTTTCACTCTCTTCCTCTCCCCTTTCACACGCGAACAGAACACACTTTCCCTTGCTCGCGCGCGCTCTGCTCTCTCTCTCTCCCAAGAGATCTTCCTACAATCCTTGCTACAACCTTAGTTGAAGCCCCAAATCAGCAGTCACCAATAGGCCTCCGAGAACCCTAGGTCGAGCCTGCACACACCTCTCTGTGCAGGTAAGGACCGGTTCCTAACCCTAGCTCTAGGGTTTTGAATTTTCTTAGTAATTAGGTTTAATTGCTAAAATGTTTTTCAATTTGGAAGTGTTATAGGTTCCGGATTGAATTGAATGGCGCACGAACGTTAGGATTGCGAGCTGCGAAAAACCTTAGGTGAGGGAATTTCTAAATGCCTTCAACAACTGATAGGATTTAGGCTGAATTTAGGATGAGAGGTTTTATATATGTTTTGAAAATGTGTAGAATTTTAAGAAAATGTATTTTCTTAAAATTTGATATGTGATTTCTAGAGTTACGTCTAAATTCTACATGAATTTAGGCTGATTAATACAAAAGAAACGTGTTAGATGAAATTAGAAACTTATTAGGTTGATTAGAATAGTTTTCCTTAGAATTTGAATTGAAATTGTGAATTATTGGTCTAGGTTGACCTTTTGGAGCTTGAAAGGAGATTTCTTGAGTATTGATAGGGTGTAGGGAGTGCGTACCCTCCCTAAAGGTGAGTGGATGGTCCGTTATGTTATAAATGAGCAAAACTATTTTGAATTCTTTTATAAAGGATTCTGAATGATTTTACATGATTTATATAAAATTATTTGTGATTGTGGGATGTCTGAAATGGAGTTTAAATTACGAATGCATCCTATGTAATTATAAACGAATCTGTACCTCTTGCATTGGATATTTGATTTATAAATGCTTGTAGCATGATTTTTGGGAATTTGTTTGATGAAACATGGCACATTGATTGAAATTTGAATGATTGTGAAATGATGGTGCACGAATATAATGGCTATAGTCATTCCCTCCACAGAGCAACACGACAGGGTGACATGGGTGGGGTTTTATTGCGAGAGAGGTAGACACGGCCTCTTCTCTGCCACGTCGGACTATCCGGATTACACTCCGGTGAGGTACGGACCAATGCCAAGGAATGGGTTAGTGTTTGAAATATTGAAATGGAAAACCCCTTGGCGGGCTTCCATCTTGGTTTGGCCAAACTCAGGACTGAAGTGATTTCGATGGGACCCTTGTGATTTTTTGAAAGAATGTTTGATGTGGATGCATATTTTGTAAATTATCTTGATTTATTAAAAATGTTTTGATATATATAAAGTATTGTTTGAGATATACTTTGACTCTCCCATATTCACCCCTCATTTATCATACAATTATACCATTGCACTCCACTCACTGAGTATTTATAATACTCACCCCTCTCTTCAACATTTTTCAGAGGAAGTTTAGGCCTGCGACAGAAATTGGAGTTTGGGAAGGTTTATTCCGCTGACTTGTATAGGTACATAGTGATGCAAGTTTATTTTGGTTGATTTTGAAATCCATGGAATGGAAGACTTGTATAATTCTTTTGGTAGGGATTAAATCGATACTTGTTTCTTATATAGGAGCAAGTATTGATGGAATCCTTACATAGTTTGTGTTGGAGTTTGTTTGGAACTTGTTTAATTCCTTTTAACTTCCATTTTTGGTAAAACTTATTGTTTGAATGGGACATTTGGTTTGTAATGTTGAGATTCGTTATTTTCTTTCGAATTTAAGAAGTTCTAGACATTTCATATCAATTGGACTTTACTGATGCTGGCTTGTCTTCTTCAGGCAAGTGTTAGTAAAATCCTACGACTATGATTTAGGACTTCTTGTATGTTAAATGCTTTATTTATACTGAGAATTCTAGAATGGCTAGGATGGCCATATTGCATGCTTGCATGTACAGGAACCCCCTTCCCAATTGTGTGCTGGTGTGTGCTCGTGTGTACATGGATAGACCAAATGGGTCCTTTGCATGTGTATTGTTGTATGATATTTCCTATTATTGATGAGTTGTGTATTGGAGGTATTGTTATGCTGATTGTAGCCTTGCGGAGTCCCGATATATGGGAAGGTTCTGTCCGTGTACCGAGATAACGTGGCTGCTGTTGCATGGTCGATCCGAGGATCGAGGCGTGACAACTTGTTATAACAATATTTATCCGGTATTTGTTATTAGAAATATTTAAGATTTTTCAGTTTAGAATATAGTGAAAGTTTGGTTGAAAATGTATTTAGTTGAGAATGAAGGTTGAAAATATTTTGGCTTACCATTGATTTTGAGAGTTTTGAGGAGAAGTTTGAGGGAAATAAAAGTTTTGAGAGAAAGGGAAGTTTTGAAGTTAATGTAACATATTTAGAATTAGATTTTCATAGAAAATTGAAAACCCATCCATTCAAAGCCTGCCTTTTTTTACAATTTTTTTCATATTTTTTATCCGCTCCACCCCGCTTTTTTCATATTTTACCCACTTTTTTTATATTACAATCCTTACAATGCCTCTTATTTTTCTTTTTTATACTTTACCGGTCTTTTTTACATTACAATCCTTACCACTACCGTGCTTCATATTTTTCATACTTTTAGGCAGTTCATATTTTTTATATTTTTAGTCGTTCACAACTTTTTTTTAAATGCATTATATTATAAACCAAAATAAGAATAGAGAAAAAAAATTAATAATCCTTACCACAACCTGTTCGCGGGCACCCGCCCTGGGGGCTGGCGCCTGGCATCCCCAGGGGCGGGCGCCAAGCATCCATAGGTGCCGACTCCCGTGCCTGGGCGCGGGCGCCAGGCAGTCCCAGGAGCGGGTGCCAGGCAACCCAGAGGCGGGTGTTGGCGCCCCAGTCGCAAAGCCCAGGGAAGATTAGGGAGGAATATGTTTCCAAATTAATGTAATACATTTAGAGTATGTAATTGTGTTTGTAATTTAATGTATGTTTGTAATGTTTTCAATGTAAATTGTTTTAATATATTATGAATATGTAATATGTTTGTACATTGTTTTAATATGTTATAAATATGTAATATGTTTGCTATGAATCCTTCCGATTCTACTTGTTTAATATAAAATTCTAATTTAGTATTATATTTAAAATAAATTCATAGATTTAATATTTCATTTTTATCGAATTCAAAACAATTAAAAAAAATAGTAAAAGGAAAAAAAAAAAACAGAGGTCGGGCGCCCGCGCTGAGGGTTGCTCTTGAGATTTAGCTAAACACTCAAAGTGAGTTCTTCACTTTGAATATTAGTATTTAATAATATTAAAAAGTTATTCAATTCTTTTTGTTTCCATTCACCCATCTCCAGGAAACATTCTCTCTCTCTCTCTCTCTCTCTCTCTCTCTCTCTCTCTCTCTCTCTCTTCACGCGCACATAGTTTGGTTTTCTCGGTTCAGAGATCTCCTGTATTTCCCTAAATCTCTCAAATGTAAAGTATCGTGATCTTTTACACTGCTGCTTGGATTTACCGAATTTTATTCTCGGATTTGGCTAATGTCGGTTGCTGAACGGCAACAAAAAATGGGTGTTGAACAAAATTCTTGCTGCCCACCACCTGTTTCTTCGGTTCCTAAGGTCATTTTACAATTGTTTTTTTTTTTTGTCTTTCATTATTTTATTTGTTCTTCATGATTTTTTTTTTCTTTTAATAGAAATTCCCTCATCCAGGCCAAAATTGTTCTTTTCTGCAATTGGAGTTTTGTTGGGTCTATTAAATACTAATATTCTTGGCTATATATCATAAATTTCTTTTTGTTCTTCTTTTTTTTTTTTTTCTCCCTCTCATTGTGACAGGGCATGTGACGCAAGTAAAGGAATACGGGGAAACTCATTCAAACCTTAATCGCCACGAATATGTAATATATTTGCACATTGTTTTAATATGTTTTAAATTTTTTTTTCTTTTGCTAGTTAATGAATGCTCAAGTGTTTTAATGATTTTGTCATTTAATTAAAAAAGGAGGGCAATGGAGAAAAAAATTTAAAATTTTCCTTCTCCATTAATGAAACAAGGTTTTTTTTTTTTTTTTTCATCACTACTTGCCTCTACTATATTTTTAGAACTTCAGTTGGGGTTGACTTCCCTAACATTTTCTCCAATTGGGCTAACAAAAAGATACTAATCACACAACAACTTTGCCTTTACCCCCACATTTTCTCCAATTCTTCCACTTTTTTTCCGTCGACCCCCTACCAAGCTTAAAAACTATTAAAAATAGGAAGTAATATGTCAACATGTCTCCTGAGGTGCCTGGCCCCTGCCCATGGACCAAAGTGAAGAACTCACTTTGAGTGTTTAGCTAAATCTCAAAAGTAAGTGTGCTACGAGATGTTACTATTTTTATCATTAATTCTATTCAATTAAGAAATGTTACCGATTTTATCATCGATTATCATATGTTACGAGATGTAACTACAATTATCATCAGTTACTATTGAATTGGAAAAATTACTAATTTTATTATCGATTACCATATGTTACGAGATTTTTTACTTTTATCATCGGTTATCATTAAGCTAAAAAATGTTATTATCGGTTATCATATGTTACGAGATGTTACTATTCTCATCGTCGATTACTATTTAGCTAGGAAATGTTACTGATCTATCATTGGTTAAGATGTGTTACGAGATATTGTTACTTTCATCATCGGTTACCATTGAGTTAGAAAATATTACTAATTTTATCATCGGTTACTATGTGTTACGACACGGTTACATTAAATTACAAGACGGTTACCATTGAATTAGAAAATATTGATTTTATCATCAGTTACTATGTGTTACGAGATATTATTATTTTATCATGGATTACTAAGATGTGGGTACAGTGATCTGTGTGGGTGGGCAGGCGCCAGCCCCTATTGCACAGGCGCCCGTATATTGAGGATGGGCATCGGTCTCCATATGTTATATGTTACATATCATTAGTTACTATATGTTATCATATATTACCACATGTAACTTACACAACTGGTTCACATGTGTTAGAATAAATTACTATCTTATATCATCGGTTACTACAAGTTTTAGAAAATGTTATTATTTTTATCGTCAGTTATCACAAATGTTAAGATGAGTTATTATCTTTTACTGTCGAATTACCACTTGTATTGATATAAATTACTACTTTATATTATCGGTTAACACAATTTTATTGTTTGTTACCATAATATTATTGCATACATAAAAAAATTACGATCTCAAATAAAAAATGTTCACTTCGATCACAAAAAATATCATCGTCACTTGAAGACACAATCAAATAAAATAAATATAATTACAAATTGACATTGTAAAGAATGAATGGTTATAAATAAAAATATTATTTGTGGGATGGAGTGAGGTGGTGATGATGATGGTTGGGTTCTGCAATCTCAACATCTGGTACAATACAAATATTTTGGATTATTATTCAAAGATAAAAGTAAAATTAGTAAAATTACCTTAAAAACCAAAGAAACTAGAGAAAAATGAAATTAGTAAGATTATGCACTTTCTTTTTTCTAATTCCCAAAACATCTTGACAGCATATGGCCTATGTATTTCTTGACAACTACTCAAAATAAAAATTTAAATACAAATAATTAAAAGATTTCTTCCCCAAATTAAAATGATATGCTTATTTTTGAACTTGGATAACATCTTGGGATGTTTGCAGATTGAACTTGTTCTTAAAATGAATGTGATTCTTCATGATCACTTATAATACTCATCTGAATCTTTTAAACACCCAACCAAAACCCCAAAGTGCTTTTTTATCAAAAAAATATGATTAACTTTTGATAAAATTTTGCAAAGTGAGTTGGAGGTTTAAATGAATCAGGGGAAGAAAGCTTTCGAGGGAAGGAGAAGTTGAAATTTTAATGGTGAAATTTTCCACGCGGATGATTTATAATGCATTATTTTCATTAAACAATTTTACAAAACTGCCCGTTTTGCACTTTTTCCTGCTTTTATTTATTGTCCGTACACTTTTTTCTCTCCCCTTTTTTCATTGCCCGCTTTGTTCTTAATTACTTATTTGTGCAGGAGAAAACAAAACAAAAAAAGAACAAAAAAAGAAAAAAAAAACAAAAGAGCAAAAATTAAAAACAAAAGAATAAAAAAAGAAAAGAAGGCACAAAAAATAAAATAAAATAAAAAAATAAGAATAAAAAAAATAAAGAAAGCAAAATAAAAAAGAATAAAAAATCAAAATAAAGAAAAAGAATAAAAAAATAAAATAAAAAAGAAGTTCAAGATAGGAGGGTGGTTCAACCGGCGGTGGAACCGCTCCTCCTATGTGTAGTTATTTTTTTCTTTGTTTCTTTTTTTAATTTTTTTGTGTTTTTATTTTTATTTTTTTATTCTTTTGTGTACAATATAACAATATAAATATAATACTAATATATATATATAGCGTAATATATAGTAATATATATAATAATACATTGTAGTAACATATATAGTAATTTATAATGTATAAAGTAATACATTACATTGTCTGCCCACTTGTATATAGTAATGATAGTAATGGATAGTAATATATAATAATATATAGTAATAATATATAGTATTAATATATAATAGCATGTAGTAGTAATATATAATACTAATAGTAATTTAATACTAATGTATATACTAATTATAATTAAAAATTATATTATACTGTATGCTAGTCGTGCAAGTGTATGATATTCGGGTAGTGTCATGAGTACCGATCAAAACTCGACTCGATCTCGGTCAAACCAAGCTCGGGTCGAGCTCGAGCTTGGGTAGATTCATATCAAGCTTGAGCTCGAGCTCAATTCTGTTGAGCTCGAAAGCTCATCGACTATCCCAACTCTATAATATTTATATTTATAATATTTTTAGTAAATTACAATTAAAGTTTTAAAATTATATTTTTTTTCATTTCTCTTTCCTTGTTGTTACTGAGTTTAGGATAATAAATATAATAATAGTAATAAAAACAGAAAAAAAGAGAAAAAGAGAAAATAATTAAAAAAACAAAAGAAAAAAAAACAAAAAAAAAGAGTAAACATCCGGTGGAACCTCCTCCTATTTCTAACTTTTTTATTTTTTTACTTTTTATTCTTTTTTATTTTATTTTTTATTCATTTTATTCATTTTTTATTTTATTTTTATTCTTTTATTTATATTATTCTTTTTTATTAGTTTGTTTTTTGAGATTAAAAACACAAAATAATTAAAAAAAACAAAAAAAACAAAAAAAAAAACATAAAACAAAAAAAAAGAATAAACATAGAGGGCGGTTCCACCGGCAGTGGAACCGCCCTCCTATTTTTAACTTTTTTATTTTGTTTTTTATTTTGTATTCTTTTTATTTTGTTTTTTATTCTTTTATTATTTTTAAATTAGTTTTTTTAGGTTAAAAACACAAAATAATTAAAAGAAAACCAAAAAATCAAAAAAAGAATAAATATAGAGGGGCGGTTCCACCGGCGGTGAAACCGCCCTCCTATTTTTAACTTTTTATTTTGATTTTTATTTTATTTTTTGTTTATTTTACACTTTTTTATTAGTTTGTTTCTTGAGATTAAAAACACAAAATAATTAAAAAAAGAAACAAAAAAAATAAAAATAAAACATAGAGGCGGTTCCACCGGTGGTGGACTTGCCCTCCTATTTTTAATTTTTTTAATTTTTTTATTCATTTTATTTATTTTATTTTATTTTTATTTTGTTATTCCTTTTTATTAGTTTGTTTTTCAAGATTAAAAACAGAAAATAATTAAAAGAATAAAAGAAACAAAAAAAGTATAAACCTGGAGGGGCGGTTCCTCCGGTGGTGGAACCACCCCTCTATTTTTAACTTTTTTATTTTTTATTTTGTTTTATTATTTTTTATTGTTTTTTATTTTGTTTTTTATCCATTTTATTCTTTTTTATTTTGTTTTATATTCTTTTATTCTTTGTTTTTTATTAATTTGTTTTTTGAGGTTTTTTTTTATTCTTTTATTTTTAATTTTTTTCCTTTGTTTTTTTTTTTTCCCTTTGAAGGTAAACTCTCTCTCCGGTTTTTGCAATTTGTGAATCTACATTTTCCAATTTTTATTCTTTGTATTAGACGCACTTGAGTTTGAATCTACGTTTTCCAATTTTTATTCTTTGTATCAGATGCACTTGAGTTTGATGTCTGGGTCTCACGGTGGAACTGCTGGGCTGGGTCGTGACACTTGGGTTTGAACTTCCCAATCGCACTTCGAGCCAAGCTTGAGCTTTGGAAATGTAGGCTCGACGAGGTCGAGCACTCGAGCTTAACAAAAAAACACTCGAGTCGAACTCGAATAGTGCCAAAACCAAAGTATATAGTAATATATAAAGTATATAGTAATATATAAAATATATAGTGATGCATAATAATATGTATTAATGTATATAGTTATAATTTAATTAATTATTAAAAAAATCTACTAATTAAAAAATTATATTGTTAACATCATATATACTAATATATAGTGATAATATTAATATAATAATATAATAGTATGACATAACAGTAATATAAGTAATACATAATATTAATATATAGTACTATATAAAATAATATAATGACTAATATAGTATATAATATAATGATATATAATATAACAATATATAATATATAGTAATTATAATAATATATTAGTAATAGAAAATACAATATATATAAAATATAGTAGTATATAGTAATATATAGTAATATATAATAATATATAGTGATCTATAGTAATATATATATATAGTACTATATAGTTATAATTTAATAAATAATTATAAAAATATATTATAATTCAACAAGTAATTAAAAAATATATTGTAATTAATATATTTGTAATATAAAATATCATATATATAATATATAGTAGTATATAGTAATATATTATGAGATATAATAATATATAATGATCTATAGTAATATATATATTGTACTATATAGTTATAATTTAATAAATAATTATAAAAATATATATGAGTAATTAAAAAATATATTGTAATTTGTAATAATATAATACTAATATAATATATATATTGATATATCAATATATATAATAACAATACTAGTGTAACAATATAATAGTATAAAATACAATAATATATAATATTAATATACAGTATATAATATTAATATATAATATAATATAATATAATACTAATGCATATTATAATATAATTTAATGATATATAATACAACAATATATAGTAATATATAGCAATTATTGTAATATGTAGTAATATATATATATAATATAGTAGTATATAATAATATATAATAATATATAGTGATGTACTATATAGTCATAATTTAATAACAATATAAAAGATATTTTACAATTTAATAAGGGACGGGCGCTCGCATTGGGGGCGGGTGCCAGCCCTCATGTGCATGGGCGCCCACACCTTGGGGCGGGTGCCAGCCCCTACTATATGTAGGCATCCGCGTTTGGGGGCGGGCACCAACCCCCCTTTGTGTTGGAGCCCACGAATGGGGCGGGCGCCAGCCCCTCCTATGTGCGGGCACCCGCACAAGGCTACGGGCACCAGCCTTTTTGCTTTGCGTTGATACTAATATTTATATATTTGTATATAGTAATAATATTTGCAAAATAATAAAAGAATATATAATATATAATACAATAATATATAATAATAAAATATAATATTATTATATAATAGTATATAATAGTAATGTATAATGTTAATAGTAATAATGGATATATTGATATATAAATCAAAAATATATAATATAATTTAGTTGTAATTAATATATGGTAGTAATATATTGTAACAAATAGTAATATGTAACAAAAACTGTTCTTAAAACTCTGCTATATCTACTGATCACAAATAATAACCTTCAGAATTGAATAGAATTTATGAAGCTGATATATTTAAATAGACAGTAAAAAAAGTCAAATTGAGACTATTTTTAAACTGTTCCTAAAACTCTGTCATATTTACTGATCACAAATAATAAGCGTCAGAATTGAACATATTATTTAAAGACTATACAATATAAAGGTCAGCATAGATTTAGAACTTATGTAGACGGTATAATTAACTAGATAGTAAAGAAGAGTCATATAGAGACACTTTTCTAACCGTCTCTAAAGCTTTACTATATTTACTAACCACAAATAATAACTGTTAGAATTGTATTAAACTTATGAAGACGGTATGTTTAAATAGACAGTAAAAATAGTCATATCGAGACTGTTTTCAAACCATCCCAAAAACTGTACCATAGTTATTGACCACAAATGATAAGTGTCTGCATTAAACATAGTTTTTAAAAACTGTATAATGTATGAGTTAGTATAGATGTAGAATTTATACAGATGGTATGGTTAGGTAGATAGTAAAAACAGTCATATAGTGACTATTTTTAATCCGTCCATAAAATTTTCATATTTACTAACTACGAGTAATAATCGTGATAATTCAACATCGCTTTTTACAGACGGTTGTGCTAACTTTACTAACGATTACTAAACTTTTCCTGGCGAATAATTTTATACTGTCGTATAATATATATATTTTTTAACGATTTCATCAAAAATATTGCTATAGGATATAAAAAACCATTACTAAAAGTCACCGACAATAAATATTACTGTCACTATAACGCTTTAATTTTATAGTGACATAAAAAATAGGATTAACTTTGGAGAAAAGTTGACTTTTGACTTTTCCTTAGAAATGTTATTAGTTTTAGGGACTTGAGTTGTAAAATGGTCAAACTAAGTGGATAGGTAGTTGTAGAAAAATTAGACTCCAATGTTGGCACTGGTGCGGAGAAGGAAAGAAAAGTGTGGAAGCAATGAAAGAAAAAAAGAGAAATTATTCTCTTATATATATGAAAAATATTTTACAAAGATAGCGAAGGATTTCAAACCCAAAATTGTAAGGACATTAGCCCAACACCGTTATGAGTTGAAAGGAGTTGAGGAACCTATGGACACGATTGCTCCAGAACAAATATAGGAGGATTCATATCCTAGAAACACTATAAAAAGACACGATTTTAGTAATGGATTTAGCAATAGATATTTTAGAAAAATTCGTTGCTAATTTGTTTACTGATGGATTTAGTAATGAAAAAAATTTTGTCGCTAATAACACGTCGTAAAAATTTAGCGACAAAAAATAAAAAATTCGTTGCAAAATTAGCGACGAACTATAATTTCATCACTAAATTTAATGACGGACAATAATTTCGTCGCTAAATTTAGCGACGGACAATCATTTTGTCGCTAAATTTAGCGACGGATAATAATTTCGTCGCTAAATTTAGTGACAGTTAAAAGAATTCATGACTAAATTTAATGACGGATTTTAGAATTCGTGACTAAATATAGTGATGAATTTCATAATCCGTCGCTAAATTTAGTGATGGGTTTTCAATCCGTGACTATATTTATAACACCAGACAAGTCCAGATTATACTGCTAACCTCAAATGGGTTATTTTATAATTTTTATATATTTTATTATATTATATTTTATTTCATGAAAGTGTGGAAAAATAATTAATTTAACAGAATTGTGAATTTTTGCTCCTGAGGTTGTTCAAAAATTTCTCAAACATTTGGTCGGTAGATATCTTTAAATTTGAGTAATTGGTTAGAAGTGTATTGGCGTTCGGTAGAATTCAAAATGTGTTTAGAGTTTAGTAAAAAAATTGGTGTTCCTGTGAGAATTTACTTATCGGTAGTCTCCACCCATCTGTAACTGTCGGTTATTTTATAAATTTGGAACTCTTATCGGTAAATGGGGGAAGTTGTGATCATTTGGTAGATTTATTATTTTACAATTTTATATACCCATCAGTGACATCCAATTCTGAATCCCGATTTTTATTATAAGATACTCATGAAATTCATAATTAACTATTTTGCCACCGATCAGCAATGTTCTTGATTGATCGGTATAATTATCCATCGATAATATTCTTGGCCAATCGGTACAATGTGTTTCCATTTATTTGTTCGGTGCTCATTTCTTATTTTCATTTCAATCACTGTGTGTTTAATTTTAGACTTTCTATTATTTGTTGATGATTGTCTCAGCACATTCACCAAACACCCAACACTCTTCGGTATTTTCTTTCATTAACCGAACATTGAACACCCAATTTTACACTTTCCTTCATTAACCGAACAGCACTCTCGAACAACACCTTGACCGAATGGCACAATGTCACCGAACACAATATCCAATTTCTTCCTCTTCGGTACCCCAATTATAAGACTCCTCCGGATAACATTTCCTCTAAATTTTTCCCTCTCTTCAGCACTATCTTTCTTTAACCGAACAGCACAATGTTTGCAAGAATTGGAAATTAACACACATATGTACACCCCAATTCACATGTACATGCCATTCTTGAGACTTGAACCCATGACCTTTCATTCACCCCAAAAAGTTATTTACCACTAAGCCACCTAAACAACTTTAGCATAATACGTCCAATATATATTTTATATTCTATACTAAATGTTTCACCTAAATTTGCTACAACGAATGTGACTTTGGAAAGGTACTTCTTTTTATTTTACGTTGGAACAAATTTTCTCTCACTGTTCAGTAGCCGATGGGAATTGACCCAAACACATCACCGATGACTCTTTTCTCAATAAATAAAATTTTAAGTATTTAAACTCATTGAATTAAGTTTCAAATTACCAAGAAGGACATATTAGGTACTTGTGTAAATTGGGAGAGAATGAAGACAATTAAGTAAATAGGAAGAATGTGATGTAAATTAGGGATAGCAATGGATCGGTTATGGTTCGAGTCACGCTAATACCATATCTGACACTAAATCTAAACTATAATATCCATATTCGACGCTATTCGGGTTAAAAAATCAAAAATCATATTCGACCCTATGGATTTTTCAAAAAATCTTATCCGACCTGATTTACTACATATGTTTAAAAAACTGATCCGATTCGATTTTAAACTGACTTATACCCGACCCATACCCGACTTATACCCAAGTCATACCCAATCTAAACTATAATCTAATATATTTTTTAATTTAATAATATTTTTTCAATAATAAAAATGAAATTTATAAATTATAACAAACTATAAAAATCTTTTTATTTTATTTAATAATATTATATTAAAATAAAATTTTATTTTATTATAAATTATTATCAGATCGAATCGGATCCTATTATTTATAACATAAATTTGAATCCAAACCGACCCAACTACTTTAATATTATAACCCGACTCTAAACTGACCCTAACCTGATTTTTTAGGGAAAAAACCAAATCTATCGGATCAGATTTTTTGGATATCCGTCGGATTGGATTGGATATTGCTATCCCTAATGTAAATAAGTAGTGATGGAATTCTAGAGCCCACGAATTCAAAATTTCACATCTATCACTTTTCTCTCTCTCAACACACACACACCTTCTATTTCTCATTTCTTGCTTCCATTAGAGATCAATTAAACCTCCACAAACTTACATTCTAAAGACTCCAAAATTCATAACTCAATCTCTAGCAAGTTAAAACTAATGAGAGAGTTGAGATTTTCCTGGAAAGAGGAAACCTAGAGTTTGACGATGGTTTGATGTGTAATACAAGTGGTGACCAAAAGAAAATTTAGGGGCTAGACAAAACTGATAAAGCAAGGCCCTTATTGTGAAGAAATCTGGGAGTGACTACCCTCCCATACACTGTGAGTGGATGGTTATATTGAGCATGAATGATAAATATTTTTCGATTGTGATTCTTGTGAAATATATTTTGAAATGAATTTTGAATTGGATTTGAAATGTTTTGTGATTGTGATGTGCCCTCTAAATAGATTGAAAAATCCATGACTCTACCTTTGATTTTTTACATTGTTTGCATCATGTTACAATTGAATCACAAATGTGAATTATGAAATTGCATTCCATTGTGAATTGTTATGAGACTGAAATGTGAAATGAGTTTTGTAACATAGTGCATGGTAAAAGACTATAATCAGTGATTAAGTCTTCCACAAGCCGACCGATGGGGCGGTGTGGAAGGGCTCAAATAATTATCGGCTTGGAGATGGCAGGATAGAGAGCCACTCAAGCTGGCCATGATGATGTGATATGCACCCCATGAAAACTCCGAGCCAACGCCAATAGATAGGGGAATGTTTTATGAAAAATCATGGAAAAGTCCCTTGGCGGATTCTACCAACGGCCATTGGTAGAATAATAGTTTTCGAAAAACTCCAAGAAAAATTTGAAAGGAAAGTGAAATTATTTGTTGAATGGGACGCTTGAGTCATAGAAGATTTATTCTGAATGTATTTTATGAAAATGACGTTTGGTATTGCAATTACATGATTTTGATATGTTTTTTGGCACAACCACCCTCACCCATCATTTATGTTCAACATGCCATTACACTCACGAGTATTTTATACTCATCCCACTCTTTTGCCTCTTTTAGGGGAAGCTAGTTTGGAGACTTAGTCATCGACAGATAGCCAATTGGAAGACGTCATTTTTGGGTAATTATCATTAGGTAAAAGCTTGGGGAACTATGAGAACTGGACCCATGGAAGGAGTTTTTGTAAACATTTAAAAACTTGATTTTTGTTAAATACTTTTTAGTATTTTTGTCTATTGTTATAAACTATTGTTTGGTTACTTTGGAATTTTCCTCGTAGAATGTAAAATGTCTTTACAAGTCCTATTGTTTTCGTTGGGGCATTTGAATTGTTGATGAATGAATGAGTTTATTTTAAAATGTTGGTATAGTGGTATGCCTTACGGTGCCTCAAGCACAGAGTGAGCTCACACGTGTTTAGTGGTAACGCGGCGGTTGTCGCGTGCTTGACTAAAGGGTCGGGGCGTGACAATATTTAGCGACGGATTCTATATCCATAGCTAAATTTAGTGATGGATTCTAAAATACGTCACTAAATATAGGGATGAAATTATAGTTCGTCGCTAAATTAGTGATGGATTTACTAATCTGTCGCTAAAATTAGCTAATATTATTTTTCTTTTATTTTTGAAATTATCATTTTATATGTTATTTTATTATTTTCTTTTTTTCTTTTTTATTTTATTTGAAACCCTAGAACCTTAGAGAGTTGTCCGTATCACTAATGCCATTGCCGCCTACTATGAAATCTACTTGTCGAAGAAGATGGATCATTGGATGTGGATGTATGATCTACTGTCTAATCACTTCGAAACCTTGTGCAAAGCTATGATATGCCACAATTCATTGCTACCGTCGCTAAAACTAAAGGCAAAATTTGCTATGAATGGCAACCAATGAAAGCTGGATTTTGCTCGAGACTATCTTCCTTATTATCCTCGCCTCAAATCTTTCAACAATTGAAGGAATTTCTCACTAGACTTTTGAGCATCAACAGTCGTTCTCTTTGGCAATCCGATATAGTCCTTTTTCCCCCAACATAGCCGTTGTTGTTCAGCACTCGACTGGAGTTGCTCAGCAGTTGGAAACCTTATGCAGATAGAAGTTCCTCAGTAATCACAGATGGGAGGTGGGAGAGTGAAAGCCTTGTGTTAAGCTCAGCAATTTAACTTATGCATTGGGAGAGAACTTCACCTCCATATGAGAGACGCCAATTAAGAGAGGCGGGAGAGTAAAAATTTTAGGCGGGAGAATAAAAATTGGGTTAAATTTAATAACGAACCAGATGATCCATTGCTAAATTTAATTCTGATTAAAAAAGCAAAAGGAAAAAAAAAAACCAAAATGGCACGGTACAATTTATGTAGGAGAAACGAAAGAACAAAAAAAAAATCAAAAGAACATAAAAAGGAAAAAAAAAAAACAAAAATTAAAAATGAAGAATAAAAAAAACTCAATATAGTAGGTGAAAAAAAACTAATAAAAAAAGCAAAAGAATAAAAAAGAATAAAAAACAAAATAAAGAAATAAAGAAAACAAAATAAAAAAGAATAAAAATATTTAAAAAAAAGTTCAACATAGGAGGGGCAGTAGAACCGCACATGTGCACGGTGGAATCGCTCCTCCTATGTTAATTTTTTTGGCTTTTTTTTTATTTTTGTTTTTTTGTTTTTTTTAGATGAAAAAGTGAAAATTTTGGATAGATTTTGAATATGAGAATACATGGATTAAATTTAGCGATGAACCTGACAATCCGTTGCTAAATTTAATTCCGATTGAAAAGAAAAACAAAAGAAAAAAAACCAAAAAAGGTGCGGTCTACTGCGCATATGTGCAGGAGAAACAAAAAAATAAAAAAGAATCGAAAGAACAAAAAAAGAAAAAAAAAAACAAAAGATCAAAAATTAAAAACAAAAGAATAAAAAAAAAAGCTCAAAAAACAAACTAATAAAAAAAAAACAAAAGAGTAAAAAAAAATAAAAAGAATAAAGAAAACAAAATAAAAAAATAAAAAACAAAATAAAAAAAAAACAAAATAAAAAAAGCTTGAACATAGGAGGGCATTCTACCGAGCATGTGCGTGGTGGAACCTCCCCTATATGCTTTTTTTTTTTGGTTTTTTTTTTTTTTGGTTTCTTTCATTTTTTTAATTCTTTTATGGTTTTATTTTTTTAGCTCTTTTATTTTTTTTTTCTTTTGTGTTTTTACCACTACCATTATATTATTACTAATTATCCTAAATTTATCATAATTTAAATTATCGTTATATTGCTACTATATTACCACTAATTAACCTATACTTACCACTATTTTAGTTACTGTTATTTTATTTTATATCGTAATCTTATCACAATTTATCATAAAATTACAATATGTTATTGTTACCTATTATATAGTAATAGTGTCATATTTACAGCGTCAATTAATAACCAACAACAATAACAATCTAGATCTTTTATCCCAAAATTTGGGGTCGACCATATGAGAGACAAATATCTCTGGAAAAAAAAAGAGAAAGAAGAAGATGGATTTAGTTTGTATGAATTCTTCTACGCCACTCATTCCTATCTAGGACCATCTTCTCAACTAAATTTATAACTATCATGTCTTTACGAATACATTGTATCCAAGTTTTCAACAGTCTATCTCTACGTTTTATTAAATCTCCTATTTGTAAGTTCTCTGTTTTCCTAATAGGTGCGTCCTTAGCTCTTCGCTATTCGTGTCCAAACTAGCTTAGACTTTACTCTTGCATCTTATCTACAATTGAACTAACTCCAAATTTATTACGTATCTCGTCATTTTTAATATTATCTTTTCTAGTTTTGTCACACATCCATCTAAATATTTTCATTTCAACTACAACCATTTTTTGCTCTTGTTGTTGTTTAATGGCCCAACACTCAGTACCATATAATAAAGTAGGTCTTACTACAGTTTTATAGAATTTTTTCTTTAAATGTAATGGTATCGTGTGATTGTAAAAAACTCCGGATGTTTGTCTCCATTTCATTCATCCCATTTAAATTCTATTATTGACATCCCAATCTATATTACCATCATTCTGGATGATAGAACCAAAATATCTAAATTGTTTGCTCTTTGAGACTTTTCTTCCTTCTAATCTAATGTTTCTTCATTATCCTGATGGTTGTCACTAAATTTATATCTCAAATATTCAGTTTTAGATCTAATCAATCTAAATCTTTTAGATTCTAACGTGTTCCTCCATAACTCTAATATAGTACTGTTACCTTCTCTAGTTTTATCAACCAAAACTATATCATCTGCAAAGAGTATACACTATGGTATTTCAATTAAATATCTCTCTTACAAATTGTGCAATATATATGTTAACATAGGTTAGACTTATGAATATGGTATAGTTAAAAAAATCCAAATCTTTTATAAATGGTGCAACATATATGTCAACATATGTATACATTTATAAATATGATATGGTTAAGAGGATCCAAATAGAAACTCTTTCCAAATTGTGACTAAAGTTGCACGTGATAACCGTTCAAATGGTAGATACCATTTACAGACGGTAAAATATATCTCTTAATATAGATAAAGAACTTATAAAAAAGGTATTGTTAAGTTGACAATAAAAAAGAGTTATATAGAGACTATTTTAAAATCATTTCTAAACCCTATTATATTTACTAACCATAAGTGATAACCGTCAAATTTGAGCATTGATTTTTATATACGATTTTGCTCACTTTGTTGACGGTTTATAAACTTCTCATGATGAACAATTTTATACTGTGGAAAAATATATATATTTTCTAACGGTGTTATAAAATACCGTTAGTAAAAGTCACCCACAATAAAATTCAGCAGATAGTACTTTATTTTTATAGTAATTATTCATTGTCCAAAATTATCAATTTGGTGAATTATAATATTCATTATGTCTTTTAATTCGATTTCATCATTTAGAAAGGGTCCAAAAAAGAGACACGATTGAAAATATTTATAATAGAGGAGAAAAAAAATTTAATCATGATATTAGTCATGAATTTTTAATTAGTGGTACAAATTAGCGATAAATTTAATCATAAATAGTTTTTTGTGGCAAAATAGTGACAACTTTAGCCACGAATAAACATATCCGTGGCTAATTAGCGATGAATTTTGAGATAAAAATATTTTTGTGGCTAAATTTAGCGAAGAAAAATAGATTCATGGTGAAATTTAACCATGAAAATATTATTCATCATTAAATAGTGACGACTTTAGTGATAGAAATATTTCGTGGCTAAATTTAGCCACGAATTTTTTAACGAAATGTTTTCATGGTTAATTAGCGAGAAATATTGCTATGAAATATTTTTATTTTTTAAATTTAGCGACAGAAACGAAATCTGTTGCTAAATTTAGCGATGAATACTTGATTCGCGGCAAAATTTAGCTACAAAATTCCTTTTCGTTGCTAATTTGCGACGACTTTGGCTACGAATTTTTTTTTGTTGTTGCTAATAGCGAAGAATTTTGCCACAAATATTTTATTCATTGCTAATTTGGTCACGAATATTTTTTATCACAAAATTTGTTGTAAACTAAGGATGAAAGCGTTATTCGTCGCAAATTGACGATGAATTTTTTTCATCCCTAAATTTCGTTGTAAAAACCACCCTTTTTTGTAATGAAAGAGCATGGGTTAATGAGCAACAAATGTATGGTGAGAGATTTGAGAGGGAAAGGATCTCTAGCCATTTTACGGTCCATTCTTTTAGTTATTTTACACTACATTTTCACTTAACTTTAACGGTCTCATACTCTTTACAAAGAAGGGACTTTATGTCATATACATTTAAATCTCAAAGCCCAAAAAAATATGGGAGACGAGGCACAGTATTTACAGAGGAATGTAGTTGCCATCTTTGAAAAGAAGAGAGAGAGAGAGATAAGAGGTTATGCTCCCCAAACTAGCCATTAGAGGTTGGAAAAGGAGGGAAAGTTATCCTCCTTTCCAACCCAGGCCATGGGCCCAATGGCTAGCAAGCTAGTCATTGTGCTGGCTTCGTATTAGACCCAGGACATAGCCCGATGTTCTAGCTAGATTGGGGTAGAACCTAGGATGATTTTGGGTCTATTTTCTATCATCTTCTTGGGCTGCACTAGTACTTTTTCTTGGACTGAAATTGAGCCTTCAATTGAGTTTCATCATGTACCTTGAAGTGCATGAACTTAGGTTGACGGGTTGGCTTATTGTTGTGCTGAACAGTGAGAATAGGTCTGACCAGATTGGTCTAAAACCATTCCTGGTCCTGTTTTCTGGCCACTTCTGGACTAGCCTCTCAGCTTCTTCTTAGACCATCATTTGGACTCACTTGTGGCTAGATGATTTCTCCAATTTAACTAGATTTTGGACCTTAAAGAGTTTGAATTTAGGATGATGCTAGGCCTAGATAGTGAGCCTGGTCAGAACCCAAAACACTTTTTGGGGCCAAATGTTTTGGCCTCTTCTGGACCAGTTTGCTGCTTCTTCTTGGGTCTTCATTTGAACTCTCTTGTGGGCTAGACTGGGTCTCCAAGAGAGTTTCTTTTTAGAACTTGAAGAGTGTGATTTGTGTGAATTTAGTAGTTCTAACACCTGGGCTAAACTTGGGCCCTCTTATGCTAGACAACTCCTTGAAGTTCTCATTTTTAACACACTCCCTCAAACTTGGTGAAAGGAATTCCTTGGAGCCAAAGCTTGAAGAGAATGTTTTCATTGCCTTTGCTTGAAATTATCTGAGGACATGATCAAAAAGTTGTACCAATGTCTAGACTGAAAGCCTACTCTGCTATCATGTAGAAAAATTAGACTCTGATACTAGCACCAGTGTGGAGAAGAAAACAAAAGTACAGAAGCAATGAAAGAAAAAAGAAAAAAGAAAAAGTATTCACTTATATATATGAAAAATATTTGACAAAGATAGGTGAGGGACTTCAAGCCCAGTAAGGACAGTAGTCCAACATCATTAGGAGTTGAGGGACCTATGGAGACAATCGCTCCAAAACAAATAAGAGAGGATTTTTTTCCCAAAAAGAACATGGGTATTTTCCCAAAAAGAACATGGGTTAATACCCAGCAAATGTGTGGTGAGAGATTTTGAGAGGGAAAAGGTCTCAAGCCACTTTACGCTCCATTTTTTCACTCATCCTACATTACATTTTTCACTCAACTTTAACCCTCTCATACTCTTTACAAGGTAGGGACTTTATGCCATACACATTTGGGTCTCAAAGCCCTACAAAATATGGGAGAGGGGAGAGTATTTATAGAGGAATGCAATAGCTAGCTTTGAAAGGAAGAGAGGGGAGCTTATGCTCCCCAAACTAGTCGATGGAGACAAATTTCTATGGCGGTTTACTAGCCGTTCAAGGCTAGAAAAATAGGGAAAGTTTCCCTCCTTTCCAGCCCAGACCATGGCCCTAGTGGTTAGCGAATCCAACTATTAGGCTGTTTTCGTGTTAGGCCCAAAACATGGCCTGGTGTTCTAGTAAGATTAGGTTGGAACCCATGACTTTTTTGGGCCTGTCTTTTGGTATATTCTTAAGCCTGACTTGTGCTTTTTCTTGGGCCAAGATTGGGCCTTCAATTGAGATTCATCATGTGTCTTGAATTGCTTAAACTTGGTTTGATGGGCTGGCTTACTACTGGGCCAAACAATGAACATGGTTCTGGTCAGAGTGGGCTGGAATCCAAAATATACTCTTGGGCTCTTCTCTAACCCCTTCTAGGCTAGTCTTTGGGATTCTTCTTGGACCTTCATTTGGGCTCACTTGTAGGCTAGATTAGGCCTCCAATTGAGCTAGATTCTGGACCTTGAAGCTTGAGCTTAGGTTGATTCTGGGCCTGGATAATGGGCTTGAGTTCTAGTCAGATTGGGTCATAACACCGAACACTTTCCAGGGCCAGATGTTATGGCCTCTTTTGGATTAGTTTGTTGCTTCTTTGGGCCTTCACTTGTGTTCTCTTGTGGGCTAGATTGGGACTCCAAGAGAGATTCTTTCTGGACCTTGAAGAACTTGATCTGGATGAATTCAAGAGCTCCAACACTTGGGCTAAGATTGGGCCTCTTGTGCTAAACAACTTCTTGCCATTGAAACTTTCATTTTCAATAGTAGTTCATGCCTTTACATTATATAGTTCTTGATAAACTTCATCTAGATTTTGCCTTCCTAGAAAAATTATGAAATCTAAGTCTTTCCCTAACTTTTTTCACGATTATGCTATATGATAAGAAAAACAAGTTCACCTTGAAAAGAGAACATATTATTTTCTAGAAGTGGTATATTGGTCATAAATATTTTATAACTTTCTTTCTTATTGTTTTTTATGTCCATATTCTAATGCTTATAATAAACTTTTGCCTAGTTTATCAATATTTTAAGATTTTATATGTTTATGACTTCCTTTGAGGAGCAAAGCATGGATGATTGAGATTCTAACTCCTTGGGGCCTTAAGTTATAAACACAGATTGATTTCTTCTTCATTTTTTTTTGGTATAAGTTACAGTAAACTTGAAGTAAAAGATTTAACATGTTAATAAACTCTGTCCTTGATGGGTGATACATTTCAATTTTCTAACGAGATTAGCATAAGGAGTGGACAACTACGTGACTCCAATTGAGATTCCATTTGCTATTGGAGGACCATGTTTTGCTTTATCAGATAAGCTGGAATACATTCACTAATTGAATTAACTGCTGCCCCGAAGTTGGAAAGTTAATGAAAAGTTAAAATTTTGATGGATGAGTAAATAGACAGTCATAGTTACCTCAGCCTAGAAGTTGGAGACCATTTGTGACTAGTTAGATTCCATATTTTAGACCCCTTCTTAATTAAAAGATAAGTAAAAGAAATTTGAAAGTAACAATATCTCAAAAAGTGATGATGATTTCTTTTCCCAAAATAGATTAGTTTAAATATTGTTGGCAAAATGTGTTTTGATATGACTAAAATTGAAAAAATTTAGCTAGATGATGAGCAAAGTAAATTAGAATCAATGAAAGATAAATTTGGAACAAATTAGATAAAGTTTGGGAATGTATAAATTCACTTATACTAGCTGCAAACTTGAACAAGTTGATTCACATAACGAACAAGTTGATTTGCTAGGTAAAGATCAATATGCAAACTAAGATACTCAAGTCGACATAGACATGAATCCAGTCAACTCGCCATATGCTATAAACTTACTGAATTTAGACAATAGGTTAGTCAAGTCGACTCACTTTGAAAATCAAGTCGACTTAAAGAGCAATCTGTGAAAAAGGACTAAATGTGAGTCTAAGAACAAGTTGACATGTTCAAAGCACAAGTTGACTCATTCAATGAATGTAACAATAGAGTCAAAAGTCTCAAAGTCCTAATTGTCGAAAATTTAAAAAACCAATGGTCAAAATAAAAATAAGACAAATTATATTAAGTTCAAGTCGACCTGATATAGTCATGAGTTAACTCGCCACATCAACACTTAAAAAAAATTATGGAAGTCAAATTGTCTCATGAATCTAGGTCATAAAGCACTAAGACATGAGCTACATGAGCCATGATTCATATCAAGACACAGGCCAAGACTTAAAGGTTAAGTCACATACTAAGCCAAGTCGACTTACACTTTGCATAAGTCAACTTGCACATCTTGGATTCAGAACTTCTTAAGTGATTTCAAACTCAAGTCGACTCAGGTTTGATATATAGTTGACCTATATTTGTGCAACACATTGAAAATCTCAAAGGGTGCTATTCAAAAATTGACCTGACCTATGATCAAATTGACCTGCACATGTCATATATCTCACAAAACATTCCTCTAGTCGACTACAAAGTAATAGAAAGCCAACTTGCATGAGTCAAATTGAAATATATGCTAAGTCAAGTTGCACCAAGTAGACCTATCAGAGCAACGAGTCAACCTGTATAAGCCATAATGTAAACAAACTTAAGCAATGTCTAGCATAAGTCAATTTCAATATAACACCAAGTTAACTCGCATGAACCATGAAGCAAAATGCTTAAGTACCATCAAGCCAAAGTCAACTTGAAGCCTTTAGAAGTTGACAAGCACAAGCAACATAGTGAAAAATACTTAAGTAGAATGAAAACCAAGTCTACCTAAACAAGAGCATAAGTTGACTTACACAAACCACAACCTGAACTAACAAGCAATAGTCGACCTAAAGAGAGTACAAGTTGACTTGCTTAAGCAGCAAAACATAAATATTTGTGCAGAATACAACATAAGTTGACTCAATACACATGTAGTCGACTTGCACTAGTCTTGATCTGTACAAAATAGTTGACTTAAAGCAAGAAGGCATCGACTCGATACAAGAACTGACTAGTTATTTAGAAAAGCTATTCAAGCATTCAATAGAGCTTCAACCACCCTCAACAATTATGTTTTAGCATTGAATGAATCTTAACAACTATCTCTTGTTCATGCTTATAAATATAACACTCCAGGAGAAGATTAATAACTTTTGAATCTTTTGAGCATCATTGAATATGAAATCTTCTGTGAGCTAAAATTTTATTTTTTGTGTTGCATTTCTATCTAGGCTTAAACGACTTATTTGAAGTCGAAACTTTATTGTTCATCTTGTTTTCACTTATAAATAATATAAGAGACAAAAAGAAAGGATTTTTCCTGGTCTAAGTTTAGAGTGTTTGAGTGAAACACTTAGAGTTTGTTAGTACCTGTTAAAAGATAATGGTGAGTGTTCGAGTGAAACACTTGTAAGGTCTAACTAGTACCTAGGCAAAGTAGTTGTGTGTACTATTTTATTTAAAAATAGTGGATTATAAAATTTAAGAGAAGCCGGTGAAGGGACATACATCAAGAAGGTGGATCCACTATAAATCCTCTGTGTCGATCTTTCTCACTCTCTCCTTAATTTTTTTCTAAAATCCAAAATATTTGAAAGTATCAAAACAACCTATTTATCCCCTCTAGGTGGTCAAAACAGGTTCTTCAAATGTGTTAACTCTTCTGACTTGCTTTTTATACTAGATATATGAGGAGCAAGATTTCCAAACTAATTGCCATCCCTCATTTTACTTTTCTTAAGAAAAGGTTAATGAAAAGTTAAAATTTTGAGGATGGATAAGTAAATCGACGGTCATAGTTACCTTGGCCTAGAAATTGGAGACCCTCCGTGACTAGTTGGATGCCATATTTTACACCCATTTTTAATTAAAAGATAAGTAACAATATCTCAGAAGTGATGGCAATTTCTTTTCCCGAAATAGATTAGACTAAATGTCTTAACTTGAAGGATTTTCTTATTAAACTAGATATATGAAGACCAAGATTTTGAAACTAATTGTCCTCCCTCCTTTTACTTTTCTCACTCTCTTATCCATTATGCATCCTTCACTACTTTATTTATTATTGTATGCTTTGTATGTCTCAAGATGGTACTTGCTGAATCGGTGGTTGGTTAACCATTTGTTTAACCATCATGCATATCAGCATTTAACATTTAAGTCTGAAATGATGTCTGAGCCAAGTTACGGTTGATAAATTTTGATGTGGTTGGGTTTGCCACCTTTATGGTGGTTGACCAAATTTGCCGCATATGTTGGACCATAACAATGACAAATATGATTGGTGATTAAAATAGTAACAATTAAATTTCATGTTTATATGTGATCCATTGTTGGGCAGAATATGAGGGTCATTAAAACCGGTTGGTAATATGGTATTAGATCATTATTTATATTAGTCTTGATTGATTTTAGCCAATTTATACCAACAAATTTATTCGATTTTCTTAAAAAAATTCTCATAAAAGTAAAAGTTTTAAATTTTTCTATCTTTTCGTGTTATGTTATTATGAATTTTATAATTATTTAATTTTCACTGAACTTTAACTCTCATACTCTTTAAAAAGAAGGTATTTTATGTCATACATATTTGGTTCTCAAAGCCCTAAAAAGTATGGGAGAGGAGGAGAGTATTTATAGAGGAATGCAATAGCAAGTTTTGAAAAGAAGAGGGGAGCTTATACTCTCCAAACTAGTCATTGGAGACGGAGGCTGGAAAAGGACGGAAAGTTTCCCTCCTTTCCAGCTCAAATCATGGGCCTAGTTGCTTGCTTGCTAGCCACTGGGCTAGCTTCATATTAAGCCCAGATTTATGGCATGGTGTTCTGGCCAGATTGGGTCGGAACTCATGACTTTTTTGGGCCTGCGTTTTGGCATCTTCTTGGACTTGACTTGTGCTTCGATTGGGCCTTTAATTGAGATTTATCATGTCGCTTGAAGTGTTTGAACTTGGCTTGATGGGCTGGCTTGTTATTGGGCCAAACATTGAGCATGGGTTCTGGCCAGATTGGGCCAGAACTCATAACACTTTCTTGGGCTGTTCTTAGACTACTTCTAGGACAATCTCTGGGCTTCTTCATGGACCTTTATTTGGGCTCACTTGTGGGCCAAATTGGTCCTCCAATTGAGCTAGATTCTGGACTTTGAAGAGCTTGAGCTTGGGTTGATATTGGGTCTGGATAGTGAGCGTGGGTTCTGGCCAGATTGGGTTGTAACACAAAATACTTTTTTGGGCCTGATGTTCTGGCCTCTTTTGGACCAATTTATTGCTTCTGCTTGGGTCTTCATTTGTGTTCTCTTGTGTGCTAGATTGGGTCTCCAGGAGAGTTTCTTTTTGGACGGGCTAAGATTGGGCCTCTTGTACTGGACAGTTCCTCACTTTTGAAGCTCTCATTTGCAATAGTAGTTCATACCTATACATTGTATGGTTCTTGATAAACTTCATCAAGATTTTGCCTTCCCAGAAAGATTATGAAATCTAAGTTTTTCCTTTAACTCTTTTCACAATTATGCTATATGATAAGAAAAATAAGATAAACAAGTTTGCCTTGAAAAGTACCCTCTCTCTCTCTCTCTTATTCTTTTCTATGTCCATATTCTAATGCTAATAATAAACTTTTGCCTAGGTTATCAATATTTTAATATTTTATATGTTTATGACTTTCTTTGAGGAGCAAAGCCTGGATGATTGAGATTCTAACTCCTTGAGGCCTTAAGTTATAAACACATATTGATTTTCTTGTATAAGTTAAAGTAAATTTGAAGTAAAAGATTTAAAATGTTTATAAACTGTCATTGATGGATGATACATTTCGATTTTCTCATGAGATCAACATAAGGGGTGGACAATTGCGTGACTCCGTTTGAGGTTTCATTTGCTATTGTAGGATCATGTTTTTGCTTATCTGATAAGCTGGAATATATTCATTACTTGAATTAACCTCCCTCTTGAAGTTGGAGACAGATGATCTCTACCTAGAAGTCGGAGTCATTTATTGTTATATAAGTTAAGAAGAGATTAATGAAAAGTTAAAATTTTGAGGATGGACGAGTAGATCAACAGTTATAGTTACCCCATCGTGGGTTAGATGCAGTGGGAAGGGCTTTGCGCTCCGTCCTCATAGACTCGAGTTTGAGTCCCTGTGGCGACGTAAAATAATTGTGTTGGGAGACCTCCCCCATTCATGGGCCCGACAGTAGATCAATCTAAATTAGTCGGGACAAAATTCTGGATACTGGGTGGTGGCTAAGTCAAGGACCAAAAAAAAAAAAAAAAATAGTTACCTCGGCCTAGAAGTTGGAGACCCTGGATGACTAGTTGGATTCCATATTTTAGTCCTCTTCTTAATTAAAAGATAACTGAAGAAAATGTGAAAGAAACAATATTTCAGAAAGTGATGGCAATTTCTTTTCCCGAAATAGATTAGATTAAATATCTTAACTCGACGGATTTGCTTGTTATACTAGATACATGAGGAGCAAGATTTTCAAACTAGTTGTCCTCCCTCCTTTTACTTTTCTTACTCTTTTATCCATAATACATCCTTTTACTATTGCATGCTTTGTATGTCTCGATATACAATTTCTTACTCTTTGCATGCTTTAGGTGGCAGTAGTGGATTTCGGGCTTAGGATTTCTGTAGCTGAGCTCTTTTTTTCCCCTTTTGACCCTATTTACAATTCATTTAAGTTGGTTTACCTAAGTGATATATTTGGTTTGATATACATGTATTAAATAAATTTTGTATTTTTCTTATTGGTTTAGAATCATGTTGGGGCTAGACGCTCTTGTTACTATTTAACATTTAAGTCTGAAATGCATATGAGCCAAGCTAAAAAAAAAAACATTTAAGTCTAAAATGCATGTGAGCCAAGTTTAAAAAAAAATGGCTTACTCGATATACAAAATATTTTCTAGCTTAGTGCGGGGATAAAGAGAAAATGGACGTATATGTACGCAGCAGCTTTTCTCTTGCATTTTTGTTTCATATCTCGAATTCGTGATTTCAAGGTCATCAAAATAATAACTCGATCGTTACGTCAAGATTCACCATCATGTATGACCCCGTTACAGTTGATAAATTTTGATGTGGTAGGGTTTGCCACCTTTATGGTTGTTGACGAAATTTGCCAACTTTTTGTTTATGCATATTGGACCATAACAATGGCAAATATGGTTGGTGATTAAAATAGTAATGATTAAATTTCATATTTATATGTGATCTATTGTTGGGCAGGATATGAGGGTCATTAAAACCAGCTGTTAATATGGTATTAGATCATTACATGTTTTAAATTGATTATATTAGCCATGATTTACTGACTTTAGCCAATTTATACCAAATATATATATATATATATATATTCAATTTTGTGAAAAAAAAATCAAATAAAAGTAAAATTTTAAGATTTTTCTACCCTTTCCTTTCATGTTTTCGCATGTAAATGGCGATCCAGCATTGTGTATTTTATAATGATTTAATTTTCAGTTCAGCACATGATTCTCCTGTATTGTCACCTTTATGTTTATACATGTTAGATTTCATGTTCATATGTGATCTATTGTTGGGCTAGAAAGGTGATTGAGACTAACTATTGATATATATTGGAATGTTACATGTTTTAAATTGTTTATGTTAGTATTAAATATCTTATTTTAATCAATTTATAAGGTAAAATCTACGCGATTTTCTTATAAAAAAAAAGTCAAAATAAAAGTTTAATTTTGTTTTCACTTTTTCTTTTGTATTTTCATATACATGATTAGTGATTTAGAGATCGCGATCTCGGGTGTTGTATATTTTGTAATGATTTAATTTTCACTTTCGAATCTATTTCTCCTCTCTTCTTAGGGGTGCAACACTCAGAATAACAGATTGTCACAAATTTTATTTTCAATCAGTAAGATATGAAATAGGAACTCCATCTATTTAAATCTTGTTGTTCCAAGCAAACAAAATTTTTTATCAAGAATAATCAGATACCATAGGACTTTACACTCGATTAATGTCATGTAAATATGTTCATCATCTAAATATCATTTCAACCTATTTGTTTATTTTAATGTCATGTTGAACATATTTATCTTATAAGTACCCACATATTTGCATTAATAACTAATGTTAAATAGCATAAAACTCAGTACACCATCGTTATTTGTATCTTATACTGATCATTGAAGACACATACAGGTAATAGTTTTTTTTTAAAAAAAAAAATTAATAATTCCCAATAAGAAATCTTGTAATTATGAACAATTTAAAATACCATTTCGTTGTTTATGTAAGATTTTTAACAAGTAGCTTATTAACTTCTTTTATTCCAATACACCACATTCATTTGAAAGAATAATAATTTGCCCATTGTTTTAGGATGTGCTATTGATCTACAAGGGTTTTTATTAAAATCAATTTTGTTTGTCAGTGAGAAATTTTCAACTCTCTCTCTCTCTCTCTCTCATGATTTTTCAAAACTTAGAGGTCGACTGAATTAAGGTGGACCATCGGCATATGTGGACCCTGGCTCTAATTTGAGGGTGACCCTGTTGCACTTTTCCCATAAATTAATAATTCAAACTGCTAAATTGATATAAATCGGATAGGCATCAAAATCAATAATAAGCGTTTGAGCTTTACGATACAAAAGAAAACCAAAGGTCGTACAAAAAACTATGTTGGAGAATTGCCCTCGACCTGATAATTGCTCAAATCAAACTTTTTTTTTTTTGGTTACACGAGGATTTGAATATGTGATCTTCATGTTAGGGGAATTGTGACCACTAGTTTTTTTTTTTTTTTTGTGAGAAAGGAGGGAAATCCACAAAACGAAAGCAGAGCACCGAGAGCAACAGCTAAAGAAGCTGCTTACAACCTAACAGGGAGAGATTTCTCTTTCTTAGACACAACACGCCTTCGGCATCAAGGCACAGCAGCTCCAGCATCTCCTTGGGGGGGGGCACTTAGCTCATGTAGCCCCTCACCATTTCCTTTGCCCAACTTCGCCAAGCTGTTCGCACAAGTATTCGCCTCTCTGAAGATATGGAAGATTTCCCCAATGTCTAGCTTCTGCATCAGAGCTTTACATTCATTGACTAGCATTTTCCAAGGGTGGTTTTCGCCGACGCCCCTGTTGATTGCCTTCACTAGGTCCAAAGATTCACATTCCACCTCAAGCATGCTGAAGTCCAGCTTTGAAGCCAGCTGTAAGCCTTCCTTTAAGCCCCAAAGCTCCGCCATGGCAGCGTTAGTGCGGCCTACTTTAGTCCAAAAACCATGGAGCCATTTGCCTTCACTGTTTCTAAAAAGGCCCCCAGCACTAGCTTGGCCATTTTTCAGGTCCATAGCCCCATCGACATTAAGCTTAATAGACCCCTCTTTGGGTCGAGTCCAGCTGACATTCAGAGCAACCTCTACCTTAGGAACCTTTTTGTATTTCCTACCACACTCGCTAGCTAAAGAGGTCACCCTGTTAGCCACTGCGTGAGAGGGGAGAGTCTCTTTTTGGTGAACAGCTCTACACCAGGATTTCCAAATTTCCCAAGCAGCAATCATAAACATAAGGTCCACATCATTTCCTTCCAGTTCCATAGTTTTCATAATGCTACCCTTAATCCACTCCAGAGTGCTTTTTCTCCAGAAGCTAAGATTCTCCTCAATTCCCAAAAAAATACAGCTCCAAATGCTTTTAGCATGGTTGCAACTCTCAATGCATGATTGATAGATTCTTCCTCCTTGTTACAGATGCCACATAGGCTATCATCAGAAATTCCTCTTCTTTTCAACTCTGCATTAGTTAGAATCCTGCCTTTAAGAACCAACCAAAGGAAAAACTTTATCCTTTCAGGACATTTCCTCTTCCAGAGCCAAGTTAGATCTAGTTCTGTAGTCACCTAATCCCCACTTCCATTTTTAACTAACCAATAGACAGAGGCTACACTAAACTCTCTTGAGGGACTGTCACTCCATATCATGGCGTCCTCTCCCCTACCAAGTCTCGAAACAATAGTTGCTCTAATCTCCTCCACTCTTTCCCTTGGAAGAAGCAGGCTCAATTCTACAGCTTTCCAATTTCCCTCCCCATCAATAAATTGATTGACTTTGATATTTTTGTCACAAAGCTGCTTGGGAATAGTAGCCTTGTCTACCAGCACTTCATCCCCACACCATTTATCAAACCAGAAACTGATACTCTTGCCGTCCCCAAGTCTCCATTTGATGCCTTTTGTCATGCACTCTCTGCTGCTACATATGCCTCTCCAGATTGCTGAAGAAGAGCCCTTCTTTACGTGTCTTAAGAGGTTTTGACCTTTAAGGTACTTGTTCCTCAGAATTTGACACCAGAGAGCACTATCATCTTTCAGAGTTCTCTAACCCAACTTAGCCATAAATGACACATTGCACTCTTTCATACGTCTGATTCCCAAACCACCCTCTTTTTTTTTTATTGTTGACCTCTCCCCAGTTCACAATGTGAGTCTTCCTCTGCTCCTCATTACTTCCCCATAAGAAACTCCTATTCAACTTATCTAGCTTCTTGCAAATACTTATGGGAAGTCTGCCTATACTTATGGGAAGCCAGGCAGACTGCATTATATAAAGAGGAATAGCCGCAGTAACTGACTGGATCAGGGTTCGTCTACCTGCAGTGCTTAGGAGTAATGTTTTCCAGCAGCTCAACTTACATTGCACTCGATTAATTAGCTGCTGATAGAAGTCTTTTCCAACTTTGCCATGAATAATGGGGACACCTAGATACTTTCCCAAGTCGTGACCACTAGTTGTCTCCTTGAGGACACTCAAATCGAATTAATGAAAATATAATTTTAGATACCGATTGATATAAAAAAAAAAAGAAAAAAAAAAGATCATACAAGAATGAAAAAAAAAGGGACATAAACGCATGTTAAGTAGATGGGTGCAAAGTCCCTCAAAGACAGCTCATAGAATCTATTTACTTCAATTCCTCTTCTCTGATTCAATTCTGTTTGTTTGCATTTTTTTGTATAAAAAAAAAAAAAAAAAAAGGATGGGGCGCAAAGGAATTGTGACGTGGTATGTCTTAAGGCGCTGTGATGCCTCACTCTTCTGTGCATCATGCCATGAGCCACGGGGGCATTTGAGCCGCCGCCCAACATGTGCCTGGGCACAACAGCAAAACTCATGCGGAATAATTTTAATATTTTGCAATTTTCATTATTTTTGCTAATATTCTTTTCTTTTTGATTGTTTAGGGTTGAAGAAGTATAATTACTCATTTGGATTTCGGAAGGCATTATCGTTTAGACTTTAATTATTATTAAAACTACATTATTTCTTCTCGACTCTAATTGGATTTTTTTCTCTCTATGAGTTTGGAGTTTGGACTCATGAAACTCCATCCATATTTCCATAAGCATCATAAATCATGTACTTCAATTTGAAGTCTATTTCGTCCAACATGACATGACAATGTGCTAGAGGAAAAATGAAAATTTCTTAAAATGCAAGATGATCTAATCAGATGTTTTTAATCTTCAAGAATGCATCTGTTTCTTCTAGCACCAAAGGCAAGTTTCTGTACATAAAAGTAAGAAGTACTTGAGAATCAACCAAATTGAATGGCAGATAGAACACTGTAAGTGAGCTTACAGAGAATATCTGGGAATGGGCTTTCAACAACCGAATAGAGGTGGGCTTCCTTGTTACACTTGTGGGAACAGATCCATGGAACCAAAAATTCTGCAACCTGCATTGTTTTCAAAGAAGATATTAAGACAAGCAAGTATATGGGACGTAATGTTCAACATTTAGGTCCGGTATAATACACATTTATGCATATCAAGCGACTAAGTCAGCTGTGAAGTCGAGCAACTTTGATTGCTAGTGTGTTAACATTGAAAATTGAATACAAGTAAACACAGGTTCATCCATGTTTGGTCTATGTAATAAGAAACTTTTAGCCCTGAATCAAAACTAATGTCATGTTGCATGAACATGAAGTACCCATGTAGCATAAAAGCATAAAAACAGCTGTATATCAAAAGCTAATGTATATGAAGGAGATCTTACTGTTTCTGTTCATTCTTCCAGCACATTAATGAAAAGCTTGGCCTGCATTACCAAAGTATTACCATTTTACACAAAAACCTGAAGAAACTAGTAGGTGTATGAACTGCTTGTTTCACCTGCTTTGTGGTTGCACCAGACATCAGAAGATCAGTTGTAACCATTCCTAGCTGCAATATCATCAAAACTAAATCGTGAGAAGAGCTAATACATGATTGTATCCCACAGGAAATGCTTCATCCAGGGGAAAATTAATATGCACAAGCTGCTGGATTAGTAGTGTCAGCATTTGAACTTCTTTGCCAATCAACAAATGATGCTACAAATCCACCAACTTTGTGTTTCTTTATTCCTGAGTTTGAAATGGAGAAATTTTGATAAAACTACTTTTACAGATTAGTAATATTAATTTGGTGGGTCTTTGCCATGTCTAATAATGAAAACTCCCAATGTGCAAAATGACCTGGGAAATAATATTTTCCCTTTATAAACTAATATTATACATCATTAATACAGTTTCCAGCTAAATTTGAAGCATGCCATTAGCACTTCAAGCAGGATGACAAAGGCATTTTTTTTTCCCGTAACTTATAGAGGGTCCAAGTTAAATGTATTCCTTAAAGTTTAGCTCATTAATTAGAAGTTTCACATGAATAAAAATCACAATTTAATTAATTTATTTGTTTTCTAGGAATGGGTGCAGGGAGGGCCAGTCTCCATCTGTCTTCACGTAGTTCTGCTGTTGAATGACAACCCCCGGATCAACAAATTTTTATCCAGCTCTATTTAACACATTGGAACCAAGAAGGGGCAAAATTGTGATGAGGAAGGACCTGATAGACATGGCTACCCAGGTCCTAGCAGTTAAATTGGATATCACAGCCCTATGCCCGGGAAAAGTTGAACAAAATGACCACCTCAAGGCTCCAGCCGAAACATTATGCTCGTTACTCCAAAATATGTGACCCCAATTCGAATTTCCAAAGAGGAAAATATATGAGATTTACTCCAACGAGATACTTTGAATGAGTTCTAGAAACTGAGGAGTTGTCAATGATATATGCCAGACAACCTCAAAGTCAATAAAACATAACAAGCAAAAGCATTTATAAAACAAAAACAAGAAGAAAATAAAAGGAAGGAAAATGTAAAAACAGGGGGAATGCAAGAATTCATGAATAAATTTTAAGGATTTCACAGAATAATTCAATCATTATTATCTGGGGACAATCACCACATGAAAAGATTACTCCAAGGGACTACCTATAACAACCGCAGCCTGGTAACTTCAATGACCAATTCAGTGTGATGCATCCTGACAATATTGTAGCAAAAGTAAAAAACTTTAGCATAATGCAGTGAAGCATCAATCTGAAGATGCAAGGAAAGACTCATCACCTAGACAATCATTCCACAGCTATATATTATATTCAGAGAAACTTAATGAAAAGTAAATCATTATGCAGCAAGAAGACTGCACAGACAGGTTATGCACTACAACATTCTTTACGTCCTGCATCTGCAGCTCAGCCTGTGAAGAACATCAGAATGAGCCGTTTTTAACATATGAAAAATCATCCTACCAAACGAATGTATAGATGTTGGATTGGCAGAAAAGGAACAAGAACTTAGGCATCATAAACAATTATAACTATGTCACTATGCAATATCTGATGATAGGTAATATTCAAGCTGCAATTTGAGAAAGTTGAAGCAGGTTGGCGCAATGGAAATTTTGTGGCTTCTAGAAGCTCAAAATCCATGTTGTAAAGCATCTGTCAATGCGATAGCCCTAGGAATTACGAGAACTTCTAAAGCAAATATATGTGTAGACTAGAGCAAATTTTTCAGACATAAGCAAGCAAGACCACAACTTTTGCATGCAAAAGATAGATTTGATTTCAATGACAGAGAATAATAATAACAAAAAAATAAAAAATTTTCAAGACGCACCTGTAATGACTTTGTAAGATGTACCACACTGCATTTAGTTACCCCATAGGCCGCAAATCTTCCAATTGAAAAACAACAAGCACCATCACAAGAATTAGTTCAATTCAAGCAAATGTAAGGTAGCAAGAAACCTGGAAGTACTGGCAATGTTTTCACCAATAACTCCACAGACTTCTACAGGCCATGCCCCTTGTGTGTTAACATGTGCACTCATTGACGGCCTATAATGCATGCTTCTGCTTGTACAAAGTGATAAGCAGCAAGGCAGTGATAATGCTGGTGCCATGCGGGACAAGTGTAGGTGACAGATAATAGACAGAAAGGGACAGGTGGAGAGGGATGAACAGGAATAAATTACACATTTCTTTTACAGGAAAAATTCATAAATGAGGTTCAGGATTGTTCTCTGCCTCTTTTCCTATTATTAGTTTTTTGTTTTAGCCATTTCAAGGAAGTCCAAGCATCTCCAAAAGACAAAACAAGCGTAGCAGAAGCATGACAATCAAAATTATATATCCAGTGTCGAAAGGAAATTGATACCTTGAAGTGGGTATTCCATCTGAGCCAGCTCCATCAATGTTGAATATATGGCCACCTTGAGGTCGTTCCAACATCATATTTATTGCCTATAGAACAACCACGCATAAGGATAGGCCTGGCAAGTGCCAATTAAAAACTCTTAGCAAGACTTTTTCTCCTCTCGGCAACACATCATTAAACCAATGGTGTTTGTAGTAACACTGCATAATAAATTTAGGGGGAAGCACATAAAGATAACAACGCAAAAGACAAGGTAACCATGAAAAGATGAATGGAACTAGAAGCATTGGAAAAGCTCACATCAGGTCTTCATCTGAAACTTCCACCAGAGGTTTAAAACTATATGCATTTGATCCTGCATCATTCAGGAAAGGTTAAGAAAATCTAGATTGAATTGCAGCTATCTTCATGATAAAAAATACTGATACATTCACAACAGTACAAATAGTAGCCACCTGGGCAGACAGTAGAAAGTGCAAATGAATGAGTCACTGCCTTCCTTTATGAAGACAAAACAGACAACATAATCAGCACATTTGTATCTGGTGGACAGATGTATCTGGTGGACAGACAGACTGGCCATGATGACCTTGTGTCAGCTCTCAATCATATTATAGTGCCTAAAAAACGTTTAATGTTCAAGGATGGCACAAATACTTGAACTTTTAGGGCTCTACCAGGAAATTCACCATGCAACCTAAATTTTAACCTGAACTTCATGACAAGTGGCAAGATGCTGAACAAAATTACCTAACAGTGTAAGAAAAACATAATCGTGGATGACAGGTTGAAAGGATCCTTAACCAAACAGAAGGCTTCATTAAGTCAGAATGGGTATTGATGGGATTGGAATTGGAACAGAAGGCTTCATCAAGTCAGAATGGGTATTGATTGAATTTACTCATAAATCTTGAATTATGAAAGAAAAAAATTATGGCACATTTAGATGGAGAAAGACTTTGTGTGGCTGACAGCCCGAAGTTGCAACCTGAATAGAAGGGCTTTGTCATGTTATAATAGGTAATTGTGAACTTACTTATAGATATTCAATTTACGAGACAAAATAATGGCACCTTTACAATATCTCAGAACTTCATGTCCTTGATACATTCCAAGAGGTCTTTTCTAAACATGAAGCTGTTGAGAATCTATTTGTTGCTCCCTCGGTGACAATAGATCATCATTAGTTAAAGGTGACATGCATTTAAGCTGACCTAATGTTTCAGTGTCCTAGAATAATCATAAACCCCAGACACAAGACAATAGCATATACTGCCTAACACAAGTATCATTGATTTCCTTATTTTAGAATGAAAAAGGGTGTGCAAGCTAATCAAACATATACACCATACTCTAAAGAAATGAACAAATCATGTGGTAAACCATCCAAAAATGCACAGGCACAAAATCATTGCCTGTACTCTCATGTAACTACAAGTGTAAGGAAAAGAAGAAAAATAACAAATTATCTACCCATATATCAATGTACTTCAAGTTCTGTTGTGCAAATGCAACCAAGTTTTTCACATCTTGTGCTTCTCTAACATCACATTTTGTGTCCTGTAAAAAAGAATCTTGCTCATGCGGTAGAGCAAGTATCAAGAAGTGCAAACAACAGCTGAACTGATGCTGATGATGATTTACAGACCAAGAAAGAACAAAAACGAAGGATGGAACACAAAATAAAATCAGTAGGAAGTACCCACACACGTAGTTCCCCAAATTCTCCCCTTAAGCTCTGAACAGCAGCTTCCACGTGCTCAGCTGCAGTTACCTATGTTAACAACAAGCAAGCAAAGTCTCGGGTGCAGCGATCGGAGTGAGTGACTTGTGAGAAACAGACATGTTTGATCTCTCAAGTTTGATGTTTCACATTTCTTGAACAACAGCAAAGAAAATACAACAAATGGCATGTTGCTTTTACAAGCTAGATATCCAAGTATCTAAAGAAAAACTAATAATAATCTTTATTGTCAAAAACCTGACCTACGGACCGCTGAATCTTTTTAACTCTATAGGCATCTACACAGAGTACCTTACATGTATGTCGTGTCCATATTGACAGAGGAGTAAAATGAAGCTCGGAACTATGAGTCTGCATGGTATTCTAATAGATTTCAAAGAAACAAAGAGGAAGATACTATTGTCCATCTTTGGCATGGAATGAGATGAACCACGCCCAATGCCCCAACTATGATAGGATTAGTTCTCAAGTCCACGGCAACAGAAATACAGGACAGAATCCAAACTAAAACAGAACCCTTGAAAGACAAATAGCAAAGAGGGAATCAACAGCATTGCAATAATCTTTTACATCTCTGTCACTCTATATTGATCTCAAAGATATTAGTGGCATACTGTAATTATGCATGGAAATGTTGTACAAATTGTAATAAAGTGTTTAACTCAGAATCATTAGGATATATGAAATACATTCAATTACACTTTTGGAAAAATCAAAGTTCTTACCCGATCTTGAGCAAATCACAACACTATCTCCAGCTTTCAGGAACTCTTTAGCTACTGCATATCCTATCCCTGAGTTACACAAACAAAAAGTTAAACATGATTCAAACCAGGTAGTCTTCCCCTCTTTTCTTTTATTGAAGTTCATTGACATAATTGGGGGAGGTGGATACTATTAGTAAGTTCTGCATCAATAACCTATGCATATGGCTGTCATTGGCACTAAGAATGTTACTGAGAATCTTCTCTTAAAACGAAGATCATAAATAATTAATGAACTTATTGACCAAAGCCCCTTGATTAACTAGTCGATAAACAGAACCTAATATGCAAGAAATATTTTCCTAAATTCCTAATACTACCATAAAAGGTTTAGAATCCCATTTCTTCAAGCTCTGAGGAGGTAATGCAAGACTGTGGTTTATTCAAAAATGACTGTATTGACCTTTAGTTCAATCCAGAAGAATAAAAATTGCTCAATATGGAAGGATTTTAACAAACTAAATTACCTCCTATATTTTTATTTTTATTTTTTTGGGTAGGAGGCTCGAACTTGAGGGCTTTATCGAGGGAGGAGTTATAGTTAATTGGCATTACCTCCTTTAATTAAAAAATAAAAATAACGAAAAAAATTCAAAAAGAAAATTAGCAGTAATACAGAAGAACAAACACACGTTGTAAAAAGCAAAATCTTAAAACAATTAAAAATAAATAATAAAATAATTAAAGCCAGAAATCATCAGTTAAAATCTAACTTTATGTTGAACAAGTGATCAAGACTTTGTGAGGCGGGACCAAAGGCTCTGCACTCACAGACGAAGATTCAGCTATGACTCTGAATGGGTTGTTCCTTCTCATAATTCTGTTTTCAGGCATCAGATTTAGCGATGGTTTTTGGCGGGAAGCAAGAGCTAAGATACTGCTCAACTGATAAGATTTAGGGAAGAAATGGGTGATCAGGAGAAAGATAGGATTTTTGGGTCTCTGAGGAGACAAGCAGAGAGAATTGGGGACAACGGGAGGGAAGAGCAGCAGTAGTCGCCATTGAAGAAAGTTGTGGGAAACTCCGATGGATAATAAGCTGTATACCTCTACAGAAACCATAAGGTTAGTTTAAATTTGAGCTCCTTTTCTTTTTAACCTCAATATTCCAAGTTTTCCTTTTTATTATTAAGTAGTTAATGACCCCACACATTTTGCGCCACGTAGATTATACTTTGTTTATTATATAAATATTTATTAAATTTATAATTATTATTTAAATTAATAAAAAAATACAATATATATTAATAATAGTAAAAACAAAAAAAAAGACTCTAATCACCGAAATACTAAAAAATACTAAGGAATAAGGTAAAAAAAATATAATAAATAGAGTAAAAAAATAATAAAAATATAAGAATAACCATCTATCAATTAAAAAAAATAAAAGGAGAAAACTTATGTTAAAAAAAAAAACTAAGGACCCAAGAGGGAAAAAAGGAAAAAAAATAAAAAAAAGAAGTAAAGATCTGAATAGAAAAAAATTAAAAATAGTGATTTGAAAATAAAACGACGACCATTCGTTGAGCTAAAGAAAAAAAAAACAGAGGAAAATAGATGTTCAAAAAACACAAAGGACTAAAATAGAAAAAATTGGGTAAAAAAATAACCAGGTTTGAATGAAGAAATAAGACTAAAAAAAAGAAGAAAAACTAATATTTAAAAAAGATAAATAATTTAAGTGAAAAAAAAAAATTGAATCAAAATAAAAAAAATTAACAAATCAAATAAAAATTTATAAAAATTTCATTGTGAAAGTAAATAAAAAAAGGGGTAAAAACTTAATAAATTGATAAATTAAATAAAAATTTATAAAATCAATAAAAAATAAAATGTTTTTATAAAATAATTAAATTAAAATAAATTATATCATAAACAATAAATTTTAAGTTATGAAAAAAGATATAATTTAAAAGTTATTGTCTAATCATTTGTCATTTTTTTAAAGATATTGAAAAAACTTTTGATTTTAAAAATATAATTTTTTTATTATATAAACTGAGATTAAAATTTTTGATTTTATATTTCCTTTTTAATATTTTTTTATCACTTTAAAATTTTATTAAAATTTTAATATTTTTTATCTCATTTTTATATAATTTTTTTATTATGAAAAAATATATAACTTAAAATTTATCATTTAGTTATTCATCATTATTAAATATGAAATTTTTTTATCTCAATTCTTCATCTAGGCTTTTACTATTTTTTTGACCCATTTTTTTTAACTTTAATCCTTCATTTTTTAACATTAAAATAATCATTCTTTTATTTTTAAAAATTTTTACAAGTCATTTAAAAATATTAAAAAAAGAATATAAAATCAAAAGAATTTGATTTAATTTTATATAACTGAAAGATTTTATTAAATTTTATAATATTTTAATATATTATAAAATAATAATTTATATTCTAATATTAAAATAATATAATTATTCATATTTTATATTAATATAACATTATATTAATATAATATAAAAAATTATTTTAATACATTATATTAGTCAATTATTGTCGTTAAAGGGATTGACACTTGCAAACTAGAGTTACAAAATGGTCAGACCCTATATTTCCTTGACGTTCTTTATGTTTCAGATATTTAATGGAATCTTATTTCTATATTTTATTTAGATCATTTAGGATATGTTTTGTCTTTTAGAAACTCTTCTGCTTTTATTTACTATGATAGTTCTTTGATTTGTTTTGATTTTATCCATGATAGACTTTATGCACCGGATGCTATTTCCTTTTAATGGTAATTCTTGTTTTTATGTTATTGTCTTTACATCTGATTATGTTGATGAAAATGTGAATGTATGACATAATTGACTTGGACATGTAGGGTAAGAGAGGATGAACCTGTTAGTTGCGAATGATCTATTGAGCCTATTAACTACGGTCGAGTTGCCTATATGTGAGTTTTATCTAACTGACAAAGTTACAAGAAAACCATTTGACAAGCCAATTAGAGCTGGAACTCCATCGTAATTAATCCATTTCGATATTTTGTGGACCTATGAATATGAAAGTCTGAAATGGAGTTGTATATTTTATTACGTTTATAGACGATTATACGCGTTTTTTGTTACATCTATTTGATCATACAAAAGTCTAAGATATTGAAATATTTCAAGAGATTTATTAGAAAATTTGAAAATCAGATAGACTTGAAAGTGAAAACTATCAGAACCGATCGGAGGTACGATTATTTGTCTGAATGATTCAAAGAGTTCTGTTTTGATAAGGATATTACAAGACAATTGATTATTCTTATTACTTCTCAACAGAATGGAGTAGCTGAGCGGAGGAATAAAATTTTATTGGATATGGTGAGATCTATGATAGAGTAGGCCAATTTGTCAATCTTCCATTAGGGGGATATTTTATTGACTGTAACATACCTTCTCAATCATGTCCCATCAAAATCTATAGTCAGTACTCCATATAAGCTTTGGACAGGGTACGGCCTGAACTTAGTCACTTGAGACTATGAGGATGTGTCGTATATGTTCACGATTCCTCATATCCACATGGCATATTAGGCCCACAAGGAAATAGGTGATTTTATAAGATATTCAGAATACTCCAAGAGATATGTGTTTTTAGGTGAGCATATAGACGATACTGTCACTGAAATTGAGTCTTGTGATATCAAGTTTTGGATAATGATTTCCATAAAAGAGGTGAAGTTGATCAGGACTTTACATTTTATGAGAGAGATGAGCCTAGTAGCTCAATTGAGCCAACGGCGGGACATATGAAAGTGAGACCCTCATTCATAAAGAGATTCCCCTCCTCGTAAGAACAGTCAAAGACACATACCCCAAAAGTTATTTTCTGATTGAGAGTGAGACCCTTATTGTAACTCCTGAGGATAATGAAAAATCCAAAACGGTCCATGAGGCTCTTGAGGGTCCTGCGAAAGATCATTGATTGAAGGCTATGGAAGAAGAGTTAAAATCTATGAAAATCAACGGCGTCTGGGATCTAATTGATTTGCCTGAAGGTAGAAAGACCATTGGAAACAAATGGATTCTCAAGATCAAGAGAAAAGCTGATGGATCAGTGAAGAAGTATAAGATCCGTTCGATAACAAAGGGTTAAACTCAGAGAAAGGGTGTAGACTACGAGAAAACTTTCTCCCCTGTAGTTAAATTTAGCTCTATTCATTTATTTTTAGCGATTGTTGCGGATATGGATGTAGAATAACACCAGATAGACATCAAGACTATCTTTTTGAACAAAAATTTGGATGAGAAGATTTACATAGAATAGCCATCTAGCTTTGTTCTTGTAGGCCAAGAGGATAAAATCTGTCAATTTTGGAAGTTGATATATGGTCTTAAACAATCATCCAGGTAGTGGTACCTGAGATTTCACAAGGAGGTGATATCTTATAGTTTTGTAATGATTGAGGAGGATCATTGCATGTATCCAATACGTTCTACTAACTCCTTTATGATTATGTCCTTGTATATGGATGATATATTGTTGATTGGGAACAATAACAAAGAGAATCTGATGATCATCAAAATATGGTTATCGTTGTGTTTTGATATGAAAGATATAGGTGAGAATGAATTTAATCTCGGAGTTAGGATCCAGTGGGATTGTTTGAGATGGGTGTTGGCTCTTTCATAAGAGTGCTACATCAGGAAGATTTTCGAGTACTTTGAAATGAGTAATTACAACCCCATAGATACTCTCATTGCTGAAGATGAAAGCCTAAGTCTTAACGTGTATCTTAAAACTTAGGAAGAAATAAGAGAGATGAGTAAAATCCCTTATATCAATACAATGGACAACTTAATGTATGCTTGTGTATACAACCATACATTTGTTTTGCAGTCGGTCTGATGAGTAGTATCAATCGAATCTTGAAAGGGGTCACTGGAGGTAGTGAAAATGATTTTATGATATTTAAAGGAAACTGTGGATCTCTTTGTGTTACAAAGGAGATTATTTACGTTTTATTGGATATTCAAACGCCGACTTGGGCAGCGATCTGGATGGACGCAACTGACATCAAATTTTACTTTCTTACTTAATAATAGTGTTATAGCTTATAGCAGTAAGAAACAAACCTATGTATCTTTATTTACGATGGAGACTAGGTTTGTGGCATACTCAGTAGCATTTTAGGAGAATGTTTAGCATTAGAGACTTCTAGATGATTTAGGGGTTGTGGCAGATAGTGGAAGATCAGTAATGATTTACTATGATATCTAAATCGCTATTGCCTACACTCGAGACTCTAAGTTTCGAGTTAGGCCAAACATATTGATACTCGATATAATTTTGCGAGAGACATTATCAAGAAGGGTGAAGTGATGATTAAATACATTTTCATACACAATATGATGGTTGACTCCTTCACCAAATCCATTGCGAGAGATTCTTTTGTAAGACATAGAGAGTCTTTGGATTTATATATATTTTGACATTTCTTATTATATACTGGATTGACATTTTGATGCTTATCATTATTATATATGGCATGTGTACATTATTCATATATTTTTTGAGCTAATTTATTTACTGCACTTATTTATTGTCATATATTTTTGAGATGTGGTGTAATAAAAGATAGTTAGGTAGCCGAGATCGACTCTCACAGAGTGACCACCTCTAACTTTGAGTGAGCGAGGATGAGACGGTTTCTAGACATAAGGGGTTTTGAGTGTGGCCCTGCTAGAATATAAGTCATCTTGATATATATTCAAAATGAGATCATATGCAATATGACCAATATGAATGTACCCACATTCATATTGTCTGTAAATAGTCAGATTTGAGATCTTATATATCACTTGTGTCTAGTGATATCATCTCTGAGATACTCTCTCTAAGATTTTTTGATATTTTCTTATGTATAGACTAATTCCATATTTGTACAGTGTTAGAAAAATCTGATATATGTCATTTTTGAGAAATGAGGGAATAACATTATAACAAATGTTTGTGATAAATTGACCATGAAATAGTTGGAGCTATTATGTGAGACGATGATATGATATTGATCCTCGTACCCACTGTGTAAGATCGGAGACTTATTGGATGGGACCAATTATACCCTTATTACTTTTGACTGTTTCTTAAAATTTTGGTTCAGTGTATGGTATTTCAGTTTGCTTACCAATGGTCTAGGAGATAATGAGGTTTGCGAGATAGATCTAAAAAAGTAACTGAATTGAGAATGATAGATTTTAGTAGAGAAAAGGAAGACCAATCAACCTTACATTATTGTGTTTTATTCACTGATTGACCTATTATGTTTATCCATTTTGAAATTCAAACATAATAGTGAGTATACAGTCAAATAACGATTGAAGATCACTCTTGATGAGAAAAGTGACTCGATGGATGTAATGTATTGAATCTAAAGTACAATGAATTCTTTTTGTATTAACAACGGTTTCTCAATCATCCTAACAGGTGCATCGAGAAGTTTTTGCTTGTAAGTATACTCACTGATCGCATAACACTTAATCTTGTACGAAAATCAAATAGGGTGATGTGAAAGATTACATGAGATGTGATCTTATGACATACTTAAAATACTTTCATATGTAATTGGAAGATGTTGATAAAATATGCGTATGAGAGGATTTAAAAAAAAATATTTGAATTTTAAATAATGGATAATGGGTAGTTAACCCATTATCCTCAACTTCCCCTAAAACTCCTCTCTCTTTCATATAATGGGATAACTAATCTAATGGTTGAAAAAGTAATTGTTGTATTTTCTTTTTCTTGGATGAATATTTTCTTTGGAGAGATTTTTGAGAAATACACATTTTAGTGAGAGTATTGAGAAATCTTTGATTTGGAAATTTTCGTGATCTTTTGTAGATTATCGAATTTAGGGTTGAGTTGTCATGAAATTATGGCAGTAGTTCAATTTTCGTGGTCATCATCCCGATTATGCAATTTGTTTGAGAAGATTCGTGGTTCAAGTTTTTTGGAGACCTATATATTGAGGTATGATCCCAAAATTCCGAGTTATTTATTTTGTGAAATATTTATTTTTCCACATTTCCACAATGTAAAATAAATCTAACTTACTCTTATCTATATTACAAATGCCTCTACCCAAAAATTGGATGCTATAACTCATAAAATACAACTATCCTTTTACCCATAAATCAATATGGAAGAATGATACCTTTGACAAGATGCGAAAATTTTTCATAAGTCCAGCTTCAAGGATCTACAAAGAAGAGAGGTGGAGTAAGATATAAATTATGGCTGTCATTGCTTCACTAGATATCACAACAACAATCAACGAATCAACTAGTGTGGGGCTCTCAACTAGGGTCAGACCAAATTAGCAAGATTCACATCATACTAATTCCAAGATGATGAAAATCCCACCATCAACCTCAGCGTTGCTTTGATATTCTATGCTTGCCAGGAAGTTTAAGCATGTAGTCAGTAATATCAGGTGGAGAATTATCATCTTCATCCTTATGTCAGTAGAAGTATGTGTTAACCAAGCTAATGCTTCTATACACTACAAAAAAAATCGTCATTTTGCAACGAATTTTGCGACGAATTTAAAAAAAAAAAATTGTTACAAAAACCGTCTACGATAAATTTAGCGACAAACAATTTTTTGTTGCTATCAGCTCGTTGTAAATTTTAGCGACAAAAAATTAAAATTCGTCGCAAATCAGCGATAAATCGTGGTTCGTCACTATTCTGCGATAAACCCTAGTTCGTCACAAATCTGCAACGAACTCTTTTCGTCACTAAGTTTGTCGCTGATCTGCATTGATTCCAAGTTTGTTGCAGCTTTCATTTTGGTCGCAAATTTCGTTGCAAACATATTTAGCAACGAATTTTGTAATGAATGTGGGTATTTTGTATCGAAAATTTAGTAACAAATTTTACAAAAAATTTGAAAATTTTGCAACAAAAATCAAATTGAATTCTATAATTTAACCATTCATCATGTATTCTCTGTTCCTGTCTCTCATTCAACATCATAATTAATTAACAATCAATCAACCAACTATCTAATAGGATCAACCAACCATCAAACAATACTACTATCAACAAACCATCAAACAATACTACTATCAACCAACTATCCAACAACAATATCATCAACAAACCACATTATCAACATCATCAACATTGTCAACATTATCATTTACTAACTATGAAATAACAATAAAAAATGTCAATAACAAATACAATACAAAGTCAAAATATTCAAAAATAATAGTATACAAAAACTACATTTAAATGTAACCATCAAATAACATATAAAAATATTAAGAAACACCACCATCACCATCATCATCACCATCGTCACCAGTTTCACCATTAGGAGGATTATCAGAAGAAAATAGAAATAGAGTCGTCTGACTTAAACCGGGAGCTAACTGAAGATGACGCATTATGAATGAAATAAATAAAGATTAATCTGGACCATGCTGCTTCGTCCCCAACCACCAAGTATAAATGAAATACTTCTTTGTCTGATGGAAATTGATCTTTTTGAAATACAAGGCTTAGTCAAGATTTGTAGATATTTCCTAGAGGAACCAAAACAAACAAAACCCACAAAATTTAGTCAATCATCAAATTTGGACATTGAAACTTAGCGTTAAAGGCAGAATTTTATTTACCTCCCAGAAGTTCAAGTAGATATTTTTGCTGAACTATAGGTTTCTCTTTTTTTGTAAAGTATATTCAAAAGTTGGGAAGATCCACTAGCTACAAACAATGAATTTGTAAGTTGGGAATATCAGACCTGCAAATGCACAAAGACAGATGGTTAATAAATTTGAGAAAAAAAATAAAAAACATAAATTAATTGAATTATGCAATTATTCAAAAATTTGTAATAAAAAAAAAAAACAAAACAAAACATGGAGGAAGGGCACCCCCTCCTGCGGCAACAGCGGCTAGAGGAAGGGCGAGGCCCTCACAGCCACGCCTGGGTGCCAGGGGCGCTAACCTCGCGGTAGCGCCTAGCTGCAAGGGCCGCGGCCCTCGCGGTCGCTCCTAGGCGTGAGGGGCGCTGCCCTGGCGGTAGTGCCTGGCCGCTAGGGACGTTTGGCCGTGAGGGGCGCTGCCCTCGCGACCGCGCCTGGGCACCAGAACCGCAGCCCTCACGGCCGTGCCTGGGTGTGAGGGGCGCGAGGGGCATTGCCCTCGCGGCAGCGCCTGGCCGCTAGGGTCGCGGCCCTCGGGGCCGCGCCTGGCCACCTGGGCTGAGCCCTTCCAACTTAGAGCCAGATCCGATAGCTTAGCCGCCGGATCTGGTCTTCCATAGGCAAATCCGGCGGCTCTCTTGCTGGATCTGCATGAGAGAGAGAGAGAAAGAGAGAGAAGAGAGAGAAGAGAGAGAGAGCTTACCTTGGTTCAGCAGCAATGAAGCGTAGCATTTGAAGAAAGAAAGGAAACAAAACAAATGTAAAGGAAGCAAACAAATTTTTCTAATTACGAAAAATTTACAACAAACTTTACGACGAACTAAACGGTTCGTTGCAAACTTTGCGACGAACTAAACGGTTCATTGCAAAATTTACGACAAACACTAGGTTCGTTGCAAATTCTGCGACGAACTCAAAGGTTTGTTACAAATTTGCGACGAACTCAACGGTTCGTTGCAAATTTTGTGACGAACTCAAAGGTTCATCGCAAACTTTGTGACGAACATTAGGTTCGCTGCAAATTTTTGCAACTAATTCAATGGTTCATCGCAAAATTTGCGACGATCATTAGGTTTGTTGCTAATTTTGCGACGAACTCAAAAATTCATTGTAAATTTGCGACGAACACTAGGTTCGTTGCAAATTTTACTATGAACTCAAATTTTGATGGAAAATTTGTTGCTAATTGATAAAAAACTTTGGTTTGTCACAAAATTCGTCGCTAAAATATGTTTTTTTGTAGTGATAGCTGCATCCTGCTCAGTAAGCTGCTTGTTTTTCTTAGGCTTTTCAACAAACTGCATTCCCTTGAACTCAACCAGTGCTCTAAATTCATTGGTCTTAAGGTGCTTTGTCTTGTACTTTGAAGGGGTGTGCCCAGCTCTCATCAACAGGGTTTGCAGCAAATTCTTTGGGTTTGTTCCATCTTTTCTAAATTTGCTGGAGTCATCTGATTCTCTTGGCTCTCTGCTTTCGCGACCAAACACAAACCTTCCTTCACTTTGATCTCCTGAAACCAGCCCTTGGACAGCAAGCATGAGAAACTTTCCCGACTTGTAGATGTCAAGGCTAGGCTCTTGAAGCTGCATCAGTATGCCACAACTGTTAAATTTCAAGATACAAAAGAAAGTAGCTACAACAAACATAAATCTTGGACACAATAATGCAGAAAGCCTTGTAATGAAGCTAATAGATATGCCAGACAAGGCAGAATATAAAAATGCTATGGATCTCGGGACCAGAGATTAAGATTATGGAGGTGCATCTGCTCTCACAAGCACAAATGTACAGTATCTAATAAAGGCTGCCTGAAAAATAACTTCTTACAATAACAGCTTGGTTCAACACAACAGTAAAAACTACATTAGATTAGGGCAAATTATGAAGCTTGAAGCCATGATAAAATTTTCTGAATCCAAATGATTCGTTTCAAAGGAAGTTCAAATATTTTAGGCATTCACATGCCTCTCAACACGCTTTTCTTCTGTTCTGTCCACAAAGACTATAAGCTAACTTTGAGAGATAGCCGGATTCATGTGGCCTAAATCACTATACACCTCCCCATATTAAAGACAAGCTTTTCTGGAGTATTAACGTGTTCAAGGTGTAAGTTAAATGGAAGCAAAGCTGCCATCAATTCAAAGCTCGCTTTGTTTTGGATAAGCTTATCAAGTTCCTTTTAAGCTTTGAGTGGCAATCTGCCGGAGTCGGATCCATGAAAAAATCTGTGTACCCTTCCAGCATCTTCAAATGCCCAGCCTGAAAGAAATGGCAATTAAATATTAATGCAATTCATTGATTTTCTTATCATTCAATAATGCCATAACTTACTGGAATGTTTAATCAAAGTAGTAATTACTGATGCCCCATGGCTGACAATGCTCCCAAAGAGGATCAAGATAGAATCAGATGCACCAGTGGAGTCATGTATGAAGACAGTGTTGACCTTTACTTTCTTCCCAAAGACCAGCCAAGGATATGGGATTGTCTGTTAACGGGCATTCACGAAATTCTGGAACAAAACTCTTTTCAGCAAAGAACTGTTGGTTTAGAATACCCGTGAGGGGCATTTTAGACATTGATATGGGGTTAGTGGGATAACTCTCACTTACCCATGATACCCTAATTTTTCTTGATTCTCTCTATCATTGTTGAATACACTTATGGCAAGGAGTCTAACCTCTCCACGTGCAGTGAGATTCTAAGAAGCTATAATAGCAATTTGGAGAATTATTTGAGAGGGAGAAATTTCTCTAGAGAGAGAAATCAACGTAGGGAACGAGAAATTTTTATATAGAAAATTTTCTCCCATTATTACAATCGTCAGATTAAGGGTTGAGGTGTTATGATATTGCGATGGTGATTCGATTAATCTCATGATCACCATCCCGATTGCAGGATCCGTTCGAGCGAATTGTCATTCAGTTCGATCAATTTCGGAAGCACTACGCATTGAGGCATGTACCCTAGTCCCGATCTATCTATTTTCAAAAATTATTCACTCTTTGCTATGTATGAGAACTAAAATCCAACAAGAACAAATATAGAATTGCTAAGAAATGATAGAGAACTCAGCCTTTGAGATAAAGAATTGCCATTTAAATTTCTTTCTTGCCATTTCCCAGTCAAGATATGATTGCTTATTAAGCAAATATACTATCAGCAAAATCTGCCATTTATTTTCACTGTATTAGTTACAACATGCAAAGTAAGCTGCAAAAGGTATGGTAAAAATTTATTTTCATTTAAATTCAACTTTTTTTGGGGGGGGGGGGGGTTCACAGCACCAGAATGACAACTACATAATTTTTCGAACTTGCAGTACATTACCAGTACAGAAATGTGGTCTCATCTGGATCATTTTATTTACAAAGTAGGATTCAACTGTCCCCATTAAATCTATTCGAAAATAAACATGGCTTAACAAGTGGCATCGGCGCCGGCCAATCAGCAGTGGTGGACCTAGGTTATATTCAGAGTGACAAATTGCACCCCCTAAATTTTCTAAAATTCAATTAATATTCATGATTTATATTTATTTTACACCCACCCATAACTATAATTTTGTATCTTATAAATTTTTTACACCCTCTCTAGGTCTTAAGTCCACCGCTGACTATCAGGTTATTTGATAACTGGAATTAACAATATCAACTGGCTTCCATAGTCCTCCTTCTCCCATTTTCAGTTTGTTAAGGGATGATGCGAGGGATGTCAAAGTCCTTAGGTCCATTCCTAGAGATCCTGTTGTTGCTTGTAGAGGCATGGGTCTGCCTCTTAGTAGCTTTTCCTTTCTCTTCCACCAAAAAAAAAATAATAATAATAACTGGCTCAATTTTGAATTGCAAATAATAGCCAAGACATTAGGAGTTTTGAACAATGCAAATGCAATCAATATTTAGGTCAAAACCTACTAAACATATAAGAATTGGATTACAGGAGAAGGATACATCAACATATACTAATTAACTAGTTCATGTTGCACTCTGGCTTCATCCTACCATAAAAATTAGCAAAATATACTAATTACCTTGTATCAATTCAATGTTGTACAATAGGACCATTTTGTTGTAACTTTTTTTTTTTTTTGTTAAATTGAACATCAGATCACGGAATCGAAAAAATGAGATTGTTATCACTGAACTATCCCCTCAGGACGTTGTAACATGTAGTAAATTTAATTGACTTGATGGCCATTATAAATCAAAAAGTTTGTAAAGTACTAAAGTAGAAAACTACATTAGACCATAAGATCAATTCCCAGTATCTCTTTTTTACAGAGATGGTCTCAGTTGCATTGCTTGAACAAGAATGAAGGAAGAGAATTCATTTTGGTCCATTTTGAATCTGAGCATTTGAAAATGTCAAATGGGTTTTGGAATAAGCATTTAATGGAAATAGGATACCACTATTTTGGGTTTCACTAACCGCAATTGTGGAATTGGAAATGAAGGTAAGTGAAACTTATGGGAATCAGAAAACTAAATTAAAAAAATCTAAATAAAAAAAATACAAAAACCAAAATCATGTATTGAGATATTATCATTGATCAATTTCTTTGTTAATTTTTTACTTCTTCAACAAAGGAAATTTTTTTTTTTTTTTTTTTTTTTTTTTTTTTTTATATATTTGACTAATTGTTATTTGGGTTACCGAACTAATTTCAGTTCAAGCATTATGGGGTTCATTTAGAGGTTGGCTCTTCCTTTTTCCATTCTTAAAATTCGAACTCGAAAATTGGGAGGGTAGCGTCCGACCACTACACTTACAGAATATTAATTACTACAAATGAATGTTAAAATTATGTTAGCTCGTAAATAACTTTAATATATTTAATTACCAAAAGTTAAAAAAAATATAAGTAGTAAAAATATTTTATAAAAACTAAAACTCACTGTAATTGAGTATAAATCTAATATAATTTTAAACCTCAAATTTACAAAGTTTACAATCAAGTAAAATTATAAATGTATAATTACAAATTAATTTAATATTTCATTCTCGAATTCCATTCATGAATATTACCAAACAAAAGGAGCCATGTGATCACTGTAGTCTTTTGCGGAGAATCTGGATTTTGCTGTACCAGCTAGCTGGGGAAAGAAATCTGTGTTACTCTTGTTTTCTACATATAACAGCACCAATGTATGCAGAGCATAGATTCATGATTTATATATTGAAAGCACAAAAGGACACCAGGCCCCAGTCCGAATGAAACAGCAACGTCACGTAGCAATAGATTCATGATTGAACATATTGAAAATCATTTTTTCTTCCGTTTCCAAAATTTTTGATCCTGAATCCAATTCTGGTTTTTAAGTACGAATTGAACGCCCCCCTAAATTGAACTACAAATTAAATTCTAAATCTAAACTTATAAAAGTTCAAATAAATAAATAATCAATGAGTTAAATTTAAATAAATGCAAAACCCTAAGTACTATACATAAATAAACTAGAGAACTACAACTAAAATTATTAAAACCCAAAACTTAAAAAAAAAAAAAGCAAATAAACAATTAAAATTAAATTTAACTAAATATAAACTTTAAAAATAAATTTTCACTTAAATTATGAATAAGAAAAATTAAAATTAAAATTATTTATTCTACAATTACAAGAAAATATAAATTAACCCTAAGATTACTAATAAGAGCTAAAAATAATATTTATAAATTTTTGTATTATTTTCTAAATTAAATTGTAATTAAACAAATGAAAATATAAAATCTAAAAACAAAATAGAAATAAATACTAAAAATATACCGTAGAAGAATAAAGCAGTATAAAATTAGACAAAGTAAAATATGCAACCAAACAAAGCCTAAAATTGATATGAAAATTGAAAAGCAAACAGAGTGTTTCTCGAAGGCAAAGGCGAAGATTAATGGCGATTTGAGCAAAGGGGGCGAAAGCGACTGAGGTGGTGACGGAAATCGATGGCTACGGTTACGGCGAAGAAGATATAATGGCAAAGGAGTCGATGATTTGAATCCTCGGCGATGCTAAAGATACAATTGAACATGGCGATTGGCGATTTCGAAGGCGAATTCAAGACTGATAATGATAAATTGAAGAGACAATTAAATTGGCAGAGAAGACGGTGATTGAATATTGAAAATGGATGCTCAACAATCGAGGGTGTGCGTTGGTTTTAATAAATTTTGATTTTTTTTTACTTGAAAATTTTAAATTTTTGTTTTATTTATTTATTTTTTTTGGTTTGGGATTTTTTTTTTTATTTTATTAGTTTGGATTTATTGTTGTAGATTTGAAAAATAGAGTAGCGTGGGTGAAGAAGAAGAAGAAGAAGCTGGAAGCAATATCCAATCGAAGTGTTCTCAAGAGTTAAACATTAATTAGCCTAAATTTCTCTACTTCCGAGAAAGGAATTATTATTATTATTATTATTATTATTATTAGTATTATGTGTGAAAAGGGCAAGTCGTCTAGGCATGCTCTTGCGATTTGTTGGCCGTTGTCTCATTTAAGTCTGTAATTTTTTTTATTAACAAATCGATATCTTAAACCATTAATTTAATTCAAATGTTATTAAATTCAATTAAAAATAATTTAATATAATATTTTTTATTTTCAAATCTCAATACACAATACACAAGATACATTCATAAATTTGATACACAATCGAATGACTATTAGAACAGGATCCAAGTATTGGATTTGAAGGGATGAGAAAAATCAACAGAGGAGCAAGAGTATGGGGAGTATTGTGGCAAGAATTGTTGGTGCATGTTACATGCCCCTTTTTATCATCAGCTGCAGGGAACCATGTGAAAGGTGCGAATGTTGTTGGGTTTGCAAATGCAGCAGCAACAGCAGTTGGCATGGCACCATTAGCGCAGTTGGCAATGTACAAAGTCTGCTAGAAAGGGTCTTGCACCGGAAACCATATAATGACTTTTTAGTCATATTTGTTGAGAAAGATATATTCAAAATTGTTGATAATGAATTCACACTTTAATTGAATTAAATTTTTTATGATAAATATTTTATTTTTAATTATATTTATTGATAGAAATTTTATTTTTTATATATTTTTATTAATCTTTTTTATGTATATGTGCCCCCTGATTGATGAGGTTGAGGATGTAGTTTGACCCAAACAAGGAAACTAAATAAAAATAAATAAATAAATAAGAACCGGGACTGAAGCATTGATGTTGTATATGAAGAGCAAATGATTTTGGATTCTGATGCTACAAAATAGATCGGTCAATTATTCAAGCAAAAACTTTAGTATTAATCCCAAATTCACTTTAGGATTCTCTCTAAAATTAAGCGCTTTAATTTTCTTTTTCTAAAAAAAAAAAACAACTTAATTCATATTTTTTCTCTCTAAACATATTATTTTGAAAATTTATCTATTTAAAAATAAACATATTAATTTTTTCTCTTTAGAAAAATTATTATTTTAAATTTTGTTTCTCTAATTTCATTGGTTCTTAATTCTCTATCTAAAAAATTAAGTTTAATTTCTCTCTCTACAACTAAATATATTAGTGTTCTTTATCACAAAAGAAAAAACTAATTTTGTTCATATTTTTTCTTTTTAAATGTATTTGTTTTTAGTTTTATCTTTTATAAAGCTAAAATTAGTTTTTATCTATTTTTCTCTTAAAAAATAAAATCATTATAAATTTTCTCTATATAAAAGATTTGAGGGATTAACATTTTAGTCTATCTTTTTCATTATTTTTATTATTTCTATTTCACGTTGGACACCTTTAAGAAATTATTTTGACATTCCAATTTTAAGTTATTAAGTACTTTTAAATTATACAATAATCTCGGTTACAATTGACCTAGTTGACACAAATCCCTTAGTCATACCTAAAATTGGAAAATCATAAAAAGAAGGCTCAATTGATTTGGAAACAATTGATGGGATTTTCTAAATTTTTCTTTTCAATTTAGAGAGAATTTTTTTTGGAGTTTTGGAAATTACTAAATTATATTAAAATCCTATCAAAAATAGAAATAGATTTTCAATATCTTTTGTCTTATATATCAAGTTATTTTAGAATAATATAAAATTGTCAAATCAGAGTTTAATGCCTTTGACTTTAATGAACATCGCTTTAGGAAAAAAAAAATTATTTAAAGTCTAAAAATGGTTCAGCTTTTTTAAAAATAAAATAAATAAGAAAATATAAGGAAACATTTTCGATAATGTGGTTTAGTTTTAGTTTTATCCAAATTCAAACAATAGAAATATATAAACAAAAGGATTCTTGCAATATTATGGTTTCTAATTTCATTTAAAATCCAAACAATAAATTAAGAAGGATTCTAATGGAAATAGAAATACAAGAGAATAGAAATAGAATTAGAAGGATTCGAATTAAGCTAGCATTAGAATTCCTAATTCTTTTCTGACAGATCTCCACCGAACTCATATAAATCCCCCGGTCACAAGAAGAAATCACATAATAACTTTCTTAACTTTCCTCTGGTTTTCTTGCTTTTGACAACAATGGCAGGAGGATTTGGGATTGAATCGGGTCCCGGGTTCAATTATCCCGGGGAGTTAACATGGTTTGCATTCTTTGCTTGTGTCATCTCTGCTATGGGTGGTTTAATCTTTGGCTACGACATTGGTATCTCAGGTAATAATCATTCTTTGTTTATGTATTTTGGTGTGCCAAGGGCGAGAGGAGCCATCAATGTTTATTTTTAATCTATTCTGTGTGGCATAGGTGGAGTAACATCCATGGCGCCTTTCTTGGAAAAGTTTTTCCCATCGGTTTATAGTTTGGAGGAGGAAGATACATCGACAAACCAATACTGCAAATTCAACAGTCAGACTCTAACTCTCTTCACCTCTTCGCTCTACGTGGCTGCTTTGGTTGCCTCCTTCTTCGCATCATGGATCACCAGAAAATTAGGCCGAAAGGTGACAATGTGCTTAGGAGGTTTGGTGTTCTTTGTGGGTGCCACAATTAATGCCGCTGCTATCAACGTTACCATGCTTATTGTTGGTCGGATTCTTTTGGGTGTTGGGGTTGGTTTCTCCATTCAGGTAAAGATTAACTACTTTGCCAATCTTGATTCCTGTTATGACGTGTTTGATGACATGCTTTGTTCAATTGCTCTAGGGTAAAACGCTTAGTTATAAGTATATATTCTTTTTGAGTATGTCTTGATACAATGCCTTACATGTCCCGTCATGTGGCTAGATTTGTATGTATTTGATTATTTGATTTGGTCTAGCAAAGCTGTGCCTCTGTAAGTATTAGCTCCATACCTTACATGGAGATTTGTGGGAATTTGATTTGGTCCAGCAAAGTCGTGCCTCTGTATGTCTAACTGATGCACGATGGTTGCACTTTCATGCTTTGCTTAAGAAGATTCCTTGAGAATTTCACCTGAAGTAACCTTATTAATGTGATGGTATGGTCTGCAGTGATGTAAAATATGAACCAAGCATATTTCAAAATAGAATATATGTCTACTTGGACACTTCATCATGTGACATTTTTAGAACATTTTGTTAAAAATAGAACTCTTATTGGGTTCAATACATGAATAAGAGTCCGTTGTTCAAAAATATAGTTATGAAATACAACATATATATATATATATATATATATATATCCACACATGAATTGCATATGCTAAATTTGATTTACATTGGATCCAAATCCATGGCTAACAAAATAATTGCATTGACAGGCTGTGCCATTGTATGTCTCTGAAATGGCTCCCTACAAGTACAGAGGCTCACTCAACGTGCTCTTCCAACTATCCATCACCATTGGCATCCTGGTTGCCAACCTCGTAAACTATGGAACTGCTCAGATCAAGGGCGGCTGGGGGTGGCGCCTCAGTTTGGGAGGTGCTGCAGTTCCTGCCATCTTCATTGCAGTCTCCGCCTTCATCCTTCCAGACACTCCAAACTCTATGATTGAAAGAGGCAAGCACAATGAGGTCCTCGAAATGCTGCGCAAGGTTCGCGGTGTTGATAATGTGGAAGCTGAGTTCAAGAGTCTAATTGCAGCTAGCGAAGCCTCAAAGCAAGTAGCTCACCCTTGGAGGAACATTCTCTTGAGAAAGTACAGGCCACAGTTGACAATGTCCATTCTCATTCCCTTCTTCCAGCAGCTCACTGGCATCAATGTGGTCATGTTTTACGCTCCTGTCCTTTTCAAGACACTTGGATTTGGGAGCAATGCTTCTCTGTTCTCCTCTGTTATCACGGGGGCATTCAATTCAGGGGCAACATTCGTCTCTGTCAATGGCACTGATAAGTGGGGTAGGAGAGCTCTCTTTATGGAAGGCGGCATCCAAATGCTTATTTTCCAGGTACCAAATCACTTGATCAATCAATTTTTTTCCTTCAATAATACTAGTAAATTATATCTATAAACTGATGATTTAATCTTTGTACATGTGCAGTCCCTCGTGGCACTTCTCATAGGTTTAAAATTCGGAGTGTCTGGAATTATTATATACATGCCAAAGTGGTATACCGCACTTGTGTTGATCTGCATTTGCGGCTATGTGGTTGCTTTCGCATGGTCATGGGGTCCTCTTGGGTGGTTGGTGCCAAGCGAGATCTTTCCTCTTGAGATACGTTCGGCTGCGCAAAGCATCACGGCTTCTGTGAACATGCTCTTCACTTTTGCAGTGGCTCAGGTTTTCCTAACAATGCTTTGCCACCTCAAGTTTGGGCTTTTCATATTCTTTGCGGCCTTTGTGCTTGCCATGACTGTGTTCGTGTACTTCTTCTAGCCGGAGACCAAGGGCATCCCCATTGAAGATATGAATCGCGTGTAGAGGGACCATTTGTCACGCCCCGATCCTCGGATCGACCACGCGACAATTGCCGCGTCGTCTCGGTACACAGGTAAAACCTCTCAATATACCGAGACTCCGCAAGGCTATCAAATTTACAATAAGTCATCAAAAACATAAAACTCTTCAAAAACAAGAAATCACAAAATCAATACACATGCAAGGAGCCTATCCGGCTCATTCTTGGACGTATAAACACACACATTGACACACATCGGGGAGTGGGATCCTGTACATGCAATCATACATTAGCATACATCGGGGAGTGGGAACCTGTACATGCACGCATACGACGTGACCATCCTAGCCACTCAGAATTCTCACCACAATAAAGCGTGTAACAAACAAAAAGTCCCAAAAACATAGCCGTCGGATTTTTTACCAACACTTACCTGAGGAAAACAAGCCAGTATCGATAAAATTCTAACGGTATGAGTTGTACAGAATTTCACAAAATTATAGAAAAGTAGCAAAAGCCAACAATTATAATTCAAATGTCCCAGTACAGAATAAAACAGCTTTTCAAAAATAGAGCAATCAAAATAATAAAGTACAAATCAAAAATCATCGGATTTTATCAATACTTGCCAACAACTCGGCCAGTAGCAATAAAATCCGCACAACATGAGATGTATAGACTTCTATTTCCATGGTTTGAGAGCTATAAATCTCCAAAAATCCTGCATGAGCCAAATACCTATATGATCCACAAAAATACTATGCAAGCTCCATCGAGTAGTCTCCCAACTAAGTCTCCTCTGAAAAAGGTGGAGAGAGGGGGTGAGTATTGGGGAATACTCAGTGAGTGGAGTGCAATGGTGCAATTGTATTCATAAACAAGGGGTAAATGTGGGGCAGTCAAAGCATATCTTGTAAATCATTTCATATACATAATCACATTTCACAAATATGCGTTCATGTCAATTATCCTTTCAGAAAATCCTGGAGTCCCATCGAAAAACACTTCCGTCTTAGGGCGGCCAAACTCAGACGAAAGCTTGCCAAGGGTTTTTTTATCAAATATCTCAAAACAAACCCCCTTCCTTGGTGTTGGCTCGTACCTCACCGGGGTGCACTAGATATAGTATGACTTCGGCAGAGGGAGGGACGTCAAACTCCCCCGTACATCCAAACCCCAAACCACGCCACCCCGTCGGGTCGCTCCGTGGTGGGAATATGACTATAGTCATCTACGACACCCTTCATTTCTCAATCAATCCATTTCTCAACAATGTACCATGATTTCCAACAAATAATCCATAATCTCATACCAAAGCAGATAATAGAGCAATATCAAATATCACATGGCACAAAAGCATTCATAAACATAGTGGATGATTCGTATTTCACAATTCAGTTCAGACAGCCCACAATCACAAAACAATTTATATAAAATATGTAAAAATCTTTCAAAATCATTTTCAAAGCAATTTTAAAACATGTTACTCATTCATGAACACAATGAACCATCCACTCACCTCTAGGGAGGGTGATCACTCCCAATTCCTCAATCAATTCCCAAATGACTCCTTTCGAGTCTCCAAAAGGTTAGCCTAGACCAATGATCACAATTTATCATCAATTAAAAGCCTAATAAAGGATTTTCAATTTTCTTTTCTAATTAATACAACCTTAATTTAACAATTATCTTTCTATATTCCCGTTTCATCAATTTTGAATTATTTGGCACACCAATGACCTAATTCTCAATATTTCTCAATATTTCTAATTTTTTCCGAATTTACATAACTCCATTTTAATCTTTCAAACATATTTCAATCAAATTTCAAATAAAGCTATACAAATGAGCCAAACAAAGCTCTATCATTATCTAACACATTCTATCATGCTACGCAACCCAATTTATATCAATCCTCAGCTTAACCTAAATAATTTCATGCAAAATTTCAGAAAAATACATTTCCTTCGAATCTAACATATTTCAAAACATATATATAGCTTCCGATTCTAATTTCAACCTAAATTCGATAAAATAATTCAAATGTCGAAAGGATTGTATTTCTCTCACCTAGGGTTTTGCGCAGTTCGCAATCCTAACATCCGTACGCCTAAAACTCATTCCAGGATCCTGCAATGCTTCCAACTTATAGCAAAGTTCAGAAATTTAGCTTTACAACCAAGAGATATCGAAACCCTAGAAGTAACTCATCCTTACCTATGCAGAGAATAGAGTTTGCAGGTGGCTTAGGGCTCTTCGAGGGTTTGCACTACCGGCTTGGAGCTCTGAGATGATCGCAGAAGGCTCACAACCATGAGCAGTGCATGGTTAGTCGAACAGGGGAGGGAGGCAGGGGCTATTGCGCGCGCGAGGAAGAGGTGCAGGGTTGCTGCACGCGAGAGAGAACAGGTGGCCGCGCGTAGGGGATGGCTGCTGGAGGGAGGTTTTGGCCGCGGGAGGTAGAGAGAGAATCGATCGAGAGGGAGAGGGAGACTGTGAGTGACAGAGAGAGAGAGAGTTTGCAAGACAGAGAGTGAGATGGAGAAAGATAGAGAGATAGAGAGTGACAGAGAGGGGGAGACGACTTGACGGTTGTTGAACCACCGATGGGTGGCGGAGAGGAGCGGCGAAAGGCGGAGGGAGAGCGAGAGTCGAGAGAGACAGAGAGTGAGAGATGAAAGAGGGCGAGAGAGAAGAGAGAATTAGGGCTTAGCCCTAATTCGATTTTTGGGGGTGGGGGAGGAGTGGAGTGCTGCGTTTCAGCCGAAACGCAGCGTTTCCTCCTCCCTCTCTCTTTTTCTTTTTTTTTTTGTTTAAATAAATACATATATATATATATATATATAGATATATTTATTCATATAATACTCCAATTATAATTTTCAAATTTATCAATACAAACTCGGATATTTTAAATATTCCGAAAATTTCAATTTAATACCCAAAATCAAAAATCAATAAAATGTAAAATTTTCTATTTTATCATAGGAATGTTTACAAAATAGTCGACATCGAGTTTTCGGTATTACAACTCTTAACCCCCTAAAAACAAATTTTGTCCTCGAAATTTATAAAAACAAAGTTTATACATCAAACAAATAGGAGTATTGTTTTTGCTTTACTTTCTTCGGTCTCCCAAATTTCCTAAAATTTAGTTTGTGATAAGTTTCTTAGGAAATCACTCTCGTCTCATATGTACAAGTGCTTGATTGTCCTTTCGAAATTTCCTAGATATCTCATTTTGATTTGTTCAACCCTCCAAGCAATATATCTTTAAGCATCTAAACATATTCTTATTCTCATTTACAGCTATATAATTGCTTACTTGCGAGTCATGATATCTTAATACATTGTATATATGTATGCACGCTTATCACCTACACTCACCACCATATTGATAACAAAGTCTCCAATACACCAATTTCAAACTACAAATAAATTATCATACTCTATAGTATCTCTCAAAGTATTGATAGAAAAACTTGTCTTATTCCAATATGAGTATTTGGTAGGTGGTATTCCTTGAGATTGAGATTCCTTTAATTTCCCTTTTCTAATTGCAACAATTAAAGCACAAAAATCAATAGTCTCTGAATCACTTTGTTGGTTCTAAAATCGTGAAACCTTTGGGTATAAAAGGAGCAACAATTTCTAGATTAACACATTCCTCAACAACAATTAGAACAGGCCTCCATCCTGTATCTGTTACAAAGCATAGAAGAAGATCAAAACTGAAGTCTTTAATACATATACCGCAAATATCTGAAAATACTATCATTGAACTTGACTTATTCAATATACCTCAAAATTTTGTTTACAGACGTTCTTACTCCTAAATGGTGCTCAAGTAACCATGCATAAATATTTCTGTCTAGATGCTTATAAGATTCACCATTTCAATATTGTAAAAGCTAGAAGGGTCCATATGACCTCATATTTCCATTTGAAGGATGAATCTATCCCAAATTAAAGAGACTTAACTTAAAATGGTTATCTTAGGAATTCTAAACAACTACAGCAGACTGAAACACCAGAGAAATCTCACTACAATGTATAGATCCCACAAAGGCTCATAATATTAGTTTCTCCAAGGTGACTGCATCAAGCAATTAGAAAACTTGTCACTGGTTTTCCATATTCTCAAATTTTCAAACTAGACAACAAAGTTCCTTGTTATCAAAATCATTTAAGATTAAAATTCTTTTCTAAGATGCTGCTCATCCAATAAAAGCAATGTCCATTATGAATATTATTTTTCTAAATAAACATCGAAGCAAATTACCAGTTCATATGCTACAATTGTCAAAAGTGTTGCATTATATACCTGAAAGGTTTAAGAGAAAAAACCATCCCTATGTGCATTGTCCGCAACTATAGCTAGCTAAAGTACCTTACAGTCATAATTTTCCCTAGTGCCTCACTGTGCAATTGTATAACATATATTTACAGTATATTGAAGAAGATGACCAAGGCAGCAAAAGCTTGAAGATTCAAACCGCTTTACTAACAAAGAACTTCCCAAATCAACACAAGTCAATCTTCTCAAAGTGCAAGAAACTCAAAAGCAAGTGAGAGATACTTGGATTTAGATTAACAAGCGAACTGAAGAACAACCAACCAGAGATACTCATTGAAAGAAAAGCTTATATGCTCACTAGAACCTGAACCAAGCCAGGTAAAGAATCCAAAATGTGAATAGATGATAGTTACTTGAAAGAAATATTTAATGCTTATTGAGACCATTCATCGTATGGTCAAAGGTTTTAGTGTCACCCAGTACTCATAGCAACTTATTTTTTTTAAGTACTTATCCTACTCATCTAAGTTTTAATGGATCCATTATAGATTGAACGAAGCATTTGCGTATGGCCAAAAGCTGCTTGCAGTAAGGATATTAAGGATTTAATCAAATATGTCATCTTAGTTTGGAATCTATAGAAAGCAATAGAAAGATAAGTAATATAACCATGGGAAAAGACAACCTCTGATAAATTTAACACCAGTCACAATATGGTGCATATATTGAATTTTAATGGCTCTAGACTTACAAACATTAATTCTATCATATTCGCTCAAGAAATGATCAAAATTGTGTTATTGGAGCTATGATTACCATCTTTGGGAATTGCTGAAACGGAATGATGTCAGTTGGAAGTCCTCAGACCTACTAGCACTAATTGTCTTATTAAATTTGTAACTATTATCCCAGAATTTTAATGCCTCGTACTTAAGGGTATTAATTTGATTGTGGACATTCACACTACAGTAAGAACTGAATGCTTATACTTACATGGTCTTATGGTAGCGAATTGCTTGCTGCACTAGCCTTTGCATGTAGCAGCAATAGCTCAATAGTATAAAGGACATACTTTGGATGGTGAATACAATTTATAATCATATTAGCAACAAGACTGATTTTTTTAAAAATACTAAATATGGATAAAGTATGCAACAACCTCAACATGAAACAGTTTACATTCTGTAACCTATCTTTTAAGCATTTTCTTCCTTCTTTCTTCTCTCTTTAGACTAGCTCTCTACAAAACTATACTTATAGATTGTCAGGCCCAAATCTTAACCATTTAACAAAATTAATAGGAATTTCAATAATGATAGAATCCCAAATACTAAAGACAACTATCAGCCCTCTTCAAGTTGCAAATCGAATTTGTTCAATAATAGTTGAACTTTAACATCACCAAGATATTAATACCACTAAACATATTTGTAAGATTCCATTAATCATTGTTACATACTTGAAGTCACATTGCTATTATCACATTGCTCATTGTTTAACCGGCCAATTAAGCACACTAATTCTTTACTAGCAATCCCCCTTCTATCAAAATGATAAACAAACATTTCGTCCACATCATGTCAATCATCATAAGCAACCAACAACTCAAATCCAGCTAAAATGAGTCAACCATTTGTAACAAAAGAGATAACCATAATAATTTAAATCTACCTAAAACCCATATTATGACTTACGGCATGTTCATCATGAGCTACGTTCTCATATGTCCATTTTAAGAAATCTAAATGTTAATTGCGTCTTAAATAAATTACCATAAAACTCGTACTCCCAGACTAATGATTCTCAATAGTTCATCCACTCAAAATTACTTATCATATCAAGTAAAATAAACCACGAAAACATTTATCAGACTCCAACAACTATTCACAAATACAACATATCAAGAATATTTTACCTTATATTTAATCATAAGCAATTCCCTGTTGTCATGCCTATTAATCAAGGATATCAAACTTTTAACATCAAAATGTCAGTCTAAAATAATTACTACAAGAGTACTCACCATTCAACCAAACAATCCAAGGGAAATCTTCAATCACAATTAAATATATATATATGTATATACTAATCATCTCTGGCTCCTTTATTAACGACATCCTCTCCTTTTTTATTTATGCTCTGTAACACCGACACTACGGTGTCCGTATTGTACTCATGTATTTGAAATTAAATAAAATATTTCTCCGTTTATATATAGAGAGAGAAAATTTTAATTATATTGATTTTTGCTTTTGAGGTAAGTAATTTGAAATTTTTGGGATATTTAAAGTATCCGTAATTCCGATTTGTAAAATAAAGTGAGTATAAAAAAATATATATATTTCCTTTATTAATTAAATTATTTATTTACTCATTTAAATATTTATAAATCTATTTTTATAAAAATATATATATTAATAAATAATAATAATAATTAAAAAAAAAAACAAAAAAGAAAAGGGGATGGGTTAGGGTTAGAAAACCCTAACCCTTTTCCCACTTTCCCCTTTCACTCTCCCTCCGCCTCTTCACATTCCTATGGCGCTTCCTCCTCCGCCGCCGCCGCTGATCGCGGTCGCCGTAGACGGCCAGCAAGACCCTACCATCGGTCTCTCTCTCTCTTTCTCTCTCTTTATCTCTCACTGACTCACTCTCTCGACTCTCCCTCTCGCGACTTTTCTGCCACGCCCTCTCCATCTCTTCCGCCGTCCTCCGCCACTTTCCACCGTCGCAAACCGCCACCATCGCTCTGTCTCTCTCTCTCGTCTCTGTTTCTCCTCTCTCTGTTCGCTCTCTATCTCTCTCTATTTCACCCGATCGCGTGATCTCTCTCTCTCTCGCGCTCTCCCTCGGTTACACTATCTGCCTTCTTCCTCTTCCTTCGCGCGCGACTGCAGAACTTTCCCCCTCCTTGGCTCACTCACTTGCGCGCGTAGACTTGCTGTAACCTCTGCTGCAGCGTAGTAGGTGACCTTTAGAAACCCTAGGCTGTGACGATGTTTCATCCTCTGCGCAGGTAAGAGCCATTCTTTTGAACAGTAGCTCTAGGGTTTGATTTCCTTCGATAATTTAGACTAACTGATGGAGTTTGCTTCAAATTGGAAGCTTTGCAGGTCTTGGACTCAACGAAGTATATTCGGAAGTTAGGGTTGTGAACTGCGAAAACCCTAGGTGAGGAGATTTCTATTCTATTCGATAAATTGAATGAATCTAGGGTTGAATTTAAGATGAAAAGTTCTGTATTTGTTTAGAATGTAAGTGGAATACAAATAGAATACGATTTATGAAATGTTTATATGTGATTATGAAGGTTAAGTATAGAATGTTACATAAATTAGATTGTCTGATATGAAAGAAGTATATTATAGGATCATAGAATCATGTTAAGTTACTTTGAATAGTTTCCCTCATGGTTAAATTTTGAAATATGCATGAAAGTATTTGGGATCAGAGTTGGAATGAGATGTGCCGTGAAATGAAGTATACTGTAGCATTTTGTGTCTTTCTCAGGTTATATTAAGTTGTTAAATTTGCATAATGGTATGTATATGAAGAATAGATTAAAAGTTGTGGTTATAGTTTAAGAACTATCGTAGTATTTTACATTATAAGTCGTTCTGAATATAGGAAATCAAAATACAAATTTCGTAATATGAAAATAGGTTTCAATACCTTTAAAATGACATATGGTTTGAAGAAATCAGATGAGAATTGAAAAGTGTATGATTTTTCAAAGATTTTCTATCTTGAAGGAAATTTAATTATTTTAGACTTGCTTCCGACTTTAAGAGATTTTAGGATTGAAGTTGACTTGAATTTGATTTTGTTAATTATTTATAAATGAAATACCATTGATGACAAGATTGTGTGGCTAAAATTTGGGATGATTTGAGTGTATTTTGGAGTGTTGAAAATTTGGTTTTAATGTACAAATGTATGTGTTGAATTATAGTGCTAAAGTGGTGTATTATATGTGTGTTTGTTGGTGGAGATGAAGTTGAAAGGTGTGTAGAGTGTCAGGGAGAGAATGATGTATGTGTATTGATTGAAATGGAAAAGAAGAATATGTGTATGTGCATGTATGAGAAAATGTATGTGTGTATTGGTGTTGAAGAAGAGATTTGAATAAAGGTATATGAGTATGAGTGTGTGTATGAACCTTGGCCAAGAGGATGGATTATGCTAATATGATTTGTGAGTTGAAAACGATGTTTCTGAATGCAAAGCATATGTAAAGAGTAAATATGTATCCTTGTATAGTTGTTATATATGTGTTGTGTAGGTATGTCGAAAGAGAGAAGTTTGTAAGAATTTGGAGTGTAAATGTGTGTATTTACTTTGACTGAGAACATTGAAGAGATTTGGAAATAGAGGGTTATGTAAATTTTGAGTTGTATATGTATGAATGATGATCTTGATGGTTGAAAATGACATTGTGTTGATTTAATTTTGTACCTTTGATAGGGTGTGAAAGGGGTGGTTTTGGATGATTTAAAGTGGCATTGTTTGTTAGGAAGGCATGGGAAACCTTAGAGCTTATGGGTTGAATTGTGTGCCTTCGGAAATGAGGAATTGAAATTTACATTTGATGATGAAAATGGGACAGCACTTGTGCACATGTGAAGTCTAGCTATGAGACCCTAAGTCTTAATCCTAGACATAGGATTAATTAAAAGTATAAATTTAACATAGTGGCTTTTGAAATATGTAGCACAAATCATATATATACATATTGTGTTTTGTCATTGTAGTGACTTGCTTGGTGACTGATCTAGGGGAGCACAGTTTGGACACTTGTTGTGCATTGCAGGGAGTGATTGACCCTCCCGTATACGGTGAGTGGGTTTTATTTCAATGTTTTCGTTTAATATGTAAACTCTACTTTACAACAGTTTGATAAATGAGCATGATTTATCGTGTGCTTAAAATGTTTTGACTGGTTTTGGAAACGATTTTTGTGAACCGATGGAGTGTCCAAAAATTTGGTTGAATTATGAAAATATGCATCCATGTGGTTGAAATGTAAAATGTGTCATTTTATGATATATGTTGCATTTGGTTTGTGAACCTGATTTACGGCACATGTTTGATATGATATTGATATTGGCCTTGAGGGCTGTGATATGTATTGTTTCGTAGCTACGAAGGACACCGTGAGAGGCGCTTGGGTGGCGTCCGGATATGCCTAGGCGTGGGATATCCCACGAGTGGTCGAGATTATATTTACGACACGGTACTAGCCAGGTTGAACCTGAAAGGGGGAGGATTTGGATACACTCTCCAAGTCTAGCACCTGGACGAGGTTCGTCGCCAACGCCGGGGTAGAGAGCACTTTAAATAAAATCGCATATAACACCCCCGGTGCGCCTGTCATAGGTCGTGGTAGACCTTTACCGGGACATTTTCGGCTGGCAGCTCTATGATTTTAATGACAGTATTTTGGATGCATATTTGATTTGTTGATGCATGCAAATGATATATTGTTGAAATGAAAAACATGATGATTTGAAATATTATTTGTATACTTATGCTTTGACACTCCAGTTTCACACCCCACATTACACGATTACATTGACCTACTCACTCACTGAGTATTCTTCCCTGAGTACTCACCCCTCCTCTTTCCCTCCCCAGACAGGATTATGGTGCTAGGGAGACGCATTTGGCTCTAGAGGCATGATAGATTGTTGGTGGATTGGTATTTACGACGGTGAGATTTATGTTTTAATTGAAAGATGAATTACGTATTATATTTTTGACCCTGCGAGGTCTTGTTGAGGTCCGTAGTTGGCCGTGTACTTATTTTGGGATGACTGTATAAATTTATGTATATTTATTTGCGAAACTCTCATATTTCATTTGCATTGAGGCAATTGTACGTATTTGAGTAATATTTGGGAAAATTATTGTAAATTGTATAAAAACTTAGGCCCGCTCGGTGTAGCGGCTGCTCATGCTCTAGTTGGGCATGACAGTAGAGGTCTGTGGATAGGACTGTTAGTGATTTGTTAGCTTTGCGTTGTCTGGATGTCGGTTGTGAGAGTTGGTGGATTGTTTTGAGGCCGGGATGGCCATTTGTGTAATGTACAGGATGATTTTAAATTTATACAGGTTTATTTGTACATGGGAGACCTTCGATTTATGGGGAGGTTCTGCCTGATTTTCTGTAGAAATACAGCCGGCATCCAGGGCAACGGGCGGCTGTTCACGATTCTCAGTTCGGGGCGTGACATGCTCAACACCAATTCAAGCTTTGCATAGAAGAATTCCTCGAAATGCTTAAATTCCAAAATATATGTAGCTTGCTCTCTTCAAAGGCAAAATAGATCTGGCTACCAAATTTGTAATCTTTTCCTACTATACCCAAAATTTTCTTCAACAATTTGCAAAGTTAAAGCCTCTTTAGCAAGAAAATATCATTGACAACTAGGAAACAATTTGGTGTTCTTTATTTAATACCAAGGGGATCTGTCAATCCATGAGTATACCATATACAAGAATCATATGACTGCAATCTGTTAACTAAGCAAATGTCCTAATTGGATTCATGAGTTTTTGCCATCTATAACCACTGTCAATTAGAATATACGCAAACACTTACTCTATTTTTGTAAGTCCTGGGAAATATTAAAATCTAAAACTCACCATTTGGCTTAGATCTAGTGAAAGATCATTATATCAATGAAAGAGTACAAAATCTTGAATAAGCCCACCATAATTTAACTACCAACAAGATCTGTGGGTCAGGGTATTCGATTCATGTGCGGGGAAACTCGCTACACAACCTCATTGGAATAAAGCCAGTCAATATCCAACTCTCCTTATCAAATATATCAAAAATGCATGATTCTACAAAGAGGGTCTATTCTTAGCAAAATGAAATGGGAACTAATCCAAGTGCTTAACCCCCTAAAAATGAGCATTCCTAACTTCCTAGGAAAACCATGGAAAGTTCTGTACATTCTCCGAATATCTTTTTAAAAGATGTAAACCTTTTTCAAAATGAACCAAACATTTTAAAGTCTTTAGAAAACTTTTGGGACATTTGGAAACATTTTAAAACATTTCAAAATCATCAAACTTTTAAAATCGTAAACCTGTGCTCTGATACCAATAAAACTGTTACGCCCCGATCCTCGGATCGACCACGCGACAACCGTCGCGTCGTCTCGGTACACGGGCAAAACCTCCCCATATACCGGGACTCCGCAAGGCTATCAAATTTACAATAAGTTATCAAAAGCATAAAACTCTTCAAAAACAAGAAATCACAAAATCAATACACATGCAAGGAGCTTATCCGGCTCATTCCTGGACGTACAAACACACACATTGACACATATCGAGGAGTGGGATCCTGTACATGCAATCATACATTAGCACACATCGGGGAGTGGGAACCTGTACATGCACGCATATGACGTGGCCATCCTAGCCACTCAGAATTCTCACCACAATAAAGCGTGTAACAAACAAAAAGTCCCAAAACATAGCCGTCGGATTTTTTACCAACACTTACCTGAGGAAAACAAGCCAGTATCGATAAAATCCTAACGGTATGAGTTGTACAGAATTTCACAAATTATAGAAAAATAGCAAAAGCCAACAATTATAATTCAAATATTCCAGTACAGAATAAAACAGTTTTTCAAAAATAGAGCAATCAAAATAATAAAGTACAAATCAAAAATCGTCGGATTTTATCAATACTTGCCAACAACTCGGTTAGTAGCAATAAAATCCGCATAGTATGAGATGTACAGACTTCCCTTTCCATGGTTTAAGAACTATAAATCTCTAAAAATCCTGCATGAGCCAAATACCTATACGATCCACAAAAATACTGCGTAAGCTCCATCGAGTAGTCTCCCAACTAAGTCTCCTCTGAAAAAGGTGGAGAGAGGGGGTGAGTATTGGGGAATACTTAGTGAGTGGAGTGCAATGGTGCAATTGTGTTCATAAATAAGGGGTAAATGTGGGGCAGTCAAAGCATATCTTGTAAATCATTTCATATACATAAAATCATTTCAATAAATCACATTTCACAAATATGCATCTATGTCAATTATCCTTTCAGAAAATCCTAGGGTCCTATTGAAAAACACTTCCGTCTTAGGGTGGCCAAACCCAGACGAAAGCCTGCCAAGGGTTTTTCTATCTAATGTCTCAAAACAAACCCCCTTCCTTGGCGTTGGCTCGTACCTCACCGGGGTGCACCAGATATAGCACGACTTCGGCAGAGGGAGGGACGTCAAACTCCCCCGTACATCCAAACCCCAAACCACGCCACCCCGTCAGGTCGCTCCGTGGTGGGAATATGACTATAGTTATCTACGACACCCTTCATTTCTCAATCAATCCATTTCTCAACAATGTGCCATGATTTCCAACAAATAATCCATAATCTCATGCCAAAGCAGATCATAGAGCAATATCAAATATCATATGGCACAAAAGCATTCATAAACATAGTGGATGCATTCATATTTCACAATCCAGTTCAGACAGCCCACAATCACAAAACAATTTATATAAAATTTCAAAATCATTTTCAAAACAATTTTAAAACATGTTACTCATTCATGAACACAATGAACCAACCACTCACCTCTAGGGAGGGTGATCACTCCCAATTCCTCAATCAATTCCCAAATGACTTCTTTCGAGTCTCCTAAAGGTTAACCTAGACCAATGATCACAATTTATCATCAATTAAAAGCCTAATAAAGGATTTTCAATTTTCTTTTCTAATTAATACAACCTTAATTTAACAATTACCTTTCTATATTCCCGTTTCATCAATTTTGAATCATTTGGCTCACCAATGACCTAATTCTCAATATTTCTCAATTTTTCTAATTTTTCCCAAATTTACATAACTCCATTTTAATCTTTCAAGCATATTTCAATCAAATTTCAAATAAAGCTATACAAATGAGCCAAACAAAGCTCTATCATTATCTAACACATTCTATCATGCTACGCAACCCAATTTATATCAATCCTTAGCTTAACCTAATTAATTTCATACAAAATTTCAGAAAAATACATTTCCTTCGAATCTAACATATTTCAAAACATATATATAGCTCTGATTCTAATTTCAACCTAAATTCGATAAAATAATTCAAATGTCGAAAGGATTGTATTTCTCTCACCTAGGGTTTTGCGCAGTTCACAATCCTAACATCCGTACGCCTAAAACTCAATCCAGGATCCTGCAATGCTTCCAACTTATAGCAAAGTTCAGAAATTTAGCTTTACCACCAAGAGATATCGAGACCCTAGAAGTAACTCATCCTTACCTATGCAGAGAATGGAGTTTGCAGGCGGCCTAGGGCTCTTCGAGGGTCTGCACTACCGGCTTGGAGCTCTGAGATGATCGTAGAAGGCTCACAACCATGAGCAGTGCATGGTTGGTCGAATAGGGGAGGGAGGCAGGGGCTATCGCAATCGCGAGGAAGAGGTGCAGGGTTGCTGCGCGTGAGAGAGAACAGGTGGCCGCACGTAGGGGATGGCTACCGGAGGGAGGTTTTGGCCGTGGGAGGTAGAGAGAGAATCGATCGAGAGGGAGTGGGAGATTGTGAGTGACAGAGAGAGAGAGAGTTTGCGAGACAGAGAGTGAGATATAGAAAGATAGAGAGATAGAGAGTGACAGAGAGGGGGAGACGACTTGATGGCTGTTGAACCACCGATGGGTGGCGGAGAGGAGCGGCGAAAAGCGGAGGGAGAGCGAGAGTCGAGAGAGACAGAGAGTGAGAGATGAAAGAGGGCGAGAGAGAAGAGAGAATTAGGGCTTAGCCCTAATTCGATTTTTGGGGGTGGGGGAGGAGTGGAGTGTTGCGTTTCAGCCGAAACGCAGCGTTTCCTCCTCCCTCTCTCTTTCTTTTTTTTTTTGTTTAAATAAATACATATATTTATAGATATATTTATTCATATAATACTCCAATTATAATTTTCAAATTTATCAATACAAACACGGATATTTTAAATATACCGAAAATTTCAATTTAATACTCAAAAATAAAAAATCAATAAAATGAAAAATTTTCTATTTTATCATCGGAATGTTTACAAAATAGTCGACATCGAGTTTTCGGTATTACACCATTGGTATTGGAGCAGATTTGTCCCCATGGAAGATACACCTGCCAGGGCTGAAGCGGTCTAAATTAATTTTATTTTCTGTTACTTCTTTCCTGTATATATTTCTGATTGTATTTAGGCTTTTAGATTCTTAGTATATGATCTGGAGTTATTCTGGTTTAGTATTTTTCTTTTATTGATTATCGAAAAAAAACCAATTATTTAGTACTTTATAGAATTGTGTAATCATTTTAAATATTAATTCATTTTTTTGTTTGTTTGAATAGCATTATTTCAAATACATTTCCCTTTCTTTTTTTTTTTTTTTAAAAAAGGAAATAACTAAGCAAAGCTATCACTGACCATCATATAATTGTAATGGACAAAGGCCACGTTATCGATGGGGAAGCCTAGGCAGGATATTTTGGTACGTAGGAACGGTGTATTGAATCCTGCGAATAATTTACAGGCCCACCTACAATTGTAATGGACAAAGCCCACGTCATTGATGGGCAAGCCATGGCAAGGGTAAAGGGAGTTATATAAATATAAATATAAATATAAATATTTATATATATGTTTTTTTTTTGTATGTAGAAAAGGTGAACATCGAAAGACTTGAATCTGAAACATTTACGAGGCAGAGAAAGGACAATATCAGTTGAGTTATAGTTCACTGAGAGTTATATTTAAAAATAGAAATTTAGATATTTGTTAGAGAATTGTTGGTTGAGAAAACAGAATGTCTAATTGTTAATACAGTATGTATATAATAAATATAATATAAAAAATATGTGTATATAAATATTTACATAATAAAATAAACTATGGCCATTGTTCTATATGATGATGATGATCATAACTTAAAAAAGTTATGTAGCAATTGCATAATTATATATACTAATATTTAAAACAATGAAATTAATAATATAATTATGACAATTCAAAAACTTCCATAAATAAATGAAATATTAGGTAAACCAAATTGATTTATTTAGATTGTTAAAATAGTTTAGCTTTTAAAATTATTTTAACAATTTGGATCAATTCGTAAAACAAAGACCATCATTGGTTTAAACAGAAAGTTGGTTTATTCATCTAAGTTATTTTATAAAAAAGAAATTTGCTAAAACAATTACTACTTGACTATGATGAATTATGTTTTAGATTCAGTAGAATCATGTTTTGTTGGAGGTGGATTGCAACTCCACAGATACCTACTCTTTGACTTGAACGGGTGCACTGTAGGATAAAGTGAAAGTTGCAAAAGATCGCCGAAGGATGTTCCGGTGGAACTTTTGGTGGGAGAGACTCTGACGTTTAAGTCAAAAAGAGTGGTTTTTAAAAGAGATGAAAAAAAACTGAGCATGAGAGGGATAAATATGAGATTCCTATATAGTTTGTGTGATGAGTGTATGGTTTCAAGAGAGTCTACCAGGGTGATAATATGCTAAATGCCTTTATAGATCGGTGTCTCATGAGTCGTGCACATTTGGGACGTTATAACCTTAGTTTTATTATGAAGATGTTCTAAGATCTCGAGACTCCATAGTTAAATATTCTCAAATGATTTAGATTTTTATCACTTAGGAAATTCAGCGAGGCTAGAAGAGACTTTTCTTATTGATTTGATTTTAAAAGGTCTCCTTCCTTATCCATGAAGCTCGCTTCACAGCCGAATGGGAAATAAATTTTATGTAAATCTTAATTAAATATTACCTTAAGTCAACGAGGATAGGCCACTTAGACACCGAGGCTCCTGTCAATGCTGTCAATTCATTTTTTAGAAATCTAGTATTTTTAGATTTCACAAACCTAGTGTGGTAGAATAGACAATAAAAATGATATCTCTTAGACTTATCGACATAATTGATAAAAGTATCCACTCACCGTTCTTGGGTCTAGCTTCTTTTCTCATGGATTGTAAACTCTTATTTCTATAGGACAGCTCCAAATGCGTAGATGTCTTAAATTAGGTTTTCAACTCTTAAATAACTCGAATAGAGTTTTGGTTACAATTTTAGTTGGAATTCTATTTAAGATGTACACTGCCGTCTTGAGAGTTTTAATCCACAAGAATTTAGGTAGTTTAGAGCTAGCCATCATGCTTCTAACCATATCAAGTAAGATCCTATTCCTTCTTTCGGCTACTCCATTCTGGTTAGGTGAATCAGGCACGGTGTATTAGGCAGTGATCCCATTTTCCTGAAGGAACTTTGTAAATGGATATGGTTTTTACCCAATCTTTGCTCGATTGTGTATCCACTATTATGTTTACATTCTAATATAGACAAACATAATAGGCTAGCCGGTTAATACAAAACAGTGATGTAATGTCGATTGTTCTTCCTTTTTCCAAACCCAAATTTATCAGTCTCAATTCCGCTGCTTTCTTAAAAATGCCCCTTAGACCTTAATTTATCTTCCAGACCATAGGTAAACAGAATAAAATAGTAAACACTAAATCAGAACTTCTAGAAATAGTCAAAAGTAATAAAGGTACAAGAAATCACATCCAATAGATTTCGGGTCTCACACAGTGAGGCATGGAGATAAAGATCAAATCATTATCTTATGTAATATAACTTCAACTATCCTTAGTCATCTTATCATACGTGGTATAAAACATGTACCACAGTGTTATTCCTCAATCTCTCAAAAGGGCATATATCAAATTTCTCTAACATTGTACAGGTATGGGACTCAGTCTACACATAAAACTTTACCCAGAGATTTTAGAGAGAGTGCCTCAGAGATAATATCACAAATTATTGGTGATATCAAAAATCTTAAACCTAGCTACTTACATACAATATAGATGTGGGTATGTCCATATTAGTCTCGTCCTGAACACGTATCAGAGCGACTTATGTTCTAACATGCCCACTCTCAAAGCCTCTTACAACTAGAAGTCATTTCTTCCTTGCTCACTGAGTGTTGGAGGTGGTCATTTGTGTGTCAGAGTCGACTACACCTGCCTGATATATCTTTTGTCACAATACATCACAGAGTATATAACAATAAGTAGGTGCAACAACTAAGTGACTAAACAATACACATATATTATATATATAAAATAATAAGTATCATAATCAGTATATAGTGAGAAATGTAATAATATACGTAAACCCAATAATTCTTATATCCTACAAAGGAATCTCTCATAATAGGTTTGGTAAAGGGATCAACCACCTTGCTATGTGTAGAAGTGTACTTAATTATCATTTCATCTTTTTCGATGATGTCTCTGACAAAGTGGTATCAGATATCAATGTGTTTGATGCTACTATGATACTTAGAGTTTTGGGCATAGGCAATGATAGTCTGATCATCACAATAAATTATCACTGACCTTCTATAATCTATTTCAAACCCTAGGTCATCTAGAAATCTCTAGAGTCAAACACTCTTCTAAACTACCACTGAGCATGCCACAAACTTAGCCTCTATCGTAGATAGTGATATACAAATTTGTTTCTTGTTGCTCCATAAGATAGCAAAAACCTGATATCAATTTGCATCCATCCAAATTGTCACCCCAGTCGGTGTCTGAATATCCAATGAGACACAAATCATTCCTCCATAACACAAGGAGAGGTTTGCAATTCCCTTGAGATATCTCAGAATCATTTTCGCTACTCTCTAGTGATCTCTTCTAGAATTCAATTGATACATACTCACTAGACTGACTGCAAAACAAACCTTTGGTCGTATATACAACATTGTATACATCAAACTGTTCACTGTACTAGGAAAAGAGATTTTTCTTATCTATCTTATCTTTCCCTGAGTTTTAGGGCACATGTCAAGAGTTAGGTATTCACCTTTAGCAAAAGAAGTGTTTATGTGGTTGCAATCACTCATCACGAAGTGCTCGAAAACCTTTTTGACGTAGGACGCTTGTGAAAGAGTTAACATGCATCTCGGCGATCCTTCTGGATCTTAACTCCAAGAAAGAACTAATTCTCACTCGTGCCATACATATCAAAACTTGATGAAAACCAAGTCATGATGGTCATCAGATACTCTCTGTTGTTCCCAGTCAACAGAATGTCATCCACATATTAGGACATGATCACAAAGGAGTTAGAAGAATGTATAAGGTACACGCAATGATGTTCCTTGATCATTATGAAACCATAAGATATCACATCCTTGTGAAATCTCAAGTACAATTGTCTGGATGTTGTTTAAGGCTATATATCAACTTTCGAAGTCGTCAGATCTTATCCTTCTGACCTACAGGAACAAAGCCAAATGCTTGCTCTATATAGATCTCCTCATCCAAACTTTCATTCAGGAAGGTAGTCTTAATGTCCATCTATTTTAACTCCAAATCCATGTCCGTAATAATCGTTAAAAGTAAACAGATTGAGATAACCAAACCCTTAGTTTGAGTGTAATCCTTGGTTAGCAAACCGGCCTTATATCTCTCCACCGATTCGTCGGTCTTTCTCTTGATCTTGAGAACCCACTTATTTTCAGTGGCCTTTCTCCCCGCATACAAATCAACTAGGTCTCAAACCCTATTGATTGTCATTGAATCCATCTTCTAATCCATGGCCTTTAACCAATGATCCATTGCAAAACCCATGAGAACCTCTTCGACCATTTTGAGTTGCTCATCATCCTCAAGAGTCATTATGAGGGACAAACCCTCAATTAGGAAACAATATTGAGGTACGTGTTCTTGACTGCTCATGTGAGGAGGGAAAAGTCCTTCACCACTAAATAAATCACTCTCACTAAGATCAAGATCCGTAATGAATTCTTGGGTCCCTCGACTGGGCTGGGCTGAACCATTAGGCTTATCCATCTCATAGAAGGAAAAGTCTTGATCAATTTTACCTCTCTTAAAGAAATCATTCTCAAAGAACATGGTATCATGAAATTCAATCTCAGTGATGATACTGTTTATATGCTCATCTAAGAACACATTCCCCTTAAAATGTTCTGAGTATCTCATAAGATACACCTCTTTTTTCATAGGTCTAACTTACCATGTGAGTGTAAGAAATCGTGAATATACGCGGCACGACTCCATGATTTCAAGTGGCTAAGGTCAGGTTACTTCCCTCTCCAAAACTCATATGGGGTACTGACTACGAACATTGATAGAACACGATTGAGAACGTAAGCTACAACCAATAATGTATCTCCCCAATGAGAGATACGCAAATTGGCTTTTGCCATCATCGATATCGCCATCTCCAACAAAGTTCTATTCCTTCTCTTGACTACTCCATTCTGCTAAGGAGTAGTAGGAATAGTTTATTGTCTCATTAATGCTCTTCTCAAAACAAAGCTCTTCAAGATGTTCAGACAAATACTTGTGCTTTTGATCGGTTCTGAGTGTTTTCACTCTCAAGTCTAGCTGATTCTCAACCTCACCAATTAGCCTCCTAAAGCATTCCAATGCTTCAAACTTGTACGAGATCAGATAGATTCAACCAAAACGCGAGTAATCGTCTACGATCGTGATAATAGACATAGCTCTATTTTGGACTCTCACGAACATAGGGCCACAAATATCAAACTGAACCACTTGTAATGAAGTCCTAGCCCTCATTACCTTGCCAAATGTTTTTTTTTTGGTTGTTTTGCTAACTAGACAACTCACATATGGGCAACTCGACCTTGGTTAGCGGGCCCAACAGACCACTTGCTATTAACCAGTTTATCCTCTCTTACCCTAAGAGAATAACAAAAAATACCATTAAAATGAATCATGTCCAGTGCATTTAGTCCATCATGGACTAAACCAGAACAAATAAAAAAACTATCGTAATAAATACAAACTTATGAATTCCCAAAAGATCAAACATATCATAGATAGTCTAAACAAAGTACAGAAATGAGATTCTATCAAATATCCAGAGCATAAAGAATGTCATGTCAACATAGAATCTGGTCACTTCGCAACTCCAAGTTACAAGTGTCAAACCCTTTAACGATGACAAATGCTCTATTCATCACGTAAATCCTCCTAGCTTGTTGACTCACTCAATAAAACTTTACGTACGTGCTCTTATCTCAAACTTCATGGTCGGTGGCTCCTGAGTCTACAATGCAAAAAGAAGAGAACTCAGTGAGCATCACAGTAGATGATATAAAGCTCAAATCACGTAAAAAAGAAGGACAAACATTCCGCTCGTCACACTAACGAGCAAAATGATCAAGTCTACTTCAGATGTAGCACTTCTCCTTGGCCTTATCCAGCCTCTTCTTCTTGTGCTTAGTACTCTATTTTCGAATTTCTCGGATGGCTACTTCTTTGTTGAGACCTCAGGTCTTGTTCTATTTATGTTTGGTGCCTTGGGAGCCCTTGCTTGACTCCGCTGCATGAACATAACCTGAGTGCGGCCTACTCACCTCAAGACACTCATCCTCGAGTTTACAGTATCTACTCACATTAGTGAAAGTACAAATACTCTCGTTGTGTGTGAGATAGATTTTCATAGTCTCCCATGAATCAGATAAAAACTGAATCACATCCACTACCTAAAACTTATCTGATAATTGTTCTCATATATTCTTGAAAGAAGCGATATGCATGAGATATCATTTCATGCTATGATCCTGTCTCTTCTTATAGGTAATAAACCTATAAGTCATCATACTCAGTTTAGGAGCTAACTGGGAGCCAAAATGCTCTTTAAGAGCATATCAAACGATATCGCAGTATGATATTACTCATAGATTGAGATCATATTGTTGTACATGCTATTTGGAAGGATTGCCCTAACCTGGCAATCTTATCTCTTCCATACACGAAACGCCTCTTGATCTCATCTTGCCTGAGATGTAGTACTCTCCCCCGGGTCCACCATCTCGTGCCTCAGTATCTCAGTAAGATCTTGCTCCTTGAGAACAAACCAAATCTCTTAGCACCAAATATCGTAATCGTCACTATTCGGTTTATCCCCCTTATAAAGATCTAATACGACAGTTTTTGAAGCAGCCATAAAGACATAAGTGACTCATTGATCCTTATTCTCATATTCTGTACACCATACGAATCAATAATCCCTAAATGACTCGAGTATAGACTCCAAAGCAAGCATATGGGTCAATAGACACCATACATCACAACCTGGAATCATATCTTATTATTCAGATTTGGATTCGAAATACAAAAATGGATAAAAAGTCATCTTTCATAATGTGGGACCCTAAAAAAGAGTGGAAAAGCCTAATCTAGAGCAACCTCATGCGCCGCCCGGAGTCCCACGAGTTGGCACGTGCCAGCGGCAGTGCTCCACACTCTTGCATGTGCCAGCTATGCTGGAACACATGCTAGATGCACACGCACATGCGCCAGATGCGCAGCAACCCCAGTTCATGCGCCTTACCCATGCATGAATCTCACGTGCCATCACCCGCAAGTGTCATACACCTCAGCGCATGTGTTCCATACATCCTTGGGTTTGGGTCGGGTTTTCTTTGCCCGACTCCTTACAACCAGGTCATCTTGAAAACCCATTTCTGACCTATTTTTGACGGCGATTTTGGCTTGAAAATGAAATTGGATATCCCCAAATCATTGTCAACTCAAGTTTTGGGAGGTTCACATCCTAATCTTGGTGAATCATGTGTCCAAAGTCTCGAACCTTCACGGCCATGTCGAAAAACCCAGTTTCCGGCAACAGCAATACACAATATGCATATGAAAATGTAGATCAAGTCATGAGGAATGCATATAAACCAATTTTATAGATCGACTTGGCCTCTAACATGTTTCATGGTTCGGAGACCATTAATGGCCAAAAGGTTCGACCTTGGATTTCTTGGTCTAAATATGCTCCAAAAATTACAAATATATATATATATACAGTTGTGATTTACAAATCATGGGTAACGTTGCGGTATCTTCGGATTCACGAAATTCATCTGTGATCCAAACCCTAAATTTATACCTTACACATTTTATACCTAAAAATTTTGAAAATTATTTTAAAATAAATCTAACTCTTACTCTAATACCAATATTAGATTTGTTTAACACTCAAACACAGTGAAAGTATGATTATAATTTTTGAAAAAATAAGGAGATAATATTTTGGGTAGTACCTCAATGTGTGGGCACTTTAGAAAATCAGCCGATCTATGAAATGCCTCGAACAAATATACAGTCAGGAAGGTGATCACCAAATCTAACCACCACCGTTACACCATGATGCCTCAATCCCAAATCCAGTGAATCGTAATGGCGGAGAAAATTTCCCACTCAAAATTTTCTTGATCTCTTAATGATCTTCTCACTCTCAAGAATGTGTTTTATCTCTCTCTCTTTTCTAGGCAATTCTCAATTGCTTCATTTGTTCTCACTTCAACAATATGCATAGTGATTCTTGTCAATTCAAAAACTTAATTTGAATTTTGCCCTTCTCACATAAGAAGAGAAGTCACCACCAATAGAGAGAGAGTGGGAGAGTTATTAGGGATTTGGGATAGTGGATAATCACCCATTATCCCATAATCCACATTTTAAATTTTAACTTATGGTAAATGCCTCTATGCGGGCATACTAACCTATAGTTTCTTTATGTATTTTCGAATTATAATAACAAAAAGAGCTATTGCTAACAATGGCATAGCCGAATGCCATATGTGCATCATTAACCACTCGAATAGTAGAGTGGGTACTAATATTTTAGACTAACGTGTTTCGGATTAAAAAAATTGAACAACTTTGGGTAAAAATAGTTTTTTTTTTTTTTCATTATAGTAACATTGCTCTATGAGAGGGAACATAAGGGTTCAAACTCTGAAACGCAGGTTAAGAGAAGAGTTGTTGGCATCATTGAATTCAAAAAAAAAAAAAATAAAAGAGTGAGTAAAAGCTCTTTCAATTACTTCTATGGGAACCAGATCACTACAAAAAAACAAGGGTTTAGCGATAGAAATTTTAGAAAAATTCGTCGCCAAAACTTTTAACGACGTAAAATTTCTGCCGCTAATAATGAATCGCAAAAATTTAGCAACGGATTTAGAGTTCCGTCACTAAATTTAGCGACGGATATCATTTTCCGTCGCTAATTTTAGCGACGGATATGGTTTTCCGTCGCTAATTTTAGCAACGAATCCAAATCCGTCGCTAATTTAGCGATGGAAACGATTTCCGTCGCTAAATTTCATATTTAATTTTTTTAGTTGTAGAACCCGTCTGCCCACCTGCCGGCCGTCGCACACCACCGCCCCAGCCTCCTGCTGCTTGCCCGCCCATGCCCACACCCTGCCAGCGCATGACCACCTTTTGCCGCTTTATTTTATTTTACAAAAAATGTGCTTTTGCCTGGATTCGAACCTGCGTTTAACGAGTTATCTGAAATGCTCTTAACCACTATGTCACATTAGCTTATCTCATATATATATATTTTACTTCTATACTTTTTTTTCTAACTTTCACCGTGAAAAATATAATTCTCTAATTTAACAAAAATACAAAATACAAAATTATATTTAATGAAAACATAAAATTATATTTAATATAATTACAAAATTAACTTTAAAAATATCATAAATTATATTTAAAAAATATAAAATTATATTTAATAAAAATCAATACCTTAATTTAATAAAAATATAAATTACAAATATATATTTAATAAAAATATAAAATTATATTTAGCGATGGAAAATGATATCCGTGGCTAAATTTAGCGACAGATTTTGTTTTCCGTCGCTAAATTTAGCAACGAATTTTGTTTTCGTCATTAATTAGCGACAAATTTCGTTTTTCATCGTTATTTAGAAACGGATTTTTTTCCGTCACTAAATTTAGCAACGAAATTTTTTTCGTCACTAAATTTAGCGATAAATTATATTTTTTGTTGCTAATTAGCGAGAGATCTCAATTTCTGTTGCAAAATTTCGCATTTAATTTTTTTATTTGTAAAACCCGTCTACCCACCCGCCGGCCGCCTCCCACCACCGCCTCAACCCCCTGTTGCTTGCCCGCCTATGCCCACACCCTGCCAGCCCTTGCCCGCCCGTGCATGACCACTTTTTGCTACTTTATTTTATTTTTATTTTTTTTTTTACAGAAAATTTGCTTTTGTCCATGTTCGAACTTGAGTTTAAAGAGTTCTGAAACGCTCTTAACCACTATGTCACATTAACTTATCTGATATACTTTTTTTTTTACTTTTATACTTTTTTTCTAACTCTCACCATTAAAAATACAATTCCTTAATTTAACAAAAATACAAAATACAAAATAAAAACACAAAATTATATTTAATATAATTACAAAATTATCTTTAAAAAATCATAAAATTATATTTAAAAATTCAAAATTATATTTAGTAAAAATCAATATCCTAATTTAATAAAAATATAAATTACAAATATATGTTTAATAAAAACATAAAGTTATAATTAATAAAAATATAAAATTATATATAGCGACGAATTTTTTTCCGACGCTAAATTTAGCGACGGATTTTGTTTTCCGTCACTAAATTTAGTGACGGATTTTGTTTTCGTCGCTAATTAGCAACGGATTTTTTTTCCATCGCGAATTAGCGATTGATTTCAATTTTCATTGCTAAATTTAGTGATGAATTTTTTTTTGTCGCTAAGTTTAGCAACGAAAAAGAAAATCCATCGCTAATTAGCGACGGAAATATGAATCCATCGCTAATTTTAACTGTGAAAAATAATCTGATGCTAATTACTGGCGGATTTTGATTTTTGTCACTAAATTCATCGCTAATAGCGTTGAATTTTTTCCATCGCTAAAAACGTGTTTTTTTTTTTTTTTTAAAAAGCACGAAATTAATTAGTATTTATCCAAAAGGATATATATGATTTCCACTACGAAACCATGTTTTACAGATTTATTTGGCTAGCTATCTTATAGAACAATAGTGTGAATGTTAAATCATATAAACCAGTATCAATGAAATTTTTTAAATTATGTAATCTGTTATTTGGAAAACTCTTAAATAACATTTTTCAAAAATATTTGTAGAAATTTGTATCAAATAAATTTGTCTAATTATATAATTTTTTATCTGAAAATACTTAAATGCATAACACGAAATTAATTTTCTTGTGCATACCCCAAAACAAACATAAAGAAAAAATTTAATGATGTCAATAAGATTAAAAAGAAACATGTATGAAGTAGAAGTACATAAAATAATAGACCAAGAAGCGATCAACAAGAAATCTAATCGATCATTCAATTGTGACAATTGTGTGCATAGAACAATGCTCCCAAATTTATTTGACTCATACCCTTAAACCTAGGACCCAAGTTTCAAGAGACTTGTTGGGGTTTTCACTTCCCCGAAGCTTTCTCTTCTAAATTCAGGCAAATTTTGGAGCTTATTCTCAACCTTGTATTGATAACATACGTATGTCCCTTCCGGTTGTAAGCGACACACTGCATTTCGATGAACAAACCAAACACAATTTACGCATACATAAAAATCTCTTGCTTGATCATAAATATCGAAGTGCTTGAACTGATTCTCCCAACGAAAACTACAGAAGTAGAGAGTAACCGGCATAAAAAAATTTGGGGTAAATCCGAACTCGTATTGCTGATTGGCTTGTAGCATCTGAACGCCCTTATCATCTTTTTTGGATTTACAATGTACTTCGAGGTCAGGCCCCCCTTCCAATTGGTTTGTAATGTAGACATGCGCCTTCTTGACAAATATATTTGCCTCACACTGACAAATGAAAAACAATAAAATCATAACCATGATTTTGTGTAGAGTACTCATGATTATAATCTCGTATTCCCGTATTAGCAATGACTTTGTTTCCTGAGAGAGGTTTATATAGTTTGTTTTAGGGATTTTATACCCATGAGGTCAGTGATTGTTAGATTGGTTAGCATCCATTGAATTGTTACCTGCGACCACCAACCTCATGAGTTTCAATGCCTATAAGAATTATAGAAAATCAGGTTCTTTCAATGTGTAATCAAATTTTGCTCAAAATGACAACTGAGAGTAGCTGGCATGAAGAAATAAATAATTCTCAGCAAATAAATAGCTATATACATTGTATGTGGTAGCATTTGGTTGTAACACATCCTATTCTATCTATTTCTAAAATCATAAATCAAAGTTAATGGATAAAGATAAATTTAATCCTATGGTAAAGTTGTGCCACATTCGTTGAGGTAGCTATGTATTTGTTTCTAGTTCTTGATAATCACACTACCTACTGAGGTTGGCCCTGTGTGGGAACAACTTTGCATTAATTTTGATATATGAGTATGCACACCTCCCTTTTTTGAAAGAATTCATAATAGGAAAAAAAAATAATTATCTTTATTACTGTATTATCACAATTTTTATTTATTTATTTTCTAATCAGCCACATAGAGCTTGTGCAGAGATTGTACAAATTATGCCCATTGTTTTTTAACATTTTTATCTCACAAAACCAAAATTCAGCATAGTACTAAAATTCTATTTGTGAGATTTTAGGTTAATTATATTATTGATGAAGGAATCCTAAAACTATATTATTCTCACTTTAGTCCCCACCCCACACAAAAGATTGGGAAAAATAAAAAAACAAAAAACAAAACAAAACAAAACAAATTTAACCTTAATCGTCAAATCTCCCATGTGTATAAATAATATGGAATTTTTGTTAGATCTAATTTTCCAATTGAGTTCTTGCTTTAGTCAAATTTAACTTCATCAAATCACCTATTTCCAATTGACTTCTTGTAACAAACGATGCTATGACAGCGGTATAAAATCACGTATTCATGCCTTGAATTTATTGTCTAATTTCAATATCTTACGAAGTTTTATTTTGATATTTTACTTTATAATTATTTTATTTAGATATCACTACAAAAAAAACATGATTTTACGATAAAAATATATTCATCGCTAAATTTAGCGACGAATACCCGAATTCATGGCTAAAGTTGTCGCTAATTAGCCATAAAAAATATTCGTCACTAAATTCGTCTCTAATTTTTTTACTATATTTAGATATTCTTGGCTAATTTCATGACTAAATTCTTTCTACACTCTATTATGAAACATTTTCAACCGTATCTCTCTTCTTGACCTTTTCTGAGTAAGAAAATCGAATTGAATATATAACAAATATTATAATTCTCACTGAATTGATAAATTTCGACAATAAATAATTCAAGAGTACAATAATAGAATTTTCGACAATCAAATATTAATATATGCAGTAATAGAATTTTAGTTATATAACCATATATTTTATCTTTGTATTAAATACAAGAGTACAATGGGTATTAGACAATTCTTTTAAAAATTAGGTCAAGAAAGATGTACTTATTGAAAATATTATCATCCATAATCTTAAAAAAAATTACAAATTTTGTTATAAATTTCCAAAAATTACTTTTACATTGTTTATTTTATCGCAAATAGTTTATTTATTATTAAATTCGTTAAAAATGATGAATAAAAAGAAATTTTCAAAGCAAGTTTTGTCGCAAACTTAGCGTCGTAAATACAAATTCATCATTAATTTAGCGACGAAAATAATTGTCCGTCACTAATGTAGCGACAAAATTTGGAATCCGTAACTAAATTTAGTAATAGACTATTATATCTGTCGCTAACTAGCGATGAATTACTTTTTGGCGCTAAAGTTAACGATGGATTATTTTTTTGTCGCTAAATATAGCGATGGATTTCTTGTTCGTTGCTAAATTTAGCGACAAACTATTGGATTTCTGGTTAAAGTCATTGCTAATTAGCTAAAAAAAATATTCATCGCTAAATTCGTCGCTAATTAGGGTATTGATTTTTATTAAATATAATTTTATATTTTTATTAAATATAATTTTGTGTTTTTATTAAATATATTTTTGTGTTTTTATTAAATATAATTTTGTGTTTTTATTAAATATAATTTTGTATTTTTATTAAATATATTTTTGTGTTTTTATTAAATATAATTTTGTATTTTGTATTTTTATTAAATTAGGTTATTGATTTTTTATTAAATATAATTTTGTAATTTTATTAAATATAATTTTATATTTTTATTAAATTAGCGAATTGTATTTTTAATGGTAAGAGTTAGAAAAGAAGTAAAGAAGTAACAAAAAAAGTATATAAAATAAGTTAATGTGGTATAGTAGTTGAGAGCATTCAAAACATTCTCTTAAGCCTAGGTTCGAACCTAGGTAAGAGCACATTTTTTGCAAAAAAAATAAAGCAGTAGGGGGCATGGCGTGGTGTGGGCTCGGTGGGCAAGCAACACAGGGTCGGGGCGATGGATGCGTTTTCAAAATTCATCACTAAATTTAGTCAGGGATTTCAGAATCCGTTGCTAAATTTAGCGATGAAATTATTGCTCGTCGCTAATTTTACGATAAATATATTTTTTTTCATTGCTAAATTTTTACGATGCGTTATTAACGACGGAAATTTTTTTGTCATTAAACAAATTAGTAACGAATTTTTCTAAAATTTCCGTCGTTAAATTCGTCGCTAAACCCGTGTTTTTTTGTAGTGCATTGAATCCCAAATCATGAAGTTGGGGAGGGAGATTGTGATCACTAAATTGTCTCATTAAGTTTAATTTTATAACTATAGTAAAAAATAAATTTTAGTTTTAGTGTTTATTAATATATTAGAATAATTTTGCATTTATGTGAAGTAATAAGGTTTTGGTAATTTTTAATTTTATTTTATTGTATATTACACTTTCTCCATCTGTGGTTCGGCCGAAAATCACATACTTCCCTTATGGTAAAAAATACACATTTATATGCTTATAGTTTTAAAAAGTATGGCAAGTAGATGGAACTGTTAAAAAATAACAGAAAAGTAATGAAAAAAAATCTCCCTAGAAAAAATTATCTCCCTAGACGGAACTCTTTCATGTTCTTCCACATTAAAAAAAAAAAAATCTCCCTAGTAGAGTTTGTATTCAGAAAAAATTATCTTCAAACCCTGAAAAGAGAATTCAACAATCAAAAGCCTAGAATTTCTCAAATCACGAAAAAGTTATAAAAGAAAAAAAAAAAAAAAAAGAAAAACCTCCAAAACCTTAACATCTCTAGTTGCAAAAAACATAAACCTAGAAAAAAAAATTTGACCCCTCACTCTCCTTCAGTTTATGCAAAAAATGCTTCACACCCAGATCAGAAAAATGTAGCATACCCAGATAAAAAAAAAAAAAATTGAAGCAGAGAGAGAGAGAATAAAATACTAAAAAAATGCAGCATACCCTTAATGTTTGGGTGTTCAAATCTAAACTAATATTTGCAAACATTAGTTGGGTTTAATCAAGTCAAAGAAAAGAAACGGCTAACCTATGCTACCATTTTGTTCCATGATTTGATTATGATCTCTCATAAACATTTTATTAGTGTTTTTTTTTTTCTGTTTTAATTTTATAAAATGAATTTTATGTTGAAGAATTATTTGCAAGAGTGTTGTAGAAAACAAAAACCCCGCAAAAAAGACCCCTCACTCTCCTTCTTCAATATCTGTCTGGATCGCACCTATCATTCGATGAAGAAGACGATTGATTGAACCCATTATTCGAACAAATTGTCTTTACACCTTACCCATTGTTCAATCATCTTCTGTAGAGTGTGAAAATCATCCTCCATCCAGAATCAAACCCGTTATTGGATCGTCTTCAATTTCTATCCAGATCCAAATCTTATCCCCGTCAAGATCTAAGAACAAAGATGATGGTGAAGATGAAAAGGAAGAAGAAGAAATAAAAAGATTTGTGAGAGAGGGAACGAAGATGAGAACCAAGAGACTTGTTTTTTTTTTTTTTTTTTTTTTTTTTTTTTTTTTTTTTTTTTTTTTTTTTTTTTCTTGTTTGGGTTTTCATGAGGGGTGAGCAAACAGATAGTTTGAACCTGTACCTGACTCTAACTCTTTGCAATGAAGAAATTACTTACCTAGTCCCTAAACTTTACCCTAATTTCAAATATTAGTCCCTAGATTTCAAAATGCTACAAGGAGGTCCTCAAACTTCCAAAAGCGTAATGGATTGGTCCCTCCATTATGGACGGAGACAAATTGGTCCTAAATTGTTGACATGACAAATGACCTGGATGTACAGATGATGATGTGGCAGTGCCATGTCATCACCAGAAAGCATCTCACAATGCCATGTCAACATTGACATGGCGTGCCGTGTAAGCAACCCTGCTGATATGGCAAACCTTAATTGATAGATTAAATATTAATTAAATTTCTTTTGCTCCCTTGGGATCAAGATCGATCTTAGAATTTTTTAATATTAATTAAAATATTAAATAAATTAAAAATTAAATAGATTAAATAATCTATCTCTATTCTTCTCTATCTACACCCAAAAATAGCATTCATCTGACAAACCAAAACACCTTTCTCTCTCTCTCTCTCTCTCTCTCTCAATTCAAACCCTAAAAACCATGGCGATGACGATCGAAGGTGGCGAGTGGCTGATAATGATGGCACAACAGATTGTGAAGAGTCTCAACACATCAAAAGATGTCATGGACGACATGATTATTGTAACACCAAAAATTCAAAATTTTGTATTTTTTATTGAATTTTCAAAATTTTCTTGTAAAATATTGGAAGAAATCGGTTGTAATTGACTTTGGACTTTGGATGTAACATCAAAAAATTTGATATTTAAATTTTTCAATTTATTATCATATATAATTATCAAGTGTTAAAATTTTTAATTATTTTCCCATATAATTCTTAAAGTATTAAATAGCTTGGTGGTGTAAAATTCTTTTTTTTTTTTTGAAAACCTTTGAATGTTTGGGTTCAAAACTCCATGGATTTATAGATTTGTGATAGATGAGGTTGGCTTGTGATTTGGTTGGGTTGGTTTGCGTGTGTGGAATGTGTGAGTAGATTGAGTTTTATTGATATTGGGTTGGCTTGTGTCTATGAATTGTGAAGGAATGAGTCAACTTATGCCCTATTAGGTTACCTTGAGAGTGAATTTTGAGGGCACAGGTCGCCTTGTGCCTTAGGTATGGCACATTGGTGGATTTTAGAATAGGGATTTTGAGTCTTGATTATGTTGGGATCACCTTATGTTATTGTTGGGTTGACTTATGAAATGTGAAGAATGAGTCGCCTTATGTAAGGTTGGGTCGCCTTGCATTGCTAGGTGAGGCACCTTGTGAGTATGAAGAATAGGAGTTTTGAGCCTCGAACTTGATGGGTCGCCTTGCACAAAGGTTGGGTCGATCTGGGAAGCCTGTGAGGTGAGTTTCTAAGACATTAAAATGGTGGGTCGCCTTGCTCCTTTACTTGAGTCGACCCAAGGCCTAGAAATACTGAAATTTTAGGTTGCCTTGCCCACACATAGGTCAACTAGTCTATGTTAAAATTGAATCTATAGTTCGCCTTGTTCCCAAATAAGTTGCCTTGTCCAAATAGTTTTTGTGCCTACTAGTCACCTTGTCCAAAGTGCAAGTCGCCTTACCCAATTGAACTTCCACTATTTGAGATACAAATTGATCAAAAAGGATAACCCAACCACTCTCAAACTCTTAACACAAGAAAAATAAGATGGTAATTGACCATTTCATTAAAAATAGGCTTAAATAAAGGCTTAATTCATTCTCCCTTTCTCCCTCATTCATCTCTCTCGACTTCCAGCTCTCTCTCTCTATGTCCTTCCTCTCCGCACATTCTTTCTCTCTCAATCTCTCACTTAGATTCACTCACATTACCCCCCAAATCCACCTCATAAAACTTCTAAATCCTCAATCAAACTTGTGGGAAGAAAGATTTTAGAGAAAACCTAGGGTTGCTCCCTAGGGTTGCTCTACAGAAGGGAAAGGTTAGGGTTTTTAAAATTCAATATTCAAAACTCAATCCATCAACGAAATAAAGGTAATTTCATCTTCTTAATCTTGGATTTAGTATCTTCATTACTAGATTGAAAGTTATTATTGAGATTTAAGGAGTTTCATTGGAGATTATAACCATAGGGTTTGAAATTGATAGAAATTGAAAAAAATTGTGAATGAAAATTTTATATAGAGATAAATTACATGTAAAGGGTGGAATTAGAATATACATTCTTGGATTGAAGAAATTAGGGTTTGTGTTAAGTTGTGGAAAACTCATAAACCCTAGAAACAAACATTATTTAACATCGAATTTGTGATTATTGATTTAGGATAATCAATTGGAACCTGAGAAGGGATTACATTGGGTTTTATTGTGGAATTGGGAGTGAGTAACCTCTCAAGAGGTGAGTGGATGACTATGTTGTTTAAGAATGGGAAAATAATTTTAATTTGATTTGTGAAATGAATTTTGAGATGAATTTGTAATACTTTGTGATTGTGGTGTGTCCAAATTAAATAATTTGATGAATCTATGACTCTGGCATTGATCTTTAAATGATTTTGCATCATGTTATAATAGAATGATAATTGTAAATTGTAGAATTTCAATTCCCTGCAAATACTTGTTATATTGAACATTGAAATGGATTTTTGTAACTTGGTGCATAGAATAAAATAAATGATTATAGTCTAAGTCTTTTCACAGATCGGGGCGACATGGTAAATGTTTGTTAAAATTTGGCTTGGTGGTAAGCAAAATGGACATGGAACTCCAGACCAACACCAATGATGGAGGATATTTTATAAAAAATTATAAAAAATCTCTTGACGGATCTTACCAATGGCCATTGGTAGGAAAATAGTTTTGGCAAATCCTAAGGTTATTAAAAAGAAAATTCAATTTATTTATTGAATTTGAATATTTGAGTCATGGTGAATTTGATCTGAACTCTATATTATGTAAATGGCTTTATTTTTCGTATTAAAATGAATTTGGACATACATGTTTGACACCACCACCCTCACCTCTTATTCATATTCTTCATATCATTGTACTCACTCCCCTCTCTCTAATTTTTCAGAGGAAGCTTAGATTAGAAAGTATATACATAGACTAGTGTTGGCTGGAAGAAATCTTTTGGTGACCTTCGATAGGTATTAGATATGTGAATATTATTTTTGGAAATTATGTTATATGAACTATGGAAGGAAATTTTTGTACACCTCCTAATGTTGGGATTTAATAAATATTTGCTTGATTTATATTTAAGCAAGTATTGTAAAATCCTGACTTTTATGATGTTGAACTTTATTTAATTTGTTCAAAAATTATCTTTTGCAAAATGTATTGCTTTTATTGAGACATTTTGATTATATCATGAATTTTGAAGCACATTTTGAACATGTGAATTTATTTAAATGCTTAAAAATTGTCTAAATGGCCGAGATGGCCCATGAATAACTTAAATTTATTTATGAACTGATTTGAATATCGAAATGCCTTGCTGTACCTTGGGACACAGAGTGGAGTTCATATATGTTTCAGGATAAAGTGGTAGTTGTTACGTGCTCACTAGAAGAGTCAGGACATGACAATTCTATTAGTATCAAAGTTTAGACTTATGATTTTTAAATATTTAAGGGGTTTGAAATATTTCTAAATATCGTCAAAAAGTTTTCCAAAAATTTTGAAACATTTTCCTTTTTGAAATTTTGAAGTTTAAAGGATTTTTCAAAAAATGTTCAAAAATGTTCCTTGAATCTTATGGATTAGGACTCATTTTAAGAGAATTATCATTCCCCGACCCTCGAATTGAGTACGCGACAACCGCCGTATTACCCCAGAGTATGGGTAAACCCAACTCGTGCACCAAGATACTGAAAGGCATTCATCGATATCTATCATTTTTCTAAACATAATTTGACAATTCAAATTAAACAAGCATGCATTCATTTCACAGTCAAAGGACTCGCCCAGTCTATCCTTGTTCAAGACATGCATGCATCGGCCAACCCGACCGTTCAAATCCAAACCTAAAACAAGTCCCTACTCGATCCATATCAAGTTTCCATCAAAACAATTCTCAAAGAAAATTTAAGGAAAATAAAAGAGTGGTCCTCATTTTTAAATACATAAACCATAATCAAAATTTCAAATCCGTATAAATATAGTACAAAATAGGTTTAAAAAAGAATTACACAATGTGCCTCTATTGGGTCCACTACAACTCAAATCAAAGAAACTAGTACCCGGAGTGGTCCAACAACAACAAGCTCCTTGAAATCCGACACTAAGCGTCCTCAAGTCTCGACTAGACTTTCTTTGTAAAAATGGATGGGGATGGGTGAGTATATATTATATCTAGTAAGTGATATGTAAGTTGTATAAAAATAAGAATTTATATGGTGGATATATCAAACATATACATTTCAAATTATCATAGTATTTTTGATTCCATTCAATAAAAATAAATTTCAAACTAATGTTTCCAAAATTATCACAATTTATAATCATCGTAAATCAGTTTCATATACATCCAACAATTTGCATTTTTCAAACATGGGGCAACCCAAAATCTATGTTCTCAACAAAAGTCTACCACGACCAATGGTGAGACCGCCAAGGGTTTTAAAAATTTTTGTTTAAAAATGCCCCCGTCCTTGGCGTTGATTTTGGTGTTCGTTGGTGGTGCAACCAATTATCTCTTACCCTTTAGACAGCATGCTATTCGACCAAGAATATACTACCGTGTTCGGTTATATACCATGGTCTATTAATCCTCACCACACACTCGACAGTTTGTGCCGTGGAATAGAAATTACTAGTCATTTTTCAGGGTTCAGACTCTTCCCCCAGTAACGGCACCATGCACCATCTCACAAAATTTATCAATCCATTTCATGTGCCCTCAATCATCAATTGCTCACTATAAGTCAATAAGACAACGTATCCATCATTGGCAAATCAACATGGCACGTCCTTTCATTCAAATCATATAAGATGCATAAAATTTTCAAACTCCATTTTTGAGATATTCTACACATACTAAAATATATAAATCCATGAATTTGAAAATCATTTAGAAAATTCAATAAAAAAATCCTTGATAAAAACAATTTTTTGTTTTTTTTCTTATTTAACAACAAGCATAGAATCTCTCGTCTCTTGGGAAAGTGAATACTCCTAATTCACAATTAATCCAGGAATAATCCTTTCTTGGGTTCCAATTATTTTATCCTAAGGCAATAAACACGGATTCAATGTTAAATCATCTCCATTTCTGGGGTTTAGAAATTTTTCCTATTATAACATAATGCTAATTTCTCAATTTCATGAATTTATTTTATTACTCCATTTATACGTCATGCATAAAATTTTTATTCATTTTTTCCCCCAATTTCACTATTTATAAACCTAACCCTAAATTCTCAATTTTACATTCTCTAAATCTCAACATAAATCTTAAAAGTACTCAATACAAACTCAAATCTAGTTTAAGGGGAATTTATTATCTCTATTTGGGTTGTTGTTTTTGTCTCCAAGTCGAAGTACTCAAGCCCTAGGTTTTTCTCTCACTAGAAAAACTTAGTTCTTCCTCTATCTTTGGCCCTTCAAGCATTTGTTCGAAAGTTTGGAAACTCAATCTATTGTTTTAAAAGTGTTTAATGGGGTTTTAAGGAAGACTTGTCTCATTTTGCAAGTCAATTTGACTCGGTCCCTTCCTCTTACAAATTGATTTGTCTCATGAACAAATTGATTTCCTCCCTCATTTCTTCACACAAATCGATTTATCTTCTTTCCCTAATCGATTTCACATTCAAACCTTAGAGATTTCTTTCTGCACAGTACCAAATCGATTCCCAACCATGCCCAATCAACTTGTCACTCTTATTTTCTTATAAAAATCGATTTATTCCTCTCATTTCCTCATATGAATCGATTTGTCCCTCCTCCAATTCCTCTCACACATGTTGATTTGTCTTTCCACAAATCAACTTATCTCTCACATTTTCATATCAACTTACCATTTGCAAATCAGCTCACAAAAGTAAAAAATCGATTTGTTACACCTTTATTCCCTCTCACACAAGTTGATTTGTCACTCTACAATTCAACTTATCTCTCATATTTCCCATTCAACTTGCAATTCACAAATCAACTGACCATTGCATTTAATGGGATTTGAACTCATCTCTCAAATTTCTTCCAAAAAAAATTTTTACCACCATGCCATTCCACATCTTCCTTATGTTATTACCAAATTAATCATAAATCTTTTCCTCGTTTTCAAGAAAGAACAAAATTTTGCAAATTGAAAATTCATACTCTGAATTTTTAAATGTTACACTCCAAATCCAAAAATCAATTACAATCCAATTTTTTCTTATATTTTACAAGAAATTAAAAAAAAAAAAATTTGCACCAAATGCAAGTTAAGAGGGGAACCGTTGGTATCATTGAATTCAAAAACCATGAATAAAAGCTCTTTCATTTACTTCTGGCGGAACCAGATGTATCCCCTACTTTATTTATCGGATATATATATATGATTTCCATTACGAAACCATGTTTTACAGATTTCTTTGGTGAGCTGCTATCAATCTTATTGAACAATACTGTGAAAGTTAAATCACAGAAACTAGTATCAATGAAATTTGTTAAATTATATAATCTGTTATCTGAAAACTCTTAAATAGCATTTTTCAAAAATATATCAAGAAAACTCTTGAATAAAAATTTTCAAAAATATTTGTAGAAACTGGTGTCAAATAAATTTGTCTAATTATATAATTTTTTATCTGAGAATTCTTAAATGCATAACACGAGATTAATTCTCTTCTGCATGCCCCCAAAACAAATATAAAGAAAAAAATTAATGATGCCAATAAGCTTAACAAGAAACATCGATGAAGTAGGAGCATATAAAATAATAGACCAAGAAGCGATCAATAAGAAATCTAATCGATCATTCAATTGTGACAATTGTGTGCACAGAATAATAATCACAAATTTATTTGACTCATAACCTCAAACCTAAGACCCAAGTTTCAAGAGACCTGTTGGGGTTTTCACTTCCCCTATGCTTTCTCTTCTAAATTCAGGCAAATTTTGGAGCTTATTCTCAATCTTGTACTGATAGCAGACGTATGTTCCTTCATTCTGTTGTAAGCGACACACTACATCTTGATAAACAAACCAAACACAATTTGTGCATACATAAAAATCTCTGTGTTCATCATAAATATCAAAGTGCTTGAACTGATTCTCCCAACGAAAACTACAAAAGTAGAGAGTTTTCAATATAAAAAGACTTGGGGTGAATCCGAACTCATATTTCTCATTGGTACGAAGCATATGAACACCCTTATCATCATTTTTGGATTTACAATGAACTTCAAGGTCAGCGCCCCCTTGCAGTTGGTTTGTAATGTGGACATGCACCTTGTCGACAAATATATTTCCCTCACATTGACAAATGAAAAACAATAAAATCATAACCATGATTTTGTGTAGAGTACTCATGGTTATAATATCTCTTATTTCCCTATTAACAATGACTTTCTTTCTTGATACATGGTTTATATATTTTGTTTTAGGGATATTATACCTGCGAGGTTGATGATTGTCGGATCGTTAGTATCCGTTGAATTGTTATCAATGGCCACCAACCTCATGAGTTTCAATGCCTATAAGAATTATAGAAAATCCAGTTGTTTCAATGTACAATCAAATTTTGCTCAAAATGACAACTAAGGGTAGCTGGCATGAAGAAATAAATAAATCTAAGCAAATAAATAGCAATATACATTGTATGTGGTAACATTTGGTTGTAACACATCTGCATCTGTTAAAAATAATTGACAAACTATTTTACCTTTTTTTTAATCCTATGGTAAAGTTGTGCCATATTCATTGAGGTAGGTATGTATGTATTTGCTTCTATTTCTTGATAATTATACTACCTACTGAGGTTGGCCCTATGTGGCAACAAGCTTGCATTAATTTTGATGTATGAGTATGCATGCCTCCCTCTTTTTGCAAGAATTCATAATAGGAAAAAAATAATTATCTTTTTACTGTATTATCACAATTTTTATTTATTTATTTTCTATTCAGCAATGTATAGCTTGTGCAGAGATTGCACAAATTATGTTTGTTTTACATTTTTTTCTCAGAAAACGCAATATTCAGTGTAGTACTAAAAGTCCATTTTCGAGATTTTAGGTTCATTGTATTATTGATGACGGAATCATAAAACTATCTTATTCCACCTTTAATCCCCACTCCACACAAAAAAAAAAAAAAAAAAAAAAAAAAATTATCCTCATCAAATCTCCCGTGTATGATATGGCTAACCCATTTTCCAACTGAGTTCTTGTAACAAACCATGCTAAGACAACGGCATAAGTCACGAATTCATGCCATGAATTTATGGTCTAATTTCAATATCTTACGGTGATTTTTTTTATATTTTATGTTATAATTATTTTACTTAGATCTTTAATTTCATAATTATAGGAAATATAAATATTACTTTTAGGTTTTATTAACATTTTAGAATAATTTAGTATTTTCTTGACGTAATAGGGTTTTGGTAATTCTTAATTTTATTTTATAAATTGATTTAGAATTTATTTTTAGGTTAGCATTTAGTTAGGTCTAATTTTTTTTTTATATATAAATTGGTTATATAAATTTAGATAATTAGAAAAAATCACTAATTAATCATAAAATTGTTTACAAAGTATTTTGCTATTAACTAAAAATATATCACTTCTCAAAAATTATGGTTTTGTATTTTGCTATTAGAATTTATTTTGGTTCTTTAGTAGGCTTTTTAATTCTAGTAGGAATATATTATTTATTTTTAGGGCACAGTCATGTTTATCATGCATACTCCCTCCTTTAGTTAGCATCAGGGCCGGAAAACTTCGCACATTTCAGCTTGCAAGTGACTGAGTTATTAGGTTAAAAACATATCTAATGCAACACAATAATAAGCATGGAATTAGGGTTCACTGCAAGAACTAACCCAAGTGTCGCAAATGAATCTTCAGTCAATCCCCAGTAAGGGAAAACTAAACACTATGATGCCACATCACTTGAACTGTGTGCGGGAGAGCTCTCACGATAATTACAGAACATGTGACTGATGGATAACACAACATATCACAGGACCCAGATGATAGAAAAAGTTCTTGCTTCTTAACAAGTCCTATTTATATGCATATGTTAATTTCTATGACTTATCATGAGAAATCAATAATTAAGCCTAAAAGGAAGAAAAAGCATCAAAGACAAAAACTGAGCATTCTAAGAAATTAAGGCATTGGATTGGATCAATTGATGAGACTTCTTGAAGCTTGTACTCAAACCTAATACCTCATCATCATCTATTGAAATCCAAGATCAAGATGAGAGCCCAATCTTAAGTTCAAGCCCAGTACAAATGACTCCCAAATCCAAGCTTAATTAGAGCAAGCCCAAGTCTTCAAGCAAGTTCAAGTCTGAATGAGTAAGTCTCCTAAACAAAACCCAAGTCAAGTGAACCCAAATTCCATCACACAATCCATTCTCAAAGGCAAGCCCATTCTCAATTTCAAACACGACCAACGTCCAGTGGCTTAATCAAAGTTCAAGCCATTCCCTGCACAACTGAGTAACCAAAGGATACCAACAGATGGTTGGCTTATTCTCCGAAACTTGAAAATTAAAAATATATATGTATATTGAGAGATTTCCTTAAAGAGGGTCTAACAAGAGATAAATTTGAATTAATCAGAATATACTTTTAAATATCAATATTTTTAAACCTAGACCGGACCAGTCAGTTCGATCGGTTAAATTGAGAATCGGACCGGTAGCCGGTCCGGGTTAATGCCCAAAACTGGTTTTTGAAAAAATCGATCAAATCCGGTCAAAATCCCAGTTAGACCTAAAAACACCGGGTTGGAATGGGATACCAATGTTTTAAAATTCAGACCTAACCGGCCAATTCAACTGATTAAACTGGGAACCAGACTGGTAGCCAATCTGAGTTAATGCCCAAAATCGGTTTTTGAAAAAACCGGTCAAGATCGGTCAAAACCTTGAAACATTGGGTTGAATCGACCCGATCCAACCCGGGTTCTCCTTCTTGTGAAAAAAAAGAAGTGAGAAAAGTGTATCCTTCTAAATTTGAACTTGGGTCTTATGAAGAAAATCAAACAGGTTTTACCATTATGCCGCTATGTGATGTTATTTCAAAATATTATATTTTATATTTATTTATAATTTTATGATGACATCATTTGAGTTTTTGACCTGAGCCAATCGGTATTTCAGTCCAGATTTTAAAACACTACTAAATACATACCCTTCTAGTAAAAAAAAAAAAAAAGGTAATCGAAGGATAAAAAGACGAAGAAAGAAGATTTTTCAAGAATCTGAAAAAAAATGGAAATAAAATCAAAAGAAGAATTGGAAACAAAAAACCTTTGGGCAATTGAATCGAAGGGAACTCGAAACAAAATCTAAGCCTTAGGTATATATGAAGAGCGCGAAGGAGGGAGAAAGAATGTTCAGCTGGTGACAGCAGTCCACTTGTTCCTTCAGTCATTCGATTTTCCAATTCATGCTTCAATTGTCATTTAATCTTTGTTTTCAATTTCAATTCTCTCTGTTCTTGCTTGTGTTTCTTTCTGCTTTCCAGAATTCTTTATTGCCTTCAACCACACCTACTGCACTCCCGATTTTCTTCATTGGCCGAATCAAAATCGTCATTCCTCATCACCCAAGTTTCATGTCTGCCTTGTTTGATTTTCGCCGCCATTATTGTTGGCATCATCATCGCCTCTTCGAGTGCCGCCACTCCAACTTCGCTTGCGAACCACCGTCGATCGCCATCGTCACCCAAGAGTTCAGTTTTTGCCTACCGTTATCCTTTCGTCTTTGGCCACGGCTTCTTCCGATCGCCGTCGCCTTCATTCGCCAATTCACTGCCGATTTCATAACCTCTACTAAAAATCCACTGTTGTTTACAAAATTTATTTTTCACCGTCGCCAAAAGCCACCGTCGTTTGATCATCTTCAAAGCCATCACTCTCATCGTCATCATCAATCACCGCCGTCCGAGAAGAGAATTTCATAATTCA